>OZ014519.1:510594044-511794044 GCA_963966055.1 Lathyrus aphaca | reverse complement strand
TCTTCGAGCCGTAAATCGGATGATATTACGTTCTCGTTTTCCGGGTTATTGGATCGGTTGATACCATTTCCTGGTTAGATCGGTTCATCTTATTTGAGTTATGAATCGGTTGATATCATTTCTCTTTGAGTTGTAAATCGGTTGATATTACTTCTCTTCGAGCCGTAAATCGGATGATATTACGTTCTCATTTTCCGGGTTATTGGATCGGTTGATACCATTTCCTGGTTAGATCGGTTGATCTTATTTGAGTTATGAATCGGTTGATATCATTTCTCTTTGAGTTGTAAATCGGTTGATATTACTTCTCTTCGAGCCGTAAATCGGATGATATTACGTTCTTGTTTTTCGGATGATAATGGATTGGTTGATACCATTTCCTGGTTAGATCGGTTGATCTTATTTGAGTTCTGGATCGGTTGGTACCATCTCCATGTTAGATCCGAGGATCTCTTTTGAGAATTGTCATTCGAGGATGGCATTCTTTTCTTCAAGTCCTTCCGAGGTTGGTCTTGTTGTTGTGGATATCACTCGAGGGTGATAGACCATTTTGAGCTTATTGATTGAGGTCAGTTTGTCTCTTTTGCAAAGTCTGTCTGAGGTCAGTCTTTGTAGTTTCTGGTTATCGACTGAGGCCGGTATACCATTGTGTTTCCATTCGAGGATGGTTTCGTTTTAGATCCGAGGATCCCTTTGAGAATTGTCATTTGAGGATGGCATTCTTCCCAATATATTTTATTTCTCACAGAGTTCAAATTTCCAGGTTTTATTTGAGTATTCAATCACTCCATACCTTGAACGTTTAAAAGCTCCCGTAATTATTCATTCAGGCCTGCAGATGATTGAATAGGGGAAGCTGTAATACCTCAAAATTTTCCCTCTCATATCCCCAACATTTTGCATAGCATTTTGCATACATAGATTCATAAAATAACCAAAAAAAAACATTGCATCATGTGTAGCATAGCTGAGGCATAAGCATGTGATCAATGATCGGAGCAACCGAAGGCGTTACAAAGGCAATCAAAGGGCCACAAAGCTTCTCAACCTTATGCAAAGGGTTCACGATATCCCACAAGTCTTCACTTGAAGCCACGAGCCATGGAAAGATTTGGAGTTGATCGGAGGAGGCAAGCAGTGCAATATTTCCTGATGAAAAGGGCCAAATTAGGGTTTCACTTCTACTGGGGCTTCTTCATGAAGTTATGATTCCAAGAGGCTTCCTTTGTATTATATATTATGTCAAGTGCCTAAGGTTCAAACTTCGTCTACAAATTCATTTTGGAAGGGGTTCGACTGGCCAGATGTTTGAAAATCGAGGAATCGGGGAAAAGGTATACGAGCTAGGTAAAAAGGGTCGACTCCGGACTTTCAAGATCGAAATCATGAAATTAGGGTTACAATGATCCTATGGTTCAAATTTGGTCAATAAATGATGGGGGAATTATAAAAAAGTCAAAGAAAAATCATTTGAAAGGTGGTTGGTTTTGCATTTCCCTCCACTTTTCTTTCCACTTTCTTTCCACACTTCCTTTCATTCTTTCCATCTTGTTTTTCCACTTCAATTCCACTCCATTTCCCTTGGAAGCTTCCACCATGTTCTACCAACTTCTAGAGTATTCCAAGGAATATTCCAATGAATATTCCCTTTTCCAACCCTAACCCTAACTAACTACCAAACCTAATTTTGGATCCCAAGCCTAATTTTTGGGCCCCAAACCCAAACCTAGCTCCTAGCCTAGCCTCTATATATTCATTAATCACTTCATTGTTGGGGGTTCACCCAATTTTCCAATTTTCACTCTTTCACAATCACTTTTTCTCTCTCTCACTTTTCCTCCTTTTTCCCTCCTTTCACTAAAGCTTTTCAAATAAGCTCTTCAAGTTTCACATTGAAACTCGAAGATCTTGAAGCTTAAGCCTCCAACCTTCATTGATTGTGGATTGAATAAGAAAAAGCTACTGATTTTAATGAAGATTTTCGACTTATAGGAAGTGCACGAAGATCCAAACGTCAAGAACGCATTTATTTTGCGGTTTCTCAATTTTCGATTTTCTCTTTGATTAAGCTCTGATTCTTGCAACAATTACCGAAGAACTTCTCCGCTTCATAGGTTGGTGAACTAAATAACTTCTTCTTTAAGTTATTCTCTTTATCTCGCCATTTCGGCATTCTTTAGGCGCTTTTTGTTTTGCTTGCGATCGATGTCATTTTCATTATGTGTTGTTTGCAATTTGTGATTTTTGTTGGATTTGGATCTAAGGTGTTGATAGTTATAGGTTCTATCATGTGTAAATAAGCTCCAATTAAGTAGAAATTAGTGTTATCATGTTCCTAGATATGTTAGGGATCATTAGAAGTGGGGTTTGTGGCTAAAAGCACTTATTTCAAAGACTTTTTTTCAATTCTGTTCAGTGTTAACCGGTTAACGCATTGGGTTAACCGGTTAACGCCTGCGTTTAGCCACAAATTAGTGTTGTCCAAGGTCCGTTAACCGGCTAACGCATATGGTTAACCGGTTAACACTGTTGATTTTTGAGTTTTTTAGGTTATTTGATTGCTTATTCTTGCTTTCTAGTGCCTCTAATGTTCATACATGTTTAGGTAATGATTTTAGGGAATTTTTGGGTCCATTTCTAGTAGCTCATTCCCCCATTTCGAGTCGTTTCGACACGATCCCGTTCATGTTGCATATTATGCATTTTAGTGTTTCTTTGTGCATAGCTTAAGTTCTTGCATGTTGTTGCTATGTTCATGCATCATTTGGTATGTAATAATCATATTGCCTTCTGTTTTTATATGTTTGCATTGCATTAAATCATTTTTGCATTCCATTGTTGATGTATGTTGCATGTTGCATAATCATGTATGTGGTTGCATTTGTTTGCATCTTGTTGCATACTTGATCACATCATCCACATTAATTCAATTCTGAATTTTGCATTGAGTTTGACATTATGTTTGAGCAATCATGTTGAATGTTCATAATCAATAATCATCATGTTCATATACCATGTTCATGTGTTACATTTTTGCATTATTTGTTGCATAATCAACCATGTGATGCATTCTTGCATAATCTTCAAAAATGTTCATGTTCTTGCATTTATATATGATGATCCATGTTCAAATGCATGTTCATGATCAAGTTGGTGCATTATTCATTGAGTTTGTGCATTAAAAAATGAAAATAATCAATTCTGGATTTTACATTTCATAGCTATTTTTGCATATAAGTGCTATAAAATGTATGATGTTTGTTATGTGTACATGCTGTTTGTAACCTTTTACACCTACTTTTTCATGCTGCATGATAGTTGTAGTATGTTGTTTGTGTTAGGCTTTGTTTTCATAGCTGATTGTGTGTTTGAGTGCTGTAGTAGGTGATGTATTTTTGTTTTAGCATTTTTTAGGTATCCTTAAACTTAAGATTGAGTCTAGTTTAGGTCCAAGTTGCCTTAGGATTTGCTTGGTATGTGTTTACCTCATTCCTTTTTAATAAATTGCACATTAACTTTTGTTTTGTAGTGGGGAAGATTTAGGTAATTTTCCTTACCTTATCATTTACTTTATTTTTATGCATTTTCTTTATGCTTTTAATTCCATTTTTCCTTCCATATTTGTGTTTGGTAGGGTCCCCCTTTGTTAGGATCAACTTACCTTCCTTAAGAAGTAAGTTGCATCCTATTTCTTCTTTCTTTTCCTTTTTCTCTTTAGGATTAGAAAAACCTTACTCACCATTAGGACCACCATTTTAATAAACAACTTAGGGTTGTGTCTTAGTCCCCCTTAGGTTTTCCCTTGGTTCAATTTGAGTCTTTCTCTTCTCATCTTCAAACAAAATCCAAAAAAACTTAATAAATGCATGAAAAGATCCCTTGTGTATAGCCTTATTCCACGGGGCACTTACATTTATTCCATCTTGGAATAGTGTAGGCTTGTCTAGCATGATGTACAAGTCTCATCAAAGGGTTGTTTCACAAAGAAAACATAAAAGACATTTCTTCACAAAAGCTACAAAAACACTTAATAAAGTTCAATAAGCTAGTGAACTTGAACCCTAATCCTAGGAAACAAGTCTTGGATAAATTCTCCTTGCTTGGTGTGCTTGTTCTATTATTCCATCTTGGAATGTAGTAGCAAGTACACATTCCATGGAAAAGAGCTTGAATTCACTTCCTTGTGCCAAATTCACAAAAAATCTTAAAAGATAAACAACAAGCAATAAGCGACTTTCCTGCGGGAATTCTCTTCTCATCTCATTCATTCTATACGCGAACTCGCGACGACTTGTCTCGCATGCAAGACGATAAACGCACTCGTACCGGGCGAGCCTGTAACACCTGAGCATAGACATATGCAGTTCCAGATATAAAAAACACAAATAAATAGTTCTCGCCTTAGTTAGGCGAACTACGCCGACTTTGATCCTCATTATCCCGATGAGGTACGTAGGCAGCGGGGTAGGGCCCATTCGAGCACACTCTTTATTTTTCCTACATTTCCCTTTTATTTCCATTTCTTATTTCGCATTCCATTCCAGTTAGCAGTTTTATTCAGCAACACTCTTATTTTCTCACCCTTTGAAACAAACAAGCAAGCGTGGATCCCGTCGGGTACGGCGGATGGTCTAGGGTGCTAATACCTTCCCAGGTCGTAACCGACTCCCAAACCCAGATCTTTGGTTCGCAGTACCTTGTCCTTTCCTTCTTCCTTAGATTTGTGCAGCATTACCTTTCCCATTCTTTCGGGATAAAAATGCATGGCTGGCGACTCTACCTTTTCCGTGCCACTTTCACGTTTGTACTAGGATGAAAATCCCGGGAGCGACAATAGGGACCTTCATAGTTTGGTGTCCACTTGCCCCTGTGGTCTGTATGAGGAGGAAGGATTCTCTTCAGAATAAGCTCTCCTACTTGGTATTCCCGAAGTCTGACTTTATGATCGAAGGCTTTCTTCATTCGCTTCTGATATAACTTCCCATGGCAGATGGCAGCTAATCTTTTCTCTTCAATCAGATTCAGTTGATTGTATCGAGACTGGACCCATTTTGCTTCATCCAGCTTCACATCCATCATTACCCGTAAGGAGGGTAGCTCAACTTCAACAGGTAGGACAGCTTCCATACCGTACACAAGCTGATAAGGCGTTGCCCCAGTAGATGTTCTGATTGAGGTTCGGTACCCATGAAAAGAAAATGGTAGCATCTCATGCCAGTCTTTATAGGTAACTACCATCTTCTGCACAATCTTCTTGATGTTCTTGTTAGCATCCTCAACAGCGCCATTCATTTTTGGCCTGTAAGGGAAAGAGTTGTGATGCTGGATTTTGAAGTCCCGTCACAGTTCTGTCATCATTTTGTTATTCAAATTGGAACCATTATCAGTAATGATTCGCTCAGGAACTCCATATCGACAGATGATGTCTCTTTTCAGAAATCTGGCTACCATTTGTCTGGTGACATTTGCATATGAAGCTGCTTCAACCCATTTGGTGAAGTAATCAATGGCTACCAGGATGAATCTGTGACCATTTGAAGCAGTCGGTTCAATCTTTCCAATCATGTCAATGTCCCACATGGCAAAAGGCCAAGGTGAAGACATCACGTTCAAAGGATTTGGAGGCACATGCACTTTATCTGCGTAGATCTGGCACTTATGGCACTTTCTAGCATAGGCACAACAGTCTGCATCCATTGTGATCCAGTAGTAACCCGATCTTAACAATTTCTTTGCCATTGCATGTCCTCCGTCATGGGTACCGAAAGAACCTTCATGTACCATTTGTCGTTGGTCTGGTTGATTACCAAAGCCGAATCTCCGAATACATTCAAGGTTTTGATCCTGAGGTCAATGGCTTCCTCAAGACCCATGATACAAGCTTCGTATTCTGCTTCGTTGTTAGTGCAGGCAAAGGTGAGTTTTGCCGAGAAAGGCATATGAACTCCTTTAGGTGTAATAAGCACTGCACCAACTCCACGACCGTTCATATTGACAGCCCCATCAAACATCATAGTCCACGCTTCTTCTGGGTCAGGCCCTTCAGTGTGAACTGGCTCTTCACAATCTTTTGCTTTTAAGTACATGATGTCTTCATCAGGGAAGTCAAATCTCATGGGCTCGTAATCATCAATGGGTTGTTCAGCCAGATAATCAGACAATACACTGCCTTTGATGGCTTTTTGAGAAGTGTACTGAATGTCATACTCTGTTAGGATCATTTTCTATGTTGCAACCCTTCCGGTAAGTGCTGGCTTCTCAAATATGTACTTGACGGGGTCTATTTTTGAGATCAACAAAGTAGTGTGAGTCACCATATACTGTCTTAGTCGGCGAGCAGCCCACGCTAAAGCACAACAAGTTTTCTCGAGCAGTGAATAACGTTGTTCACTGTCGGTAAACGTTTTGCTTAGGTAGTATATTGCATACTCTTTTCGACCAGACTCGTCATGCTGGCCCAACACACACCCGATTGATCCTTCTAATACTGTCAGGTACATTATCAGAGGTCTTCCTTCAATTGGAGGCATGCGAATTGGAGGTTCTTGCAGGTACTCCTTGATCTTGTCAAAAGCTTTCTGACAATCGTCGTTCCACCTGATTGTTTGCTCCTTTCTTAACAGCTTGAACAAGGGTTCATAAGTTGTTGTGAGGTGAGATATGAACCTTGATATGTAGTTCAATCTACCTAAAAACCCTCGAACTTATTTCTCAGTCTTAGGTGCAGGCATCTCCTGGATGGCTTTGACTTTGTCGGGATCAACCTCAATTCCCTTTTCACTTACAATAAATCCCCGCAGCTTACCGGAACGTACCCCGAATGTACATTTGTTGGGGTTCAACTTCAGCTGATATTTCCTCAGACGCTTGAACAACTTCAGCAGATTCACCAGATGATCTTCTTCAGTGAGGGACTTGGCAATCATATCATCCACATAGCATTCGATTTCTTTGTGGATCATATTGTGGAATAATGTTACCATAGCCCGTTGATACGTTGCACTGGCATTCTTTAGTCCAAATGGCATTACCTTGTAACAAAATGTGCCCCAAGGTGTGATGAACGTCGTTTTCTCCATGTCTTCGGGTGACATCTTAATCTGATTGTATCCAGAAAATCCATCCATGAAAGAAAATACCGAGAACTGAGTTGTGTTGTCAACCAATACATCAATGTGAGGTAATGGGAAATCATCCTTCGGGCTAGCTCTGTTTAGGTCCCGGTAATCCACACACATACGTACCTTGCCATCCTTCTTAGGCACGGGTACAATGTTAGCAACCCACGGCGGGTAACTAGTTACAGCAAGGAAACCGGCGTCCCACTGCTTTTGTACTTCTTCCTTAATCTTCATGGCCATATCTGGGCGAATTTGGTGCAACTTTTGTTTAATTGGAGGGAAATCTTCTTTCAATGGTAGCCTGTGCATGACAATATCCATATCCAGACCTGGCATGTCTTGATAGGACCAAGCGAAGACGTCGATGTATTCCCGAAGCATACTGATAAGCTGTTCCTTTACTGGAGCTTGCAGACTGGCCCCAATCTTCACTTCTTTCAAATCTTCCTCGGTACCAAGATTAACAGTTTCAATTTCTTCTTGCCTCAACAACCTGACCAACTCTTCAGGCAACTCATAGTCTTCATCAACCCCTTCATCTGCTTGATTAATTGGATTGTCGAAGTCATACAAGGTCATAGCAGTGCTGTTGTCGGTGCAATCTGGAGGATTGTCTCTGCAAGGGTTGAGATTTGTTCTTTTTAGTGATTAATTTTAATCTTATTTAGAAAAAGGTAAATGAAGTTATTATTTTGAAAACATTTCCATTTTATTGTTTTGTGCGAAAAATAACAAAAATGAAAAGACAGTGAGCAAAAACGAAAATTGTTTGCAAAAGATGTCCATTGTTCATTAATATTCCATTTGCACAAAATACAAATATGGCCCTATTACAAAATGAGTCCTGACACCTTGGGCAAGATGTAGGACTTGATGAATGCTAAAGCAGGAAATAATAATTACTTTGCAGGAGTAACTCTTATAATTTCCTGGGAAGACCAGTTAAGGACTTGTTAGCCCGGGATCCTTGGACGAATCCAGCTCTCCAGGTTGAGGTCGCTTTCAGCCTCATCTTCCACGTTATTGACAGCATCTGGGGTCAGCATTCCCCCACTCACCAACTTGGGCTCTTTAGAAGCCTCTGCTTGATCTTGTCGGAATGGTTTGTAACCCAAACCGAATATGTCCTCCTTCTTCTCCACAGGTAGCAGCTTGCCCCAGCCTTGGGAGTTTCCATCTTCAACAACCTTCCGAGCTTGTTGGTAGGAGACGATTGAAGTACCCATCCTATCCTCCTGGGATGCAGCAAATACTTCAGTTGTCGCCTCATTGACATTCAGTACCTCGAAACCTTGGCTCATAGTCTCGTGGATTTCACCATCCATCTCAATGTATTTGTAGGTAGCCAGATGGCTAACAAAAATATCTTCTTCACCATAGATTGTGATAATTTTCCCTTCCCACTCGTATTTTAATTTCTGGTGAAGGGTCGACGTAACTGCGCCAGCGGCGTGAATCCATGGTCGACCCAACAAACAGCTGTAGGCCGACTAAATGTCCATCACGTAGAAAGTAGTTTGAAATACTTGCGGGCCAATTATCATAGGCACCTCCACTTCTCCAAGAACAGACCTCTTGGAACCATCAAAAGCTCTGACCACCAGATTTCTTGGTCGGAGAGCTATACCATGATATTCAAGCTTAACAAGGGCTTTCTTTGGCAAGACATTGAGTGAGGACCCATGTCAACTAGAACATGTTAAAGCACAACCCCTTTACACTCTAGAGTGATGTGCAAAGCTTTATTATGATGACGACCTTCCGTTATCAAATCAGCGTTGGTGAAGCCTAGTCCATGACTAGTATTAACATTAGAAACCACTGTCTCTAGCTGATTTACCGTTATCTCCTCAGGCACGTAGGCTGCGTGCAGGACTTTAAGTAATGCATTTCGATGAGCTTCGGAACACAATAACAAGGATAAAATGGAGATCTTGGAAGGAGTCTGGTGGAGCTGATCCACAACCTTATAATCACTTCTCTTGATTATCCTCATAAGTTCATCCACATCCTGATCAAAGGACGTTTTATGAGCCTCTTTCAAAACTGGTTCTTCAGGCACCACATTTTTGCCTTTAGCCTTGGCAGCAACCTTTGCCTCAGTGTTAAATCTTGGACTTTGTGACGCGAAAAGACGCCGGCTTCAAGTGAATTCTCCGCCTCCCCCGACATTATCGACCTGTGGTGTATGAGTTGAAGAATCAAGAACGACTCTCTCCCCGTTGCAGTAGAGGTCTGAACCATAGTGCCATGGCACAACATTATCTTTTTCATACGGAATGGGTCCAGGTACCGTGATGGTGACTGGACTGACTGCAGTGGAGGTAGGAATTGTGATTGTCTGTGGATCGTAATATATGGTAACAGGATTTTTGACTGATGGTGGTGGTGAAAGACTGAAGCTGGGTTGTTGTTGTGATTGTTGCTGAAAATTGTTGGAATCAGGGACCATTGTTGGGTCGTAATATATGGTGACTGTGGAGATGTCATTATTAATGGTTGTTGTAGTTGTAGAAGCAGATGCGGTTGAACTGACGTCTCTTGAAGTGATAGAAGAGATGATTGTTGACTTTGTAGCGGAGTCTGTCGGAACAATTGTTTTTGAAGTTGTAGGAGGAATGCTTGTTGACGGTGTAAGAGGAATTGCTGATGTTGTAGAAACCGTTGATGTTATCTGCAGGATACCTTCTCTGATAAGGCCATTGATGCCACTTCTTAAACTTGCACAACCATTGGTGGAAACTTTGCAAGATTCACAGCAGGCCTCACAACCTGGAACCTTAAAAGCTTGGCTTTAACCTCGGCCAGAGGTGTTTGAATGCTTGCAGTATCTTCAATAAGGTTCATGGGTTGATCTTCCTCAATTGCATTTATCCTGGGCCCACCATGACTGGGCATATGATTATTTGTGACGTTAGGAGGTGGTGCAAAATTTAAAGCCTTTGAATCAACTAGATCCTGGACCTTCATGTGCAAAGCTCTGCACTTTTTTGTGGTATGGTGAGGTGCATTAGAATGGAAGGCACATCTGGCATTGACATCGTAATTCTGTGGAAGGTTTTGAGGATCTGGTGGAGCCAGAGTCCTTAATTCAACAAGATTGAGTTTCAAACGTTGTGGTATTAAAGTGCCATAGGGAATCGGTATAGGATCGATTTCCCTGTTGACTTGAGATGGCCTTTGCTGGAAAGGACGTTGTTGTTGGTTGTTATTGTTGTTGTAGGTCCTTTGTTGAGGAAAATGATGTTGAGGGAAATGTTGTGGTTGCGGAGTGTATTGTTGTTGAGGTGGTGGAGCGGGAATTGTGACAACGGCAATTGATCTTGGCATATACTAGGTCCTACCTCTTCCCATGTGTATTGAATTGGTTTCACCCGACCAGCGAGGCCCTCCAAAAGGTTTCCTTGTGTTGCTAGAGCTGGCGCCGTTATCAGAAATCTTACCCATTTTTAACAAACTCTTAATCCTTTCTCCTACTATGACCATGTCAGCAAAGCTAGTGGAAGAGAAAGCAGCCAGCCTATCAATGTATGTCCCCTGTAGGGTATTCATAAACATGTCGACCATCTCTCTTTCTGACATTGGAGGTTGAACAGCAACAGCTAATTGCCTCTATCTCTGAGCATACTCTCTGAAGCTTTCTCTGGAGGATTGTGACATACCCATTAGAAGCGTTATGTTAGGAGCCATGTCTAAATTGTATTGATATTGGTGTATGAAAGCCTCGGCCAAATCCTTCCAATTTCTGATTGTTGCCCTGGTCAAATGAGAGTGCCACTCACGGGATGCCCCGGTCAAGCTATCTTCAAAATAGAACATCCATAGCTTTTCATCCATAGTGTAAGCCTTCAATCTTCCCAAAAAGGATTGAAGATGGGTGCGAGGGCAAGATGTCCCATTATATCTTTCAAAGCAGGGAGGTTTGAGTTTGTGAGGAATTCTAACTCCCTCCACTAGCCCCATATCCATAACATCAAATCCTAAGGAGTTTTGAGACTCCAGGGATCTCAGCTTTTCTGCTATCTCGTCCAGACGACGATCAAAGATTTCATCTCCAGCTCCAACTACAGTGAATTGTTCCTCCTGATGGTCCTCTTGCAAGGCCCGTCCTCCAGTATTACCTTGGGTATTCCTGATAGCGTTAACATCAGGGTTGAGATGAGGCCCGAACTCCGGGGGGTCAGTACGTGGCTGTACATGATCATTGTTGCTGGTACCCCCTGTACCTGGGTGATTTTCCTCAGGAGTTTGTCGCTCGACCAACTCTCTTAATATTTCTTGGCTTTGGGCTAACCCAGTCATTACTGCCATGAATTGGCTCATCTGAGCCCTCATTTCAGTTCTTTCATTAGCCATCTGGGTTCTCACGTCAGTTAGAACTTGCTGAACCTGGTCCATCTGTAAGCTCGGAAGTTTGTTTCTTGTAGTATACCGGTGAACTCTGTTGATGGGAAAGACCCTCCTATGAGCAATGTTTCCTGAAACCACAACAAAGTGAGAAACCAAAAACAAAAATACCTACAAAACAAAGAATCAGGTTAGTATGCAATGCAATATGCCTATTTGTCTTCCAAGGGTATCCGGTTTGGTTCTTTGGTTTTGACCTTCCAGACCTCGAGGAGTGATAATGTTGAAGAGAAACGAAGCCCACAGAATAACACACAAACCATATATTACAAATGTAAAGATACATAGTTTATGATTACAACAAGTCCCCATGGTGGGTTAAAATACAACAAAATCAACAAAAGTACAAACAAAATGAAGTACAACTACAAAGAAATCAGACATCTAGCCCAAAGTCATCCTCTTTGACTTCCTTCAGGAGAGCATTAGTCACTGGCCCAATTGGATGCTCTGTGATGGTCCTGATAAGAAGGTTCCTGGTGGCAATAGCATTTGTCAACTTCTTATACTTGTCTTGGTCTTTTGATCTCTTCAACCCCGCCCGTAGTTTCAAATCGAAGACTTCCTTCTGTGCTGCTAACAAGGCTTCCTGACTTTTCTTCTCATTAGCTTCCAACTGCTCTATCCTAGCCTGGGTCTTTTGATCTTCCTGAGAACGAGCCTCAGTAATTCTGATCCATCTAGCCTGACTCTCTTCTAAGTAGTGCTCAGCTCTGGCCTTCTGAATCTTGGCTTCTTTGCAAGCATTCTTCAATACCAACTCCCCTGCTCGGGCTCTTCTGATGTAATCATCTGTCTTCTCAATCTTGGTCATATGCTCGATCCGAAGCTTCTCTAACCTCTCATTGTCTAGACGACTATCATTCCTCTCCCATACGGTCTTCTTTAGAGCCTCAAAAAGCTGAGTATTCCTTTCCTTCAACTTCTCAAATTCCTCTAAGCTGACTGTAGCCACAGGCTCTACTACTGATGGTCCTGGTACATCCTCCAGGGTGAATGGCATACGGGTGATCTGTCCTCTGATACGAGACCAATTAATGTACTGAGCTGAAGCTATGTTGTTGCACTTGCCAAGAATGGCAGTCCCTTTTGTCTGAATGTTATCCCAAGCCCAAGCTGCTTGTCGGATGATAGCATGATTATTCTGTATGTCACAGTAAAGGGTTTCTGATAAGTCTTGCTCCCTTGGTGGATGTAATAAGGCATACCCTAGCTGCCTTTTGAAAAGCAAAGGATTGTAGTTGATGCAACCCTTCACTCCAATGAGAGGTACATTGGGATACTTCCCACAGCTGGTAATTATATCTCTTCCCTTGGTGCTCTGAGTGCACCACCTAATGTCTTCTGAATTGAGAGAAATCATTATCTTAGCCCAATTTCTTGACTGATAAGGGTTCAGGAAAGCTTTCGTCTTCGGAAAGTGCTTCAATAACCAGCAGTAGAAGAGAGGTGCACAACATCTGACTAATCTTCCCCTCTGCTTCTCATTCCTTTGATGCACTGAGTAATAGAAATATCCGAGCAAGGTAGGAACTGGATTCTTCAGCAAGAAGAGATGGATATCATTCTTGATTACAAACTTTGGCTCGTCTACAAACAAGATGATACCATATATGCTAAGGGTTAAGAGAGCACAAACAGTTTCCCACTTCCCTGCTGCAGCATGACTGGTGGCCTGAGTGATCAAGAAGTCCAAATGGAGGCCTGGGATTCCAGCCTTGGTAGTCATATTCTGATCAATGATGGTGGTTTCCAAATACAGAGACAACTATATCTTCATTCCTAGGAGCAGTCATCTCAGGGTTAAAAGGAATCCCTCTCCTGATGGGGACACCCAACAACATGGAAAACTCCTCTAACAAAGGGCCCAACTGAGAGTCTGGAAAGGTAAAACATCTGAGGGGAGGGTCATAAAAATGAAGGTAAGTGTGAATCATACTCCTCTGTGATGCATCCATGTCCATGACCATGTCCATGATACCACCATAATGTTCCCTGAATAAAGGGACATGATCAGGAGTGATGAGTGTATGAATCTGCCTGATGCCTGCTAGAGAGGGCTCAAAGAAATGGTATGTAATGTTGCTCTTCCTGGATTTGTCCATACTGATAATGGATGCTGATGAAGATGACTGAGGAGAAATGCTAAAGAAAATCTCTGATGAAGATGGCTGGTGAATATGGATGATGCAGATGAACAGTCAAAACCAAACCAAATAAAATGTGGATACTGTCGCTCCCGATAAATGGGACTTGCCCAAATGAAGGTACAGACGCGAACGGTCGGTGAAAGGGACAATGAGAACACACAGCCGTGAACTCACTGGAGATGAATAGAGTCGCCAGCTAGGCATTTTTATCCCGGAGGAAAGGCAATGCTGCATAGACCTAGAAAAAGATGGATAAGACGGTTGCGAACCAGAGAGACTGAGAAAGGGGGTTGGTTACAACCTGGGAAGGTATTAGCACCCAGATTGTCCGCCGTACTCGACAGGATCCACGCTTAAAAAATTTGTGTTTTAAAGGGGTAGTGTCAGTGCAATTTGTGTATAAGATAGCTGGGAAAGAATGTACAGGTGTCAGTGTAAAAGAAGTGTGAAGTGTGATATGAAGCATGAAAGTGTCAATGTAGGAATGAGGATGAATTGCTCAAGAAAATGAGGCTAAAGAATAAAGCTGGAAAGAGGGGGAATATACAGAGACTTTTGTTCGATAACCGTTAAGTTATGCCTACGTATCCTCTCGTGCAATGAGGAAGTCAGAACACCGTAGTTCGACCCAAAAAGACTGAAAGATGAATTGACTGGTGAACTGCTTGCTTGTCTATGCTCAAGTGTATGACCTGTCTGGATCAGGTGCAAACTGTCTTGCATTAGACGGAAGAAGCAAGTTCTCGTTTATGAGTGAATGAGATGAGAAAAGAATCCCGGAGGAGACGATTATTGTTTGTTTTTTGTATTTTCAATCTTTTATTGCTTTTGAAAGTTTGTCATAAGTTAATGAGCTTAAGCCTAAACCAATGGATTTAGTAAACTCATCACATCCTCCCTCTGATTAGGGGTAATGAGAATACCATAAGTGTGAAGTCAGATTCTCACACTTAATCACCTTTGATGCAGGATTAAGATCATTAACCTACTTGTGATTATTTAGATGTTTTTGTGGTTTTTGTTTAGTGTTAAGTAATGAGGTTAAGCCATAATCAGGGATTTAACAGACTCATTACACCATCCTAATAGAAGGATAATAGATGAGAATGTTTAAGCTGAGGAAAGCTCCTCAACTTAATCCATGATTAGGGATTAAACTTATGACAAAACAAGCCTTTGATTAAGTGGATTTTAGATTAATGATATGATGAGTGATTTTTAGGGTTTGTAAGACAACTTGAGGGGGACTTGTCCATTAACGCTAGGGTTAGTCCTTCTTAACCAATTAAGGAAGAATTAGAACCCTAATGCAAGGCCCAAGTTACAAGTGTGATGTCTTGATGATTATGATGTGGATTGATTAAGAGATTTAAACACATTAAGGGTTTAACACTTAGGATTAAAGTTATACACTCCATCCTAATAGAAGGATGCAGGCATAAGCTTAATCACAAAGCCTTAAAGCCTTTATGGTTTAGTCCCTGATTATGAGGTGAGAAGAGAAGACTCAAAAGAGACACAAAGGTAAAACTAAGTGGGGAGACTAATCAAAACCCTAATTATTGTCATGCTTGGTTGTTCCTGAGGCTTGTGAGGTTTACAATAGAAGTCTTCAATGAGACCACCAGGCAGCAGATGAAAGGATCAAGAGAAACAAAGTGACTTGCTTCATTCAAGAAGTCAAGTCACTTGAAGAAAGAAAGTAAGGAGGAGAAGAATGGGCAAGCCCAATCTCAAGCACAAACAAAAATTCAGCAAGGGTGCATAAAAGAGATGAAGAGAAGTTATGAGAAGTGAAGGCAAATTCACTTCTCAAGATCACTTACCACCTGAAAAGTTAGGGAAGAAATGCAATGCAATACAAAAATGAAATGGAATGACATGATGCAAACCAAAACCAGAAGCATACATGAGATGATAATGGTGTTATGAGATGCTACAAACATGTGACAAGGCAAGGGGATGATCATACAAGCTCATGAATGCAGATGAAACAAGTTAAGAACCAAAAACATGCATGAAAAGTTATGAGATGCATATGGCATATAACATGGCAAATACATGATGCAATGATCAAACATGCTTCCAATATGTCTTATGATGTTAAATGAATCACATGGATGCTTGAAATGTCAAGGCAAGTCAAAGTATGCAAGCAAATGCAAGATGAATGCATATGGAAGCCCAAATTAGGGTTTATGAACAATGCAACAAACCAAAACCAAAATCAGAAGCAAACAACATTACAAAAATTTGAAAATGCACTCAAAGGATCCCTAATCCTATACTAACTTACTGCCCAAAGGAGAGGTCTCAACCCTTAACCTAATTCAAGTTATGATTTTTTCAAGTTTTCTAGGGTTTTAGGGTTCCTTAACAAGAAAATTATCAAACAAATTGAAAATGAAAGATCAAATCATGGCCATTTAATCTCACAAACTACATGCTAAACACAATGCAATGCAAGAAGAATCAATGTCCAACTCTTTAGGGTTAGGCAGAAATGATTTTTGGAAGTTTGGATCAAAATAATGCCTAAAAATGATTTTAATTCAATGAGCAATGCTCAAAATACATCAAGATCAAAAAATAAATTTGGTTTGAAAGTTGGACAATGTTTCTAAATGTCTTAGAACATTTCATGAATTTTTTGGTGATTTTTAAATACCCAAAAGTATTTTTAATAAATTAATTTTCATTAATCAATTAAAAATAAACTTTTAAATATTTAAAAATACTTTTTTAATACTAAAAATGAAAATAAAAATATTTTTGTGTTTTAAAAATTAATGAAACTCTTGACAAAAAGTTTCAAAATTTTTAAAACATTTTTGCTATTTTAAATAAATTGTATAAAACAAATGAATTAAATATGAAAATAAAATGAATTTAAATGGAAATGGAGAAAGTCAGCCAATCTAATGGCTGAGATTCAAACCCCAGGACGCGGGAGCTGACCACGCGCGCAAACGGACGGACCAAATTCAAACTCAGCTAATCAATGCTTATGCCCTAATCCCACCGTTAATTACTTTCAGGTGACCGGAACAGTGTTCCGGTCATCTTCTCCGTTCACCTCAAAACCCAATCTCACTCTAAACGCTTCTAAAATGAAATCTAAAAACACAGGAATGATCCCCACTCACTCACGAACCAAAACCCTCAATCAAAACACATTTATCATCTCTGAAATGACTGAATCGAATCAAACAAAGTTTAGGGCAAAAAGTTTCAGAAGCATGTTAAACTCTCATCTCTCCATCATTTTCAAAACTAAAGACATATTCATGATCAGGGAGGCATATAGAACAGCTTGAGAACTTAAAAAATGATTTCTGGAAAAAAAATCTCTTGAGCTACCTGAGTTTCGAAGCTTTCAGTTCACAGCTTTCTGGGTGCTTTCCTGCTTGCAATCAACTCCACTTGACCTCCTGAGAAGCTTTCAATGCTTGGAAAGAGTTTGTGATGGCTGGTTTGAAGGTTTGAACAGGTTCTGTTCAATGGGGGAGAGAAATCGTATTTGGGATTCTGGAGGTTTTAGGCTATGGTGATGGATGCTTTGTGACCAGGAAAGTGAGTTGAGTTGATCTATGAAGTTTGTTTTTGTGTTTGTGAGTTGTGTGATCAGTTTCGAAGGGTTTTGCAAGTGAGGGTGAAAATGTGTATGTTGTGCTATGGCTTGCTTCAGGCTTGCCTTCTATGTGAAATGGCTGGCATTTTCTTTGTATAAACTAATGGGATTGGTCAGAAGATGTGACCTGTGCTTTAGTGATAGGTGTGCTAGCTTTTGCCAAAATGTCAACTTCTTGTAAGAGAGGGCATGGGCAACTTCTAGCCAAGTACAATGGGTGTGTCTGGCGCAGCATGGCATGAGGGAAAGGCTAGTGTGATTCAGCAGGCTAGGCAGCAAGTGGATGAAGTGTGATCATTGGTTTTGCAACTTGCTTGCTCTTGGTTCACATGGAAGGGTTTTGCCTCACAAGCCATGAAACATGTGATCTTTTGGTTCAAATCTGATTTTTAGAACTTATGTGATGCTTGTGTATTGGTTTGATATCAACTAGAAGTCACAAATGCCTTTGGTACAAGATTTTGCAAATTTCTTATTTGATGCATAACTTGAAAATTAGTGAATTTTGCCAACTTTAACACATCATAACTTTTGATCCAAAATGAATTAGGTCATGTTCTTGTACTTTTTGAAAAGGGAAAGATCTAATCTACAACTTTCATGACCAAAGTTTTTCCATTTGAAGCATTTTTGGATCAAAAAGTAAGGTTTGAAAAGTGGCATAAAATGACATATTCTTCAAAAGTCAAACTTGCCCAAAAAAGTCAACTTTGCAAAAACTTCAAATTCTTGAATTTTGTGAACTTCTAGCTTCTTCCATGATCAAATAAAGATCATATACACTCAAAATGATGAAGATCACCCCTTGGTTGGGTCATTGGGGGCCTCAGATGCCCTGATTTTGCACTGACTTGTCCAGAAAGTCAACTCTTGATCAAATGACTTCCCCATGGAATTTCTTCATGAAAATTGATATGCATACTCCTTATACCATATAGAGACCAATAGAAACAAGAATGACCAAAAAATTTGGAGTTATGGCCTCTGAAACCAAAACCCTAATTTTAGGTCATCTGTGCAGTCAAGCCTGGCTCTGCTTCCAAACCAATCCCAGTTCTTGTGATTCTTTGGCATTTTTGACTTTGAGAAGATGTAGTATGATATAAGAACACACATGGACCCCTTTGAAGTGATTGGTGGCCTTTGGAGTGGCTCTAGAGGCTCTTGGATTGCCCAGATCACAAACCCCAGGTGCAGATGACTTAGAATCTATGCAGTGAACCAAAAATGTGATGTGAGATCTTATGATTGTGTTTATGCATATGAAATGATCATAAGCCATGGTGTGAATGGGTGAGGGAAAATTTGGGGTGTTTACAGCTGCCCCTATTCAAACATGAGTTAGCTGTGCAGGAGGTAAGCGACGGCTTAACAGGCAAACAAGATAACTTGTGGTTGAATACCAAAGACAGTCCAAAATTTGCACTCACAGAATGAAGAAGAAAAGGGATATAGATTGTAAAGGAAAATAAAGTATATTGTAAAGTGTGGGCGACGGAGGACGACCGTCGAGCAGAGGACGACTGCTGGGTAAAGAGCAATGACGGGGACGGCCGACATGCTCGGAAAAGTGCGGGAAATAAAGCAATGACGGGGACGGCCGACATGCTGGGGATAAAAGGTAAAGCAAAGACGGGGACGGCCGACTAGCTGGGAAAAACAAGAGATTATGATGGGGACGGCCATCAAGTAAAGTTGTAAAATTCTCTGGGGATCAATGAAAAAAAATGATGGGGACGACCATCAAGTTCATAAGGTAAAGTAACCAACGATGGGGACGGCCATCGGGCTAAAAATAAAAGGGACCACGATGGGGACGGCCATCGGGTTAAAGAATAAATGAAATAACAGGTGATGAGGTACAGTCATCAAAGGTGAAGGACGAACACCTAGCAGGGGACGGCTGCTCTGTTGGGGTTAAGATGAGGGACGGTCATCTAAGGTGGAGGACGACCACCTGGCAGGGTACGGCTGCCGAAAATATCGCGACATAGGACGAATGTCGGATAAAAGGTCGACGATGGGGACGGCCATCGGACGAGCATGATGGAGGACGACCATCAAGAGGTGGAGGACGACCACCTAGCAGGGGACGGCTGCTCTCAAGGTTTATCATGACATAGGACGAATGCCAGATAACCAAAAATCAACAATGGGGACGGCCATTGGATAAAATGATGAAGGACGATCATCAAGAGGTGGAGGACGACTACCTAGCAGGGGACGGCTGCTGAATATCACGACATAGGACGAATGTCGGATAGAAAATCAACGATGGGGACGGCCATCGGATTAGCATGATGGAGGACGACCATCAAGAGGTGGAGGACGACCACCTAGCAGGGTACGGCTGCTCTCAGGGTTTATCATGACATAGGATGAATGTCAGATAAAAAGAAATTTTGCTTTGTTGACGATCTACTGGGGATATAGTAAACACGGACGAGTGTTTACAACCACGAAATGGAAGTATAAGTGTTTAGATGTTGTGTATAGATTAAAGATGCGGACGAGCATCCTTAAGACTACGATACGGACGAGTATCATGTAGAAACAACGCTGACACATGTTCAGAGATGATGATACGGACGAGTATCAACTGGTTAACAAGGAACACGGCCGAGTGTTGAATCTGAAAGAATTTTTCTGGGGAATAGCAGACACAGACGAGTATCTATATTCACGAAGACAAAAGTGTTTGACACGGTGCATGGATTAAAGATGCGAACGAGCATCCTTAAGACTATGATACGGATGAGTATCATGTAGAAACAAACACTTGACGCATATTCTGAGATGATGGTACGGACGAGTACCAACTGGTTTAACAAAGAACACGAACCAATGTCGAATCTGTGGGGATATAAATGGTATATACAAGATACGGACGCGTACCTGTATAAGTGTAACATGAGTAGTGAATATGAGTATTGTATAGATGAGTACTTTAACTGCTAGGGAGAGTGACACAGACGAGTGTCAAAAAGGGGAAAAGTATAATATAAACAAGTATATGGGGTGTAAAAGTGTAGGCGACTGCGCTGGGGATATGATGACACGGACGGGTGCCAAAATGAGTATATACTGGTATAGGTGAGTGTAAAGATGATGTCTTTGGCTTTTTGCTGGGGGTATGACACGGACGAGTGTCAGGAAGTATCTGTAATATGGGTGGTCTTGTTGGTAAAGAGTGTTCAGGCGACCTTACTGGGGAATGATGACACAGACGGGTGCCGAAATGAGTATATACTGGTGTTTGTGTACTGTGAGGCAACTGCTTTTGCTGGGGACTCTGGGGGAGAGTTTTCTGTATACTGATGGATTTTATTATTCACGAGTGTTCGATTCACAACATGGCTTGTGATTATGCTATGTGTTTGATTTTTGCCGTAATGCTCCGTTTTAGACGGAATGCTACGCTTTGTGGGGTGAATATGATGCGAATGCCATGGTTATGCAAAGATACCAAACCAGGATTCGGATCCCGATGTTGTGAAGATTTCTGGTTGATCTGTCTGAAGTGATCATCCCAGCTGGGGATAAGATCATTGGTGGATCTGACGAGATATATCTGCTTGGGGATATAGGTCACTGATTGACATATCCTTGTAATATAGGACCCAGCTGGGGTTTGTAGAAGCCTTCTGTACTCTGTTGTGACTCCTTCATGCGTTGCTCTTCTGAATAGAGGCTGAAATTCTGTGGGGGAGATGGTTCCCTGACTGTTGTATTCTGCTGAGGAAGAATGATTAGTAACTCGGCTGGGAGAAGCAGCAAGTGGCAACTCAGCTGGGGAGAAAACACCTTGAGTGCTAAGACTGAGTGAGTATTGATTTGCCAGCTTGCTGGGGTGAAGCTTTCATGCCCCATGTTGCGCTTTTGAATACCTGCAATCCTGCAAAGACAGAGAAACGTACAAGTAACCCCGAGGTATCCCTTATCGGATTCCGTCATAGGAGTTAGACACTTCTGAGAGTAAGCATATTCCCTGCAAGCACGTGTTTTATTTTATTTTCAAAGATAAACATCTGTATTTATGCAATCAGTTTTTCTTAAGACTTCAGACATTCTTTGCAAACAAAAATGTACAAGACGAAACATGACTGAAAAATCTGATTTTATTGATTCGAGAGCCCTGAATTGGCAATATACAGTCAAAGAAACAAATCCCCTGGAATGAGGGGATTGCTACAAATTGAGAAACAAAATGCTGGCAATGTTGATGACGCTTTGAAGAGCTTCCTCTTTTGCTATGACTCGTATGACTTTTGACGTTCTTCTCGTTTTGCTTTCTGAAGAAGGCTGATTCTGCTAGAAGCTTGATCCTTTCGAGGTTTACCAAGCTGTAGGTGATTGTTGCACCCCAAAATTTGCCCTCACAATACAAGACTTTGTGTGCTAAGAAGGTTCACAAGGTTCACAAGATTCACAATACTTACAATACCTTTCATGAGGTTCATGAAGTATACAAGTCACTTTATGAGGTTCACAAGGTTCACAAGATTCACAATGTTTACAAGACCTTTCATGAGGTTCATCAAACGAAGACGGGAGGTTATATCTACCCTACTATCAAACGAAGACGAAGGTTATATATACCTTGTTATCCCCAGCATACGGAAGGTTATGTATACCTTATTATCAAACAAGACGGGAACAAGATCCTCATATTCCTCAACAACGAATCGGGATTTATTTTCCCTGGCCAGCAGTTGTTATACGAAGACATCCAGACTCTTCCGGCAGCATCATATCATACATACATCATTTATATCATACCATAACATACATATCCATAAATGCATAATACATTTACTTAGGTGCATCATACTATGCATGCATACATATTGCATAAACTAACATTCTCCTTGCAGGATAGTTATATGCAGATAAAACAGCATCAACAATTCACAACAAGTCAGAAATGATCCGTACATTACTCAAGATGTCCTCGGAGAGTAGGCAAACGGTCTGTAAGAAGATCCATTCCCTAATCCAGGATATTTCCAGAAGATTTCATCTATCTGGTCTTGAATAGCAGGCAAACGGTCTGTACAAAGATCCATTCCCTGGTTCAAGATATTTTCAGAAGATTTAATCTATTTCCTCGGAGAGTAGGCAAACGGTCTGTAAGAAGATCCATTCCCTAATCCAGGATATTTTCAGGAGTTAATCCTGACACTTTTTTGTCCTCGGAGAGTAGGCAAACGGTCTGTAAGAAGATCCATTCCCTAATCCAGGATATTTCCAGAAGATTTCATCTATCTGGTCTTGAATAGCAGGCAAACGGTCTGTACAAAGATCCATTCCCTGGTTCAAGATATTTTCAGAAGATTTAATCTATTTCCTCGGAGAGTAGGCAAACGGTCTGTAAGAAGATCCATTCCCTAATCCAGGATACTTTCAGGAGTTAATCCTGACTTTTTTTTTTGTCCTCGGAGAGTAGGCAAACGGTCTGTAAGAAGATCCATTCCCTAATCCAGGATATTTCCAGAAGATTTCATTTATCTGGTCTTGAATAGCAGGCAAACAATTTGTACAAAGATCCGTTCCCTGATTCAAGACATTTTCAGAAGATTTAATCTAGTGGCCCTTGAATAGCAGGCAAACGGTCTGTACAAAGATCCATTCCCTGGTTCAAGATATTTTTCAGAAGAACAAGTCCTGACGTTCTTTTGACCTTGGAGAGTAGGCAAACGGTCTGTAAAAAGACCTATTCCCTAATCCAAGATATTTCCAGAAGAGATAATCGTCACGAAGATTTATTTCTACTGGTCTATTCAACAAATTCAAATTATAAACGATTCAGAGACGGCCTATACGAAGACCTAGTACTGAGATCCAATATCAACACAAAGCTATCATCACATCCAGTTCTTTAGATGGCATCTCTAAGCCCATCTCCAGTTTTTTTCAAGTGGCATCTTTAAGCCCACTCAAGCATATTCAACTAGTCACCTGCATCACTCTACGCACTGGTGAGTGCAAATTTTTGGGCTTTTGTGTTCAATCCCCTTCAACCTTCCAAGTTACGACTGGCAAATATACCAATCTAACCCCTCAGGTTTCAGAAAATTGAACAGGGGCAGCTGTTGCACCCCAAAATTTGCCCTCACAATACAAGACTTTGTGTGCTAAGAAGGTTCACAAGATTCACAATACTTACAAGACCTTTCATGAGGTTCATGAAGTATACAAGTCACTTTATGAGGTTCACAAGGTTCACAAGATTCACAATGTTTACAAGACCTTTCATGAGGTTCATGAAGTTTGCAAGTCACTTTATGAGGTTCACAAGGTTCAAAAGGTTCACAAGACCTCCCATAAGGTTCACAAGACATCTCATAAGGTTCACAAGGTTCACAAAGTTCACAATTAGTCAGGAAGTTTGACAATTCCCTCAGACAATGCATCCTCCTAAGCAATGCATCCTAAACTAGGGTTTTGACTTTAATCAGGTTAAATGGACTTCCAAGACTTCAAGTGAGCTTCATAGCATCCTATATGTGTTCAAGAATCCCCATGACAAGTTTCAATACTTTTCTCAAAAGTTTGCTCAGTCAGATGATCAGATAAGTCAAAATCAGTCAAAGCAGTTAAAAAGTCAAACTGAGGTCAACTGTGGTCAAACCAAAGTCAAACTTCATGATTTTTTGACAACATCAAGTATATGAAGTAAAATTCATCATTTTATCAAGGGTTGATCATGATTCATCAAGGAGATTTCAGATCATCAAGAATCAGGAGTTTCTAAACTAGGGTTTCCTTAGTAAAAGTCAACTGAACTTTGACCAGCCATAACTTTCACATGCTTCATCACCAAGTCTCCATCCAAAGCTCATTTTGAAGGAAATTGAATTCTCTACAACTTTGTGTCTCACAAGCCAAGCCCAAAAATGCTTCATTTGGAGGGTATGAGCTAAGACATTATAGGTCCTTTTGAAAGTCAACAAAAAGTCAACAACTTCAAAAGGGCATAACTTGAGATTGGTAAATGATATGGACGTGAAACCAGTGAGGTTGGTTAGAGGACTCTTCAAGCTTTCCAAAATGTCCAAGAACACCCTCATAGCATTAAAATTGAAGGATGTGTGCCCTTGCAAAGTTGGGAAATTTTTGGTTAGTTTATGAAGAAAATGGAGGTCTAAAACTAATTTCTTCTAAATGGGCTTGCCATATGATGACCCAATCCACACCAAGACATCATGCACGAAATTAACTTAATATTTTCATTATTTTCATTATTTTATTTTTATTTATTATGATTTTTTATATTAAAAATCATTTTAAATTCAAATAAAATATGAAATAGTGAAGATTTAAAATTATTTTGCTTCTAGAATGTCATAAATGATATTTTGATCATTTTGAGTTATGAAAATCATCCCAAAATAGCAAGGCTAGATCAAGATATTTCAAGTTTTAAAACCAAATATTTTTCAATCTTAAAAGGTCCAAATATCCACAAGTTTGTGAAAGCTCTTAACCTAATTTCATTCACTCCTATATATACAACATGAAACAGCTTCAAAGAGAGGATTTTTGGCAGCCTCTCACCTGGTCTCAAAACTTCAAAAAATCATACAAAAACTTGATTTCGGTTTCTAAGTTAGAGGGCTATAGAGATGATTTCTGGACAACAACATTGAGGTTTCCTGAACCTATTCCAATCATCCTCATCATCAAATTCATGCCAAATCATACAAACCAAATTCATATTCTTGCCTTTCTTTTGGTTTTTTTCAATTTTAATGATTTACGCATGATTAATTGATTTTGATTACATAATATGTTTGTTTGATTGTGTAGATGGTTTTTGGATAGTTGGATTTAAGTTTCGATGCAGGAATCATAGGGCACCATGGAGAACTAAACTATTGGTTAATCTGCTGTAATCTGTTTTCGTCGATACTTCGAAGGCTGCAGTAGTGATAAACATTACAGGCTGACATGTAAGTCAGGTAAGTACTACTGTTTCGATTTGCTCCGAATTTTTTCCAGAAGTTCAGAAAAAAAAATCGACAAACAATACTCTTTTAGAATAAAATTCTAAAAGATTTCGACCCTCAAAATCGCAAATTCCTCTTTTTTCTATTTTATTTGATTTATTTTCTATTTTCATATTCTCAAAAAAATCTAAAAAAAATTGTGCGTTCTTTATTTGATTTTATTAGATTTTTAGCATCGTTTTAATATTTTTTAGATTTTATTTTAATCCCTTTTCTTATTGTTCATTATTTTAAAATCTGCAGCAATTTTATTTGATCCTGTTTATTTCTTTTTTTTATTCTTCCAACAGTATATACCAAAAATAGGCAGGTGGGAGGAAAAAGATGGTGTGTGGCATGCGCTGATTGCCCTAGTGACAAAGACCTAAGGCCCACAACCTAGTGGCAAGGAACTGAGGTTTGGAGCATTTTGATGAAGAAACGTGGGTGTCCCAGTGGCAAAGAACTCAATGAAGCAAAAAGGGCAAACCCCCAATATTTTTGGTATCTCTAACTTTATTTTTCCCTTTTTCATCAAATTATGTATTTTCTTTGAATTTCCTTATTATTATTATTAAACTAATTTCTAAAAGATAAAACAAAATCCTTTTTTTTTTAAAACTTATATTTTTTCATAAACCTTAATTTTTTCCCTAAACCTTAATTTTAAACCTAAATCTTAATTTTTTTCATAAACTGTAAACCCTAAAAATTTAGCCTTAATCTTTATCTTAAAACCCAAATTTCGCCATAATTTTTACCCTAAAATTTTTTCCTAAACCTTAAATTGTTTTTTAAACCTTAAATTTTTTCTCAAACCATAACCCTAATTTTTCTTAACCTAGTCTGCAAACTTTTTTTCTTCTAATTTATTCACTCATTTTTATGTTATTCATTCACTGTTTTCCTGATTATGTAACTGCTTCGCCTTTGTAATAATTGGTTTTTATTATTTTCCGCCATTATTATTATTATTATGTAACCGCCCCTAAGCCATGTAATAGTGTAGGAATTTTATTTTCTGCCTTTTAATTTCTGCCATTTATTTTTCATATTAACTGCGTGGTTAGTAAATAGGGTGTGGAAACTATTTGTAATTAAAATTAATTTAGATAATTAACTTTAAAAGATAAATATTTGAAAATAAACACTCACACACGTAAGTCGATCTTTGATCGCCATCTTGCACTTCCTAGGGTATTCCTCTTGGTTGCCTTAAAATAAAATGGTCAAGTCCCTCGAATATAGGGGTGTCTTAAGCAAAGTCCCTTCACTTATAAAATCATCAAGTCCCTATAAATTTAAAAGATCAAGTCCCTTCGAGGTTGCCTACGGAATAATGATCTTGTCCCTTCGAATAAATGATGATAGTCCCTACGAATTGCTAAAGACATCCCTTAAGTTGCCTTCATTGACCATACGATGACCCTACGTTTGTCCCTTAACACATCCAAGGTAATGACTACCTATTCCTTAATAATAGGGATAGTCTTACCACTTAAAGGATTCAAGAACAAAAAGACTTAAACTTTAGGGTAGGTTTCTCATAGTTACTTGCTCACTATTCAAAAACTTTTCAAACACTTCACAATTTCAAACAATTTTCAAACACAAGTTTTTTACGCATCCGTACATGGATCATTATCAAACTCTTATGAAAATTTCTATTCACACACTTCACATTTTCAAAAACATTTTAAAGTGAGCTAAGTAACTAAGAGCCCATGGATAACCATGGATGTAAAGGGTGCTAACACCTTCCCTTTACATAACCTACCCCCCGGACCCAAAAATCTTTTAAAAGGTCTTTCCTGTTCTTTTATGCCTTTCCTTTGGATAAAATAAAAGTCGGTGGCGACTCTTGCTATCCGCAACATAACTAAAGTCAGTTCTCCCACCGTGTTACAGTGATACAGCCGAATTCAGAGTGCAGTTATTCGCGTATTCCCTTATTTTGCATGGATCGCCCTTTCGGGTTTTCAATCCATCGGGATACCCATTTTTGCCTGAGTTGTCCAATGCGGCTTTTCAACTCAGCGGGTGTACATTTTTTTTTGCTTATTTTCCCTTATTTTTGCCCGAGTCTTTTATTCTGTTTTTGACTCGCCGGGATGCCCTATTTTTGCCTGGACTCACATTCTGTTTTTGTGTCCAGCGGGTCATTTTTATGCGAAGTATTTTTTAACTGCATCTGAATTCACAGGGGACGGGAAATCTTCACCATCCATGGTGCTGAGCATCAGTGCTCCACCAGAGAAAACTTTCTTTACCACGAATGGTCCTTCATAGTTCGGAGTCCACTTGCCCCTGTGGTCTGTATGAGGAGGGAGGATTCTTTTCAGCACAAGATCTCCTACTTGGTACTCTCGGTGCCTGACTTTCTGATCGGAAGCTTTCTTCATTATTTTCTGATATAACTGCCCATGACAGATTGCAGCCAATCTTTTCTCTTCAATCAGACTCAGTTGCTCGTATCGGGACCGGACCCATTCTGCTTCGTTCAGCTTAACATCCATCAGTACTCGCAAGGAGGGTAATTCAACTTCAACAGGTAGGACTGCCTCCATACCGTACACAAGCTGATACGGTGTTGCCCCAGTGGATGTTCTGATTGACGTGCGGTACCCATGCAAGGCAAATGGTAGCATCTCATGCCAGTCTTTGTATGTGACTACCATCTTCTGCACAATCTTCTTGATATTTTTATTAGCCGCCTCAACAGCGCCATTCATCTTTGGCCTGTAAGGAGAAGAGTTGTGATGTTGGATTTTGAAGTCCCGGCATAGCTCAGCCATCATTTTGTTGTTCAGGTTGGAACCATTATCAGTAATGATTCGCTCGGGCACTCCGTATCGACAGATGATATCTCTCTTCAGGAATCTGGCTACCACTTGCCTTGTAACATTTGCATATGAGGCTGCTTCGACCCACTTGGTGAAATAGTCAATGGCGACCAGGATGAATCTGTGGCCATTTGAAGCAGTTGGCTCAATCTTGCCAATCATATAAATGCCCCACATGGCAAAGGGCCATGGTGAAGACATTATATTCAAAGGATTGGGAGGCACATGCACCTTATCCGCATAAATCTGGAATTTATGGCATTTTCTGGCATAGGCACAACAGTCGGCATCCATTGTGATCCAATAATACCCTGATCTTAGCAACTTTTTAGCCATCGCATGTCCTCCAGCATGGGTACCAAAGGATCCTTCGTGCACTTCGTGCATCAATAAGTCTGCTTCTGCTCTATCAACACACCTGAGAAGTACCATATCAAAGTTTCTCTTGTATAGGGACCCATCAGTGTTCAGGAAGAAACTACCAGCAAGCCTTCTCAGAGTCTTCTTATCATTGGAAGATGCCCCAGGTGGGTATGTTTGATCCTCCAAGAAGCACTTAATGTCATGGAACCAAGGCTTATCATCTTTGGCAATATCTGCTGCAAATACATATGCTGGTCTATCGAGTCTGGACACTGATATCTGGGGTACAAAGTTGGCAGCTTGAACTTTGATCATTGATGAAATGGTAGCCAGATCATCTGCAAACTGATTCTCGTCCCGAGGGATATACTCAAGCTTGACCGTTGTAAAGAAGGTCAGTAACCTTCTTGTATAATCCCTGTAAGGTATCAGATGCTCCTGGTGCGTGTACCATTTGCCGTTGGTTTGATTAATTACCAGAGCTGAATCTCCGAATACGGTTAATGTCTTGATCCTGAGGTCAATGGCTTCCTCAAGACCCATAATGCAAGCTTCGTATTCAGCTTCGTTGTTAGTGCAGTTGAAGGTGAGTTTTGCCGAGAAAGGCATGTGAACTCCCTTAGGTGTAATGAGTACTGCACCAACACCACGACCATTCATGTTAACAGCCCTATCAAACATCATAGTCCATTCTTCCTCTGGGTCAGGCCCTTCAGTGTGAACAGGCTCTTCATGATCTTTCGCTTTTATGAATATGATGTCTTCATCAGGGAAGTCAAATCTCATAGGCTGGTAGTCATCAATGGGTTGCTCAGCAAGATATTCAGACAATACACTGCCCTTGATGGCTTTCTGAGAGGTGTACTGGATGTCATATTCTGTGAGAATCATCTGCCATCTTGCAACCCGTCCGGTAAGAGCTGGCTTCTCAAAAATGTACTTAACTGGATCCATCTTTGAGATCAACAAAGTAGTGTGGGTCAACATATACTGTCTCAGTCGGCGAGCAGCCCACGCTAAAGCACAGCAAGTTTTCTCGAGCAGTGAATAACGCTGTTCACAGTCGGTAAACTTTTTGCTAAGGTAGTATATTGCATACTCTTTTCGACCAGACTCGTCATGCTGGCCCAGCACACACCCCATTGACTCTTCTAATACCGTCAAGTACATTATCAGAGGTCTTCCTTCAACTGGAGGCATAAGGATGGGAGGCTCTTGTAGGTATTCTTTGATCTTGTCAAAAGCCCTCTGGCAGTCTTCATTCCACCTGACCGTCTGTTCTTTTCTTAACAGCTTGAACAAGGGTTCACAGGTTGCCGTAAGGTGAGATATGAACCTTGAAATGTAGTTCAATCTACCCAGAAAACCCCGAACTTCTTTCTTAGTTTTCGGTGCAGGCATTTCTTGAATGGCTTTGACTTTATCAGGGTCCACTTCAATCCCTTTCTCGCTTACAATAAAACCCAGCAGCTTACCAGATCGCACCCCGAATGTGCATTTGTTGGGGTTCAGCTTCAGTTGGTACTTCCTCAGACGCTTGAATAGCTTCAGCAGATTTACCAGGTGGTCTTCCTCTGTAAGGGACTTGGAAATCATGTCATCCACATAACACTCGATTTCCTTATGGATCATATCGTGGAATAATGTCACCATAGCACGTTGATATGTTGCGCCTGCATTCTTCAGTCCAAATGGCATCACCTTGTAACAGAACGTGCCCCAGGGTGTGATGAATGTTGTCTTCTCCATGTCTTCAGGTGACATTTTGATCTGATTGTATCCTGAAAATCCGTCCATGAAGGAGAATACCGAGAACTGAGCCGTATTATCAACCAATACATCAATGTGAGGTAATGGGAAATCATCTTTCGGACTGGCTCTATTCAGATCCCGGTAGTCAACACACATCCTTACCTTGCCATCTTTCTTAGGCACAAGTACTATATTAGCAACCCACGGTGGATAGCTAGTTACAGCAAGGAACCCGGCGTCCCACTGTTTTTGTACCTCTTCTTTAATTTTCATTGCCATGTCTGGGCGAGTACGGCGCAGCTTCTGTTTAACCGGTGGGCATTCTTCTCTTAAAGGCAGCTTGTGCATGACGATATCGGTATCCAACCCTGGCATATCCTGATACGACCAAGCAAACACATCCACATACTCTTGAAGCAGATCAATCATTTGTCTCTTCACCGAGTCTTGTAAACCGGCCCCGATTTTAACCTCTTTCACATCCTCATCTGTACCAAGATTAATCGTTTCCACCTCCTCCTGATGAGGAGTGATAAACTTCTCCTCTTGTCTCAACAATCTGGCTAGCTCTTCAGGAAGCTCGTAATCTTCTTCAACCCCTTCATCAGCTTGATTGATCGGTTTGTCAAAGTCATACGAAGTCATAGCCGTGCTGTTGTCGGTGCTGTCTGGAAGGCACTCTCTGCAAGGGTTCAGTTTGTTCATTTTAGTGATTGATTTTAACCTTGTTTAGAAAAGTGAAATAAAGTTGTCATTTTGAAAACATTGCCATTTATTTTTTTTGTACAAAAAGAAAAATAGAAAAACAGTGAGCGGAATAGAAAAAGACTTGTTTGCAAAAGATGTCTGATATTTCATTGATTAATCTTGTTGCACAAAAATTACAGATGGCCCGATTACAAAATGAGTCTTGTCATCTTGGGCAAGATGCAAGACTTGATGCATGCTTAAAATATACAGGAAATAATAATTACTCTGCAGGAGTAACTCTTATAATTTCCTGGGAAGACCAGTTTGAGATACTGCTCCCCGGGATCTTTGGACGAATCCAGCTTTCCAGGTTGTGTTCATCTTCCGACTCATCTTCCAAGTTGTTGACAGCATCGGGGGTAAGCATCCCCCCACTAACAAAGTTGGGCTTCTGAGCAGCCTTCGCTTGATCTTGTTGAGTTGGTTTGTAACCTAACCCAAACCTATCTTCTTTCTTCTCCACAGGCAACAGTTTGCCCCAGCCTTGAGCGTTTCCTTCTTCCACCACCTTCCGGGCTTGTTGGTAGGATGTCATAGAGGTCCCAAGCACAGCAGAGGTTTCATTAACATTCAGGGCCTCAAACCCTTGATTCATCGTCTCGTGGATCTCCCCATCCATCTCAATATATTTGTAAGTAGCCAGATGGCTAACAAAAATATCCCCTTCTCCACAAATAGTAACAACTTGGCCCTCCCACTCGAATTTTAACTTCTGGTGAAGGGTAGACGTTACTGCGCCAGCGGCATGAATCCATGGTCTACCCAACAAACAGCTGTAGGCAGGCTGAATGTCCATCACGTAGAAGGTTGTTTTGAAAGTTTGTGGGCCAATTGTTACGGGCAACTCAATTTCTCCCAGAACTGATCTCTTAGAGCCGTCAAAAGCTCTTACTACCAAGTTACTGGGTCGCAATGCCAATCCTTCATATTCCAGCTTCACAAGAGCCTTTTTAGGTAAGACGTTGAGGGACGATCCTGTGTCTACCTGCACATGGGAAAGAACTGCACCTTTACATTCCATGGTAATGTGCAAGGCCTTGTTATGATTACGGCCTTCCGAAGTCAAATCAGTGTTGGTGAACCCTAGTCCATTACTAGCATTAATATTTCCAACCACAGCTTCCAACTGATTGACCGTGATTTCTTCTGGCACATAAGCTGCATGCAAGACTTCCAGTAGTGCGTTCCGATGAGCTTCGGAGCACATAAGCAACGATAGAATGGAGATCTTGGAAGGCGTCTGGTGAAGCTGGTCCACTATTTTGTAATCACTTTTCTTGATGATTCTCATGAATTGATCAACTTCTTGATCAAAAGGTGTTTTTAAAGCTTCTCTAACAACCTGTTCTTCTTGCACCATGCTCTTCCCTTTTGCCTTGGCAGCAGCTTCTGCTTCAACAGTGGGTCTTTGAATTTGCGGGGCAAAGAGGCATCCGCTTCGAGTAAAGCCTCCGCCTCCCCCCACATTGTCTATTTGTGGTGCAGAAGTTGATGATTCAAAAGTGATCTTTTGTCCTTTGCAGTATAAATTAGAGCCGTAATGCCAGGGGATGGCACTACTGCTTTCATAAGGTACTGGCCCAGGCACTGTGACAGTGACTGGACTGATGGCAGCTGCAGAAGGGACTGTGATAGTCTGTGGATCATAATATATTGTGACTGGTGCTCTAATGGGAGTAACACTTTGTGAGTTGTAGGCGGAATCATTGGCAGGATCATAATAAATCGTAACTGTTGAGACACTGGCATTGTTTGTTGCTGATGTTGTAGGAGACATTGTTGGAAGAATGGGTGTTGTTGTTGTAGGAGACTCTGAATGAAGGGGTGCTGAAGTTGTAGAAGGGATCTTTGCTGATATTTGGTCTATTGAAGTAACAGATGAAGCATTTGTTGATGAAACCGAAAAGTTGTTTGGAACAATGGTTGTTGCAGTTGTAGGAGGTTCTGGAGCTGTTGTTGAGGAGATTGCTGGATTGGTAGGAAATGATGTTGTAATCTGAAGCAGGCCACTCTGAACGAGACCATATATGCCATCCCTCAAGTTGTCACAACCATTCACTGAAATGTTGTAGTAAGCACACCCTAGCTCGCATCCTGGGAACATTTGACATTCCAAAAGTTGAGCCTTAATCTCCACCAAGGGTGTCCGAATCTGACCCACACTGGTTATCAAGTAAGACGGCTTGTCTTCTTCAATAGCATTGATTCGGGGACCACCATGGTGTGGCAAAGGGTTCTTGTTAACATTTGGTGGTGGTGCAAAGTTCAGAGCTTTGGAGTCTACCAAGTCTTGTACCTTCATGTGCAAAGCTCTGCACTTTTCCATACTATGACCAGGTGCATTCGAGTGAAAAGCACATCTGGCGCTGGCATCGTAATTTCTGGGCAGGCTGTTAGGATCTGGAGGGGCCAATGTCCTTAGCTCAACTAGGTTGAGTTTCAAGAGTTGTGGCAGCAATGTGGCATAGGGCATAGGGATCGGATCGATCACCCTATTGGCCTGAGAGGGTCTCTGTTGGAATGGTCTCTGCTGATTATTGTTGTTGGTGTTGCTGTTGTTGTAATTTCTCGGAGGATACTGAGTTTGTTGCTGGTACTGAGGTTGTTGCTGATAATTTTGCTGTGGTGGTTGATAATCTGGTTGTGGATGAGCTGGAGCGGGAATGGTGACTGCTGCCACATACCTATGAACATATTGGGGCCTGCCCCTGTTGGTGTGGATAGCATTGGTTTCACCAGTTCTTCTTGGGCCTGCGAAAGGCTTCCTTGGGTTGCTGGATGAGCTTGCACCGTTGTCTGAGATCTTACCCATCTTCAATAGGCTTTCGATTCTCTCCCCGGCTATCACTACATCTGCAAAGCTGGTAGATGAGAAGGCAGCCAGCCTATCAATGTAAGTCCCTTAGAGGGTGTTCATAAACATATCAGCCATCTCCCTCTCTGACATAGGTGGCTGGACAGCAGCAGCAAGCTGTCTCCATCTTTGAGCATATTCTCGGAAGCTCTCCCTGGACGACTGTGACATTCCCATTAGGAGGGTCCTGTTGGGTGCCATATCCAGGTTGTATTGATACTGTCTGATAAAGGCCTCTGCCAGGTCCTTCCAGCATCTAATAGTTGCTCTTGTCAGATGGGAGTACCATTCCCTCGAAGCTCCAGTCAAGCTATCCTCAAAATAAAACATCCACAGCTTCTCGTCCATGGTATAGGCCTTCAGCCTCCCCAGAAAAGATTGTAGATGGGTCCGGGGACAGGAAGTCCCATTATACTTCTCAAAGCATGGTGGTTTAAATTTGTGGGGAATCCTGACCCCGTCTACCAAGCCCATGTCCATAACATCAAAACCCAGAGAATTTTGAGACTCTAAGGATCTTAATTTCTCAGCTATCTCATCCAGCCTTCTGTCGTAGGCTTCCTCCCCAGCTCCCATCAATGTGAACTGATCTTCCTAGGGGTCTTCTTGCAGCACTCTACCTGCTGTAGCAGTCCCTTGCACATTGACAGGGATGTTGATCTTTGGATGTTGGTGGGGTCCAAAGACTAGGGGATTAACATGAGGCTGTACTCTCTCATTGTTGCTTGTCCCAGCAGTCCCTGGATGATGGTCTTCCTGGTTCCTTCCTTCCACCAGTGCTCTTAACCTCTCCTGGCTTTGAGCCATGTTATTCATCACCTCCATAAACTGAGTCATCTGAGTCCTCATTTCCAACCTCTCGTTGGCCATTTGAGTCCTGACCTCTGTAAGGTCCTGCTGTACTTGGTCCATTTGTATGCCCGAAAGGTTGTTGCGGGTGGGATATCTGTGTGGACGGTTGAGTGGAAACCCTCGACGTCGAGCAATAGTTCCTGAGACCACAACAGAGTTAGTAACAATAAAACAAAACCTACAAAACAAAACAAAAGGTTAGTATGCAATGCAGTGTGTCTATTTATTTCCAAGGTATCCGGCTTGGTACTTGGTTTTGACCTTTCCAGACCCCTTGAAGAAGATGCTTGTGATGTTGCTTGAAGAAATCAGATGAAACAAACCAACACATATATTACAAAAATCAAAATGATACATAGTTTGTTTCTCTTACAATACAAGCCTTCTGAGGGGTCAAAAGTACAACATAAAGAAAAATACATAAAATGAAAGTAACAACAAGCAAAAAGTCAAACTCCAAGGCCAAATTCATCCTCCTGAACTTCCTTGAGAAGTGCTTCAGTCACAGGATCAACTGGACGCTCTGTAAGATTCCTGATAAGGAGATTCCTTGTGGCAACAGCTGCAGTTAGCTTCTTGTGCTGACTTTGGTCCTTGGACCTCTTCACACCAGCTCTGATCTTCAACTCTGAGACCTCCCTCTGGGCTGCTGCCAGGGCTTCCTGTTGTTCTTTTGCACTAGCTTCCATTTGTTCAATCTTATCCTGAGTCCTTTTGTCCTCCTGAGTACGGGCTTCGGTGATCCTGACCCACCTTGCCTGACTCTCCTTCAGATACAAATCAGTCCTAGTTCTCTGGAATTGGGCCTCTTTGCAGGCATTCTTCAAGATCTGCTCTCCATCCCTAGACTTCTTAATGTAATCCTCTGACTTCTCAATTCTGGCCAGATGCTCCACCTTTAGCTTTTCTAGCCTCTCGATGTCCAACCTACCACCACTCCTCTCCCAGAGGGTCTTCTGTAAAGCCTGAGTCAGCTTCTCATTTCTCTCTTTTAATTTCTCAAACTCCTCTAAGCTGACAGTTGCTGGAGGTGGTGCTGTGGAAGGTCCAGGCATATCTTCAATAGTGAAGGGCATTCCAGAAACTTGAGCCCTGGCATGAGACCACTCATAGTACTGGGCTGAGGCTACATTATTGCATCTTCCAAGAATGGTTACCCCCTTAGTCTGCACATTGTCCCAGGCCCAGGATGCTTGCCTGACAATAGCCAGATTAGGCTTGATTTCAACATAAAGGGTCTCAGTCAGATCTTGTGCTCTAGGAGGATGGACCAATGCATAACCCAGTTGTCTTTTGAATAACAGAGGGTTATAATTGATGCAACCCTTTACCCCAATCAGAGGTACATTGGGAAATTGCCCACAACTTGTAATGATGTCTCTGCCCTTGGTGCTCTGAGTGCACCATCTGATGTCATCTGAGGTTAGAGCAACAAGCCTCCTAGCCCAGTTCTTCTGCTGGTGAGGGTTCAAGAATGCATCAGTCTTTGGCAGATGCTTGAGCAGCCAAGTATGGAACAAAGGTGCACAACATCTCACTAACCTCCCCCTTTGCTTTTCATTCCTTTGATGAACTGAGTAGTAAAGATCTCCCAGTAAGGTAGGCACTGGGTTTCTCAGGATGAAAAGATGGACTGCATTCTTGCTAACAAACCTAGGCTCATCTGCAAAAAGTATGATCCCATATATGCTAAGGGCCAACAGAGCACAGACTGCCTTCCACTCCCCTAGGGAGGCCTTCAAACTAGCCTGAGAGGTCAAGAAATCCAGATGAAAACCAGAGATTCCAGCTTTAGATGTCAAATTCTGCCCAATCAAAGCCGGTTCCAGATGTAATGCTTTGGCTATCTCCTCATTACTTGGGAAAGTCATCTCAGGGTTGAAGGGGATTCCACCCCTGATGGGTACACCAACCAATGATGAATACTCCTCTAGCAAAGGTCCCAACTGGAAATTCTGAAATGTGAAGCACCTCAGAGGGGGGTCATAGAACTGCAGGCAAGTATGTATCAGGCTCCTCTGTGAAGGGTCCAAATCCATAACCATGTCAAGAATTCCTCCATAGTGTTCTCTGAAATATGGTATATGGTCTGGAGTAATCAGGGTCTGAATCCTCCTGATGCTGGCTAGCTCAGGCTCAAAGAAGTGATAAGAGATGTTACTTTTCTTAGGTGCCATGTTGCTGAAGAACAGGTGCTGATGACAACACTGAAGGTAGGCCTCTGACAGGCTGAGACTGAGGATGCAAGTGACTGAAGCAAGTGACTGATAGCTGAAGCAGGTGCTGGTGAAGACAGGTCTAAGCTGAAGAAGGGGTCAAAACCAAGCCAAAATGATAGGATGGATACCCTGAAAAACAAATAAACACATGTTAGAATGATGCAATGAGGATGTATGCAAATGATATGCAAGGGTTTGTGACTGAGCTGGATCTGATTAACTGCTCTGATATAAGTCCATGAATGTCAAGAAATCCAGATGGAGGTTCATAGGTCCAGTAACCAAGGTGGGGGACTCAAATAAAGAGTCACATGTCCAGGGTTAAAATCACAAGAACTGTTCCAAAATGGATTACTCTTAATCAATCAAAGTAACAGGGTATTCTAGGGCCAAGTGTACCTGCAAACCTGTAAACAGCCCAACCCCCTCACAGGTGATGTTCTAAAACAAGGATCCTCAGACTTGGACCAGTTATGAGAATCGTAAACACTTCTAACCCGGAGGTACAGTGTTTACAATAACCATAAAAGTTCCTCTTCTAATTCACCTCAGTTTCTGAAGGTCATAATAAAGGTCATCCAGACTTAGCAGGCTTCCCAGATAGCCCTAGCACTACAGGAAATCTGTAGCACAGAGTTCTCAAGAAGAAACCCATATCTGAACCGTGTTTCATATTCCCGCACCAGACCGAAATGGAATGGGAAAGAATATGAACCACTCTAGCCTAGGTGTCACTCAGGTCTCAGGTATAGGACCTTAAAATCTCAATAGAACACCCACCCACCAAAGCAAAACCAGATCCAGCCAGACAGCATGACAGTATGATATATGTAAAACTATAAAGAAAGCAATAAAGCAACTGAACATAAAGCAAAAATAAATACAAATACAAACACAAATAGCACATAACACCCCAGTAAACACAAATCAATCAAGCGCTAGGAGGAACCCACAAAAAGAACCAGAAGCCCTGGATACAGTATAAGGTTCCCCAGCAGAGTCGCCAAGCTGTCGCTCCCGATAAATGGGACTGGCCCAAATGAAGGTACAGACGCGAACGGTCGGCGAAAGGGACAATGAGAACACACAGCCGTGAACTCACTGGAGATGAATAGAGTCTCCAGCTAGGCATTTTTATCCCGGAGGAAAGGCAATGTTGCATAGACCTAGAAAAAGATGGATAAGACGGTTGCGAACCAGAGAGACTGAGAAAGGGGGTTGGTTACAACCTGGGAAGGTATTAGCACCCAGATTGTCCGCCGTACTCGACGGGATCCACGCTTAAAAAATTTGTGTTTTAAAGGGGTAGTGTCAGTGCAATTTGTGTATAAGATAGCTGGGAAAGAATGTACAGGTGTCAGTGTAAAAGAAGTGTGAAGTGTGATATGAAGCATGAAAGTGTCAATGTAGGAATGAGGATGAATTGCTCAAGAAAATGAGGCTAAAGAATAAAGCTGGAAAGAGGGGGAATATACAGAGACTTTTGTTCGATAACCGTTAAGTTATGCCTACGTATCCTCTCGTGCAATGAGGAAGTCAGAACACCGTAGTTCGACCCAAAAAGACTGAAAGATGAATTGACTGGTGAACTGCTTGCTTGTCTATGCTCAAGTGTATGACCTGTCTGGCTCAGGTGCAAACTGTCTTGCATTAGACGGAAGAAGCAAGTTCTCGTTTATGAGTGAATGAGATGAGAAAAGAATCCCGGAGGAGACGATTATTGTTTGTTTTTTGTATTTTCAATCTTTTATTGCTTTTGAAAGTTTGTCATAAGTTAATGAGCTTAAGCCTAAACCAATGGATTTAGTAAACTCATCACATCCTCCCTCTGATTAGGGGTAATGAGAATACCTTAAGTGTGAAGTCAGATTCTCACACTTAATCACCTTTGATGCAGGATTAAGATCATTAACCTACTTGTGATTATTTAGATGTTTTTGTGGTTTTTGTTTAGTGTTAAGTAATGAGGTTAAGCCATAATCAGGGATTTAACAGACTCATTACACCATCCTAATAGAAGGATAATAGATGAGAACGTTTAAGCTGAGGAAAGCTCCTCAACTTAATCCATGATTAGGGATTAAACTTATGACAAAACAAGCCTTTGATTAAGTGGATTTTAGATTAATGATATGATGAGTGATTTTTAGGGTTTGTAAGACAACTTGAGGGGGACTTGTCCATTAACGCTAGGGTTAGTCCTTCTTAACCAATTAAGGAAGAATTAGAACCCTAATGCAAGGCCCAAGTTACAAGTGTGATGTCTTGATGATTATGATGTGGATTGATTAAGAGATTTAAACAGATTAAGGGTTTAACACTTAGGATTAAAGTTATACACTCCATCCTAATAGAATGATGCAGGCATAAGTTTAATCACAAAGCCTTAAAGCCTTTATGGTTTAGTCCCTGATTATGAGGTGAGAAGAGAAGACTCAAAAGAGACACAAAGGTAAAACTAAGTGGGGAGACTAATAAAAACCCTAATTATTGTCATGCTTGGTTGTTCCTGAGGCTTGTGAGGTTTACAATAGAAGTCTTCAATGAGACCACCAGGCAGCAGATGAAAGGATCAAGAGAAACAAAGTGACTTGCTTCATTCAAGAAGTCAAGTCACTTGAAGAAAGAAAGTAAGGAGGAGAAGAATGGGCAAGCCCAATCTCAAGCACAAACAAAAATGCAGCAAGGGTGCATAAAAGAGATGAAGAGAAGTTATGAGAAGTGAAGGCAAATTCACTTCTCAAGATCACTTACCACCTGAAAAGTTAGGGAAGAAATGCAATGCAATACAAAAATGAAATGGAATGACATGATGAAAACCAAAACCAGAAGCATACATGAGATGATAATGGTGTTATGAGATGCTACAAACATGTGACAAGGCAAGGGGATGATCATACAAGCTCATGAATGCAGATGAAACAAGTTAAGAACCAAAAACATGCATGAAAAGTTATGAGATGCATATGGCATATAACATGGCAAATACATGATGCAATGATCAAACATGCTTCCAATATGTCTTATGATGTTAAATGAATCACATGGATGCTTGAAATGTCAAGGCAAGTCAAAGTATGCAAGCAAATGCAAGATGAATGCATATGGAAGCCCAAATTAGGGTTTATGAACAATGCAACAAACCAAAACCAAAATCAGAAGCAAACAACATTACAAAAATTTGAAAATGCACTCAAAGGATCCCTAATCCTATACTAACTTACTGCCCAAAGGAGAGGTCTCAACCCTTAACCTAATTCAAGTTATGATTTTTTCAAGTTTTCTAGGGTTTTAGGGTTCCTTAACAAGAAAATTATCAAACAAATTGAAAATGAAAGATCAAATCATGGCCATTTAATCTCACAAACTACATGCTAAACACAATGCAATGCAAGAAGAATCAATGTCCAACTCTTTAGGGTTAGGCAGAAATGATTTTTGGAAGTTTGGATCAAAATAATGCCTAAAAATGATTTTAATTCAATGAGCAATGCTCAAAATACATCAAGATCAAAAAATAAATTTGGTTTGAAAGTTGGACAATGTTTCTAAATGTCTTAGAACATTTCATGAATTTTTTGGTGATTTTTAAATACCCAAAAGTATTTTTAATAAATTAATTTTCATTAATCAATTAAAAATAAACTTTTAAATATTTAAAAATACTTTTTTAATACTAAAAATGAAAATAAAAATATTTTTGTGTTTTAAAAATTAATGAAACTCTTGACAAAAAGTTTCAAAATTTTTAAAACATTTTTGCTATTTTAAATAAATTGTATAAAACAAATGAATTAAATATGAAAATAAAATGAATTTAAATGGAAATGGAGAAAGTCAGCCAATCTAATGGCTGAGATTCAAACCCCAGGACGCGGGAGCTGACCACGCGCGCAAACGGACGGACCAAATTCAAACTCAGCTAATCAATGCTTATGCCCTAATCCCACCGTTAATTACTTTCAGGTGACCGGAACAGTGTTCCGGTCATCTTCTCCGTTCACCTCAAAACCCAATCTCACTCTAAACGCTTCTAAAATGAAATCTAAAAACACAGGAATGATCCCCACTCACTCACGAACCAAAACCCTCAATCAAAACACATTTATCATCTCTGAAATGACTGAATCGAATCAAACAAAGTTTAGGGCAAAAAGTTTCAGAAGCATGTTAAACTCTCATCTCTCCATCATTTTCAAAACTAAAGACATATTCATGATCAGGGAGGCATATAGAACAGCTTGAGAACTTAAAAAATGATTTATGGAAAAAAAAGCTCTTGAGCTACCTGAGTTTCGAAGCTTTCAGTTCACAGCTTTCTGGGTGCTTTCCTGCTTGCAATCAACTCCACTTGACCTCCTGAGAAGCTTTCAATGCTTGGAAAGAGTTTGTGATGGCTGGTTTGAAGGTTTGAACAGGTTCTGTTCAATGGGGGAGAGAAATCGTATTTGGGATTCTGGAGGTTTTAGGCTATGGTGATGGATGCTTTGTGACCAGGAAAGTGAGTTGAGTTGATCTATGAAGTTTGTTTTTGTGTTTGTGAGTTGTGTGATCAGTTTCGAAGGGTTTTGCAAGTGAGGGTGAAAATGTGTATGTTGTGCTATGGCTTGCTTCAGGCTTGCCTTCTATGTGAAATGGCTGGCATTTTCTTTGTATAAACTAATGGGATTGGTCAGAAGATGTGACCTGTGCTTTAGTGATAGGTGTGCTAGCTTTTGCCAAAATGTCAACTTCTTGTAAGAGAGGGCATGGGCAACTTCTAGCCAAGTACAATGGGTGTGTCTGGCGCAGCATGGCATGAGGGAAAGGCTAGTGTGATTCAGCAGGCTAGGCAGCAAGTGGATGAAGTGTGATCATTGGTTTTGCAACTTGCTTGCTCTTGGTTCACATGGAAGGGTTTTGCCTCACAAGCCATGAAACATGTGATCTTTTGGTTCAAATCTGATTTTTAGAACTTATGTGATGCTTGTGTATTTGTTTGATATCAACTAGAAGTCACAAATGCCTTTGGTACAAGATTTTGCAAATTTCTTATTTGATGCATAACTTGAAAATTAGTGATTTTTGCCAACTTTAACACATCATAACTTTTGATCCAAAATGAATTAGGTCATGTTCTTGTACTTTTTGAAAAGGGAAAGATCTAATCTACAACTTTCATGACAAAGTTTTTCCATTTGAAGCATTTTTAGATCAAAAAGTAAGGTTTGAAAAGTGGCATAAAATGACATATTCTTCAAAAGTCAAACTTGCCCAAAAAAGTCAACTTTGCAAAAACTTCAAATTCTTGAATTTTGTGAACTTCTAGCTTCTTCCATGATCAAATAAAGATCATATACACTCAAAATGATGAAGATCACCCCTTGGTTGGGTCATTGGGGGCCTCAGATGCCCTGATTTTGCACTGACTTGTCCAGAAAGTCAACTCTTGATCAAATGACTTCCCCATGGAATTTCTTCATGAAAATTGATATGCATACTCCCTATACCATATAGAGACAAATAGAAACAAGAATGACCAAAAAATTTGGAGTTATGGCCTCTGAAACCAAAACCCTAATTTTAGGTCATCTGTGCAGTCAAGCCTGGCTCTGCTTCCAAACCAATCCCAGTTCTTGTGATTCTTTGGCATTTTTGACTTTGAGAAGATGTAGTATGATATAAGAACACACATGGACCCCTTTGAAGTGATTGGTGGCCTTTGGAGTGGCTCTAGAGGCTCTTGGATTGCCCAGATCACAAACCCCAGGTGCAGATGACTTAGAATCTATGCAGTGAACCAAAAATGTGATGTGAGATCTTATGATTGTGTTTATGCATATGAAATGATCACAAGCCATGGTGTGAATGGGTGAGGGCAAATTTGGGGTGTTTACAGATACCTTGTAAAACAAATAGACAAATGTTATAATGATGCAAAAATGATGTATGCAGAATGATATGCAATGGTTTATGATCAAGTGCTGGATCTGTTATCTGCTTTGATAAGGTCCATATGTGTTCATAAGTCCAGATGGATGCTTAGAGAACCAGTAACCAGGTGGGGGACTCAAATAAAGAGTCACAAGTCCAGGGTTTCAGTCCAAAATGATGTAACCTTAAAAACAAATCTGGTAACAGGGTATGATGAGGCCAAAGGTTCCTACAAACCTGTAAACATCCCAACCCACTCACAGGTATTGTTCTAGAATAAGGATCCTCAGACTTGGATCAGTTATGAGAAGTGTAAACACTTCTAACCCGGAGGTACAATGTTTACAATAATCATAAAGGATCCTCCTCTAATTCACCTTAGATGCTGAAGGTCATCTAAAAGGTCATCCAGACTTAGCAGGCTTCCCAGATAGCCCTAGCACTACAGGAAATCCGTAGCACAAAGTTCTCAAGAAGAAACCCATGTCTGAACCGTGTTTCATATTTCCACACCAGACCGAAATGGAATGGGAAATAATATGAAGCCACTCTATACTATGTGTCACTCAGGCTCCCGGTATGGAACCTTACTCACTGAATATCCCTCCCACCAAGGCAAACAAAAGATCCAGCACAATGATATGATGGCAGTAGTATGAAATGCATAAAAATAGTAAATGAAAGCAGTAAATAAAGCTGTACAAAAAGCAATAAATAAAGCAATAAATAGCAAGCACATGTAGCATATAACACCCCCATGAACACGAATCAAACAAGTGCTAGGAGAAACCCACAAAAAGAACCAGAAACCCTGGCTACAAGATAAGGTCCCCAGCAGAGTCGCCAAGTTGTCGCTCCCGAAGATTTGCATCTCATTGCAAGCGCGAACGGTCGGCGAAAAGAGAAAATGAAAATGAATTGAATAGAGTCGTCGGCTAGGCATTTTTATCCCGAAGGAAAGGTAATGTTGCATAAACCTAGAAAGGGATGGATAAGACGATTGCGAACCAGAGAAACTGAGAAAGGGGGTTGGTTACAACCTAGGAAGGTATTAGCACCCAGATTGTCCGTCGTACTCGACGGGATCCACGCTTATAAGATTGTGTTTAAAGGGGTAAGTATATGTGATATCTGTGTGCAAAAAACAAGGAGAAGAAAATATAAGTGTCAGTGCAAAAGGGTATGAATTGCTCAGGAACTTAGGCTTAGAAAAAGAATGCTGAAAGAGGGGGATGACAAAGAGACTTTTGTTCGATAACTGTTAAGTTATGCCTACGTATCCTCTCGTGCAATGAGGAAGTCACAACAACGTAGTTCGACTCGAAGAGACTGAAAACAAATTGACTGTAAACTGCTTACTTATCTATGCTCGAGTTTATGACTCGTCTGGCTCGAGTTATAACTGTCTTGCATTAGACGGAAGAAGCAAGTTCTCGCTTGTGAATGAGTGTGATGAGAAAAGAATCCCGAAGGAGACGATTATTGTTTGTTTTTGTGTTTTCAATTTTTTATTGTTTTTGGTGTTTTTCATAAGTTAATAAGCTTAAGCCTAAGTCAAAGGTTGTAAACTCATTATATCCTCCCTGATTAGGGATAATGAGCCTACTTAAGTATGAGATCAGCATCTCAACTTAATTACCATGATGATGTAGGATTAAAATCATTAACCTACTTGTGATTAATTAGATGTTTTTTGGGTTTTTGTTTAGTGTTAAGTAATGAGCTTAATCTCTAATCACAGATTAGTGAACTCATTACACCATCCTAATAGAAGGATAATAGATGAGAACACTTAAGTTGAGGAAGATACCTCAACTTAATCCATAGTTAGGGATTAAATTCATTATATAATAAGCATTTATTAAATGGATTTTAATTAAAGGGTGAGATTAATAAGTGGATTTTATGGTTTGTAAGACAACTTGAGGGGGACTTGTCCATTAAACACTAGGGTTAGTCCCTCTTAACCATAAGGAAGAGATAGAACCCTAATGTAAGGCCCAAGTTACAAGATAAAGTCTTGGTGATTATTAATGTGATTTGATTAAGAGGTGTAAACAAATTAAAGGTTTAACACTTAGGATTAAAGTTATACACTTCATCCTAAGAGAAGGATGCAGGCATAACCCTAATTCAAAGTCCTAAAGCTTTAAGAGTTTAGTCTCTGATTATTGAGATGAGAAGAGAGACTCAAGGAGACTCAAAGGTAAAATACTAAGGGAGAATATACACAACCCTAAAAGTTATCATGCTTGGATATCCTATGGTTTGTTAGGCTTAAAAAGAAAGATCTTCAAAGCCACCAATGGAAGAAACAGATGAAAGAGAAAGAAGAAGAAGAATAAGTTACTTACTTCATGAAGAAGATAAGTAACTTAAAAGAAAGAAAGTAGGAAGGAGGGAGCATAAGTGAAGCAAGTTCACTTCAAAGATAAGTAATAATTCATATGAAAAGGAAAGAAGTAGTGAGAGGTGAAGGCAAATCCACCTCCCAGATAACTTACCAAAGGTACCTGCAATGTTAGTATGAATGCATAAGGCATAAAGCAAAAGGAAATGAAATGAAATAAGATGCAAATACCAAAGTCAGAAGTGGTTATGAAATGCAAATGGAATATGAGATGATGCAAAGTCATACAATATGCATATGAATGTTCATACAAGGATGAGATGTAATGAAAGCATGTTTAGAAGCATGAAAACACATGGATGTTTATGAAATAATATGAATTCAAGACATGTCAAATGAATGAAGAAATGATCAAGCAATGTTCTAACATGTCCTAAGATGCCTAAGATGTCATATGAATGTTTGAAATGTCATGGCAAGTTCACATGATGATGATATGCAAAGGTGAATGCAAATGAACATGAGAAATTAAGGTTTTATGAATGTATGTGATGCAAATGACCAAAACAGAAGCACACAACATGATAAAAAATTGAAATCAAGCTTAATCAAACCCTAAACCCACACAAGGTCAAACCCCAAAGGAGAAGGTCATGAGCTAATTCTATTGAAAGTTATGAATTTTCTAAGTTTGCTAGGCTTTTGGGTGATTCTCAAGGGAAAATGCAAATCAAATTGAAAATGTAAGATACATTTATGAGGAAAATAACCTAAGAACTACATGCAATATGTGAAACAATGAAAAATGAATCAAGTTCAAACTCATCATGGTTAGGCAAAAATGAAAATTTCAAGTTAGGGTTAAAAAATGTAATTTTTAAGAACCCTAATTCAAAGAAAATTGTGAAATTATGACCAAACCTAAAAAGAAATTTGTATGATGAGTTTGAAAATGTTTCTAAATGTTTAAGGATGCTTCATGATTTTTTTGGTGATTTTTAGAAACATAAATGCATTTTTAATTAATTAAAATCCATTAATTAATTAAAAATAACATTTAAATATTTTAAAAATACTTTTTAAATGCAAAAAATAAAATAAAAATTATTTTTCAGGTTGAGAAAATTATTTGGATCAGAAATGCAAAAGATTATATTTTTTTTATGTTTTTAACTATTTTAAATAAATTATGCAAAAGAAATAAAATAAAATGAAATAAAAATGGATTAAATGGGAAGTCAACTGATCCAGTGGCCCAGATTTGAACAAAAAGAGAGGGAATTGACTGGCGCGCGTTTGTGTGACTAGGATTCAATCTGGCATTTTTAAAATTAAACCTAATTAATTAAACTAATTAATCTGATTAGGGTTTTAATGAACACATCCAGACCCTCAATCCACACGCGAGACCCTAATCAAACGGCCCACATTTAAATTGACCCTTAAACCCTAATTAAGAGCCCTAAGCATTTTCAGGTGACCGAAGCTAGCTCCGGTCATCTTCTCCGTCAACCCATTGATCCTAACTCCTTCCCTAGGTTAAATCAAACCCTCTAAAGCTCCAGAAATGATCCTCTAACATCCCTAAACATGAATCCAGCCTCAAATAACATTTATCACTCAAGAAAATCATGATTCGAAGCAAAACGGAAAAATAATCAAAACTTTCAGAAGTTCAATACATGCTTGATTCTTAACCATTTTCAAAAGTAAACATATCAGGATGATCAATGCATCATGTAGAAGCATTTAAGAACTTAAAATAAGAGTTCTGGAAAAATTGTTCTTCATGGTTACCTGAGATGAAGCTTTCAATTCTTGAGCTTTCTGGCCTCTTTCTTGGTTCAAATCACCCCCAATGAGCTCCCTAATGATGACGAGGAGCTTAGAGCAAGCTTGTGATGGCTATTTTGAAGTGTATGGTTCTGGTTTTGCAGAAGTCGTGTTTTGGTTTAGGGAGCTTTCAGGCCATGGGAGTGGGTGTTTTGTGATCTATGGATGATTTTGAGTTGATTGGTGGAAAAATATTTGAAGTTTGAGGCATGTGCAGTGATATTCGAAGAGAGGAAGTTCTATGGTGATTTTTGGGATTCTGAGTTATATTGTGTTTCAGGCTCCAAGATGTTATGAAATGAGGTCCATGAGGCATGTATGTGAAGTCTTGATTGGTCAGAAGAGTTGTTGTGGCTCAGCTTGATTGGTATGGGAGGTTTTGCTAAAAAGTCAAATTTGTGTACTTGGAGGTATGGGCCATGGCAGAGCTGACTTTTTGGGGTGTCTGGCCTCAGAAAGATTCATGGAGAGCCATAGAATTGGTTTGATGCAGCTGGCACAAGTGGATGGAAGGATCCAAGGCATTTTGCAACTTTCCCTCTTTGAATTTTCTTGAGAAATTGGCCATGAAAACTTGTGATTCAAGGCTCAATTCTGGTCTAGGCAAGGTGTATGTACATATTATGTCACATTTGGGCACATTAGAAGTCATTTGAGTGCTTGGAAACCAAAAATGCACATTTGCCTCTTTGACATGAAACTTGAAATTATGTGATTTTTGCTAACTTTGAAAGGCCATATCTTGAGTTCTAGGATGAATCAAGATATGTTCTTGTACTTTTTGAAAAGGGAAACACCTAATCTACAACTTTCATTTCCAAGAATTTTTCATTTGAAGTATTTTTGGTTATGAAAGAGGAGGTTGAAAATCTTTCCCAAAATGGAAAGTTTCCATTACAAGTCATTTCTAAAAATAGCAAGTTTGCATTTGGCTCAAAATTCTTCAACTTTGTGAACTTACCACCATTTCTAAGATCAAATAAAGATCATAGAACTTTAATTTGATGAAAATGATCCTTTGGTACCCTTGTTGGGGGCCTCAGATGCCCTGATTTTGACTTTACTTGCTCAAGAAGTTACCCAATGATCAGATGACTTCCACAATGAATTTCTTCATCAAACTTGGTACACATGATCCTTATAACATATTAAGAACATTAGAAACAAGAATGACAAAAAAAAGGAGTTAAGGCCTCTGAAACCAAAACCCTAATTTTGGTCATCTGTGTAGGAAAACCTTAGCTCTGCTTCCATGCCTTTGCCATTCTTTGTGATCTCTTGACTTTCATGAACTTTGGGGAGCATATTATGATTATAGAACACACATGGACCCTCTTGGGAAGCTTTAAGACCATTGGGATGGCTAATATTGATTCTTGGATTGCTCAGACCACAAACCCTAGATGCAGATGAAAATGGGATTATGCAATGAAAAAATATGCAATATGAGATGGTATGCTTATGCTAAAGCAGAAATGAAAGATCACAAGCCATGGTGTGAGAAAAAGTGAGGGAAAATTTGGGGTGTTTACAAGATCTCGGTAATCAACACATATTATGACCTTGCTGTCTTTCATTGGTACGGGCACAATGTTAGCTACCCAAGGTGGATAACTACTCACGGAAAGAAATCCCGCATCCCATTGCTTCTGAACTTCTTCTTTAATCTTCATGGCCATATCAGGGCGAGTTCTACGAAGCTTCTACTTAACTGGCGGGCATTCCTCTCTCAATGGCAGCTTATGCACAACTATGTCGGTATCCAAACCTGGCATATCTTGATATGGCCAAGAAAAGATGTCAACATATTCTCGTGGCATACTGATCATCTCTTCTTTCACACTGGCCTACAGGCTAGCCACAATCTTGATCTCTCTCTTGGCGTCCTCAGAACCAATGTTGATAACCTCAATTTCCTCCTGATGAGGCTAAATGATCGTTTCCTCTTGTCTCAACAATCTGGCCAATTCTTCAGGGAGTTCATAATCTTCCTCACCCTCTTCTTCGGCTTGACAGATTGGATTATCAAAGTCATACTTGGCCATAACACAATCGTTATTAGTGAAATCCGGGTGATCAAGTCTGCACGAGTGATGGTTCAAGCTTTATTTTAGAATTCATTTTTTTGAAAAGAAAAAGAAAATAAACATTTCCATTTTATTGTTTTGTGAAAATTTTAAAAATGGAAGAAAAGGAGCACAAGTGTTTGAATAAAAAAATTTCCTTTATTCATGATAAAATAAATTGCAAATGAAAAGGGTGGCCCTACAATGGATCCTTACACCTTGGGCAGAGTGTAGGATTTAACATGCAAATGATATGAGAAAAAACATAGAAAATTACTCTATCTGAAGAGTAACTTGGATGATTTCTTCAGCGAACCAATTACTGAGCTCCTCCCCAAGGACACGTGGGCACACCAGTTGTCAAGTTCGCAGTCACTACCGACGTCCTCTTCAGTGGTAGCACACATCTGTTTTGGGTTGATAACACCTCTGCTGGAGAAAGTAATCGACCCTTGGTACTCTGAAACAACAGTCTGAGATGGTTGGTAGCATACGCCAAATTTGTCTTCTTTTATAGAAACTTCCACCATCTTGCCCCAGCCTTGGGCATTGCCAACTTTGACCACTTCTACCGCTTGATTGTAAGAAGCGATGGAAGTACCAGTCTGTTCTCTACTATGGACCACTGCCTTAGGAGATACTTCACTAACATTCACCACTTCGAATGCTTGGCACAACATTTCATGGATTTCCCCATCCATTTCAACATACTTGAAGGTTGACAAGTGACTAACAAAAATGTCCTCTTCGCCATACACTGTGACAACTTGGCCATCAACCACATATTTCAATTTCTGGTGCAGTGTGGATGTTACTGCTCCCGCAGGATGGATCCAAGGTCTGCCTAAAAGACAACTATATGCTGGTTGAATGTCTATAGCATATAACACACACTTGAAAACCTGAAGGCTAATCTTCACTAAAAGTTCTACCTCTCTGAACACCGATCACTTTGAATAATCAAACACTCTTACCACCAAATCACTCAGTCATAAGATAATCCTGTCAGCATCTAACTTCATTAGAGCTTTCTTTGGCAACACGTTCAGGGACGAGACTGTGACTACCAGTACATGGTATAACACAACACCCTTACACTCCACAGTGATGTGCAAGGCTTTGTTATAATTGCGGCCTTCAGACGTCAGATCATGGTCTGTAAAACCTAGCCCATGGCTAGCATTAACATTGGTAACAACAGATTCCAATTGATTGACGGTAATCTCCTGAGGCATGTACACCATGTTCAATATCTTCAATAATTCTTCCCGATGAGCCTGGAACACATAAGCAATGATAAGATGGAAATCTTCGATGGCGTCTGATTCAATTGGTCCACCACTTTATAGTCACTTTTCGTTTATGATTCTAATGAATTCCTCCACTTCCTTTTCAAATGTACTTTTCTGACTAGCTTCAAGAACAACAACTTCCTCTGTTACTGCCTATTTTCCCTTAGCCTTAGCTGCTGCTTCAGCCTTTGCATTAGTCCTCAAGGTCAGTGGAGCAAACAAGCGTCCACCTCGAGTAAACCCACCAAGTCCTCCAACATTATCAACACTAGAACCACTCCCAGCTGGAGTCTTCTCTTCTTGTTTCTCTCCTTGAGCATACACATGCACCATAATGCCACGAGATAGCCTTTTTGCTTGTATAGGGAACAAGTCTAGGTACCGTAATGGTAATTGGACTTACCTCATTAGGCACAACAATATTAACAGGGGGTGGCCTCACAGACACTTGAATATCCACAGGCTTGTAATAAATAGTAACAGTAGATACCTCGACACTCTCTTTATTCAATTGGTCAAACTACAAACTCCCCTCGTTCATTAAGGTCTGAATACCAGCTTTCAACTTAGCACAACCATTGTTCTAGCTAGCACATTCAGAACAGTCTTCATCACAGCCGGGGAACACCTGACCCTTTAATAACCTGCTCTTCACCACCAAAAGATAAATCGTTACTTGATTCACATTAACTACCAGATTCAAAACTTCGCCATCATCCACAACATTAACCCTGGTGCCGCCATGATTCGACATAGGATTCTGAATCACATTTGAAGGAAGGGAGAAGTTAATAGCCTTCATATTTATTAAGTCTTGTACCTTTAACTGCAGAGCCCCGTAATTCTCTGTCGTGTGCCCGAAGCACCCAAGTGAAATGCATAGCAGGCAATAGCATCATATCCACATGGTGGAGTCCCCACAAGTGGCACCAGAGTTCTCAGTTAAAATATATTCAATTCTAGCAACCTCTGAAACAATGAGGTGTAGGTCATGTGAATAGGATCAATAACACGATCAGCTTGTTGAGGCTGACGTTGCTGATACGGCTCCTGTTGTTGTTGATTATTTTGTTTTTGGTTGTACTATGGTCGTTGTTGCTGCTGTGCAGGTAGAGTAGGAATGGTAACAACAAATACTTGAGAGTAATAATCAGGGTGACCTTTTCCTTTGCCCCTTCCTCCATACACTACAATAGTCTCCCATCCCCTTCTTTTGGGAGGACCAGCAAACAGTTTTCTTGCCCCTAATGAGCTAGCTCCACTAACATCTTGGATCTTCCCAAGCTTCAGTAAATTTTCGATCCTCTCCCCAGCAAATACAATGTTTGTAAACCCTGTGGAAGGACATGCAGCCAATCTATCAAGAAATACCCCTTGAAAAGTTCCCATGAACATGTCAGCCATTTCACGGTCCAATAGTGGAGGTTGGATCCTGGCAGCTAGATGACGCCACCATTTGGAAAATTCTTTGAAACTTTCCCTCGCAATCTGTGCCATACTCTGTATCTTAGTAATGTTTGGAGCCATGTCCATGTTGTATTTATATTACCTCAGAAAAGCTTCAACCAATTCCTTCCAGCTCCTAACAGAAGCTTTGCTCAATTTCATGTACCATTGCTGAGATGCCTCGGTGAGACTATCCTGAAAATAGTACATCCACAACTTTTCATCATCAGTGTGGGCAGCAATTCTTCCCACGTATCACTACAAGTGAGGTTTTGGACAAGTTGTGCCATTGTACTTGTCAAAAGCTGGTGGTTTAAACTTGTGAGGGATTCTTACACCGGGGACTAAGCCCGAGTCAGAAATGTTGAAACCAAGAGAGTTCTGAGATTCGATAGATCAAATCCTTTTAGCAATCTCGTCAAACCTTCTATTCACCATAATATTCTGGGCATCCATATCCCTATCAACCAAAGTAAATTGGTCTTCTTGTTCGTCCATATTTCCAACATTACGACCGTCTCCTCCAGGTGCATCATTTGCATTCACAGCAAGAGTGACCAGGGGATCACCCTTGAAGAAATCCTCCGTGCCATTCATCAGCAGAATCAGATGAATGTCGCACTTGAGCGAAGGCAGAAAGAGCAATATGATGCACTCCTTGCAACTGTTGTCAGTAACCAGAGGACAACAGATGAGAAGCTAGGAGAGATCTTCAGTGAATTGGAAGCTTTGCGCATAGATGTCACCGCTCTCACCACCACTGGTTCTGATGAGGAAGCCACTCCTACCAGACGCTCCCGCACCAGAAGCCGAGGTCGTGGTCGTCAGCAGCATTAGTTTATCTTTTTGTTTTTGCATTTCTATTTTTGTATTGTATTTTCCCCGCTATTATATCACAACATTGAGGACAATGTCTGATATAGTGTGGGAGAGATACCTTTCCCTTTCCGCATTTTCCATTTCATTGTATTTCCCTTTCCGTATTTTAAATTAAACAAAGTAATATTTATGTTATTTCTTCAGTTTCATTTCTTCCCCGTTTATTTAGCCATACCAAAATTTTTTTGCTTTATCTTCGCATTACTCGACTTACCTATGAAATCGTAGTTAGGAAGCTGAGAAAGATCCAACAAGATCAATATAGTCTTGACACCTTAGACTTCCTACTTAAGCATTCCATTCCGATAATTGTTACGACTACACCTTAAGTCTTAGTTCTAAAGTAACCCCTAGTAGTTTATACTAGCAGTCAGCATCGTCTGAACACAAACCACGTGGGGAGCCGATGAACATAAGTGTTTGATGCCTAATCTATAAACGATCCTTCATATCTCGATGCCATAAAAACGAAATTGCACCAAAGTACACGGTCGCATATAAGAGATGGGAAATATAAGAAGGAGTCCATTGCGGGTTGGTTCAGAGGTACCTGGTTCTGAACATGTAGGGCGTGCTACGGCTCGATCCCCGACAACCTCCAATTTGGATAATATGTAAAGGGTTGTCACATTCGTGTACCAGACCCCGTGCTAATAAAGGATCAAAGTCACTAACCGGCTACTCCACTACGTGCGTGCTAAGGCAAAGGGCTTAATGTGATTGCGCTAGAACGAAACCGGGTGAAATAAGATCGAAAGACTCTAGGTAGAATCATAACGCAATTACCGAATGTTTCGTTTAACGGGAAGTCGACGACTTAGCTTGTTGCTTGTGTCATTAGTGTATCGTTAGTGTTCTATTCTAGTACCGGTTTATCTGACTAAATGATTTCTCGTATGGTTTGTTATGTGTATGCGTCTGATGAAAATTGTCCGATCATTTTTCAATCGACTATTTGCTTGAGGACAAGCAAAGGTTTAAGTTTGGGGGAGTTTGATAATGAGAAATCGTATCACTTTATTACTACGTTTTAAGTCCGTTTTATCGCACATTGATCCTATTAACTCCCGATTGTTCGAGTTTTTTATGTCACATTGCAGGTATAACATGTCTAGAGCCAAACTATGAGAAAAAGATCAAATGAACCAAAACTAGTATGAAAATAAGATGAAGAGAACAATTCTGCTAAGTCTGCATATTTTGTTGCACTCACGGTCGTCACAACATCCTCACGATCGTGACTCTCTATTTTAAGGTCTCACGACCGTTACTCAATTGCCACGACCGTGACACGCTTGAATTGAAGAATCTGACCGTTACGCCCTTGTCACGAACGTGACAAGGAAAGTGGGTTTAATTTATTTGAATTATTCATGAAGACGTGCAACGAGAGTCTTGGACGACTCCTATTTTTCCTCAACAGAAGAAAACCCAGTACGCTACTTTCTTGCTGGATTCTCTCATTTTGGAACGAAGCCCACGCTCACCAATTCAACTGCCCAAAATCATGTTCTATAAATACCTAAGCTGCAAATTAAAAACTACAGAGTATTTTATTGATTTTTCCGCGGAAGCTCTGCCGTAATTTTTCTTGAACCTTTTTTAATTTTCCAGCCTTGTTCTTGTTTTATTTTTCTGTTTCTATTTCAAACCCAAATTCAATAACAATTTCCAACATTAGGAAATTGTTATTTAAATTAATTTCTTTCTAGCTTCAGAATTCGTATTTTTATTTTGATTCCGATTCCGATTCCGACACTCCGAGCTTGCCAATCTGTGGAAGAAGGAGTTTAATAATTTAATTATCCAGGTTTTTTATTTTTGCATTTATATTAAGTTTATTTATTCGTTTATTTTAAGATATTATTATTATTTTATAATGTATGCTTTAATTAATATTTATTTATTTCTGCATCTGTCTGTTGGTATAATAAAAATGAGTAGCTAAATTAATTAGTCGGTATGTAATAAACCAAACCAAAACGGTTAAATCGAATCTAAGCTAAAATAATTAAGAACTTATATTCTGGTTGTGGCTTTTTATTATTAAAATTAATCTTTTTGTTACGAGAGTAAGAAAAGTGTAATAGGTTAGGTCGAGACCACGAGAGTGTGAGATTTTAACCAGATAGCTAAAGTTAGGCATTCGATTTAAATACAGCGAGAGCACTTTAAAATTAATTAGACTTATTATGTTTTCAAAAATTATTTTCTAAACACTTATGGGCTAGCGAGAGCAGGCATAGGGCTTTAGGAGTAAGATCTGAGATAAGACCACGAGAGTGTGAGTCGAGGGTTTTTAAACTGATAATCTCTACAGAATAATTTAAGTGAACCATCCTTATAAGCTTAGGTTAGATTGACCCGCATAGGTTAATATAATTACATACCGACCGCCTTCTCATTATTTCCTTAAAGCTAAATTTAATTCCCGTTTTTAATCCTTAAAACCAAAATCGTGACAAATATCCGCCTTAGCTAAACTAGCAGACCTTCTAGCACTAGAGTGATTACAAAGTCCCTGTGGGTTCGACAATCTTTTATATTACTTCGATAGGTTGTGCGCTTGCAGTTCAGATACCGCTAGACACATATCGCGTCTTCGCCCCACCAAGTTTTTGGCGCCGTTGCTAGGGACCTTGATTTAGTCACTAGTGCACTGTTAGAGTAGCACTGTCTAGACTAAGGTAACAACTTATTCTTTTCCTAATCTAATTTCCCGAGTGTATGCCAAGTACTCGCTCTCAAGGCGAAGACTTGTAACCTCCAGTCCAAGAATTAGAACGCTTCTTACATTTAAGAAGACGAATATTCGAATACCAACGAAAATACAATATTCCAGATCTTTAAGTTGATCCACCTAAACTAGTTGGAACATCAAAGGACGCAGAGATGGCTGAAGAACCAAATCACCCACTCAAATATTACGCTATTCCTTCACAAGCTGAGCCGCATTCCAGCATTGCTGCACCGGCTATCAACCAAAACGATTTCGAATTGAAACCTTTCTTGATATCACCCGTGCAACAAAACCAATTCGCCGGAAATCCTATCGAGGATCCGAACCTTCATCTTTTGATATTTGTACTGTACGCAGATACTGTAAAAGCTAATGGAGTTACCCAAGAAGCTATTAGATTACGCCTTTTTCCTTTCTCACTTCGAGACAGAGCGAGAGCCTGGCTTCAATCTCTACCCTCGAATTCAGTAACTACGTGGGAGGAACTAAAGAGAGTCTTCTTGACAAGATATTTCCCACCTAGCAAGACAGCTATGCTAAGAGCTCAAATCAACGGATTTAAGCAAAAGGAAAACGAATCACTTTTCGAAGCTTGGGAACGCTACAAAGATATGCTGAGACTTTGTCCACATCACGGATTAGTAGAATGGATGGTCATCCATACTTTCTACAATGGACTCTTGTACAACACAAGAATGACGATTGACGCTGCCGCAGGCGGCGCACTAATGGACAAAGAATATAATGATGCTTATGCACTTATCGAAAGTATGGCTCAAAATCATTACCAATGGGGAAGCGAGAGAGTCGCAACTGAGAAACCAACAAAAGGAGGTATGTACGAAGTGAGTAGTATGGACCAAGTCAATGCAAAGTTTGACCAACTTAACCAAAAGATCGACAACTTGGCCATAACACCAACAGCCACCGTGGCTGCGGTAACACCTAACTGTGAGTTATGTGGAGTTCCAGGACATGCTGTCCTTGATTGTCAACAATTAGCAAGAATTCCCACAGATCAAGTGAATTATGCTCAAGGAAACCCGTACTCAAACACATACAACCCAGGTTGGAAGAATCATCTGAACTTCTCTTATAAGAATAACAATGCTTTATACGCACCAGGTCAAGCACCAGCTACACCACCAGGATATCAAAAGACTGCTCCTAATGTTCCTAGAAAATCAAACCTTGAGTTAATGATGGAGAACTTCATAGCTACTCAATCTCAAACAAACAAGGAATTCTTAAATCAAAACATACACACTAGTGAGCAGATTAAGCAATTAGTAAGCAAGGTAGATGCGTTAGCTACACATAACAAAATGCTTGAAACTCAGATTTCACAAGTGGCTCAACAACAAGCACCTACCGCTGCACCAGTTAGAGTATTTCCTGGACAACCCCAACCTAATCCAAAAGGACAGGCCAATGTTGTGATACTAAGAAGTGGCAAGGAACTTGACGGACCTGTCGATCCAAGACTCGACAATCCAGCCATGTACCAAAAGCAAGATAAGCCGACTGAAAAGGAGAATGAACCAGAAGAAAAGGAAGATAATAATCAAGAGGCAGTGGAGAAAGAAAAGCCTTATGTGCCTCCACCACCTTATAAACCACCAATTCCGTACCCTCAGAGATTAACCAATTCCAAGACGATGGGCCAGTTTAAGAAATTTGTTGAACTTCTGAAACAGTTGAATATTACTATTCTGTTTACAGAAGCTATCACTCAAATGCCCTCGTATGCTAAATTTCTAAAGGAAATCTTATCCAATAAGAAGAAGATAGAGGATAACGGAACCGTTACACTTACTGCTGAGTGTAGCATAATAATTCAAAACAATATGCCTCCTAAGTTAAAAGATCCAGGTAGTTTCTCTATATCCTGTGTAATTGGAAAATTCATCATTGACAAAGCTCTATGCGATTTAGGAGCCAGTATCAGTGTTATGCCTTTAACAATTTGCAAAAGGCTAGACATGGGAGACCTAAGACCAACTAAAATGTCTGTTCAACTAGCCGACCGCTCTATTAAATATCCTGTAGGCATACTAGAAAATGCCCCAGTACGTATAGGACAATTCTACATTCCTACTGATTTTATAATCATGGACATCTCTGAAGACTCCACTACACCTATCATACTTGGAAGACCATTCTTAGCTACCGCCGGAGCTATTATAGACGTAAAGAAAGGAAAGCTAACCTTTGAAGTAGGTGAAGAAAAAGTTGAATTTATTTTAACACAATTCTTACAATCACCAGCTATAGAGGACACATGCTATTTATTTGATGTCATTGACGAATGTGTAAGAGAAATGGAAATGAAAGAAACTACTTATTCTGAAATTATGAAAATTCAAATCCCTCCGATTTTCGAAGATGACAATTGGCGTAAACCGTATCAGGATGATAGTCTAAGCGAAAGTTTAGCACTTACGTCGGATCCCATGCCAAGTAAGAAGAAACCTACATTAGAGTTAAAAACCTTACCTAAGAACCTAAGATACGAATTCCTAGACACTGAATGTACACGACCAGTTATAATCAATTCCAATTTAGGAACAATTGAAACGAAGAAACTTTTAGATGTCTTAAAGAAATACCCAACTGCATTAGGATATAACATATCTGATCTCAAAGGAATATGTCCTTCAATCTGTATGCATCGTATTCTGCTAGAAGAAGATTGCAAAACCTCCAGAGAATCTCAAAGAAGAATTAACCCAATCCTTAGAACTGTAGTAAAGGAAGAAGTTAAGAAACTACTAGATGCTGGAATAATATATCCAATCTCTGATAGTAAATGGGTTAGTCCAGTACATGTAGTACCAAAGAAAGGAGGTATCACTGTTGTGAAAAACGCTAAAGGCGAATCGATATCACAAAGAGTAGTGACCGGACATAGAGTGTGCATCGATTATCGAAAACTAAACAAAGCCACTCGAAAAGATCATTTCCCACTACCTTTTATAGATAAAATGTTAGAACGATTAGCCAAACACTCGTATTTCTGTTATCTAGATGGTTACTCAGGATTTTTCCAAATCCCGATTCACCCAGATGATCAAAAGAAGACTACATTCACATGCCCTTATGGAACGTTCGCTTATAGACGAATGCCCTTTGGATTATGCAACGCTCCTGCAACCTTTCAAAGATGTATGATGTCAATCTTCACAGATTTCATAGGCAACATCATGGAAGTGTTCATGGACGACTTCTCTGTATGCGGGCAAAGTTTTGAAGGATGTCTATCAAATTTAGAAATGGTGTTAGAAAGATGTGTAAAAGTAAACCTCGTGCTTAACTGGGAGAAATGCCATTTTATGGTCAGAGAAGGAATCGTACTAGGACACGTTATATCTGATAAGGGAATTGAAGTTGATAAAGCTAAGATAGAAGTCATAAAAGATCTTCAACCCCCTAAGATCGTTCGAGAAATACGAAGTTTTTTAGGACACGCCGGTTTCTACCGACGATTCATCAAAGATTTCTCGAAAATCACTAAACCTCTTACCGGTTTATTAATGAAAGACGCTGAGTTCATATTCAATAAAGATTGTCTTAAAGCATTCGAAACTCTAAAAACAACCCTCATCACCGCACCAATCATGCAACCACCTGACTGGAGATTACCTTTCGAAATCATGTGCGATGCGAGTGATTATGCTGTAGGCGCAGTTCTAGGACAAAGGAAGGACAAGAAACTTCACGCAATTTACTATGCCAGTAGAACTTTAGACTCTGCTCAGATGAACTACGCCACTACTGAAAAAGAATTGTTAGCGGTTGTCTTTGCGCTTGATAAATTCCGTTCCTACCTAGTGGGAGCAAAAATAATCATCTACACAGACCAAGCTGCTATCAGATATCTATTAACCAAGAAAGATGCTAAACCAAGACTCTTGAGATGGATTTTACTCTTACAAGAGTTTGATCTCGAAATCAAGGATAAGAAAGGTACTGAAAACGTTGTAGCGGATCATTTATCTAGAATAGAAGGTATTAAACCCGAACAAGTACCGATTAACGATGATTTTCCGTATGAACAGCTGATAGCACAAATAGGAAGTGACCCAGTTCAGTTAGACATAGATGAACTAAAACCCGTGGAAACAATCCAAACAACTGTAGGACTGCCATGGTACGCTGACATTGTCAACTACTTAGCTGCAGGAGCACTTCCACCTGACTTAACCTATCAGCAGAAAACGAAATTCTTCCACAATCTCAAGCATTACTATTGGGACGAAACATTATTGTTTAAGAGAGGACCTGACGGAATCTTTCGTCGGTGTATTCCCGAAGAAGAAATAGAAGATGTCATTGCTCATTATCATTCATCTCCTTATGGTGGACATGCAAGTGTCGCTCCCGGGATTTTCATCCTAGTACAAACGCGAAAGTGGCGCGAAAAAGGTAGAGTCGCCAGCCAGACATTTTTATCCCAAAGGAATGGGAAAGGTAATGTTGCACAAACCTGAGGAAGAAGGAAAAGGTCGAGGCCTTGCGAACCAAAGATCTGGATACGGGAGTCGGTTACGAATTGAGAAGGTATTAGCACCCCAATCCGTCCGTCGTACCCGACGGGATCCACGCTTAAAAGTCTGTTTTCAAAGGGTGAGAAATGATACGCTGTTTAACTGAAAGAATAGCTATCTGGAATGAAATGGAAATGAGAAAAGAAAATGGAATTGACAAATGAGAATAAAGGGAAAAATGTAGGGAAAAAGAAAGATTGTGCTCGAATGGGCCCTACCCCACTGCCTACGTACCTCATCGGGATAAATGAGGATCAGAGACGCCGTAGTTCGTCTAACTAAGGCTTACACTCGTTTGTGGTTTTTAGGATGACGTTGCCATAGCTCTAGCTCAGGTGTTACCGGCTCTGACACGAGGGTGTTTACCGTATCGCTGTTTGAACTGTCGAGACAAGTCATGTTCGTCCGCAAAGAGTATGAGATGAGAAAGAAGACGTGACTTCTTGGTTTGTTGTCTTTTAGAAGAAATGTTTTGAGATTGTGTTTTTCGAATGTACAACACTAAAGACTATGACACAGGAGCGAATACTTTCCAAGATCGCCCCCAATGGAACGTTTGTAAAGCATCCTAGAAGAGTGAAGGAGACCTCCACTAGTCATTTCCCGTGTAGCTTAAGGCTCGTGGCGCATTGTACACCTTTTCCTTTATTAAGTGTTTTTTGGTTTTCTTTTAAGATGAGAAGAGACTCAAGTTATAAAAGGTAAACATTCTAAGGGAAACTAGACCTACCCTACATCAGTTTGAATTCATGGATAACCTATGGTTAGTGAGGTTTGCAATTGAATCTACCTAAGAAATATAAGACTAAACATGCAAGTAACATAAGTCAATAATAAGCAATAGGGTCCTCCTAGGTCATGGTAGGCAAAAAACGCATATGAAATGTAAACGGGATGAAACAATGAGGTGTGTGGGTCGGTTGCGTGGTGCTAAGACACACGACTTATGGTATGAAACATACAAGGTTTGATATTGGTTGAATGGAATGGAACGAAGGTAATCGTGGAGCCCTAAAATAATATGAACTTTATTTATTTATTTGAAAATATACTCGACGTTGGATCGAATACTTTATTTGTTTTTGAAGTTTTGGTTTTCTATCGATTCGTTTTATCTTTTCTATCCTATTTATGGAAACTATACAAGCATACAAATTCTAAGCTATTACATCACAAAATACACAAAGTATAAAACACAATTAAGGCATAAAAATATCCAAGTCCAATTAGCCAATCCTTGAAAACATACCTTGCACAAAGAAAAAGCAAATAGTTAGTAAATGATATGAATCATGAATATGTACAATATGATGGAAATGAATTAAAATGACAAAAATATTAAAAGTCATGAAAAAAATATGAAATTAAATTCCTAAGGTCTTCAACCTAATTATATTATTGTGTAAAAAAATCTCTAATAAATTCTCATTCTAACTAAGGCAAATGCTCACCTAAATCTATGTAAAGTTCAATCACAAATTTCACAAATTATGCCACCAAAACAATAGAAAAAATGTCCTAAAAATTCACCAAAAAATATTTTAGATACTTCTACTTGTCCTTTAATAGTAGCAAAAAGAATGGGCCAAAAATATTATGGGAAGTGGCCTAAATAAATTATACAATTTTATGTGTCCATGAAGGAATTTAACATGAATCAATTAAAATACAAAATTGAATTAAAATCGAAAAATACTAAATTTCAGAAAAATAAAAATTGGGATAAGTTCAAAAATGGCTTAAAATACTAATATAATTTTTTTATAGGATTTTGGCATGTGTTTTAATATTTATTTGGGAATTAACTAAAAATGCAAAACAAAATAGGAATTAAAAGAAATGAAAATAGAGAGGGGTGAGGGAAGAAAGTTTCATGAGTTAAAAAAAAACATATGGGCCTGCGCTGGGGGTGCAGATAACATTTCGCAAGCCCATTATCATGAGAGGAAAGGATGAGCTCATAACAAAATTCGGTCCAACCGGACGGTGACACGTGTCACCGTCGGATTGGACCCAACATCTCCACAGAATTGATAAGGGCGGTGGTATTAATTAAGTCTTATGAGATTCTATTTTTTCAAATTTATCAATTAATGTTTTTTTAATGAATTAATGGTTCAATTAGTGAATATTATGAATCTATTAATATTCTCTTAATATTCCTAATAAAACTAATCCAATAACTTAGAAAAAAAACTAAAAACTCAGATGAAACTTCTTCCCCCCCCAAACGCGTTCATCTTCTACAATCCCAAACCCTAATTTCTCTTTTTCTCCTTCTCCGCCGTGCAAACCCTAAGCCGCCGTGTCCCTCTCTTCCATCTCTCATCATCCACCGCCGCGGCTTATAAGAAGAACAAAAAAAAACAACCTTCCGTGATCTCACCCTAACTCAAATTTCCCCAACCTCTCTTTGTTCTCCCTCAAACGGCGCCTCCCCCTTCTGTGAGAAACCCTAGCCGCCATATCCCTTCTTCTCCTTCTTCTTCGCGTCGTCGCCAAAGGAAACTCACCACGGCGTCTTGATTTTACCTCAACCGAATCCCAATCCCTTTCTTCTTACCGCCGCCACAAACAAACCCCCTTTTCCTACTTCCGTCATACCTTCACCGTGGCGAAGTCCTCCTTTCTTCCATAAACCTAACTTAAATGAAATCCTCACTCCTCTCATAACAACGCGTTTGATAATCACGGAAAATCTACCCTAACCAACACACGAGAACGTAAACAACTTGTACCTTGCCAATGATGAGGATGTTGACTGAGGAATAGGGATGGAGTGCTTCGATATCGTGAACTTGAAGATGATCAAAACAGATGAGCAAAGGCGCGTTGAAGAGGCTTTCGTGGTCGCGATGCCGTCGCGAAACCGAAAATAAATCCTAAGGACGGACGATAAGGATGCGAAGACGAAGTCGTTTCGGTTGCCTCCGTCAGCAAACGATATACTCAGGTAGACATTTTTCCTTTTCTTTACCTCCTCAATCACGTCACGAATCTGAGCTGTTGTTCGATGTCTTGATGTTGAATGATGTGGATTAGGAGTCTGTGAACTTGATGCAGGTCGTTGTTTGTGCAATTTGGTCCTTGTTTCCTACTCCTTCTGATATGTGATTATGAGATTGCTGTGATCGTTGTTATGGTCTTATGCAGGTTGGTCCAGAAGATATTGAAGGGTGAAGGTGTGACGAAAATGGAAGCTTTCTGGTGTTTTGGTACGCCACTGATCCTCAAAATTAGGATCCTGATGAATATTTGAAGGAAAGGATGATGATTTATCCGATGTTTAGCAGGTGTTCTTGGTCAAGAATGGTGAGGAAATGATGATAATGTCGTTCGCTGCCACCAATTGTTCACTGAGACGTGAAATTTGCGAATCGAGGACACAACAGGAGGTAAGTTCCATTATGGATCCTTCTTCTTATTCATGCTTGCTTCTTGATCTGCCAAGTCTTTACTATGCGGCTCGTACCATCGTTCTGAAATCGTACCGGTGTATTCCGTGATTAACTTTGTTCTGGTAACTTTTGTTGCAGGAATTGGTGAATTGTGATGATGAAGATATGAAAAGATGTTGCTTGGTCAGTGCTGGCGATACCGACTTCGGAGAGTGAAGAATGGAGATCTTTTGAGAACTGTTTTTGATGCTTGGATAATGAGGAGTTATTTTTCTGAATCTTGTGATAATTTGCAGGCTGCCACTGATGTCAATTGTTGTAGGGAGTCATGGAGGTTTTAAGGTGAAATGAATGAAACTCAGAAAACGGAAATGGAGGCTTTTTAGCGTTTTTGAATACGGAAAATGAGAGAGGTAGATGATGATTTTTCCAGCCAACCCCAGGAATGAGTGCAAGAGCAAATATATAGAGATCATGATGAAGCTTCTGGATATTTTCGGTTAAAAACTTCTAGATTCAGCTAGAAGTTTCTGTTAATTTTTCTGTTAGGAATTAGTTAGAATTTGTTATAACTGGTTTTCTTTTCCTTTGTCAAAACTGAATTATATTATCAGTCTTTGTTTTAAATACTATGAAGAGCTTCTGGTTTCCATCTTTATTTTTCCTTCTGAATTTCTATTTGCAACCTGGTGTAGTTTTGTAATAGTTGAAAACTCTTGAATGGTGTAGATTTGCAATAATTGAAAACTCTTTTCATGAGTTTTCATTACATATTTCTGCCTGTCAAAAATACCATATCTCCTGCATTGTTATTATCTCAGATGACCAATCCTTTCCAATAATTAACCATACTGTATGTGGGTCCTTCCTCCGCTTCATCAATTGTCATAAAATAAATCATAACACAATTATTTTTCTTGTTTCTTATGATTTTATTTGCTCACCATAAAAATAAACAAAATGAATTTTGGGAATTAGAACATTGAATTTAAGGCATAGAATTTGGACTATAGTTGATAAATGGATAGAAGTGGACATAAAATGAAGATATCTTGTGAAATAACTTTGCAAACAAAATGGGCCTTATAGTGACAAGTTTTGCACATGGGTTGAGGTTTGGAAATATGTCACATAAACGGACCAAAACCTTAGACATGAAGGATATACCTTGAAATGGGTAAAGTCTGAAATTCATAAGGAAGGAATTAACAATAGCTAGATTTATGGTTAAAAAGAAAATGAATTCTATTAACCACCGATCTAACAGTTTTGATTGGTTAAACGACAATCCCTTAACAATTCCAAAAATCACTGGATGCGGTTTCTGAATTAAAAAATGAGTTTTATATAGAATGATGCACCATTTGACCATGCCATCCATGAGTTAACCTTACATGACTAGATTCTAACCCTCTCATACTGATATCTCCTTTGTGCCATGATCCAAATCCTTCTTAGAAGTCAAATGATTAGAGTAATAAACCCTAATTGGTGATGATGATGAGCCTAGGGGGGATCTGTGTAAATTACATAACCAGCTCTTGAAAATCTACCTTATGGACATAAGCAAAATGGACAAACCATATTTCTTAAAACCTCTGGTCTCAATGACAAGCCTATGCTAAGGAATACATGAGGTGTCATGTAACTTGACGAGAAATGCGAATGAATGCAGGACGTGAAGCCAACTAAGCAGTTATAAGTAAGAGGGCAAATTTTGGGGTGTTACAGCTGCCCCTATTCAATCACTGTAGACGTGAATGGATGACAGCAGTTGCTTTCAGACATTTGAAGTATGCAGGGATTGAATACCAGAAACAACCAGAAAATTTGCACTCTGTGGCAGAAGCTCAGGGAAGTAAACTCAACCGAACGTCCTCTGCTTGGATATAATTATGACGGGAAGAATAGTAGACAGGGGATGCCCTTTGAATAATACCAGAAGGCTACTGGCTTGTCACACTGTGGGTGGACTTTTGATATGATGCCACCCTGAGGATGGACTTTCGCCAATCTGCGGTTGGACTTCAAAATACATTGCCACACTGCGGGTGGACTTTGGAAATTGCCACGCTGTGGGTGAACTTGTGATGTGATGCCACCCTGAGGATGGACTTTCGCCAATCTGCGGTTGGACTTCAAAATACATTGCCACGCTGCGGGTGGTATTTGGGTTTACCACACTACGGGTGGACTTCTGCTCACTGTGGGAGATTTTTTAAACTTGCCACCCGAAGATGGACTTCGGCCAGTCTGCGGCTGGACTTTTGCTCACTACGGGAGACTGTTGAAACTTGCCACACTGCGGGTGGACTTTCGCTCACTACGGGAGACTTTTGCTCACTACGGGAGACTTTTGCTCACTACGGGAGACTTTTGCCCACTGCGGGGGACTTTTGCTCACTACGGGAGACTTTTGCTCACTACGGGAGACTTTTGAAACTTGCCACCCGAAGATGGACTTTGGCCAGTCTGCGGCTGGACCTTTGCTCACTACGGGAGACTTTTGCTCACTACGGGAGACTTTTGAAACTTGCCACCCGAAGATGGACTTTGGCCAGTCTGCGGCTGGACTTTTGCTCACTACGGGAGACTTTTGCTCACTACGGGAGACTTTGAAACTTGCCACCCGAAGATGGACTTTGGCCAGTCTGCGGCTGGACTTTTGCTCACTACGGGAGACTTTTGCTCACTACAGGAGACTTTTGAAACTTGCCACCCGAAGATGGACTTTGGCCAGTCTGCGGCTGGACTTTTGCTCACTACGGGAGACTTTTGCTCACTACGGGAGACTTTTGAAACTTGCCACCCGAAGATGGACTTTGGCCAGTCTGCGGCTGGACTTTTGCTCACTACGGGAGACTTTTGCTCACTACGGGAGACTTTTGCTCACTACGGGAGACTTTTGAAACTTGCCACCCGAAGATGGACTTTGGCCAGTCTGCGGCTGGACTTTTGCTCACTACGGGAGACTTTTGAAACTTGCCACCCGAAGATGGACTTTGGCCAGTCTGCGGCTGGACTTTTGCTCACTACGGGAGACTTTTGCTCACTACGGGAGACTTTGAAACTTGCCACCCGAAGATGGACTTTGGCCAGTCTGCGGCTGGACTTTTGCTCACTACGGGAGACTTTTGCTCACTACAGGAGACTTTTGAAACTTGCCACCCGAAGATGGACTTTGGCCAGTCTGCGGCTGGACTTTTGCTCACTACGGGAGACTTTTGCTCACTACGGGAGACTTTTGCTCACTACGGGAGACTTTTGAAACTTGCCACCCGAAGATGGACTTTGGCCAGTCTGCGGCTGGACTTTTGCTCACTACGGGAGACTTTTGCTCACTACGGGAGACTTTTGAAACTTGCCACCCGAAGATGGACTTTGGCCAGTCTGCGGCTGGACTTTTGCTCACTACGGGAGACTTTTGCTCACTACAGGAGACTTTTGAAACTTGCCACCCGAAGATGGACTTTGGCCAATCTGCGGCTGGACTTTTGCTCACTACGGGAGACTTTTGAAACTTGCCACCCGAAGATGGACTTTGGCCAGTCTGCGGCTGGACTTTGCATATGTAGAATTGCATGGTATGTTGCCCCATGACACTAGGGATGTTATGTCTTGAGTATTGTTAATGAATTGGTGAATGTAAAAGAAATTCCTGACGCGGAAGTGATAAGTCTCTGTTGACTCTGTGGGGAAACACAATGATCGCGAATTCGATATCAAGAAGCCCTGTGGGGATAACATCTCTGTCAAAGAGGAATGTGAATAATTCGTCTGTCCGAATCATCACCTTTGCCAAAAATAAATTGGACTTTTAGATTTGAGGGTCGTGCCCGAGGATACCTTGATTATTGAGGAATGTCCACTCTTATGGACCTGCTGGGGAAGAGAATGATTTATCTGAAATCTTCTAGGGGAATAAGAATTGCCTTGGATCTGATGAGGAATCAGGATCAAGGAAACCAATTGAAAGAAAAAGTGCTGACTTTAGTGAGGACAACTTCCATTTGCCTGTTGGAGATGACAACACCGAGACACGTCCTGCTGAGGAGGAAAGATTTCAAATTGCCCCGGGCTGGGGATCAGCTGCTTCCGTATGGATTTTACCTCAAGAGGATTTTACAAAAGACTCGGCGTCTTTAAACTCTTAGGTATTGTATAGACTGCATGAATCAATGTAATAACCTTGCTGGGGAGGTAACCATTGCCAATGCGGAAAAGTTCGTATCTGTCAGCAGTGCTGAACGAGATAGTTGACTTGACAAGTAACCACAATATTCTAAACTCCGGGTAAATGCTTCCGATCCTCTGTCTTTGGGAAAGAATGAACTTTCGTACTATTAGGGTGGCCTGCCCCAGTACGAGTATTTGAACAGATTTGCACCGGAGTGGCTGATCTTCGATCTTGGAGAGATTTGAATCTCGAGGTGATTGCCCCAGTTTGACTGAAATTTGAAGAGATTGCTCCACGTAACTGCCCTGGATTGGCTCAGTACTCTAATTTTGAAGAGATTGCTCGACGTGACTGCCCCGGATTGGCCGGGTACTCTGATTTTGAAGAGATTGCTCGACGCGACTGCCCCGGATTGGCTGGCTCTTACCATGACTAATTGGGAAAGTCCCTGCTTAATGAAGCTTTATTCGGAAAAGTGCACCTCGACGTGACAGTCTTTCAGAAGCTTTAGACTTCTCAACCTGGCAAGCTTAAGCTTCTGGATTGAATTTCCGCATGTGAAACACTTATGATGCTAAACAAATGTGTGCAAGCAAGAAATGTTTATTCTTAGAATGAAAATTCTAATGCAACGCACATGTAAATCTCAAAGCTTTGAAAAATGGATCGCCAACCTTTGTGAGCGAATCACTGGTTAAGACACGACCTTATTTTGAATGAAAGTATGTACATGCAATACCAACAAATGTCTTTTAGCACAACTCATAGGAGTCAGGAACGCGGTCTCGTGGTAGTACGCACTCAAATTAACCCTGTTTCAGTTAGGACTTTTAAGGGTTGTATCGTGGCCTGGTTCACGGTTATAGAAACAAAGGATATAGGCTCGAAATTTATTTGTACCCACCCGCTCTTCGTGATGTTCTCCATTCCTATATTCAGCTAGTTTTCACAAGCATTCAACTTTCCTAAGGGTTTCGTGTTGATTGAGGAACCATTGCTACTATTAGTTCAAGCACCAATCAGGTTATTGTTGAGAGTCAGTCACTCCTCTATCTTTCGTGTCGGTGTCACACGACTTTGTTCTTATTTGAGGATCTTTCTTGTGTAATCCTTTTTGTCTTTCGCTTTTGCGTTATTTTGCTTATCCCTAACTTTTGCCTGGACGGATTCTTGTGAATCTTTGATTATGAAGTCCAGCGGGATGCCCTAACTTTTGCCTAAGTCGCTTGTTTTCAAGTTTCGACTTAGCGGGCCTTTTCTTTTCTCTTTTTTTTTTGAATAAGTCGTGTGACACTGTTTGTCTTGATTGCTTCGCGAGGGTTGTGACTGCCTCATTCTTTGGGTCGACGAAAGACAACCATTATGGTTTTCAATCTTTGGACCTTTTGACTTGGATAACCATTGTGGTTTTTTGGCCTTTGGACCTCTTGATTAGCATAGTAGAATGCAATGGATCTTCAAATACACTCCTTTATGAAAGTCTGAACACTTGGTCTGACTAGCTGACGTCTACCCTGCCCCTGGGTTACATGTGAGGGTTTTTTATGTGAAAAGAAACTCCTACTTCAAGGCTCGAAGGGGTTATCAAGGGTTTATCTTCCTTATATCTCCAGTGTTTAGGATTTGAAACAATGCCTGTACATCGTCAACAGGGTCTTACTTGAGAGCACACAATTAGAGACTTTGCGTTTTTGTTTCGTCATTCTCCTTCATAGAATTTAAGCATGACAATTGGTATTGCAATGTAGACATGCACAATTATAAGGGAATGCAAATGAATTTACTTCAAGAAAAACATGTGAGTTTTATTATTGCTAACATTCAAAAGCAAACAAATTTCATACATGTAGACAAATGTTTAGCATATAAAAGAAACTACAAATGGAAATGCAGTAAAGAAATTGAAAATTGCCGGAGTTGAGGAGACTTGGCTCCGTCTGGACCTGTCAGTCTTGGATACTTTCAACGATCAATAGCTCTTTTCACAGACTTGTAATCTTCAATTTGCAGTTGCATGCCCAACCATGGCAGTAATGCTTCCTCTTCTAGCTATTCTGACTCTGACGCGAGACATTTGAAGGAAAGAGTGAAGCTGGGGAGTAAAGTTGCCCCATAAGTTTGCTCGGAAAGACCTGACGATCTTCTGCCTACGTATCTCCATTGAATGATGACCAATGAAGAATCAGAGCGACGTAGTTCCCCTCAATAGGGATGAAAAACGAACAATGAAGAAAGGCAATCACATAAATGCCATCACTGAGAGTATTTGAATACTGCTGGCTTTATTTGCTTCATGAATACCCTGGCATCCTGGGTGATTAACTTGAAGACTTCAACTTAACGTGAACCATCTGGTAGAATAACCATGACACTGGTTCCGTCGTGATTAGGCATCAGATTCTTGAGTTCCTTTGGATGAGGATAAAAAATGATTGTCTTGGACTCAATTAGGTCTTGTACCTTGTTCTGAAAGGCCCAACATTTCTCAATACTGTGCCCCTGGGCACCTGAATGGAATTCGCATCTGGAGTTTGGATCAAAATTTGGTGGTAGATTATCAGCAGAAGGAGCTCTCATGGTACGGAGCTCAACCAAGTTCAACTTCAACAGCTCTGGAAGTAATACATCATATGGACATGGGATAGGATCAAATCTGCGGTTCCTCGCTCTTGTTCTTTCCTGAAACGGTCTCGGTGCCTGTTGTTGCTGACCCTGTGGTCGTGATTGAAAACTTCGTTGTTGACACTGCATTGGACGCCTGACATGTCCCTGTACCTTCTTACTCGTACTCGGCCGAGGAATGAATGAAGATTGTTGATGCAGTCCCTTTGAAGACTTAGCTTGAGAAATGATTCTAGAAGAAGGAAAGTTGACCACTTCTTTTGTATTCTTGCATGCTGAAGGAGGAGTTAACTCGTGACACTCAATCAATCCCATTTTGAGCAGTTGTGGATACAATTCAGCATAAGACATGGGTATCAGATCAATAACCCCTTCTTGAACCTGTTGATGACGGGTTGCTGGCAATGGAGGAGCTATAGCCGATGCTGGTTGAAGTATTTCTTCTGGAAACCAAGGCGTAGCAGCTGAGGAGGATCCCTGATAAGGAAAGAAAGTGCTTACTTCTTTGGTGACGATTTGTGTAGGATCATTCAGTTCACATGTGGAGTTGGTTCCTATCTGATGCTCTTCCTGACTGCCGAGTGGCGATTGCTGGTGAAGAGATACGAACTGTAGAGGAAATCCATCTAAAGAACCCTGATTTATTGAACATCCCAACGAGATGGGAGAAACATGACCTTCTGTTTGAAAATTAGACACACAACTATTTTCCTTTTTCGACATAGCATTCATGATTCCTGTAAGCAGCTTTATCTGAGTCTTCATCAGGTTGAATTCTTCTCTCAACAACTTCTGATCCTGGGACAACGCTCGAATGTCCACTACAACATGCCCCAGTTGGGCCTTCATCTCAGTCATCTCCGCTCGGAGTTGTTCCATATCTAAACCTTGACAGTCGTGATTCAAATTGACCATTCTGGAGAGAAACCAGGTCAGGATAAGAATTTGTCTCTGAACACCTGTAAAAAAAAAAAAAAAAAAATGCAAGGATGTATGCAAATGCCATGTTCGGTTATTTCCAGGGAATCCATCTGTTTTGATCCAAGTTTTAATGCAGAAGAAAATCCGACATAATCCAGATATGGGATCCTTAGAAGTAACTGAACATGTATGCTAAAATGCCATGATGTCATGTATGCAACTGGCATGTGGTCAGCGGTCCGACGCTGGCGTGGATCAGATAACCAAGTGTTGGTGAAGATCATGATATCAGTATCTCTGTGCAGAAGTTCCAGAATTCTCAACCAAGTATCATATAGGACCGGATCATATCATTGAGTAACACTGGCAAAAGCGGGTATGTTGGAAGTTTTAGGGTTCCTGCAAACCTGTAAACCCCTCCCAATCTCACGGGTATGCTACTACGGGTCAACATCACGGACTCTCAAAGCCGAATAGCAATAATACGTTCACCATTTCCGAGAAATGGCTCATGACCAAATCAGGGAATCGGTTTGGCATTATGTACTACTCAGGGAGGCCTCAGCTGAATTCCGGAAAAATAAGCATCCCTCATAAGTTCCCGGCTTCAAGCACTGAAATCGAGAAACAATAGTACATTCATCCCGAAGGGTACAATACTACCGTCATACGACCAGTTGCTTTAACCAGGTTCCTATGAGAGAACAAGGTTATCCTATGCGATTTCCTAGTGGGCCCTCGGGTGCGAATGGGTTTGCCACGAAATGTGGTCTGCCACTGTCACCACTGGAGAGGGTTGTTTCCACTAAGGTCCTCGAAGATCGGTTCCCAGTGTTAGCAGCTCAGGTGGGAACATTCTATGGTCTGCCTAGGCAGTATAGAACATATCCCAAGAGAGCCTGATCTGGGTGTGGGACTCGTGAAAACTACACGTGCTCAAGACCACGCAAGCCACACGACTGCCCACTCTAAGTCCTATGTGTATACTCAAGCCGGGTATTTGGCTTATCTCACAATAATCCCATCCCGCCAAGGAAAACCAGAACAGCCAGTACAGTATATGCCAGTATATGCAACAGTAAAGTAAAGTGCAGAAAGTTGTAAATAAAGCTGTAAAGGAAAGTGATAAACTGTAAACAAAACAGTAAAGCTAAACTAAAGCATAACAGCGAATGAATAAGCACCCAAACAAAACAGACAAGCGCTAGGATTGACTCTCAAAGGGGAAATTAGAATTTCTAAAAGTCCCCAGCAGAGTCGCCAGCTGTCGCTCCCGGGATTTTCATCCTAGTACAAACGCGAAAGTGGCGCGAAAAAGGTAGAGTCGCCAGCCAGACATTTTTATCCCAAAGGAATGGGAAAGGTAATGTTGCACAAACCTGAGGAAGAAGGAAAAGGTCGAGGCCTTGCGAACCAAAGATCTGGATACGGGAGTCGGTTACGAATTGAGAAGGTATTAGCACCCCAATCCGTCCGTCGTACCCGACGGGATCCACGCTTAAAAGTCTGTTTTCAAAGGGTGAGAAATGATACGCTGTTTAACTGAAAGAATAGCTATCTGGAATGAAATGGAAATGAGAAAAGAAAATGGAATTGACAAATGAGAATAAAGGGAAAAATGTAGGGAAAAAGAAAGATTGTGCTCGAATGGGCCCTACCCCACTGCCTACGTACCTCATCGGGATAAATGAGGATCAGAGACGCCGTAGTTCGTCTAACTAAGGCTTACACTCGTTTGTGGTTTTTAGGATGACGTTGCCATAGCTCTAGCTCAGGTGTTACCGGCTCTGACACGAGGGTGTTTACCGTATCGCTGTTTGAACTGTCGAGACAAGTCATGTTCGTCCGCAAAGAGTATGAGATGAGAAAGAAGACGTGACTTCTTGGTTTGTTGTCTTTTAGAAGAAATGTTTTGAGATTGTGTTTTTCGAATGTACAACACTAAAGACTATGACACAGGAGCGAATACTTTCCAAGATCGCCCCCAATGGAACGTTTGTAAAGCATCCTAGAAGAGTGAAGGAGACCTCCACTAGTCATTTCCCGTGTAACTTAAGGCTCGTGGCGCATTGTACACCTTTTCCTTTATTAAGTGTTTTTTGGTTTTCTTTTAAGATGAGAAGAGACTCAAGTTATAAAAGGTAAACATTCTAAGGGAAACTAGACCTACCCTACATCAGTTTGAATTCATGGATAACCTATGGTTAGTGAGGTTTGCAATTGAATCTACCTAAGAAATATAAGACTAAACATGCAAGTAACATAAGTCAATAATAAGCAATAGGGTCCTCCTAGGTCATGGTAGGCAAAAAACGCATATGAAATGTAAACGGGATGAAACAATGAGGTGTGTGGGTCGGTTGCGTGGTGCTAAGACACACGACTTATGGTATGAAACATACAAGGTTTGATATTGGTTGAATGGAATGGAACGAAGGTAATCGTGGAGCCCTAAAATAATATGAACTTTATTTATTTATTTGAAAATATACTCGACGTTGGATCGAATACTTTATTTGTTTTTGAAGTTTTGGTTTTCTATCGATTCGTTTTATCTTTTCTATCCTATTTATGGAAACTATACAAGCATACAAATTCTAAGCTATTACATCACAAAATACACAAAGTATAAAACACAATTAAGGCATAAAAATATCCAAGTCCAATTAGCCAATCCTTGAAAACATACCTTGCACAAAGAAAAAGCAAATAGTTAGTAAATGATATGAATCATGAATATGTACAATATGATGGAAATGAATTAAAATGACAAAAATATTAAAAGTCATGAAAAAAATATGAAATTAAATTCCTAAGGTCTTCAACCTAATTATATTATTGTGTAAAAAAATCTCTAATAAATTCTCATTCTAACTAAGGCAAATGCTCACCTAAATCTATGTAAAGTTCAATCACAAATTTCACAAATTATGCCACCAAAACAATAGAAAAAATGTCCTAAAAATTCACCAAAAAATATTTTAGATACTTCTACTTGTCCTTTAATAGTAGCAAAAAGAATGGGCCAAAAATATTATGGGAAGTGGCCTAAATAAATTATACAATTTTATGTGTCCATGAAGGAATTTAACATGAATCAATTAAAATACAAAATTGAATTAAAATCGAAAAATACTAAATTTCAGAAAAATAAAAATTGGGATAAGTTCAAAAATGGCTTAAAATACTAATATAATTTTTTTATAGGATTTTGGCATGTGTTTTAATATTTATTTGGGAATTAACTAAAAATGCAAAACAAAATAGGAATTAAAAGAAATGAAAATAGAGAGGGGTGAGGGAAGAAAGTTTCATGAGTTAAAAAAAAACATATGGGCCTGCGCTGGGGGTGCAGATAACATTTCGCAAGCCCATTATCATGAGAGGAAAGGATGAGCTCATAACAAAATTCGGTCCAACCGGACGGTGACACGTGTCACCGTCGGATTGGACCCAACATCTCCACAGAATTGATAAGGGCGGTGGTATTAATTAAGTCTTATGAGATTCTATTTTTTCAAATTTATCAATTAATGTTTTTTTAATGAATTAATGGTTCAATTAGTGAATATTATGAATCTATTAATATTCTCTTAATATTCCTAATAAAACTAATCCAATAACTTAGAAAAAAAACTAAAAACTCAGATGAAACTTCTTCCCCCCCCCCCCAAACGCGTTCATCTTCTACAATCCCAAACCCTAATTTCTCTTTTTCTCCTTCTCCGCCGTGCAAACCCTAAGCCGCCGTGTCCCTCTCTTCCATCTCTCATCATCCACCGCCGCGGCTTATAAGAAGAACAAAAAAAAACAACCTTCCGTGATCTCACCCTAACTCAAATTTCCCCAACCTCTCTTTGTTCTCCCTCAAACGGCGCCTCCCCCTTCTGTGAGAAACCCTAGCCGCCATATCCCTTCTTCTCCTTCTTCTTCGCGTCGTCGCCAAAGGAAACTCACCACGGCGTCTTGATTTTACCTCAACCGAACCCCAATCCCTTTCTTCTTACCGCCGCCACAAACAAACCCCCTTTTCCTACTTCCGTCGTACCTTCACCGTGGCGAAGTCCTCCTTTCTTCCATAAACCTAACTTAAATGAAATCCTCACTCCTCTCATAACAACGCGTTTGATAATCACGGAAAATCTACCCTAACCAACACACGAGAACGTAAACAACTTGTACCTTGCCAATGATGAGGATGTTGACTGAGGAATAGGGATGGAGTGCTTCGATATCGTGAACTTGAAGATGATCAAAACAGATGAGCAAAGGCGCGTTGAAGAGGCTTTCGTGGTCGCGATGCCGTCGCGAAACCGAAAATAAATCCTAAGGACGGACGATAAGGATGCGAAGACGAAGTCGTTTCGGTTGCCTCCGTCAGCAAACGATATACTCAGGTAGACATTTTTCCTTTTCTTTACCTCCTCAATCACGTCACGAATCTGAGCTGTTGTTCGATGTCTTGATGTTGAATGATGTGGATTAGGAGTCTGTGAACTTGATGCAGGTCGTTGTTTGTGCAATTTGGTCCTTGTTTCCTACTCCTTCTGATATGTGATTATGAGATTGCTGTGATCGTTGTTATGGTCTTATGCAGGTTGGTCCAGAAGATATTGAAGGGTGAAGGTGTGACGAAAATGGAAGCTTTCTGGTGTTTTGGTACGCCACTGATCCTCAAAATTAGGATCCTGATGAATATTTGAAGGAAAGGATGATGATTTATCCGATGTTTAGCAGGTGTTCTTGGTCAAGAATGGTGAGGAAATGATGATAATGTCGTTCGCTGCCACCAATTGTTCACTGAGACGTGAAATTTGCGAATCGAGGACACAACAGGAGGTAAGTTCCATTATGGATCCTTCTTCTTATTCATGCTTGCTTCTTGATCTGCCAAGTCTTTACTATGCGGCTCGTACCATCGTTCTGAAATCGTACCGGTGTATTCCGTGATTAACTTTGTTCTGGTAACTTTTGTTGCAGGAATTGGTGAATTGTGATGATGAAGATATGAAAAGATGTTGCTTGGTCAGTGCTGGCGATACCGACTTCGGAGAGTGAAGAATGGAGATCTTTTGAGAACTGTTTTTGATGCTTGGATAATGAGGAGTTATTTTTCTGAATCTTGTGATAATTTGCAGGCTGCCACTGATGTCAATTGTTGCAGGGAGTCATGGAGGTTTTAAGGTGAAATGAATGAAACTCAGAAAACGGAAATGGAGGCTTTTTAGCGTTTTTGAATACGGAAAATGAGAGAGGTAGATGATGATTTTTCCAGCCAACCCCAGGAATGAGTGCAAGAGCAAATATATAGAGATCATGATGAAGCTTCTGGATATTTTCGGTTAAAAACTTCTAGATTCAGCTAGAAGTTTCTGTTAATTTTTCTGTTAGGAATTAGTTAGAATTTGTTATAACTGGTTTTCTTTTCCTTTGTCAAAACTGAATTATATTATCAGTCTTTGTTTTAAATACTATGAAGAGCTTCTGGTTTCCATCTTTATTTTTCCTTCTGAATTTCTATTTGCAACCTGGTGTAGTTTTGTAATAGTTGAAAACTCTTGAATGGTGTAGATTTGCAATAATTGAAAACTCTTTTCATGAGTTTTCATTACATATTTCTGCCTGTCAAAAATACCATATCTCCTGCATTGTTATTATCTCAGATGACCAATCCTTTCCAATAATTAACCATACTGTATGTGGGTCCTTCCTCCGCTTCATCAATTGTCATAAAATAAATCATAACACAATTATTTTTCTTGTTTCTTATGATTTTATTTGCTCACCATAAAAATAAACAAAATGAATTTTGGGAATTAGAACATTGAATTTAAGGCATAGAATTTGGACTATAGTTGATAAATGGATAGAAGTGGACATAAAATGAAGATATCTTGTGAAATAACTTTGCAAACAAAATGGGCCTTATAGTGACAAGTTTTGCACATGGGTTGAGGTTTGGAAATATGTCACATAAACGGACCAAAACCTTAGACATGAAGGATATACCTTGAAATGGGTAAAGTCTAAAATTCATAAGGAAGGAATTAACAATAGCTAGATTTATGGTTAAAAAGAAAATGAATTCTATTAACCACCGATCTAACAGTTTTGATTGGTTAAACGACAATCCCTTAACAATTCCAAAAATCACTGGATGCGGTTTCTGAATTAAAAAATGAGTTTTATATAGAATGATGCACCATTTGACCATGCCATCCATGAGTTAACCTTACATGACTAGATTCTAACCCTCTCATACTGATATCTCCTTTGTGCCATGATCCAAATCCTTCTTAGAAGTCAAATGATTAGAGTAATAAACCCTAATTGGTGATGATGATGAGCCTAGGGGGGATCTGTGTAAATTACATAACCAGCTCTTGAAAATCTACCTTATGGACATAAGCAAAATGGACAAACCATATTTCTTAAAACCTCTGGTCTCAATGACAAGCCTATGCTAAGGAATACATGAGGTGTCATGTAACTTGACGAGAAATGCGAATGAATGCAGGACGTGAAGCCAACTAAGCAGTTATAAGTAAGAGGGCAAATTTTGGGGTGTTACAGCAAGCACTTCCAAGACTTGTGCAAAAATCTTACAATCCGGCCTATTTTGGCCTAATTTATAGAAAGATGTCCACATCGCTGTTATAAATTGCGATCGGTGTCAACGCACCGGTAATATTTCAAGAAGATATGAAATGCCTCAAAGAGGAATATTAGAAGTAGAAGTCTTTGACGTCTGGGGAATAGATTTCATGGGACCATTCCCATCATCTTTCGGTAATAAGTACATACTCGTAGCTGTCGATTATGTTTCAAAATGGATTGAGGCTATAGATTCTCCTACAAATGACACACGAGTAGTAATTAAGCTTTTCAAGAATATAATCTTTCCAAGATTTGGTGTGCCTAGACTTGTCATTAGTGACAGTGGCTCGCATTTCATTTCGAAAATATTTGACAAATTACTATCTAAGTATGGAGTCAGACATCGTGTAGCAACACCATATCATCCACAAACAAGTGGGCAGGTCGAAGTCTCGAACAGAGAAATAAAACAAATCCTAGAAAAGACTGTCGCCATATCTAGGAAAGATTGGTCATCTAAACTTAATGAAGTTTTATGGGCTTATAGGACAGCCTACAAGACACCCATAGGAACTATACCTTTCAAACTAGTGTATGGGAAAGCTTGTCATCTCCCGGTAGAACTAGAACAAAGAGCATATTGGGCGATTAAAACACTCAATATAAACTACAATGCCGCTGGAGAAAAGCGAATCCTCGACATTAATGAATTAGAAGAATTAAGGTTAGACGCTTATGAGAATGCTAAGATATATAAAGAAAGAACCAAGCGATGGCACGATAAACGCCTATCTAGGAAAGAATTTAGTGTGGGAGACGTTGTACTCCTCTTTAATTCAAGACTTAGGCTCTTTCCTGGAAAACTAAAATCTAGATGGTCAGGACCCTTTGAAATAACTAGAGTGTTCCCGAGCGGAGCAATAGAAATTAAGGTTAGGAACAATGAACCATTCACAGTAAACGGACAACGATTAAAACATTACCATAATATTGAAAATAGAGATTATGCAAATAATTTAAAGCTTTTAGAGTTGTCCACTAATTTCCCTGATTAATCTATCCCTAAGCATTACGTCAGGCTTATGACGATAAAAACAGCGCTTAGTGGGAGGCAACCCATTTTATCATTTTATTGTTTTATTTCATTATTATTATTATTGACTTTATTTATGCGTTTATTTTCTTATTTTTTTTATTTTAATTTTTATTTTCTAAATCACTTTTAAATTTACTTTGCTACAGATTTTCTAAAGTCTTTTCTACCTTCCCTTTTCCCCCTGATTTGTTTCCTCCACATTTACACTAACTATGGCTAACCAACCAAGAAACCTTATGGAAACCAAATTTAGAGGTAGAAACCAAAGAATGAAATTTGAGGAATTATCACAGAGACAAATGGATTTGACTCTGTACTATGATGAACAGACTATGGAAACTTTAGGTATACATGATAGCATCCTATACCTGTTTAACCAACTTGGATGGGAGAATGCTCTCATAAAACAAAAGTTTGTAACTTACCGCGAGCTCACCCTTGAGTTTTTAAGCTCCTTAGTTTACTTACCCGAGCGCAGATTTGGATTAAGGAAAGGATTTATTAGTTTCCGACTATTCGGGATCGAATATGACTTTAACCATAAGGAACTAGCTGACCTACTAGGATTCCCTAGTGGACCTTTTGCCTTTACTACCACCCAGGTAGAATTAATGGATATTGAGCTAGACTTCTTTTGGGGAACCTTAACCGGAAATTACCACCCTGAGCCGGATAACATGAACAATGATGAAATACATAACCCTGCTATCCGCTATTTTCATAAGATCCTTGCCCACACCTTCTTTGGAAAGGAAGAGAACCTCACTGGAGTATCTAAAGATGAGATATTCATAATGTCCTGTTTGACCGATGGAAAACCCGTTAATGTTGTACCCTTTATGATGCAAACCTTTACCCGCATCCAAGAGGAACCTGATCTACCAATATTGGTAGGAGGCCTGGTCACCATGATTGCTGATGCCCTCGGACTTAGATACCAATTACACAAGTGCAACCGTTTAGGTACCATCCGCCCTATGAATCTGAACTTCTGCTTTAACCGTCAAATTATAAGAAACTTAGGACAACCACCATACGAGTACCTAATCAGAAATGAAATAGTAACCCTGTTCACATTACCGAACCATGCTAAAGTCAGTGTTCACAATAGAGATAATTGGCTTTATGAGCTTACCCCTCCTGACTATCCATCAACACCCGAAACACCACAATCCTACCAAATTAGGGATGACATAATGACTGATGTAGAAAGTGACCCTGAGACACCTCCTGGTTACCATGACATCGACCACACTGATGAAGTTATTGAAACCCCTGAAATTAATCAAGTAGGATATGCTGACAATTTAAAGAAAATTCTGAACACTCTTGAAGTTTACCAAGCAGATATTAATGTTGTTAAGGATGAAGTTAAAAGCATGCGATTGGACGTTATAGGTTTAACTGACATAACATGTGAACAATTCTATCATATAAACTCCGCACTTGAAGATTTGAAGAAGCAACTTTGATAATTTTGTAGTGATTTGATTTATCTTACTTTTCGTTTTTGTTTCTAGTTAGTTTTGATATTTTGCAACATTTCATAGCTTATTTTTATCACTGTAATTTCTTTCTATTATGTCAAAAGCAAAGTACTTCTATTTATGCAATTTTCCAATTTAATCAATTTACATGCTTTTCATTATTTGCTGATACCTTTGAATTGCTGGATGTTTTGTGAATTTTCGTGTGATGAAATCCACTGCTTATATATAAATTGATCCACTGTTATGCGTTATGTTTATGTTGGAATTAAATGAAAGTGATAAGAATTGCAATTGAACTGAACTGAGGTAATCCATTCTGTGAAAATTCCATATTTTATGATCATCACGGTCGTCACCATTCCCTCATCATAACGAGCTATTTAGCGCGTCACGACCGTAAGACCCCCCTCACGACCGTGACAACCCTAATTCACGAACTCTGAAGTTACAGAGGCCGTTCACCTTCGCAACCCCCCACTTCTATTTTCACAAAAACTCTAACCTCCCATTACCTCTTCTTCTCCCGTAACCACCCATTACTCTCAAATCAATTCCATTAATCCGTTCCACCTTTTCATTTAATCACAACTCCTCACATTCACTTCATTTCATTATAATCCGATAAATTTCTTCACATTTCCTCACCAAACCTCAAACACCCATCTCTCATTAACCTCATTTGCATGCAATGGAAAATATTCAGTTTAGAGATGGAGAACAAGGAGAAGCACAAAGAGAGAAGTTTGTACGGTTTCAAAACCAAGGCATCCAACCTACTCGATACGTCGACCTCGACTGCTTGAGGGAGTTAGGATTGCTCGACGGAGTGAAGCTACTGCTTGAGCATGTTGGCTTGTGGGACTTATGCAGTCAACCGCAACCGACATTTGAAAACCTCACCTTGGAGTTTCTAAGTTCGTTTCAATATATCACACCATCCGGATCAACGATTCAACTCACCGGCATTGCAAAATTCTGATTGCTTGGAAGAGAGTTCCAAATCACTCAAACCAGAATCGCTGAACTGTTAGGCTTCAGTCACAGCGACGATGCTCACCTCCGCGTGCCCGACAACTTTAATGAAGCAGCTTTCGCTTTGTGGCACAACATCACAAACATATATACATACATACATACATATATATATATATACATACATACACATGCACCATAATGCCACGAGATAGCCTTTTTGCTTGTATAGGGAACAAGTCTAGGTACCGGAATGGTAATTGGACTTACCTCATTAGGCACAACAATATTAACAGGGGGTGGCCTCACAGGCACTTGAATATCCACAGGCTTGTAATAAATAGTAACAGTAGATACCTCGACACTCTCTTTATTCAATTGGTCAAACTACAAACTCCCCTCGTTCATTAAGGTCTGAATACCAGCTTTCAACTTAGCACAACCATTGTTCTAGCTAGCACATTCAGAACAGTCTTCATCACAGCCGGGGAACACCTGACCCTTTAATAACCTGCTCTTCACCACCAAAAGATAAATTGTTACTTGATTCACATTAACTACCAGATTCAAAACTTCGCCATCATCCACAACATTAACCCTGGTGCCGCCATGATTCGACATAGGATTCTGAATCACATTTGGAGGAAGGGAGAAGTTAATAGCCTTCATATTTATTAAGTCTTGTACCTTTAACTGCAGAGCCCCGTAATTCTCTGTCGTGTGCCCGAAGCACCCAAGTGAAATGCATAGCGGGCAATAGCATCATATCCACATGGTGGAGTCCCCACAAGTGGCACCAGAGTTCTCAGTTAAACCATATTCAATTCTAGCAACCTCTGAAACAATGAGGTGTAGGTCATGTAAATAGGATCAATAACACGATCAGCTTGTTGAGGCTAACGTTGTTGATACGGCTCCTGTTGTTGTTGATTATTTTGTTTTTGGTTGTACTATGGCCGTCGTTGCTGCTGCTGTGCAGGTAGAGCAGGAATGGTAACAACAAATACTTGAGATTAATAATCAGGGTGACCTTTTCCTTTGCCCCTTCCTCCATACACTACAATAGTCTCCAATCCCCTTCTTTTGGGAGGACCAGCAAACAGTTTTCTTGCCCCTAACGAGCTAGCTCCACTAACATCTTGGATCTTCCCAAGCTTCAGTAAATTTTCGATCCTCTCCCCAGCAAATACAATGTTTGTAAACCCTGTGGAAGGACATGCAGCCAATCTATCAAGAAATACCCCTTGAAAAGTTCCCATGAACATGTCAGCCATTTCACGGTCCAACAGTGGAGGTTGGATCCTGGCAACTAGATGACGCCACCATTTGGCAAATTCTTTGAAACTTTCCTTCGCAGTCTGTGCCATACTCTGTAGCTTAGTACTGTTTGGAGCCATGTCCATGTTGTATTGATATTACCTCAGAAAAGCTTCAACCAATTCCTTCCAGCTCCTAACAGAAGCTTTGCTCAATTTCATGTACCATTGCTGAGATGCCTCGGTGAGACTATCCTGAAAATAGTACATCCACAACTTTTCATCATCAGTGTGGGCAGCAATTCTTCCCACGTATCACTACAAGTGAGGTTTTGGACAAGTTGTGCCATTGTACTTGTCAAAAGCTGGTGGTTTAAACTTGTGAGGGATTCTTACACCGGGGACTAAGCCCGAGTCAGAAATGTTGAAACCAAGAGTGTTCTGAGATTCGATAGATCAAATCCTTTTAGCAATCTCATCAAACCTTCTATTCACCATAATATTTTGGGCATCCATATCCCTATCAACCAAAGTAAACTGATCTTCTTGTTCGTCCATATTTCCAACATTACGACCGTCTCCTCCAGGTGCATCATTTGCATTCACAGCAAGAGTGACCAGGGGATCACCCTTGAAGAAATCCTCTGTGCCATTCATCAGCAGAATCAGATAAATGCCGCACTTGAGCGAAGGCAGAAATAGCAATATGATGCACTCCTTGCAACTGTTGTTAGTAACCAGAGGACAACAGATGAGAATCTAGGAGAGATCTTCAGCGAATTGGAAGCTTTGCGCATAGATGTCACCGCTCTCACCACCACCGGTTCTGATGAGGAAGCCACTCCTACCAGACGCTCCCGCACCAGAAGTCGAGGCCGTGGGCGTCAGCAGCATTAGTTTATCTTTTTTTTTGCATTTCTATTTTTGTATTGTATTTTCCCCGCTATTATATCACAACATTGAGGATAATGTCTGATATAGTGTGGGAGAGATACCTTTCCCTTTCCGCATTTTCCATTTCATTGTATTTCCCTTTCCGTATTTTAAATTAAACAAAGTAATATTTATGCTATTTCTTCAGTTTCATTTCTTCCCCGTTTATTTAGCCATACCGAAATTTTTTTGCTTTATCTTCGCATTACTCGACTTACCTATGAAATCGTAGTTAGGAAGCTGAGAAAGATCCAACAAGATCAATACAGTCTTGACACCTTAGACTTCCTACTTAAGCATTCCATTCCGATAATTGTTACGACTACACCTTAAGTCTTAGTTCTAAAGTAACCCCTAGTAGTTTATACTAGCAGTAAGCACCGTCTGAACACAAACCACGTGGGGAGCCGATGAACATAAGTGTTTGATGCCTAATCTATAAACGATCCTTCATATCTCGATGCCATAAAAAAGAAATTGCACCAAAGTACACGGTCGCATATAAGAGATGAGAAATATAAGAAGGAGTCCATTGCGGGTTGGTTCAGAGGTACCTGGTTCTGAACTTGGTAGGGCGTGCAACGGCTCGATCCCCCACAACCTCCAATTTGGATAATATGTAAAGGGTTGCCACATTCGTGTACCAGACCCCGTGCTAATAAAGGATCAAAGTCACTAACCGGCTACTCCACTACGTGCGTGCTAAGGCAAAGGGCTTAATGTGATTGCGCTAGAACGAAACCGGGTGAAATAAGATCGAAAGACTCTAGGTAGAATCATAACACAATTACCGAATGTTTCGTTTAACGGGAAGTCGACGACTTAGCTTGTTGCTTGTGTCATTAGTGTATCGTTAGTGTTCTATTCTAGTACCGGTTTATCTGACTAAATGATTTCTCGTATGGTTTGTTATGTGTATGCGTCTGATGAAAATTGTCCGATCATTTTTCAATCGACTATTTGCTTGAGGACAAGCAAAGGTTTAAGTTTGGGGAAGTTTGATAATGAGAAATCGTATCACTTTATTTCTACGTTTTAAGTCCGTTTTATCGCACATTGATCCTATTAACTCCCGATTGTTCGAGTTTTTTATGTCACATTGCAGGTATAACATGTCTAGAGCCAAACAATGAGAAAAAGATCAAATGAACCAAAACTAGCATGAAAAGAAGATGAAGAGAACAATTCTGCTAAGTCTGCATATTTTGTTGCACTCACGGTCGTCACAACATCCTCACGATCGTGACTCTTTATTTTAAGGTCTCACGACCGTTACTCAATTGTCACGACCGTGACACGCTTGAATTGAAGAACCTGACCGTTACGCCCTTGTCACGAATGTGATCGTGACAAGGGAAGTGGGTTTAATTTATTTGAATTATTCATGAAGACGTGCAACGAGAGTCTTGGACGACTCCTATTTTTCCTCAACAGAAGAAAACCCAGTACGCTACTTTCTTGCTGGATTCTCTCATTTTGGAACGAAGCCCATGCTCACCAATTCAACTGCCCAAAATCATGTTCTATAAATACCTAAGCTGCAAATTAAAAACTACAGAGTATTTTATTGATTTTTCCGCGGAAGCTCTGCCGTAATTTTTCTTGAACCTTTTTTAATTTTCCAGCCTTGTTCTTGTTTTATTTTTCTGTTTCTATTTCCAACCCAAATTCAATAACAATTTCCAACATTAGGAAATTGTTATTTAAATTAATTTCTTTCTAGCTTCAGAATTCGTATTTTTATTTTGATTCCGATTCCGACACTCTGAGCTTGCCAATCTGTGGAAGAAGGAGTTTAAGAATTTAATTATCCAGGTTTTTTATTTTTGCATTTATATTAAGTTTATTTATTCGTTTATGTTAAGATATTATTATTATTTTATAATGTATGCTTTAATTAATATTTATTTATTTCTGCATCTGTCTGTTGGTATAATAAAAATGAGTAGCTAAATTAATTAGTCGGTATGTAATAAACCAAACCAAAACGGTTAAATCGAATCTAAGCTAAAATAATTAAGAACTTATATTCTGGTTGTGGCTTTTTATAATTAAAATTAATCTTTTTGTTACGAGAGTAAGAAAAGTGTAATAGGTTAGGTCGAGACCACGAGAGTGTGAGATTTTAACCGGATAGCTAAAGTTAGGCATTCGATTTAAATATAGCGAAAGCGCTTTAAAATGAATTAGACTTATTATGTTTTCAAAAATTATTTTCTAAACACTTATGGGCTAGCGAGAGCAGGCATAGGGCTTTAGGAGTAAGATCTGAGATAAGACCACGAGAGTGTGAGTCGAGGGTTTTTAAACTGATAATCTCTACAGAATAATTTAAGTGAACCATCCTTATAAGCTTAGGTTAGATTGACCCGCATAGGTTAATATAATTACATACCGACCGCCTTCTCATTATTTCCTTAAAGCTAAATTTAATTCCCGTTTTTAATCCTTAAAACCAAAATCGTGACAAATATCCGCCTTAGCTAAACTAGCAGACCTTCTAGCACTAGAGTGATTACAAAGTCCCTGTGGGTTCGACAATCTTTTATATTACTTCGATAGGCTGTGCGCTTGCAGTTCAGATACCGCTAGACACATATCGCGTCTTCGCCCCATCATTACTGATGAACCAGTTTATCAACAATAATGCCTAAAATAGAAAAGAGGTGATACACATGTTATGCAAATGCTATGCTTTTCATTCTCAAGGTCGTTTATGTCTCAATTCCGAAGTTCATTAATAACAGAGAAATCCAGAGGTTATTTGGGATTCTGACTTTTGAGAAGAAACATTCGCGCAAAGCTCAGATAAGATGCCTAGAGAGAACTGTGCTCGGAACAAGTGTTAGTGCATAGACAATAAATCAGAAATTTAAGCAAAAAACAACTGATATAAATAAATTTTAAGAGCAACAAATATTTCCCCAAAGGGTTACAAGTCTTACAACAAATAATATTCAGAAAGGGTAAAGAAAACGACTCCCATAACAAGCCTGTGGGTAATCAAGTACATCAGGAAGACCTCAAACCCTACGGAACTCTACGTCCTTCAACCTCTAACTGAATTCCTTGACATCTTCAAACAATTGGGCAGCATCTGGGTGTTCTGGGTCCTCAATCAATCTCTGAATGAGCACGTCTCTTTGATCATAAGACGCGTGAAACTCACTAATTTTCTGCAGGAACACTTTTTCGTTCGCTCTTCTAGAACATGGCTATGATCTAGACTTGGTTTCAACCTAGATATTGAGTTCCTCAATCTACTTCTGAGCATCTCCCCTCACCCTTTGACTATGTTCTAGCCTTTGAAGATAATCCCGACGCTGTTCGTGGGCCTTCTGAAGCACTTCATTCTGACTATCCACTTGAACTTACAAACCTTCGATCTTGAAATTTTATTCTTTCTCTATCTCTTTATGCCGTTTCTGATTAGCTTCCCACTGTTCTTGCCAAAGACTGATGGCCTCATTACCCTCAGCTAAGGACTTGTTAATCCTTCACCGCTCGCCAACTTTTCTAATCTCAACTAAACCCTTCTTCTTGAAATAAAGCTCTCTATCTTTGAACTCCTTTTGTTTGTCCTTGTAACACGGTGGGAGAACTGACTTTAGTTATGTTGCGGATAACAAGAGTCGCCACCGACTTTTATTTTATCCAAAGGAAAGGCATAAAAGAACAGGAAAGACCTTAAGAGATATTTTTGGGTCCGGGGGGTAGGTTATGTAAAGGGAAGGTGTTAGCACCCTTTACATCCATGGTTATCCATGGGCTCTTAGTCACTTAGCTCACTTTTGAATTGTTTTTGAAAGTGTAGTGTGTGAATAGAAAAATTTTCATAATAGTTAATAATGATCCATGTACGGATGCGTAAAAACTTGTTTTTGAAAATCTGTTTTGAAATTGTGGAAAGTTTGAAAAGTTTTGAATGAAGTGAGTAAGTACATAAGAGGAACCTACCCTAAAGTTTAAGTCTTTCTTGTTCTTTATCCTTTAATTGGTAAGACTATCCCTACTATTAAGGAGTAGGTAGTCATTACCTTGGATGTAAGGGACATGAGAGGGACATCTGTTTTTATGAAGGCAACTGTGGGGTGTATTAAGCACTTAGGAGGGACTATCATCATTATTCGAAAAGGGACTTGATCTTTAAGGCAACCATTAGGGACTTGATGATTTTTCTTTTAAGGGACTTGCTTTATACACCCCACTTGACCTTATTAGTAGGCAACATTGAGGGATAACCTTAGGAGTGTGAGATGGCGATTAAAAATCGACTTACGTGTGTGAGTGTTCAATATTATTTATCTTATAATTAAAGTGATCTAAATTTATTTTTACATAGAATACATGTTTTGCACTCCCTAAATTACTAACCATAGCAACAATTAAATATTACAAAATTTACATCCGGGAGCATTTACAAAATTATAATAATAAGCAAAATAAATAGCAAAATATAAATAATAAGCAAAAATAATAAATTAGCAATAAATAAATAATGGGTTAGTAGTAATAAAAATTAGAAAATAAGGTTAGTTAAAATAATAACAATATTAAATAATAATCAAAAGTTAATAATAATAAAATAAGTGAGGTTAGTAAATAATAAAAATTAATAAAATTAGTGAAATAATAATAACATATAAGATTAATGAAGCAAAAATAATAATATGGTTAGTAATAATAATGGAAATCAAAATAAATTGAAAAATATAATAAGAACAAAAAAATAATAAACAAAAGTTAGATTATAAACAATTATTTAATAATATGAAAGAATATAGACAATTAAGTAATTATAATAATATACAAATTATTAATTTATTTTTTAGACATATTACAAAAGAAAAGAAAAGTTTGATTATATTTATATTTACTAAAGTTAATTATACTAAATAAATATGTACAAAAATTATAAAATAAAAATTAGGTTTTCAATAAGTTATTTAGAAAATAAATTAGGGTTTTGAAAATTAGGGTTTTGTTTAGAAAAAAATAATTTTTTAAGGGTTTAAATTATAATATACAAAATTATTTAATTAACATACATATATTATAGTTACATATAAATAATTTTTGAATTTTAGAAAAAATATGAGTTTAGAATTTTCTATGAAAAAGAAATATAAGTGTTGATTTACAGATTTAATTTATTATTTATTTTTTATTAACAATAAGAAAAATAGTTAATTAATAAATAAAACAGAAAAAATTGGTAAAAAATAAACTTACATTGGCTGGGTTTGAACCCAGGTCTTCATGCTTGCCAGGACCAAAACGTGCCATCAAGCCAGCCATGCGTTGGTGATCATAGAATGACTCCAATTGTTTTTATGCAATGTCTTAAAAATCCAGAAAAAATAATGAAAACAAAAGGCCTGGGGTGGGACTTGAACCCAGGACCTTCTGATTACAAGCATGCACGCGTATCCGCCTGGCTGGGAGAGCCTAACTGATAGTATGGTGGCTACAATTGATAATATATTAAACCTGAAAAAACAAACAGAATAAAAGAACAAAATGTCATAAACGGAGAATCGAACCCCAGACCAAGCTATTGTGTACGCACGCCTCCAGCCACTGAGACAACTCAATTGTTGTGATAACAAACAGAGTCATAAAATAATATTTTAAATCAAAAATTTGAATATGAGCTCCGCGCCAAAACCAGTCGTCTCCTTCCTCAGGACCTTCGAAATTTGCTGCGAAATTATCTATGAGTTTTCCTGCGAAAATAAATTTCCAGCAAAACCTACAAAAATCAAACAATGACAAAACAGTATGGTTTCATAAAATTGATCATTCCATTAAGTTCCTAACAAGCTTTCCAATCATCCCACGTTCCTAGAATTCATTTATATGGGCTGGATTGAAGAACCCTAATTGGAGCCGTAAACCCTAAAAATGGCAGTTTGTCCATTAGGTCATGAAACTTCAAGTTTCTTGTCCAGATTCGATCCTTGGAACCTCACAAACACAAAAACTCAAACAAAACTCATTAACAATGCACAAATAAGCAGAATCGAAAAATTGAAATGTCATGAATAATTTGAATCGGATTATGCCAATGGGAGAGTTCTTGATGCAAATGAGCATTGGTTTAGCTTCAGTGATGATCAAAGAACACGTCTATGTCTTTATTTTACCTTGAAACCTCTTGTATGAGTGAATCCAAATTGGTGTTTTGGCTTGAATTTTTGAGCTATGAAACTTACCTTTGGCTGCTGGAATTCGTGAATGAGGGTTTGCATTATGTTTGATACTTATATGTGAATAATTCTAGGTCAAAAACTTCATTGGTTGTGTGCAAGAATTGATTTAAAAAGATTGAGATTGATCATGCTTTGAAATTTCAATATTTGCTCATGAAAGCTTACTATTTTTGGATAAATCACATGATTTCTTTCTCTTTCAACTTCAATCAATATTGATGAGATTCTAGAAGCTCAATCTTCATCCAAAAGTATATTTTCATATTTTATATTTATTTAAAATGATTTTTGTGAATTAAATCAAAATAAATAAAAATAAAATAATAAAAATTATGATTTTTAATCAATTGGGTCGTGCATGATGATATGATATGAATTGGATCACAATTTAGCAAGCCCATTTGGAAGGAATTGGTTCTAGACCCCCATTTTCAATATAAACCATCACAAAATTTCCCAACTTTGCAAGGGCATATCTCCCTCAATTTTAAAGGTATGAGGGTGTTCTTGGACATTTTGGAAAGCTTGAAGAGTCCTCTAAACAACCTCATTGGTTTCAGGTCCATATCATTTACCAATCTCAAGTTATGCCCTTTTGAAGTTGTTGACTTTTTGAAATGACCTATAATGTCTTAGCTCATATCTTCCAAATGAAGCATTTTTGGGCTTAACTTGCAAGATCAAAGTTGTAGAGAATTCAATTTCCTTCAAAATGAGATTTGGATGGAGACTTGTTGATGAAGCATGTGAAAGTTATGGCTGGTCAAAGTTCAGTTGACTTTTCCTAAGGAAACCCTAATTTAGAAACTCCTGATTCTTGATGATCTGAAATCTCCTTGATGAATCATGATCAACCCTTGATCAAATGATGAATTTTACTTCATATACTTGATGTTGGCAGAAAATCATGAAGTTTGACTTTGGTTTGACCACAGTTGACCTCAGTTTGACTTTTTAACTGCATTGACTGGTTTTGACTTATCTGATCATCTGACTGAGCAAACTTTTGAGAAAAGTCTTGAAACTTGTCATGGGGGTTCTTATACACATATAAGATGTCATGATGCTCACTTGAAGTCTTGGAAGTCCATTTAACCTAATTAAAGTCAAAACCCTAGTTTTGGATGCACTGCTTAGGAGGTGCATTGTCTGAGGGAATTGTCAACTCTTATGGCCAATTGTGAACCTTGTGAACCTTGTGAACCATCATAAAATGTCTTGTGATACTCATGGGAGGTATTGTGAAGCTTGTGAACCTTGTGAACCTCAAGAAGTGACTTGTAGACTTCATGAACCTCAAGAAAGGTATTGAAAGCATTGTGGAACTTGTGAACCTTGTGAACCTTCATAAAGTAACTTGTAGACTTCATGAACCTCATGAAAGGTCTTGTAAGTGTTGGGAAACTTGTGAACCTTGTGAACCTTCTTAGAACATAAAGTCTTGTATTGTGAGGGCAAATTTTGGGGTGCAACAGCTGCCCCTGTTCAATTTTCTGAAACCTGAGGGGTTAGATTGGTATGTTTGCCAGTCGTGACCTGGAAGGTTGAAGGGGATTGAACACAAAAGCCCAAAAATTTGCACTCACCAGTGCATAGAGTGATACAGATGGCTAGCCAAATATGATTGAGTGGGCTTACAGATGCCACTTGGAGGAAAGTTCTTCAGATACATGTCTCAGAGGATAAAGCAGTCCAAAATATGGAGGTATAATGATAGCTGTCAGAAGGCTGGAGAAATCCTGAGGTACTAGGAATTTTCAAGAGGATGAAGCAACCTTGATATAGTGATATGTTTTCAGGAGGATAAAGCATTCCTGATGTATAAAAAGTTGTCAGGAGGCTGGAGCAGTCCTGAGGTAACAATAAGATTTCAAGAGGATAGAGCAATCTTGATGTATGAGAAGCTGTCAGGAGGCTGGAGCAATCCTGAGGTAATAATATACTTCCAAGAGGATGAAGCAGTCTTGAGAGATTGATGATATGCTTTCAGGAGACTGGAGTAATCCTGATGTAACAGCATGTCGTCAGGAGGATAGAGCAGTCCTGATGAGATTATAAGTTTAGATTGATGATATGCTTTCAGGAGACTGGAGTAATCCTGATGTAACAGCACATCTTCAGGAGGATAGAGCAATCCTGATGTATACGGAGCTTTCAGGAGGATAGAGCAGTCCTGATGATCATAGGTTTATTTGCTGATGAATTAACCTGAAAACAAGGTAGCATTCTGTATAACAATATTAGTTTATGCATGCATGTATGATATGATGCACTTAGGTAATGTACTATATATCTATGGATATGTATGTTATGGTATGATGTAAATGATGTATGTATGATATGATACTGCCGGAAGCGTCTGGATATCTTCGTATAACAACTGCTGGCCAGGGAAAATAAATCCCGATTCGATGTTGAAGAATATATTATACATAACCCTCCGTCTGCTGGGGATAACAGGGCATAAATAACCTTCCGTATGCTGGGGATAATAAGGTATATATCACCTCCTGTGTGCTGGGGATAGTAAGGTATATACCACCCCCCGTACGCTGGGGATAGTAAGGTATATATAACCTTCGTCTTCGTTTGATGGTAGGGTAGATATAACATCCCGTCTTCGTTCGTCGTACCCTTATGGGAAAGTAATTTCCCGAATATCCGTATGAGGATAAAAGAGATGGATATAAATTCCAGGGGAGATGAGACTTTATGAAGATGAACTTGCCCTACTGAGGGTTTTGTGATTGTCTTGTAAAGATGAACCGGCGAAGCTTCGTTGAAATCCTTCTCTCGTTCGTCCTTAGTAAATACTATTACTGCTTGTGAATGCATTTCTGGTAAACATTAATCATATTAAGCATACATGCATTTCTGGTAAACATTAATCATATTCAAAAGCAATACATACATTCAAACACAACCAATGGACGTTTCGCTTATGTAAATAGGGTAAAAGTAAATCTGGATTCAAAAGATGGAATTTATTTATATCAAAAGTGACCCATACATGGGTAAGTTTGTACAAGGAGACATAAACCCTAGTAAGAGGATTTTGTCATAAAGTTTTACAAAAGAAAATCAGCTATGTGGGAAACAATCCTATTGAGTTTCAATTCTACTATTGCCATTATCTTCAAGTATCTCATCTTCTGCTATTGAGACGGAAACGATTGGATTGAGCTTTATCTGTTTGAGCTTGAGTAAGTAGTACAACTGGTTGCAGTTTCATGGGTGATCCAAACGAGACATAGTCATACGCTTTAATCCCTAACTTTTGCCTGGATTGCCCTTTCAGGTTTTCAATCCACCGGGATACCCTTTTTTGCCCAAGCCGCCTTTTCAGGTTTTCAACTTGCCGGGTGTACATTTTTTTTTATATATATCCCTAATTTTTGCCCAAACCCTTTTGGTTTGCCGGGATGCCCTTATTTTTGCCTAGGCCAGTCAACCTAGCGGGTCTCTTTTTATGCGTAGTATTTTTTAACTATGTCTGCGTTTACAGGCTGTGGGAAGTCTTCACCATCCATTGTAGTCAGTATCATGGCACCTCCTGAGAACACTGTCTTGACTACAAATGGTCCTTCATATGTTGGAGTCCACTTGCCCCTAGGATCACCCTGTGGTAATATGATACGTTTGATTACCAAATCACCAGCCTGATATACCTTTGGCTTAACCTTCTTGTTAAAAGCTTTGATCATTCGTTTTTGGTACATCTGGCCATGACAAACTGCTGCTAATCTCTTCTCATCAATCAAATTTATCTGGTCCAGTCGAGTCTGAATCCACTCATCTTCATCCAAGCCTGCATCCTTCATAATTCTTAAGGAGGGAATCTGAACTTCAATGGGCAGAACTGCTTCCATACCATAGACCAAGGAGAATGGGGTTGCCCCTGTTGAAGTACGTATTGTGGTACGATAACCATGAAGAGCAAATGGTAACATCTCATGCCAATCCTTGTAAGTAACAGTCATCTTCTGTACAATCTTCTTGATGTTCATATTAGCAGCTTCAACTGCCCCATTCATCTTTGGACGATACGGAGAAGAGTTGTGATGCTTAATCTTGAACTGCGTGCAGAGATCAGTAATCATAGTGTTGTTCAGATTAGAGCCATTGTCAGTAATAATCCTTTCAGGGATGCCATACCTACATATGAGATTATTCTTAATGAATCGAGCCACAACATTCTTGGTAACAGATGCAAATGAAGCTGCCTCTACCCACTTCGTGAAGTAATCAATAGCAACCAGGATGAAACGATGCCCATTAGAAGCAGTAGGCTTGATCTCACCAATCATATCAATGCCCCACATGGCAAAGGGCCAAGGAGCAGTCAACACATTCAAGGGTGATGGAGGTACATGTACTTTATCATCATAGATTTGACACTTGTGACACGTTCTGGAGTGTTGATAGCAATCAGCTTCCATGGTAGACCAATAGTAACCTGCTCTCAAAATCTTCTTTGCCATGGTATGACCACTAGAATGAGTGCCAAAGGTCCCATCATGCATCTCTTCCATAATTTCTGTAGCTTCCTTCTTATCCACACAACGAAGCATAGTTGAATCATGATTGCGCTTGTACAAAATGCCATGACTCAAGAAGAACTTAACAGAAAACCTTTTCAGAAACTTCCTATCTTTGACAGATGCCCCTTCGGGGAACTCCTGAGCTTCAAGATATCTTTTCACTTCATAGAACCAAGGCTTCTCCTCTGCCCCTTCTGTGTCAATTTCATTGCAGTATGCAGGCTTTTCAAATCTATCAATAGCAATCTTGGGAGCTTCATCATCCCAGCTGATCTCAAACATAGATGCCATGGTGGCCAATGCATCTGCCAACTGATTCTCTCTTCGTGGAATATGTCCAAAGGTAATCTCTTTGAAATGTGGGATCAAAGACAACACATGCTCTCTGTAAGGAATGAGGTTATCATGCTTGGTATCCCAATCTCCTTTAATCTGACTTACTACCAGGGCTGAATCTCCATACACATCAAGGAACTGAATCTTCATATCAATAGCAGCTTTAATACCCAGGATACATGCCTCATACTCAGCCATGTTATTGGTACAATAGAAACAAAGTCTGGCAGTAATCGGGGTATGACAACCTTCAGGGGAACTAATCACAACACCAACACCATTACCAAGTGCATTAGAGGCACCATCAAAAACCATAGTCCATCGGGATCCTTGTTCAGGTCCGTCATATTGTCCAGGTTCTTTGGTAACAGTCATAATGTCTTCATCAGGGAATTCAAAACTCATCGACTGATAATCATCTACTGCTTGATGAGCCAAATGATCAGCAACAACACTTCCCTTGATGGCCTTCTGCGTAGTGTACTGTATGTCATATTCTGTCAATATCATTTGCCATCTTGCAATTCTTCCGGAGAGAGCAGGTTTCTCAAATATGTACTTGATTGGATCCATCTTTGAAATCAACAAGGTAGTATGGGTCAACATATACTGTCTTAGTCGGCGAGCAGCCCATGCCAAAGCGCAGCAAGTTTTCTCGAGCAGTGAGTATCTTGTTTCACAGTCGGTAAACTTTTTGCTAAGGTAGTATATTGCCTGCTCTTTTCGACCAGACTCGTCATGTTGCCCCAAGACACACCCCATTGAGTTGTCTAACACTGTTAAGTACATAATCAATGGTCTTCCATCAACTGGTGGCATCAAAATTGGAGGTTCCAGCAGATATCTCTTGATTTCATCAAAGGCAGTCTGGCACTCATTATTCCATTCCATCACCTGATCTTTCTTCAACAACTTGAAGATTGGCTCACAGATGGTAGTTAACTGGGAAATAAATCTTGCAATGTAATTCAATCGTCCCAAGAAACCTCTAACCTCCTTCTCAGTACGGGGAGCTGGCATCTCTCGTATAGCTTTCACTTTTGCAGGATCCACTTCAATACCTTTTCCACTGACAATGAAACCCAGGAGTTTACCAGATCTAACTCCAAAAGTACACTTGTTTGGGTTCAACCTCAACTTGTATTTCTTCAACCTCTCAAACAACTTGTGCAGATGATCAAGATGTTGCTCTTCATTCTGAGACCTGGCTATCATATCATCCACATATACCTCTATCTCATGATGAATCATATCATGAAACAAAGCCACCATAGCACGCTGATACGTTGCCCCTGCATTCTTCAAACCAAATGGCATCACCTTATAGCAAAAAGTGCCCCACTGTGTAACAAATGTTGTCTTCTCCATGTCTTCGGGAGCCATCTTGATTTGATTGTAACCAGAGAAACCATCCATAAAAGAGAATACCTTATGCTGAGCAGTGTTGTCCACCAGAATATCAATATGAGGAAGTGGAAAGTCATCTTTGGGGCTAGCCTTGTTCAAATCTCTGTAGTCCACACACATACGTACCTTACCATCTTTCTTAGGAACTGGTACCACATTTGCAACCCACTGAGGATAAGAAGTCACTGCTAAGAACCCTGCATTGAACTGTTTCATTACCTCTGCCTTGATCTTTTCTAACATTTCAGGACGCATACGACGAACCTTCTGCTTCTTTGGACGACAATCTTCTTTCACTGGCAATCGATGAACCACAATGTCTGTATCCAACCCTGGCATATCTTCATAAGACCAAGCAAAGATCTCCACATAGTCACGTAGCATCTGAATCAACCTGCTCTTGACACTATCCTCTAAATCAGCCCCTATCTTGACCTATTTTCTGTTTTCTTCAGTTCCCAGATTCACAACTTCGACTAGCTCTTCATGTGGCTGTATAGCTTTCTCTTCTTGTTGTAACAACCTAGCAAGCTCTACAGGTATTTCACAATCGTCCTCATTTCCGTCTTCAGTTTGATAGATCGGATTCTCGAAATCATAATTGGCAATAGTAGAACTGTTATCAACAGGATCCAGAGTGGATGAGGATCTGCATTTTAGTGATGTGGGTGTGTGTAAGAACACATAGCTAATAAAACAAAAAGAAAGACAAGGAACACAATATTTACGAAAACGAAACGTCCACTGATTTTATTGAATGAAGTATGCAAATGAAATGACAGCCTGTAACAAGCACACCATTGTGCCCCGGGTAAGGCACATGGCTTGAAAGTTTTATTGTTCAAGAAATTACAAACTTAAAAGCAACAACACAGTAATAGTATTTACTCCTGACTAAAGGAGATAGGGATAACATCTTCAGCTTTCCAATTATTGAGTCCAGCACCCACAGTAGGAAAAATCCAAGCATCCAGATTGTAGTCTTCATCATAGTCTCCCACAACATTGATCTGATCTTTCATAACCCCTTGATTGGTGATACGAACAGCACGAGCACGACGAACAGCCTTCTGGGACTCTGCAGTGAAACCCAAACCAAACTTGTCAGACTTGTATGGGATATCAGGAAGCTGACCCCAAATAGTACAACCACCTTCATCCACCACAGCTCTAGCATCATTGAGGGAGGCCATTGCCATTGTTGGAGGTTTTCTGGTGACCACAGGAACTTTCTTCACAGCAGGAGGAGCTACATAATCATTAACAACCCAGGGAACCACTTCAAATGACTGACACGGAGTCTCGATGTATTCACCTTCCACTTCCAGATACTTGAAAGTGTTTACATGGCTGACAAAGTATTCTTCTTCTCCATAGACAGTAACAACCTTTCCATTCACCGGATATTTCAACTTTTGGTGTAATGTAGAGGTTACAGCACCTGCCCCATGGATCCAGGGACGACCAAGCAGACAAGAGTACGAAGGACGAATATCCATCACATAAAATGTAGCAGTAAAAACCTGGGAGCCAACTTTGATTGGAAGATCAATTTCCCCATGCACTACTTTTCTAGAACCATCAAAAGCTTTCACCACAATATTACTGGGTTTCAGCACAGCCTCTTCAGTACTCAGCTTGTTCAGGACTTCCTTAGGCAACACATTCAAAGAGGAACCATTGTCTATCAGCACATGTGACAGGGTAGTGCCCCTGCATTCAATTGAAATATGCAAGGCCCTGTTATGATCCCTCTTGGCAGGGGTCAAATCAGCATCAGAAAATCCTAACCCGTTGTCATAGGTAAGGTGGGCAACACAATTCTCAAACTGGTCAATAGAAATGGCATTGGGCACATGTGCGGTCTTCAGAAACTTGATCAAGGACTTGGCATGGGCCTCAGAACACAGCAACAAGGATAACATAGAAATCTTTGAGGGAGTATGCCCCAATTGATCAACAATGTCATAATCGCTCTTGCGGATGATTTTCAATACTTCTTCCATCTGCTTAGAGAGATCATCAGCAACTGGCACATCAGTAGATACAGGCTCAATAACAGGACCCTTGCCCCGAGCATCAGTGGTAGAGGTAGCAGCAGGAGTAACTGCATTCTTAGAAGCAACTGGAGGAGAGAAGACTCTTCCACTACGAGTGATCTTGCTAGATCCAGCAATATTATCAATGTCAACAGGCACATCAGGTAAAGGCTCCTGCTTAACACCATGGATGTAAACATCAGACCCATAGTGCCAAGGCACAGCTTTGTCAGATGTATAAGGAATAGGACCAGGAGTAGTAATGATCAGAGGAGCCACTCTGGCTTCAGCAACAACTTTCACAGGACCTTCAGCAGTAATCTTGATTGGGCCCTGATGAGTGATTTTAACAGGACCTTTTGAAGTGATCCTCACTGGTACTTTGTCAACCATGTCAACCTCTTCAGTCTTCTTACCTCTAGTAATATGCTCCACCATACTCTCTACAGAAGATGGCCTCCTTTCAAATACAATGGTGTAATTATCCATGAGACGCTGAATTCCATCCTTCAACCTGAAGCACTTCTCTGGATTATACTCACAATAAACACAATCTTCACGACAACCCGGAAAGAACCCAGCTTGCACTAACTTCTTTCTGATGACAGACAATGGTGTGGTCAACTCCGCAACTGAATAGATATGAAGATCTTCATCAATGGCATTAACAGTTTTCTCATGATTTGGCATTGGAGCAGTAATCACATTTGGAGTACCTGGAGGATCAAACTCAATTTCTCCAGCATCAATCATATCTTGAATTTTGTTTTTCAAGATCCAGCAGTTATTAGTATCATGTCCCTGGCAATTTGAATGATATGCACATCGTGCATTAGGATTGTACCTGGGAGAGGTAACATTGGGATTCTGAGGAGCCTGAGCCAAAGTGATAAGTTCAGCCTTCAACAAATGTTGCAATGCCTGAGCCATTGACATGTTGATCTTCGTGAACTGTCTTCTAGCCCTCTGTTGGTTGCCCTGTGGCTGTTCTGTTGTTGCAGGAGTTGGATTTGAGATATGAACTGCACTAACAGACTGATGCCTTCTGTTACGATCAGGTTGACCATAAACAGCATTGGATTCTTTCTTCCCAGTGGGAGGTTTCTTTGCAGCACCTGATGAAGAAGTACCCACCTGGATCTTGCCATTCTTGATACCATTCTCTACTCGCTCTCCTGTCATAATCAACTCAGTGAAGCCAGATGATGAGCTCCCTATGAGATGACTGTAAAACGGACCATTCAGCGTACACATGAACATGTCAACCAATTCCCTGTCAGTCAAAGGGGGTTGAACTCTTCCAGCTAAATCTCTCCACTTCTGAGCATACTCTTTAAAACTTTCTTTGACACCCATAGACATGCTCTGAAGTTGCATGCGAGTGGGGGCTAAGTCAACATTGTATTGATACTGCTTATAGAAAGCTTCAGCAAGATCATTCCAGTCCCTGATGTTGACACTCTCCAATTGATAATACCACTCCAACTGAGCTCCCGATAAGCTCTCTTGGAAAAAGTGGATCCACAACTTCTTGTCAGTAGTGTGAGGTTGAATTCTTCTGACATAAGACCTCAGATGCAGCTTGGGACAAGAGACCCTATCATAGACAACAAAAGTAGGAACCTTGAAACCCACAGGTATGACCACCCCAGATATCAAGCTCAAATCCTCAAAATCCAGCCCAGATGATTTCTGCAACTCCATAGCATCCATTCTATCCATCAGCATCTTGAATTTGTCTTCATTAGGCTCATGGTAGTAATTAGCCTCAGAATCAGAGTCCCCCATTGTATGGTGGAGACTGCCTACCTCTTGTTCAGATTCTTCAGATTCATAGTCTTCAGCTGGTTCTTTGGTCTTGGCAAGACCTTTGAACCTTCTTCCCATGTTGATCAACCCAGCAGACCTTCTAGCCTTCTTAGTCTTCTTGGCCAGCAGCTCCTTCAATTCATCCTGCCCCTTGGACAGGTTCAAGATCAGCTCTTGGAACTGTGCATTTTGTGCCTGGAGATCCTTAACTGATTGTTCAAGAGCCATTGCTGAAATAAACAGCGAGAAGATGAGAATCCTGTGCACAATTATAAACCTGTGATGCAATGAAATGATATGTGAATGCATATGCAATGTTTTCAAGGACCGCAGGATTTAAATTTGCTTAGACAAACACGAAAGTAAACTTTTATTAGTAATAACTTTGTTTTGCCTCTTGGGCTTACAAAAACGAAAATGAAATAAGTACAAAAGATGGGGTTTTAAGTCTCCCATGGACGTTCCCTCTTTGTGTTGAGGTATGAGTTGAGGTTTCGTTCCTCGTGAAGTTGCTTTGTTAGCTCTAGGATTCTTGCTTGGCTTGCTTTGTAATGAGCCTCGAAAGTATCCCTTTGCTCCTTCAGTTGGATCCATGATCTCTGCAAGTCTTCCTTATCAGTAGGCATGTCTGGGTGAAGGATGGTATAAGCTGTGTCTCCTTCAGCAACAGGTTCCATGGTAACTGGTAGGACGGCAGGATATGGCATCATGAGAGTCTGAGCACGAGATCGTACCCATCTGAGATAAGATTCCATAGGAATAGTGTACTTAGGTTCCAGTGTCTTGCTGTCAATCATGTTTACCTTTCCCCAAGCTCGTATGAATCTCTGACGGTAACCCTGAAGATCGTTGTCATAGTCAAACACAATGCCCTGAATCAACATGTCATGTGGACCATCACTTCGAGCGTAACCAAACTGTCGTAAAGCTAGAGAGGGGTTGTAAGTGATGCCTCCTCTTATGCCTAGAAGTGGCACATTAGGAAACTCCCCACAACGGTCAATGATAGTGACATTCTCCATAGATCTGGAGCACCAATGGATATCTGAGTGAGAGAGTGACATAATCCTCTTGGACCATCTGAATCCCTGCTCATTCTTCATTACTGAGCGAGGAAGGTGAGAAATAAACCACCTAGATAGCAAAGGTATGCAGCACATCAAAGTTCCTCTTGCCCTTGTAGTACGGGTATGAAGAGAATGTAGTATGTCTCCAAGCAAGGTAAGCACTGGATTGTGACTCAGGAAAATGTTGATGGCATGAACATCTATGAACTGATCTGGATTGGGGAACAATACTAAGCCATATATCAGCAAAGCTAAGATCTCCTCAAAAGCATCATGACTCATAGCCTTCAAGAACATTTGAGCCTTCTCTATCAACACCTTAGCTAGAATACCCTTGACTCCGCTTCTCGTTTCTAGAACAATATCAGACTTCTTCAGATGTAGAGCTGCAGCAATGATCTCAGGTTTAGGCTCCTTCTCCAAGCCTGTGAATGGTTTCTGATCAAGAACAGGTATACCTAGAAGTTTAGAGAACTCTTCCATGGTTGGAACCAGCTGGTAGTCGGGGAATGTAAAGCAATGGTGCTTAGGGTCAAAGAACTGAAACAGAACACTCATCATGTCTTCATTGAACCCTGGAGTGACTAGATCCAATAGGTGACCATGTCTCTTGATAAACTGGGAATGATCAGACACTTGTGAAACCAACTCTTTGAGCTTAGCAGGTATGCCCACAAAGTTGATCCTGATGGTGTTTCTACGAGCATTAGCCATGACCTGCAACAAAGAACAAAGATAAATCCTTTGGTCCTTGAAATGGTTAGTGAAAATGCTATGCTCATGATGCATGATGATGCTATGATGTTATGCTCAAACACAAACATGTGGCACACACAAACAAGTCACACCATAGCCCTAGGTTTAAAGGCTTGCATGAGGTTCAAAGGTAAGTACCCTCCCCTGAAGTTAGTTGGTTCATCCTGTCCTATAAAAGTAACCAGGTTCTTAAGGGATCTCAATATCATTGATCCTTCACAAGGGTGGTTGTTCAGTAGGCAACTTACTTGCCAACCAAAACCCTCCAAGTTTAGGATCTCAATGAGTGTAGCATCGAGTATCAACCAACTTCAGTCTTCACCAAAGCCGGTTATCTCACTACTTTTCTAAAGGCCAAGATGGGATAACTAGGGTTCTAAAAGTTAGTTAGTGCATTGACAACATATGGCAGCCTCATATTATCCTCAACTTGACTTAAGGAACATAAGCACCGACCAAGAAGTCACACTAACTATGGCCACCAGATCAACCATATCGGTATACGCCGTACAGTTTCCTTGGTCTATTGCCATTTACCTAAGGTACACTAGATCCGGGTGAGGATCTTTCACACATAAGAGCACCCAACAGATAAGTATAAAGCAAACAAGGCAAACAATTTTAAAGTGATCTAATTCCTAAGGGTACCCCTCTTTTATTAAATCCCCAGCAGAGTCGCCAGTTCTGTAACACGGTGGGAGAACTGACTTTAGTTATGTTGCGGATAGCAAGAGTCGCCACCGACTTTTATTTTATCCAAAGGAAAGGCATAAAAGAACAGGAAAGACCTTAAGAGATATTTTTGGGTCCGGGGGGTAGGTTATGTAAAGGGAAGGTGTTAGCACCCTTTACATCCATGGTTATCCATGGGCTCTTAGTCACTTAGCTCACTTTTGAATTGTTTTTGAAAGTGTAGTGTGTGAATAGAAAAATTTTCATAATAGTTAATAATGATCCATGTACGGATGCGTAAAAACTTGTTTTTGAAAATCTGTTTTGAAATTGTGGAAAGTTTGAAAAGTTTTGAATGAAGTGAGTAAGTACATAAGAGGAACCTACCCTAAAGTTTAAGTCTTTCTTGTTCTTTATCCTTTAATTGGTAAGACTATCCCTACTATTAAGGAGTAGGTAGTCATTACCTTGGATGTAAGGGACATGAGAGGGACATCTGTTTTTATGAAGGCAACTGTGGGGTGTATTAAGCACTTAGGAGGGACTATCATCATTATTCGAAAAGGGACTTGATCTTTAAGGCAACCATTAGGGACTTGATGATTTTTCTTTTAAGGGACTTGCTTTATACACCCCACTTGACCTTATTAGTAGGCAACATTGAGGGATAACCTTAGGAGTGTGAGATGGCGATTAAAAATCGACTTACGTGTGTGAGTGTTCAATATTATTTATCTTATAATTAAAGTGATCTAAATTTATTTTTACATAGAATACATGTTTTGCACTCCCTAAATTACTAACCATAGCAACAATTAAATATTACAAAATTTACATCCGGGAGCATTTACAAAATTATAATAATAAGCAAAATAAATAGCAAAATATAAATAATAAGCAAAAATAATAAATTAGCAATAAATAAATAATGGGTTAGTAGTAATAAAAATTAGAAAATAAGGTTAGTTAAAATAATAACAATATTAAATAATAATCAAAAGTTAATAATAATAAAATAAGTGAGGTTAGTAAATAATAAAAATTAATAAAATTAGTGAAATAATAATAACATATAAGATTAATGAAGCAAAAATAATAATATGGTTAGTAATAATAATGGAAATCAAAATAAATTGAAAAATATAATAAGAACAAAAAAATAATAAACAAAAGTTAGATTATAAACAATTATTTAATAATATGAAAGAATATAGACAACTAAGTAATTATAATAATATACAAATTATTAATTTATTTTTTAGACATATTACAAAAGAAAAGAAAAGTTTGATTATATTTATATTTACTAAAGTTAATTATACTAAATAAATATGTACAAAAATTATAAAATAAAAATTAGGTTTTCAATAAGTTATTTAGAAAATAAATTAGGGTTTTGAAAATTAGGGTTTTGTTTAGAAAAAAATAATTTTTTAAGGGTTTAAATTATAATATACAAAATTATTTAATTAACATACATATATTATAGTTACATATAAATAATTTTTGAATTTTAGAAAAAATATGAGTTTAGAATTTTCTAAGAAAAAGAAATATAAGTGTTGATTTACAGATTTAATTTATTATTTATTTTTTATTAACAATAAGAAAAATAGTTAATTAATAAATAAAACAGAAAAAATTGGTAAAAAATAAACTTACCTTGGCTGGGTTTGAACCCAGGTCTTCATGCTTGCCAGGACCAAAACGTGCCATCAAGCCAGCCATGCGTTGGTGATCATAGAATGACTCCAATTGTTTTTATGCAATGTCTTAAAAATCCAGAAAAAATAATGAAAACAAAAGGCCTGGGGTGGGACTTGAACCCAGGACCTTCTGATTACAAGCATGCACGCGTATCCGCCTGGCTGGGAGAGCCTAACTGATAGTATGGTGGCTACAATTGATAATATATTAAACCTGAAAAAACAAACAGAATAAAAGAACAAAATGTCATAAACGGGGAATCGAACCCCAGACCAAGCTATTGTGTACGCACGCCTCCAGTCACTGGGACAACTCAATTGTTGTGATAACAAACAGAGTCATAAAATAATATTTTAAATCAAAAATTTGAATATGAGCTCCGCGCCAAAACCAGTCGTCTCCTTCCTCAGGACCTTCGAAATTTGCTGCGAAATTATCTATGAGTTTTCCTGCGAAAATAAATTTCCAGCAAAACCTACAAAAATCAAACAATGACAAAACAGTATGGTTTCATAAAATTGATCATTCCATTAAGTTCCTAACAAGCTTTCCAATCATCCCACGTTCCTAGAATTCATTTATATGGGCTGGATTGAAGAACCCTAATTGGAGCCGTAAACCCTAAAAATGGCAGTTTGTCCATTAGGTCATGAAACTTCAAGTTTCTTGTCCAGATTCGATCCTTGGAACCTCACAAACACAAAAACTCAAACAAAACTCATTAACAATGCACAAATAAGCAGAATCGAAAAATTGAAATGTCATGAATAATTTGAATCGGATTATGCCAATGGGAGAGTTCTTGATGCAAATGAGCATTGGTTTAGCTTCAGTGATGATCAAAGAACACGTCTATGTCTTTATTTTACCTTGAAACCTCTTGTATGAGTGAATCCGAATTGGTGTTTTGGCTTGAATTTTTGAGCTATGAAACTTACCTTTGGCTGCTGGAATTCGTGAATGAGGGTTTGCATTATGTTTGATACTTATATGTGAATGATTCTAGGTCAAAAACTTCATTGGTTGTGTGCAAGAATTGATTTAAAAAGATTGAGATTGATCATGCTTTGAAATTTCAATATTTGCTCATGAAAGCTTACTATTTTTGGATAAATCACATGATTTCTTTCTCTTTCAACTTCAATCAATATTGATGAGATTCTAGAAGCTCAATCTTTATCCAAAAGTATATTTTCATATTTTATATTTATTTAAAATGATTTTTGTGAATTAAATCAAAATAAATAAAAATAAAATAATAAAAATTATGATTTTTAATCAATTGGGTCGTGCATGATGATATGATATGAATTGGATCACAATTTAGCAAGCCCATTTGGAAGGAATTGGTTCTAGACCCCCATTTTCAATATAAACCATCACAAAATTTCCCAACTTTGCAAGGGCATATCTCCCTCAATTTTAAAGGTATGAGGGTGTTCTTGGACATTTTGGAAAGCTTGAAGAGTCCTCTATACAACCTCATTGTTTTCAGGTCCATATCATTTACCAATCTCAAGTTATGCCCTTTTGAAGTTGTTGACTTTTTGAAATGACCTATAATGTCTTAGCTCATATCTTCCAAATGAAGCATTTTTGGGCTTAACTTGCAAGATCAAAGTTGTAGAGAATTCAATTTCCTTCAAAATGAGCTTTGGATGGAGACTTGGTGATGAATCATGTGAAAGTTATGGCTGGTCAAAGTTCAGTTGACTTTTCCTAAGGAAACCCTAATTTAGAAACTCCTGATTCTTGATGATCTGAAATCTCCTTGATGAATCATGATCAACCCTTGATCAAATGATGAATTTTACTTCATATACTTGATGTTGGCAGAAAATCATGAAGTTTGACTTTGGTTTGACCACAGTTGACCTCAGTTTGACTTTTTAACTACATTGACTGGTTTTGACTTATCTGATCATCTGACTGAGCAAACTTTTGAGAAAAGTCTTGAAACTTGTCATGGGGGTTCTTATACACATATAAGATGTCATGATGCTCACTTGAAGTCTTGGAAGTCCATTTAACCTAATTAAAGTCAAAACCCTAGTTTTGGATGCACTGCTTAGGAGGTGCATTGTCTGAGGGAATTGTCAACTCTTATGGCCAATTGTGAACCTTGTGAACCTTGTGAACCATCATAAAATGTCTTGTGATACTCATGGGAGGTATTGTGAAGCTTGTGAACCTTGTGAACCTCAAGAAGTGACTTGTAGACTTCATGAACCTCAAGAAAGGTATTGAAAGCATTGTGGAACTTGTGAACCTTGTGAACCTTCATAAAGTAACTTGTAGACTTCATGAACCTCATGAAAGGTCTTGTAAGTGTTGGGAAACTTGTGAACCTTGTGAACCTTCTTAGAACACAAAGTCTTGTATTGTGAGGGCAAATTTTGGGGTGCAACAGTCCTTCACCATCTTCTCAGCATTCTGAATCCTTTCTTCCAACCCCTGATTAAGGTGCACCATCTTTTGATAAGAACTACGAACCTTAATGTTCTCTACACTGAGCTGATTCACCAGAGCTTCCAACTTCTGAAACTCTTCTAAAGGTACAGTGGTTTTGGGTTCAACCACTGAAGGAGGAGCTTGAGAAGATAAGGGCAAGAGAGTAATATAGGTTCTCTTCTTCAACCATGCGTTGTATTCCTGAAACGTTTGGTTGTTTCTCTTACCAAAGCATGATACCCCTTTCTTCCGGATAAGCTTCCAAGCACCAACAACTTTCCTCACTAGCAGGAGATTATCCTTCACATCAAAGTAGAAAGTCTTGTCCAACTCTAACTCCTCAGGAATGTCCTATAAAGCATATCCTAATTGCATTCTTAGAAGAATCGGGTTATAATTGATTCCCCCAATTACACCTAAGAGTGGCACATTCGGGTAACTCCCACATCTAGTAATGAAATTCTCCCCTTTCAACCTAATGGTAATCCAATTAATATCCTTAGAAGACAATCCACTCAGCCTTTGGGACCAAATCTGATTAGGATCAGTAAAGGCTTCAGTACTCGGCAAATGTCTCATAAACCACTGGTGAAACAAAGGAGCACAATAGCGTACCAAACCTCCCCGTTTCTTCTCATTTTTGTAATACACCAAGTAATAAAGATCTCCTAGAAGGGTAGTTCTCAATTAATTTGAATGTGCATTCAAGTACAAGAGAATATTTAAAGACACCTTTCAATAAAGGTTGCAATCTCAAGCTTTCCTTCGCGAACAACAAAGAAATGTTGAAGATGTCTCTCAATTCAAAAGCCAATGATGGTTCATCGCAATCATTAAGCCAGGCAGTCACTATCTTTCAAAAAAAGAAATGATATTGAAAAGAAAAAAAAAATCAAAGCCCGCCAAGTCAAAACCTATAAAGGAGACTTAGGCAAAAAGAACTAGGGCACTATCCTAAGCATTCATTATCATTCATTATCATGTTTATATTTCCTGCTCTTATTATTGATGTGTTGATTTTCCTTTGGTCCATTTGGACAAAAAAACATTAATAAAGGATTAAACATCTAAAAGACTTGTGACTTTAATCTTGGACTATGGCCATTATCCTTAGCATTGGACTTGGAGTTTTGGACTTAGATTTTAGGTCATTCCTTTGCTTGATTTATTATGGATTGGAGACTTTAGCCTTGATTTAGTTTACTTGTTTATAAAGATGAAGTCCTATTGTTGTTCGAAGAATGCTCGATATACGGTTCGATCGTTCTTACTTTAACTTTTACTTTACTTCTTAGGATAGTCTCTTCATCACTTCCCATTTCTTAAATTTTCAAAACTTCTCCCTATTTTTAAAACCTTCTTTGTTTTCAAACTTCAAACCGCTTTCACAATCAAACCTTGACTTAGGTCAAGCGGTTTTACCTTTTTCATTTTATTCTCTTAATAAATGTTAAACCACATAAGCATATCAAAACCTTTTTCAAAATACCTTTAAAAATGCAAAACTCATTCAATCTTTTTGTGCCCTCATGCACATTTCATTTTAATCATTTTCACATGTTTAGATATGATTCATTATTTTTAGCGGAAGTATTCGCTAAAGAATGACGACTTATCTCTACATTTTAAAAGCAATCCAACACATTAATTTTTCATTATTTGTACCACGAACTATGGGGTTTTAATCTCACATTGCACGTCGTGGGTACGTAGGCATGAGAATAACGTCTCTTCAAACACAAAAATCTTAAAAAACATTTATCTTCTCATCTCTTCAATCTATTTCAAACAAACCATTTCAAACAAAAAGAAATAAAAATTTCAAAGGGCTCTCGTGGAGTACTAAAAACAATTTGGGTGCTTAAAACCTTCCCAATTTGTAACCTATCCCCTTACTCGATTCTCTACTCGGTTCTTTTAGCTTTTAGCTTTTAGATTCATTGGGATTTTATTCGCTCTTTCTTCCTTTTCCATTTGGAATAAAATAAAAGCACGGTGGCGACCCTCTTTACTTTGAGTTAAGTTAACTAATAGCTTACACTCATAATTTTACCACTACAGAAAAGTGGCGACTCTACTGGGGATCACTCTCTAAGTGGATTCGGCCTACTTTGATATATTTACTGCTTTGGTTTGATGTGTTTGTTATTACTTGTTCTATTTTGGTTTTGGTGATCCTATGTAAGTGAGAGAGATTCTATATCTGGATCTGAGTTGAACTTATGATAGGACGGTGATATTTGAAGTGATATGTGACGAAGTAGTCCAAAGCGATATCAATTCGATGATCTCCACTCAGTTAGGCTCTCTCGGATTATTAATTTCATAATGAGTAGTCGTAATATGACATTATTTTCCGACCTTGAGTTGATCATATTGAGGACTGTAGAACCCTTAACCCATCCAAGCCAATTTAGGAACGTAGTGCGGAAACTATCCAGGTGTAGACCTGAGGTGGTTGTCACGCGATACTACACTCGGACGAGGTCTTTCTTAAGAATGTTATTGGTTGGGGAGTAGTCCAACGTACCGATAATATTCTAAAAATGGATGCTAACTCCGGGCACCTTTGTTAGAACCCTTTTGGTTTTTTTGTAGGTACAATGAAGACAAACCTAAGTACATGCCTTTGTGGGTTGTTGGTTCTTATCCCTTGACTCCATGCTCGTGATCCAAACCTTTCAACCCGTGCGTTTTACGTGATCTTGTTTGTGGTTGTTGCATCCATGCATTCATTATCACAACCATTTCTCAAGGAAAACAATTCCAATTATTGCAAATATTGTACAAAGAAAATATTTCTTTTTATCAAGATTTTTCATGACCGTATTTTCGATGTTGACCATGTTTGAAATAATCGATTTGTTTCTCTAAAAATGGAAGTGAGCATTGCATGTCATTGCATTCTCGCATATTCTTGCATTCCTCCGAGTTGTGTGGGAACTCATCCTAGTTGTTTCCTTCTTCAGTTGTATGTTGATCCATCAAGCTGTTTCCTCAACACAAATATGGAACTAGAGTTGCTATCAAATTGATAATGGAAAGTCAAGCCTAACACAACAAGAGAGTTAGGGAAAATCTTGATGAGCTGAAAATCAATGTGAGTCAGACCATGGAGATGCTACAGGCTTTGACCACTAGGGAAACTCAATCCCAGAGGATTGTCATGCCTCAAGTCAATGTTTTTGGCGGTGAAGCAAGTGTTGTTGGGAGAACACGTTGCAGACAACAACACCATGAACAATCATACCCTACTGCAGTGGCTCCTATGATTAATGTTCCATCAGTTCAAAGAAATGTTGGTCAGAACCAGAATCGTAATGCTAGGGGCAGGACAAACTATGTCCTATTCCTGTGACTTATGCTGAGTTGTATCCTTACTTGGTCCAAAATGGTTGGATCACTACTAGGTCTGCGTCTCCTGTTCCAGATCCTCTTCCAGCTGGCTATAGAGCGGATCTTCACTGTGAGTTTCATCAAGGTGGAACTGGTCACGACTTGGAACACTACTTTGCACTGAAGTCTAGAGTGGAAGAGCTTATGAGAAATAACATCCTTTCCTTTTATGATACAAATCCTAATGTTGTCAGAAATCCCTTGCCGAAGCATGAGAAATGAATTTTCTAGACGACTTCAACATTCAGAGTATCTTCATGGCCATAATATCAGACAAGATAACTCATCCTTGTTGTTGATGGATCACAAGGCAATTATTTCTTTATGTTTGTAAATTTTCTTGGATAGTATTAAAGTGTTTGCTTTTAAAACTTTGTTTGTACTTTCATGTTGATTTTAATGAAATGAGCATTGCTTTGTTTTGATTCAATTTTATTCAGTGTTTGCATTTTTATGCTTTATATTTCAAGTTCATTTTTCTTTTCTCAAGATTTTACAATGATTGGAGGGAGAATGGTGAAAACGAAAAAACCCATAATTCTTGTTGGTATGCTTTCAATTGAGACTTGGCTGATGATATACAGGCATTGTTTCAAATCCCAAACACTGGAGAAATAAGGAAGTTAATCCCTTGTCAACCCCTTTGAGCCTTGAAGTTGGAGTTTCTTTCCAAACAAAAAAACCTCAATTTTAACATGGGGATGGGTAGTTCTCAATTAATTCTAATGTACATTCAAGTACAAGAGAATCATTCAAGACACATTTCAATAAAGGTTGCAATCTCAAGCTTTCCTTCACGCACAACAAAGAAATATCAAAGATGTCTCTCAATTCAAAAGCCAATGATGGTTCATCGTAATCATTAAGCCATGCAATCACTATCTTTTAAAAAAAGAAATGATATTGAAAAAAAAATGAAAAAATCAAAGCTCGCCAAGTCAAAACCTATAAAGGAGACTTAGGCAAAAAGAACTAGGGCATCCCGCTGTCTGTAAGTTCAAATGACACAGTTCAGACAAAAGTTAGGGATAATAAAAAGAAGATCAATCAAGAGGTCATCAAAATCCTCAGCAAAATAAGATGAGTGGACCAAAGTCCTCACCGGAAATAACAAAAGGAAGAGGTGACTGCTATCTTAAAATCCTTGGCTTATGAACCATCTTCATTTGTGCAATCCCAAAGGTCTTGGAACTTGAATGCATAGGCTGAATTAATTGAATGTAGGACTAGAGATCATCAAGAAGAATGGGTTGGGTAAAAATAAACTTTGAGCCTATATCCTTTGTTTCATAAACCGTGAACCAGACCACGTTACAACTTTCAAAAGTCCTAATTGAATCCAGGTTTATTTTGAAAAGCATACTACAGCAAGGTTGCGTAAACTGACTCCTAAGATTGTTATCAATCATTTGTTGTCTTAACCGCCGTGTTTTGCCAATGTTTTCACTTACTTTACATCAATAAATTTCATTCCAAAAATGATTTTTGATTACGAAATTTTGCATGAACTTTGCATTAGAATTACCAGGTTTGTACAAACATTTTTTATTTGCAAATAAAATTTCCTCATCAAGGAATTTTCAAGCATTTGAGAAACTTGGCCAGTGATCTTATCAGGGGCCAGTTCCTTCTAGATCACCTGGTTCAAAAGAGTTGTTGCTCAGTACAAGTTGTTCTCAGATTTGGTTAACCAGAAGATTTCTCTTCAAGTTTCATATTGGGTTTATCTTTTTAACATTCATTTCAAGAACTGAAGCCATGATCATTTTATTCTCTCAACAATCATCTGAAGATTTGATCATTTTTTCCCCGACAGTAGTCAAGAACTGAATTCATTATCAGTTTACCCTCACTAGTCATTGAATTTGGGGAAACTATCTTGAAGTGTCCTCAAGCAGCTCTGCTTGACTTTTCTCAAAAGATTTTAAACCTGATATAGTTTACTGGCGTGATAGATGTATGTTCAAGAGCAACATCTCTAATCTTCGAGCAGAATCGCAGTGATCTCCGTGTTGAGGAATCAGTCTTCCATATTTCCACTCCCCTAAGAGTCTAAACTGGTTGTCAAGCATTTTCTTTCATATTATTTTCTTGGGTGTGTTATTCCCTATTTTCATAAATGATGGCATATTTGAGTGTTTTAGTCCTCATATGCATTTCTCTTGGGTGTTTTAGTCCCCATTTTCATAAATGTTTGCATACTGAGTGTTTTAGTCCTCATGTACATTTCTCTTGGGTGTTTTAGTCCCACATTTTCATATACGTTGGCATATTTAAGTGTGTTAGTCCTTATTATGTGTTTCCTTGGGTGTTTTAGTCCCTATTTTCGTATCCGTCTGCATAATTAGTGTTTTAGTCCTCATATGCATTTCTCGAGGTATTTTTGTTTTCAACATCTTACCATGTGATCAAAGTCCAACTTACTTGGCTTTTATCTTTGTCTCTCCAAAACCTTTTCTTCACATACTTATTGTTTCTTCTCAGATTTTTACACCTCTTTTATCTGATCGCCATTATCGGATGTCCATAGTGAAGTCATCATTGATTTGATGTACTTTCCGGGACTTTTCTCATGTCATCCAGTTCTATTCCCGAATGTTGTGATTCACATTTTATATGATTGCTATTCTCGGATGTTGTGATAATTTCCCTCTGATTTCTATTCTCGGATGTCCATAGTGGATTCATCATTGATTTGATGTACTCTTCCGAACTTTTTCCTATCTCATTTAGTTCTGTTCCCAGATGTTGTGATTCATATTTTTATCTGATTGCTATTCTCGGATGTTGTGATCACTTTTCCTCCGATTTCCATTCTCGGATGTCCATAACGGAGTTATCATTGATTTGATGTACTTTCCGGGACTTTTCTCACTTCATCCAGTTCTGTTCCTGGATGTTATGATTCACCCTTTTATCCGATTGACATTCCCGGATGTCCGTATTGGAGTCATCAGTGATTTGATGTACTTTCCAAGACTTTTCTCATTTCATTCAGTTCTGTTCTTGGATGCTGTGATTCACATTTTATCTGATTGCTATTCTCGAACATTGTGATCACTTTTCATCCGATTGCCATTCTCGGATATACCTAGTAAAGTCATTAATGTCATTCTTGGATGCTCCTGATGTACTTTTTTGGGACTTTTTTTCACTTCATTTAGTGCCATTCTTGGATGTTGTGATCCTTTTTGTCCAATTTCCATTCTTGGACATTTTCGTCTCAACTGAGCCATGTCGTGGTCTCTAACATGCTGTTTTTCCCCGTTAGTGTTTTATGCTTCTTATCCCCATCGTTTATTTTATTTCTTGTGTCATTTTATTCCCTACAGATTTCTACATTTTAATATACATTTCATAACATTTCATTTGCTTTCATAACATTTTCATATCATTTCACATCGTTTCATTTTGTTTCATTCCATTCCATTCCAGTTTCATGTCCTCTTAGGGCCAAAAATTGGGTTTTTGATATTTAAGTATCTTCCATCTTGTCGAAACAAAGATGTCAATCTTCGTATCTCTGGATTGAAGAAACTTAAATAGGTTAATCTGCCATACCCTAACTTTTGACCATAAAATTTCCGCATTTTCATCTGCATCTTGCATACAAACAAGATCATGCTCTGGTTCGTTTATCCTTCTTAGGTATAGGTTTATGCCTCACAGGGGATCACCATGTTTTTACTTACCTTTACTTGTTTATATTTACTAACTTCTAACCAAAATACTAAAAATATGTTGCAGTTTGCTTCTTCTTCTTTGTGGGCAGGTTTTCAAAGATAAGGCAGTGATTTCAATTCAGATATGGTTGTTCAGTTATGTTTCAATTCAGATGGAAGTTTGACCTAATCCTAGTCTAACTATCAAAATATTGTTTCAATTGCAAGATGTTTACGCCAGTGGTTTATTTCTCAGGCAATGCGTATTCAAAGTTCAAGTTCTGGTGTATGCAAAAGTCATCAGTTTGTCAAGCAGTGTTTCACGGTAGTCTGGGTTGAATCTTCAGGTTTATCAAAGTTCACCAGTGGTTCATCTATGGATTTATTTTCCAGAGATTTAATTCAGACGAGTTTGGTGTGATTCGGTTCATTTGATCAGAGATTCAGAAATAATTAAAGTTGATTGTCGTATTCCAGTTGTTCAGTGGTTCATGATTGACTTTAATCAAGTGGTTTTGTGGAAGTAGTGCATGTTTGGTTTCGAATTGAAAAATCGAGGTTTCATGGTTGTGTGCGTGTGATGGTAGCTGGCTCATTTCGTAAAAATCAGTTCATACCCTTTTTCTATGACCATTTTCTTATCCAATTTATTTTGATCATTCATTATCTTTCCAATAGCCATTCTATAACCCATTTTTGATTTTATCCATTTTTACAAAATATATCCATTATCCATTTTTTTCTCGATTTAATCATTCCATGATCATATCCAATTAAACCATTTTATTTTCCAATTTTTTCTATTATCTATATTTCATATTAATTCTCTAAATTTAATTTTAATTCCCAAATTCACTTTTAATTTTCTTTATGAAGCCTTTTTGTTTTAGCCCAATAACCCCTTTACAAGTTAAGGTCCATTTCATTTTTGTTATACAAAATGCATTGGAAAAAAACCACTCAGCCAAGTCAGCCTGCCTACGCACATGTTTTCCCAGTCAAACATCACATTCAGCACAAGACGAAAATACACATGAAGCCAAGGGAAGCCATCCGCACATGAGAAACACACTTGAACACGCTTTTACGATTGCAACTTCCATCACAAGCCGAATTCACGAAAAAATAAGTTGTACACGCATCATCCCCATTCAAAATGCAAGACACACATGTTGCTAGTACCACTCGAGTTTCGCACAAACCAAGCCTCAAAACGACTTTTAAGTTGCGGTGTACTTGACGTAAAACGCTGCAAACAGAAACACGGAAGCAACATGCACACAAATCGTCAGCACTTATGACAGAAGCCAAAACGCACAAAGTCAGTAGCAAAACGCGGAAGCGAGAAAGAAAAATGCAGCAATCACACAATAGAGCATCAAACTCGTGAACGTCAAAATGTGCGAGATTCAATTCAAAACGACAATCTTTTAGGAGAACCTACGATGCTCTGATCCCTCAATTCTCTTTTTGAGGGTACGTAGGCAAATGTCGTAAGATCTTGGCAAGCACACCAAATAAAAACCAACAATTAGGTTCTCATACCTATGAAAAATATCAAAAAATCAGAATAATACATAAACACATAAACATAAACATCATCCTATCAATCAGAACTCATCATACCCAAACCCAAATCAAAGAAACCCCATCAATATCAAAAAGAACAAATTTTGCACTAATCCAAAGGTGAAATAAGCTAAATAAGAACCCAAAACCATGTGGGCATCTATTAAATAACAGTATACAAAGCGGGGTGAGTTTAAGATATATTTTCCCTTCCATAGCCAGCATCATCAGGAAAAAAAATAAGAAATCAGAAAGTAGTAAAAATACGATAGTGATTAAAGACCACAAAAATCGAGCTACAGATAGATATTTCAATAATGATTTAAAATGTATGTATAGGTTGGTTCTCAAAGTGCAAAGATGAAAATGATTTGTGTTCCTATTCACAGTGGATTCTCTTGGCAAACATTTACATTGGGCTTAATAAATGAGTTTTTCATAGAATTATTCATATTATAATGTCGCTCCATAACCTTGTATTAAAAATGATTTAAAATATTACAAGCTAAATAAATACAAAGACAAATAAATATTTTTAAAAGTCTCATAAACATAAAGTTACCTAGTAATAATTTGTTTCATCTTAGATTCAAGTGGATGATGTAAGGAACAATGTGTAGTTACCATATTTGTCCGAAGAGATATGAATGAACACAAGCATATATAATTATTATTTGGTTAAACATGGATAATAAATATATATAATAGAGAAACCACAATTTCAAAAATACTCACTTATGGATAAATGGTGCTAAGTAACAATCTTTTTTCCCATCTAACAGTGATGTTATGTATTCTTCAATATGTTTTGCAGAATTATTTGTAAATCTAATATCAACTGGATCCAAGAATCCATAAATATATTATTTATTTTAATTCTATACAAACATAGTGAATATTCCTAAATGGTTAAACAAAATTTTAAAAATAAGTGAGGAATCCATAATGAGATATTCAATTATACATACTTACGTGCACCAAACCTGTAGTAACCCTATGTCTAACCACCGGTTTTCAATAACCACATCCTTTATATCATTAGGATCGACATATGAACACTCTAACTCTCAGTCTTGTTCTAGCTCCATAGGAATTAGTTATATATTGTCGATAAGGTGACATAACATTTTGTTATATGATTGTTCATAAGGATCCAATTACTCGTTATAGATCTCATTATCAGTAGGGGAGAGTAAACAACTTCCTTTAGTGCACCTATCTGTAGTTTTTTCTCTAGATGTACCAAACCACATTCTCAGGTCGATGCCATCTCCAACACTACGAACATGCCAATTGTACTCCTTTGTTCCAATATCTTCTACTAATATATCATGTTTTGGTTTTGGAACAAAAGAACCTTTACGGACCGACATAACCAACGAATCCTACACAACATGATAAGATATACATTGTTAATTACCTAATAAATTTAAATAATACATAACACACGCACAACAAATCCAACTTACAATTTTATCAAATCTTGAGGCATCTAAAGTGTAGTCTTCATTTTGTCTTTCTCAAGCCCTCTTCCACTTCTCATGTCATGATGGTGGAGATGAGCTGCGATCACGAATCATGGAGTCCTCATATCCTAGTTGTTGTCCTTTTTCAGCAATCGTTATCTTCTCAAGTTTCATGTATCCCCCACGAGAAAATCTATGAGAGTATTTGTGTTTTTCCTTGTTTTGCTTTCCTACTTCTCTGAACCTGTTTTGAACATAGAAAAAATATTATATTGCATGGTTGTATCTATGATGCATAAGCATGAATTTATCAGAAAATATAATTAGTACTAACCAAGAACTCCTCAGAACTACGAGACTTCACAAAAATTTTCCAAACCCTCTTGTCAAAATAATTCTATCTAACCCACAGAAGTTTGAGATTAGGCTTAGACTCCCTAATGTAGTCATGTATGAGTCGTGGCATAAAGCCCCTCCAACACATACTAGCATAAGTGATCCACTTCTTGTTGAACTTAGGATCACATGAAAACTGGAATGTTAACTACACAGTCACATCAATAAGTATATATTAGTGATTATATACATTAATATCGAATTGATGAAAATCAAAATTAATGTCTTAACGTCTATCCATATGCTTTCTTTCCCCTTTTTTGGTACATCTTTGCAATCATTTACCAATATGCTGACTATGCCATGTCCAAGGAACAAAACATAACTCTTAAACCTTGATGTATGAGGACCATCAACTATCGTATAAATGATACTAAACTCGATCGAATATTTGACACCTGACTTGTGGACTTTTCCTATTTATGCCATCATTGTAGCACCTTTTGTTTGTTTTTGCATATAGATTGAGAATCATTTCTACAAGTCTCATTTGTATAAGTAGTTTCTTTACTAATAGATGAAGAAGATGTCATATATCATGATATAAAACAATCAACATAAAGACACAAACACAAACATCAACCATACAATGACATCAATAATAATCGAATCAACTCAATGGTATCAACAACAATGATGGAATCATCGATAACAAATACATAAAACAACAATGACATCATCAACACAATGGCATCAACAACAATAATGACATCATTAACACAATGGAATATCAACAACAATGGCATCAACAACATAATGGCATTAACAACAATAAATACATAAATAACAATGGCATCATTAACACAATGGTGTCATCAACAACAATGGCATCATCAATAAAAATGACATCATTAACACAATGGAATCAACAACAATGGCATATACCCAACAATGGCATATCAACAACAATGGCATATACCCAACAATGGCATATCAACTACAATGGCATCCTTAACAACAATGACATAATCAACATAAACATAAACACAATGAAGTTTACTATAGATGCAGGGAAAAATGTTTACATACCATAAACATGATAAATAAATAAATAAAAAGTTGTCAGAATATTTGTATTCCTTCTCGACAGTACATAAGCCTAGAACGATGAAGTTGGTGTCATTTTCCATCTTGACGGTACATAAGCCTAGAACAGCGAAGTTGGATGAATTTGTTGGTTGAAAATTATGTTATTTCGTTAGGGTTGAAAATGGTGTTGTTTCGTTAGGGTTGAAAGTGATGTAGTTTCGTTATGATTGAAAATGACGATATTTCGTCAGAGTTGAAAATGATGTTGTTTCGCTAATAGAAATGAACAAATGCAACTGAAAAGACAAGCTAGCAATTGTATTTCCTTTAAGTGAATAAGTCATTATACCACAATTAATAACCGTTGTGATATATGATTAACTTAATGTAATTTTATAAAAAAAAGACATCATGTTTGAAAACACTTGGATTTAAGGATTCTTGGATTAAAAGAGGAAAATACATATGAATGATTTCGTGATTTATATGGGATATTCATATTATTGAATACGAACACTTGTAAAACACACTCTGAATTTTAGAATCCAATTGACATTATTTGTAAATGTGTGGAATATTGGATCGAACTCTAATACGAAAGAGGTTTAGCATGAAGTCGAAGCTGATTCACATGCTAGTGCAGAAGTTATACATATTGTAATTGAAGTCAGTTCTAGTATGTATGTTTAATTGTTTCCTTGATTATAGAGTTTGTTCCAAGGTGGAGATTTGTGAGATATTGGAACAAAATCTAGATTTAGCATGTCGTCGAAGTCCGCTCACATGCTGTTGTTTAATTGGGCATTGTGTTATGGATCCAATTGTTTAAGTTAGCTTGTATCCTAAGTTAGCTTGTAATGGGTAATTGTTAAAAAGTCCATTAGGTTAGTGTGTGAGTTTTCTTATAAATAACATACTAGTCTCTCATATTTTGAATAAGAGAAAATAGGAAGATAAAACCCTAATTCAATAGTGAGAGAGGTTATTTGTTATTCTTGTATACTTGTAATCTTGTTGAAAGAGAAAGGAAAGAATAGCAGTTTATAACCAATACTTGTTGTTATCTTTGGTTACCCTAAACCCTAATCTTTGTGGATTTCCTAACTGATCAAGAAATCAATTATACTTTATTTCTAAAGCATCTGATTCACAACAGTAAATCTTAGGACTTTTGAGATGTTTGGACAGGGAGGAAATAAATTTTCAAATGTGAGAGCTTCACATGCTCATTGATTTGGGTTCAACTCTTAACCTCTATAAAGTTGATATTTTAACTTTGTTTTAAATGTCTCATTTTAAAGTTATTCTATAATCTCGAAACATATATTGTGCCGAATTTGAAGTATATTGAACATATTTGAAAGAGAACTCATATGATATTTAATTTGTATAAACTAAAGATAATGCAAACATAAAATATCAAGTTTATAGCCTATAAGAGCATGAAGTTATATCCATCATAGCCAATAAGATCTCAAATTTTGAAGGATGACAATCACTGGCCGACTAAAGAAGTATAGGAGACAAAAAAAGACACTAAAAGGAAACAAGAAGTAAGCATCTAAGGTAGGTCCATCTCCCAAAAGGAAACACAAAAATCAGACTCAAGAAAAGAAATAGATATTGCAATTTTCATATATTCCAAAGTTGAAGGTGTGGCTTATGTATTTCTAAGGTACCTTTCATGGAGCTTATGTAATAATACCACAAATATGATTAAATTAAATTGGGAAAAAAAGAAGCTAAAACAAGGATAAATTCACTTAAACAAATCTGTTCAAATAAATAAGAACAATAAACTAATCATTTTAGGTGATTTAGTAAGAATAAAGTGTACATAAGGCGATGATAAACAAATACATATATTTTATAAAAATAGAGTTTAAAAAAATAGAATAGAAGAAATTATTGTAAATAATCAAAATATTAATAGTTATTTAATAATTATTTAGAAAATAGGGTTTGTTGTTGAAAACCCTGGACGTCTATTTTCTTGTAATGCATTTCTAATTTTTTTGTAATAATTTTTGAAAGAATAATGAATTCGAGAGCATTTGAAGCTTTTTCTTCAAGAATATATTATTTGATAAAAGTATATAATAAGTGTTTATGTTTACTATCTTTACTTTATCTACATCTACTAAGTTAAATTGGTGTTTTATTGCACATAAAATTGTTTTTTTTTTTGTTAAATATTATTTATTTATTCTTATATTATTCTTTGTCCACTGTATTAAACTTTTTATATAATTGAACTATGAATAATTTTCCTAAAATACTTAAGTTATTCTTTCAATTACACTAATTTTGATCTAAATAATTTTAAAATGTGGCTAAATGATAAAAGTTTGTCTTTATAATTTTGAGAAGAAAAAAAGTTCAAATTTCATTTGAGGGTCATTTTCTATCATGTATGAAACTATTAAACAACAAATTAATACACATTTATTTGAATCATTGATCTTTCGATGTGTTTTTTTTCCTGGATTGTTGGTTTTGTTTGGATTATAGAACTCGAGCATGCATCATGCATGCTTTCAGATTCTATAATATAAAATTTATTGCATTCAATGTTGATTTTTTCCATGTATTACTTGACTTTCAATGTTAATAATAGGGACTCAAAAATAAACTCTAGCGTTCGAACAAGTTGAAGATATTTGATTTAAAATGATAAACAAAAAAATAAATAAAAAAAATATAGAACAAATTCATGATATAATTTATATAGTTGAAATTAGAAATAGAGAAAGATTATCATATATCTTATAATAATGTTTAAGTTTTATATGATTGATAATGTTCGATGTTATAATTGTATTCTGAGTAAAATCATTTAAAGTAATATATATATATATATATATATATATATATATATATATATATATATATATATATATATATATATATATATATATATATATATATATATATATATATATATATATATATATATATATATATATATATATATATATATATATATATATATATATATATATATATATATATATATATATATATATATATATACATGCTTGTTTTTTTGGCGGAAGCAAACGGGTTGTGTCTCGTGCAACTTTATAAATTACTTCAATCACATTTTTAAGATAAAAAATTATTTAAATATTATATAAAAATAATTAAAAATAAATTTAAATTTAATATATTAAGTATGACATTATAAAATATTTTTAAGATAATGAAATATTTTTTAAGACCATTGAAATTTTTTTAAAAGTAATCTTTGTGACATTATAAAATTAAAATCTTTTTAAGACTATTGAATTTTTTTTTATGCTTATATTCGAGACAGAATGGAGTATGTTTGTTTTATTGGCGGAATTTAACGAGTTGTGTCTCGTACAACTTTATGAACTATATTGAATTTTTGTTGTTGCTTATATTCGAGACCAAATGAAGTATGTTTGTTTTATTGGCGGGATTTAACGGATTGTGTCCCATACAACTTTATGAACTATTTAAATTATTTTTTAAAAAGAATATTTTAATATTATATAAAAATATAATGTTTAAATTTAATATATTAATTGTGATTTTATTAAATAAAATTAAGACCATTGAAATTTTTTTAAGACCATTGAAATTTTTGTAAAAGTAATCCTTTTGTGACATTATAAGAATAAAATATTTTTAAAACCATTGTCTTTTTTTAATTGTTTATATTTGAGACAAAGGGAATATGTTTATTTTATTGGTTGGATTTAACGGGTTGTGTCCCATACAATTTTATGAACTATTTAAATCATTTTTTAAAATAATATTTAAATATTATATAAAAATAATTAGAAATAAATTTAAATTTGACTTATTAAGTATAAAAACATTTAAATTTTAAAATAAATTATACTTCACACTTAATTCATATGCATTTAAACATAAATCTTACTCATAAAAAATCATTACCACCTTATCAAATATGAAGAATGATTGCAACGTATAATAAATTGGAAATTTTTATTGATATTTTTATGAGTTTTGAATCAATTATAATTAAGTATAAAATTTTGACTGCTTAGTATAAGACTTTGTTAATCATATTTTGACTCAATTACGGAGAAATATAAATAAAGCTAATGTAAAAATCTATATATTTTTATACTATTATGATATTTTCCTCTTTGATATCCTATGTTGTGGGATTAGAATTAAAAAAATAAAGAGTGAATATGCACATTTGATTAATTCACATGGTTGGATTTTAATTGAGAGTGAGATTGCCTCATTTTTATGACTGTAGAGGATCATTATCCCTTGGGCAGTTAGCACAATAGTCTAAAAATATTAATGCAAGAAATTAAAATATGACAATTCATAAGAATTGATTATAATAAATTAAAATAAACTATTTTTAATTTTATCTCATTTTCCAAGTTAATCTGATAAATATATTGACTGATAAAAGTTTTATATAACTTATATCATTTAATGATAAAACTCATCATATTCAAATTATCTTATTAACAGGTTCCTAAAACTCATCAAAATCAAGAAAAAATAAACTCTAAGAATCTTATAAACTAACAGGGTCAAGCAAACTTCTTTAGCATGCTGAATATATATATATATATATATATATATATATATATATATATATATATATATATATATATATATATATATATATATATATATATATATATATATATATATATATATATATATATATATATATATATATATATATATATGTAAACATCCAAAATTTGCCCTCACTAAGTTCACACCATGGCTTGTGATCTTTCATATTTGCATTAGTTTAAGCATACCATCTCATATTGCATTTTTGTTTCACTGCATTAGTTCAAGTTCATCTGCATCTAGGGTTTGTGATCTGAGCAATCCAAGGATCCATTTGAGCCACTCCAGAGGTCTCCAATCATTCCAAGAGGGTCCATGTATGTTCAATCATCATTTTATATCCTTCAAAGATCAAGGAAGTCAAAGAATCACAAGAACTGAGAAAGCATGGAAGCTGAGCTAGGGTTTCACTACACAGATGACCTGAAATTAGGGTTTTGGTTTCAGAGGCCATAACTCCAAATTTTTTGGTCATTCTTGTTTCTAAGGGTCTCAATATGTTATAATGGTCATGTGTACCAAGTTTGATGAAGAAATTCATTGTGGAAGTCATTTGTTCACTGGGTAACTTCTTGAGCAAGTCAGAGCAAAATCAGGGCATCTGAGGCCCCCAACAATGGAACCAAAGTGGATTTTTCATCAAATTGGAGTTATATGATCTTTATTTGATCATTGAAGTGCTTAGAAGTTCACAAAATTGAAGAAAAGTGAGCTAAACCAAAAGTTGCCAAAAATGGAAATGACTTGTAATGTAAACTTTCCATTTTGGGAAAGTTTTTCAACCTCCTCTTTCTCAACCAAAAATGTTTCAAATGAAAAATATTTGGTCATGAAAGTTGTAGATTAGATCATTCCCTTTTCAAAAAGTACAAGAACAATATCTAATTCATTTTGGAACTCAAGATATGGCTTGTCAAAGTTGGCAAAAATCCCATAATTTTCAAGAATGCACCAAAAGGGATTCTTTGCAAAACCACTTGCCAAGGCATTTTGTGACTTCAAACACACTTCTATGTATCATAACATCATAGTGCATTGCCTTAAGACCAGAATTTCCCAAAGAATTGCAAGATTTTATGCCTTGAACATCAAGAATTCTCAAAGGGGCCAAAACTTCACATAATTGCAAAACACCACATAAACTTCCATCCACTTGATGCATTGCCTCAAGATTGATTTTGTGGACATCCTTGAACTCAGTTGCGCATGGACAAGCCAATGAGCCAGCTACACCATTGCCCATACCTCAAGTACAACACTTTTGACGTTTTGGCAAAAACACCCGTACCAATCACAACAGTCCACCACCCACTCTCTGCCCAATCCAGACACTACAAGCATGCCCTAAGGACTCATTTTCATAAGACACACAAGCCTAACTCTCCAAGAACTCAACATTGCCAAAAATCATCCCTCTTGCATTTTCCTTCGAATCTCTCAGCTCACTCACTCAATCTTCAAACCAATTTCACCATTGATCTCAAAATCACTCACTAACCACAAAGCAACCCTCAAACCAGCCAAGAACACCCCATATACAAAACACGATTATTGGCCAGTTCAGTTGCTACAATACAAACCAGCCATTCTCAAAGCCTTTGAAGCATTTCATTAGCCTCAAGAGGTCAAAGGAAGTCATCTTGCACAAAGGAAGTGGCCAGAAAGCTCAAGTTTGGAAAGCTACATCTTAGGTAGTCATCTGAAATCATTTTTCCAGAACTCCTTTTTTATGTTACAATGTGAAAAAGCATGCTTCACTGATCACTCTGAGCTTTGTATTTTCGAAAATGGTTGAGAAATGAGTTTGTATGAATGTTCTGAAATTTCTTCCATTTTTAATCTTTCTTTCGAATCTTGAGTTTGAGCAAGAATAAATGTGTTTTAGAGGTAGATTTGAGTTCAGGGAGATGAGGAGAGTTGATCTGGAGCTTTAGGGCTCCAGAAATGACCTAGGGAGAGAGTTTGAGATTTTCAGGGGAGGATGTCACCGGAGAAGACGACCGGAGCTCTTCTCCGGTGGCCTGAGAGTCATTAACAATCTTAATTAGGGTTAGGGCATCTTTTGAATCTGGGTCGTTTGATTATGCTTTCCCGCATGTGTTGTGTGGCTAGGATCACTTCATTAGTTTTTAATTAGGATTAAATAATTAATTAATTGAGATTAGTTAGGTTTGAATATTGGCCATCAGATCTGGCGCGCAGTCAACCCTAGAAACCCCCAGAATCAGTGTGAACCATTGGATGCGTTTACTTTTGTTTTATTCAATTTTAATTTCATATTTCCTATTTATTTTGCACCATTTATTTAAAATAGATAGAAAATTCCAAAAAATCTTTTCTCCTGCATTTTTATTTCAAATAATTTTCTTAACCTAAAAATATTTTTATTTTTATTTTTTGCATTTAAAAATCATTTTTAAAACATTTAAATGTTTATTTTAATTAATTAATGGAAATTAATTAATTAAAATATCATTTAGGTTTCTAAAAATCCCAAAAAAATTCACATTGTATCTTTAAACATTTAGAAACATTATTATACCATCCACACAAATTTCTTTTTGGTTTTGAACCATCTTTGATAATTTTCTTGAATTTAGGGTTCATAAAATTCCTATTTTAGAACCCTAACTTCAAGAATTCTTTTCTGCCTAACCAAGAATGGTATGACAATGGTTCTTTTTGCATTGATCTTCATTTGACATTTAGTTTCTAGCATAATTTTGTCACAAATTTATTCTTCATTTTTTATTTGATTTGCATTTTTTCCCTTTAGGTGCCTTAAAACCCTAGATAACTTAGAAAAATCATAACTTTCATTAGGTTAAGAGTTAGGTCTTCTCCTTTGGGGTGTGATATCATATGGGGTTAGGGTTCCTATGATTGCATTTTCAATTTTTTATCTTGTCATTTGCTTCTGTTTTTGGTTTTTGCATCTCATGTTGTATGAAAACCCTAATTTTCCATCTTCCTTTGCATACATCTTGCATAAGCATTCATATAAGAATTTGCCATGACATTTTGTGCATTCACATGACATATAAGCCATCCTAGGACACATTAGAATCATGCTTGATCATTTCTTCATCCATTTGCCATGTTATGCATTCATTTTATTCCATGAACATTCATGAACTTTCATGCTTCTTTCATTGCCTCATTTTCATTCTCATCACTTGTCTGATCATCCATTGCTCTTGACATACTTTTGCATCATCTCTTAGCATCATTTACATCATGAACATGCTTCTGGTTTTGGTTTGCATCCTTGCATGCATCTCATTTTCATTTCATTCTTTCTTATATGCTAACCTTTCAGGTGGTAAGTGCTTTGAGAAGTGAATTTGCCTTCACTTCTCACATTCTTTTCTCATCTCTATTATGCATTCATTGCTGCATTTTGCTTTTGTTTTTAGAGTGAGCTTGCTCATTCATGTACCTCCTTCACTTTCTTTCTTCAAGTAACTTATCTTCTTAAGTGAAGTAAGTTAGCTTGTTTCTTCTGTTTCTCCTCCTTTCATCTGCTTCTTCCTTGGTGGCTTTTCTTGAAGATCTCTTGCAAGCCTCATAAACCCTAGGAACACCCAAGCATGATAACAATTAGGGTTTGATTAGTCCCCCCATTAGTTTTACCTTTGTGTCATCTTTTGTGTCTCTCTCCTCATCTCATAATCAGGGATTAAACCTTTAAGGTTTTAAGGCTTTGTGATTAAGCTTATGCCTGCATCCTTCTCTTAGGATAGAGTGCATAATTTTAATCCTAAGTGTTAAACCCTTGATATGTTTAAATCTCTTAATCAATCCATCTAATAATCATTAAGACAATAAGCTTGTAACTTGTGCCTTGCATTAGGGTTCTAATTCCTCCTTAATTGGTTAAGAAGGACTAACCCTAGTGTTAATGGACAAGTCCCCCTCAAGTTGTCTTACAAACCATAAAATTAACTTCTTAACCTTACCATTAACTAAAACCCACTTTAATAAAGGCTTGTTTTGTCATGAGGTTAATCCCTAATCATGGATTAAGTTGAGGTATCTTCCTCAGCTTAAATGTGCTCATCTATTATCCTTCTTTTAGGATGGTGTAATGGGTCCATTAAATCCTTGATTATGGCTTAAACGCATTACTCAACACTAAACAAAAACACCAAAAACATCTAAATAATCACAAGTAGGTTAATGATCTTAATCCTACACCATGGTAATTAAGTTTGAGGTGTTCATCTCATACTTAAGGTATTCTCATTATCCCTAATCAGAGGGAGGATATGATGAGTTTACTAACCTTTGGTTTAGGCTTAAGCTCATTAATTTATGACAAACAAAAAAAGAAATAAAAGATTGAAAACATAAAAAACAAACAATAATCGTCTCCTCCAGGATTCTTTTCTCACCTCATTCACTCACAAACGAGAACTTGCTTCTTCCATCTAATGCAAGAAAGTTAGCACTTGAGCCAGACAAGTCGTACACTTGAGCATAGACAAGTAAGCAGTTCACGGTCAATTTATTTTTAGTCTCTTTGAGTCGAACTACGGTGTTCTGACTTCCTCATTGCACGAGAGGATACGTAGTCATAACTTAACTGTTATCGAACAAAAGTCTCTGTTTGTTCCCCCTCTTCCAGCATTATTCTTTGAGCCTCGGTTCCTGAGAAATTCACCTTTTGCACTGACACTTGTACATTCTTTTCCAGCTTTTGCACACAGATAACACTGACACTACCCCTTTAAACACAAACTTTCAAGCGTGGATCCCGTCGAGTACGACGGATAATCTGGGTGCTAATACCTTCCCAGGTTGTAACCAACCCCCTTTCTCAGTTTCTCTGGTTCGCAACCGTCTTATCCATATCTTTCCAGGTTTATGCAGCATTACTTTCCTTCGGGATAAAAAATGCCTAGCTGGAGACTCTTTTCAGTTCATCTTCATGTTCTCTCTTTCGCCGACCGTTCGCGTCTGTACCCCGTCTGACCCGATGTCATTTGGTGGGAGCGACAATATATATATATATATATATATATATATATATATATATATATATATATACACACACAAAACCAAAAACATCCAAACAAAATCAAAAAACCATAACAAAACCAAAAACAATATTGATGGGCTAAAGACGTATCTAATTATGTGTCTAGCGGTATCTTAACTGCAAGTGCACAGCCTATCGAAGTAATATTTAAGATTATCGATCCACAGGGACTCTATGGTTACTTAGTGCTAGATGAACTTCTAGTTTAGCTAAGGTGAAGGGTTGTCACGATTTTTGTTGTTTTTAAAGATTAAAGGCGGGAATTAAATTTAAGTTTAATAAAATAATACTAAGGCGGTCGGTATGTAATTATGCTAACTTAGGCGGGTCAATCTAACCTAGGCTTATAAAGATGGTTCACTTAATCTATTCTGTAGAGGTTACCAGTTTAAATACCTTTAACTCACACTCTCGTGGTCTTATCTCAGATCTTACCCCTAAAGCCCTATGTCTGCTCTCGCTAGCCCATAAGTGTTTAGAGATAATTTTTGGAAACTTAGTAATTCTAATTTATTTTAAAGCGCTCTCGCTGTGTTTAATTTAAATGCCTAACTTTAGCTATCTGGTTAAAATCTCACACTCTCGTGGTCTTGACCTAACCTAATACACTTTCCTTACTCTCGTAACGAAAAGGTCGATTTTATAATAAAAAGTATCAGCCAGAATACTAAGCTATTAATTATTTTAAGCCTATGGTTGATTTTACCGATTTAGTTTGTTTTAACTACATACCGCCCTAAGGTAATTAGCTACTCATTTTTGTTGAACCAGACAGAGGCAGAGAAACATAAAACGAAATATTCATGGCAGAAAAATAAATAAATAACATAAATATAAAATTGCAAATTAATATAAACCTGGTTAACAATAAAAATGGCAGACTCCTTCTTCCACAGACCGGAAAGCTCGGAGTATTTGGCGGAATCGAAAATAAACTAAAAATTCTGAAGGCTTTGAAACAAATAAATTTTATAACAATTTCCTGATGTTGGAAATTGTTATAGGTTGGGTTTGGATACAATAAAAATAGAGCAATGAAAATAATGCTAAAAAAGAAATAAGGGTATAAAATAATTCAGCAGAGCTTCCGCAAGAAATTGATAGAAATAATACTCTGTGTATTGTTCAAATGAATTATGCTATTTATAGAAGATTGAATGGGCTTGGTAGCTGAACTTGTTGCATGGGCCTCGTAGGAGCAGTTGAGAGAATCCAGGAACGTGGATACAGGTCAGCTGGAAAGTAGGCAATTTCATATGCACGTAACGTTGTGACCAAGTCTTCAGTCAAATAACCTATTTTTCCCTTGTCACGGTCGTGACAAGGGCATCACGTTCGTGTCCTTTGTAATTTAAGTGTCACGGTCGTGAGGGATATGTCACGGTCGTGATTGCTCCTTTTGGGGTGTCACGGTCGTGACACCTAGGTGACGACCGTGAGTGTTACAAAATATGCAGGTTTTGCAGCATTCTTCATTTCTTCATCTTTTTATGGTTGTTTTCGCTCCTTTTGCTTGTGGCTCATGATTTAGCTCTTTATACGATGTACCTGCAAAATGGTAAGGAAAACTCGAGGAATTAGGTGTTAAAACGACGATTATGCGATAAAACGGTAATGAAACTTAGCAATATAATCGATACATTTTCTCGTTATCAAACTTCCCCAAACCTAAACCTTTGCTTGTCCTCAAGCAAATAGTCGGTTGAAAATCGGCGGACAAGTTTTTATCGACGCACACACATAACAAACCGTACGAGGGATCGTTTTGTCGGACAAACCGGTACTATGATAGAACACTAACGATACACTAATGACACAAGCAACAAGCTAAGTCGTCGACTTCCTGTTAAACGAAACAATCGGCAATTGCCTTACGATTTCACCTAGAGTCCTTCGATCTTATTTCGCCCGGTTTCATTCTAGCGCAATCACATTAAGCCCTTTGCCTTAGCACGCACGTAGTGGAGTAGCCGGTTAGCGAATTTGATCCTTTTAAACACGGGTCTGGTACACGAGTGCGGTAACCCTACATACATAATCTAATTTGGAGGTTGTGGGGGATCGAGCCGTAGCACGCCCTACCAAGTTCAGAACCAGTACCTCTGAACCAACCCGCAATGGACTCCTTCTCATATTTCTCGTTTCTTATATGCGACCGTGTACTTTGGTGCAATTTCTTTTCATTTGCATCGAGATATGAAGGATTATTTTAGATTAGGCATCAAACGCTTATATTCATCGGCTCCCCACGTGGTTTGTGTTCAGACGGTGCTGACTGCTAGTATAAACTACTAGGGGTTACTTTTGAACTGAAACTTAAGGTGTACTCGTAACGATAATCGAAACGGAATCGCTTAAGTGGGAAGTCAAAGGTGTCAAGATTGTATTGGTCTTGTTGAATCGTTCTCAGCTTCCTAATTATGATTTCGTAGGTAAGTCGGGTAATGCGAATAATTAAAGATTTTTTTTCGGTATGGCTAAATAAACGGGGAAAGTTCGAAACTAAAGAAAATAGCACAAAAATTGCTCGTTTCATTAACTTACGAAAAGAAATACAACGGAATGGAAAAATGCGAAAAGGAAAATGCGGAAAATGAAAGGTACCTCTCCCACACTATATCAGACATTGTCCCCAATGTTGTGATATAATAGCGGTAAAAGTACAATACAAACTACAAAAACGAAAAACAAACATAAGCAAAAACTAAAACTAAGGCTGCTGAGGACCGCGGGCTCGACTTCTGGTACGGGAGCGTCTGGTAGGAGTCGCTTCAAGATCAGAACCGGTACCGGTGATAGCAGTGATGTCAATGCGTAAGGCCTCTAGTTCGCTGAAAATTTCTCCGAGCTTCTCATCAGTAGCTGTCTGGTTGGTTGCAATAGTGCGGAGTAAAGCATCATGCTGCTCCTTCTGCCTTCGCTCCAGTGCGGCATTCATCTGATTTTGCTGATGAATCGCACGGAGGACGTCCTCAAGAGTGAATTCTTGTGTAGGAGGCTGTCGGGTAGATGACTCTGGAATGTCCTGGACAGGCTCAGCTGCATCCATAGCGTCTTGCATCTCATCCGCTGGAGGATCGGCCTGATCATCATGAATGGGAGCGTGGCCGGCAGCATCCGGCAAAGCAAAGAGCCAGTTGGCTCGGCTAGATGGATCGATGCGGTCACGGGACGGCAGGATGATGTGGTGATAAACAGTGCCGTGGATAACAGGGCTATACCTGCCATCCTCTCTCTGCGCAATCAAGTGTGCGGACCTGCAATAGTTCTTGGTTAGGAACTTGGCGTCTCTGAAAGGCTGATCTACGACCAAGTCACCAAGCCCCAACTGAATGGCGAGGGTGGTGACGATGCCGCCAATGAAAAATGGGGTTGAGCCTCTTTGCGCAATGGCCTGGATGTGAGAAAGCATGAACGGGGCAGCGTTGATTGGCTCGTCATTGAGAGCGCAGTGCAAGAACAGAAGCTCCTTGGAGTTGAGCTTATGGTTACTCTCTCGTGCAAAGATGGTGTTGCAAATGATTCGGTGAAAATATTGGATTGCCGGGTTGTGGATGTGTGTAGCATTAAGGCTCTGGAAGGCTGAGGCACGGGTGTTAGTTATGTCGTGCCATAAAGTGAAAGCGGTTTCACTGAAATTATCCGGCACGCGGAGGTGAGCTTCATTCCCATGATCGAAGCCTAGCAACTCGGCTATCCTGTTTTGTGAAAGTTCGAACTCCCGGCCATGCAATCTGAATTTGGCGAAACCGGTGAGTTGACTCTGAGAACCGGTAGGAGTGATGTAATGGAATGAGCTTAGGAATTCCAGTGTCAGAAGCTCGAATGTGGGTTGGGGCTGACTGCAAAGATCCCACAGACCGACTTTTTGAAGCAGGCTCTTGACACTGTTAAGCATTCCCAATTCTCTCAAACAGACAGTGTCGATATAGCGCGTAGGTTGCACACCGCGGTTCTGGAATCGGATGAATCTTTCTCTCTGGTTTTCTCCATTCTCACCCTCTCTGAATTGTATAGCATCCATTGCATGCAAGAACTAAAATGGGAGATGAGGAGTTTGGATTTTTGTGAAAAAGTGATAAAATGAGAGAAATAATGGTTCGGATAAATATTGGAATGGTGAGAATGTGATAGGTGTGGTGATAATGGAGAGGTTAATGAGTTTTAATTTGGTAATGGGAGGTTACGGAAGTTGGGGGAGATAATGGGTGGTTTTGAAAGTTATGGAAGAAGAAGATGAAGAGGTTTCGAAAGAGAAACAGTTCTGCTTCTCACGAATTCTATATTTAGGGGTGTCACGGTCGTGATCGCTAAATTGGCCTGTCACGATCGTTAGGGGGGTGTGACGACCGTGAGGGTTTATATCCTTGAATAATTTCCAGAAAGCATTATCTCTCACGCTTCATATACTTTATATAATATTTTTGATCACTTCTCACTCAATATTAAATATAAACACCATATAATAAATAATTTCAATATAGTACTTGTAAATTTTGCATGACACGAGAGATTGTATAGAATATGTATCAATTCATGCATAACAGTATATAGAATGAAAACATATAAATTGATTAAAATGGAAAAATTTGTAAACTAGAAGTGCATTACATATGGTAATTGAAATGAAATTACTTTAATGAAAATACGGTACGAAAGTGTTTGCGAAAAGTAAAACTAACTAGAAACGAAAACAATAAGTAAAATAAACTAGATCACTTATAGCATTTTCAAAAGTGTTTCTTCAAATCTTCGATTGCGGAGTTCAGGTGATAGAATTGTTCACAGGTTATGTCAGTTAGACCTATAATGTCCAATCGCATGCTCTTAATCTCATCCTTAAATGTATTTATATCGGTTTGGTAAGCTTCAAGAGTGTTCATGATATTCTGTAAGTTGTTAGCATAATCTCCTTGATTCACTTCAGGGGTTTCAATCACTTCGTCAGTGTGGTCAATGTCATGGTAACCAGGTGGTGTCTCAGGGTCACTTTTGACATCAGTCATTATATCATCTTTTATCTTGTAAGACTGAGGTGTTTCAGGAGTAGATTGATAATCAGGTGGGGTTAACTCATAAAGCCATTTATCCTTATTGTGAACACTTACTCTAGCATGGTTTGGTAGTGTGAACAGAGTTACTACCTCATTCCGGATTAGGTACTCGAAAGGTGGATGTCCTAAATTCCTTATGATATGGCGATTAAAGCAAAAGTTAAGATTCATAGGACGGATGGTACCTAAACGGTTGCACCTGTGCAATTGGTACCTAAGTCCTAAGGCATCAGCAATCATGGTTACAAGACCTCCTACTAATATAGGTAATTCAGGTTCTTCTTGGATTCGGGTGAAGGTTTGCATCATGAAAGGCACACCATTGACAGGCTGTCCATTAGTGAAACATGACATAGTGAATATCTCATCTTTAGATACTCCGGTAATGTTTTCTTCTTTTCCAAAGAAGGTGTGGGCAAGAATCTTATGGAAGTAACGGATAGCTGGGTTATGGATCTCATCATTGTTCATGCTATTTGGTTCAGGGTGGTAGTTTCCGGTTAATGTTCCCCAAAAGAAATCCAGCTCAATGTCCATCAATTCTACCTGTGTGGTAGTAAAAGCAAAGGGTCCACTAGGGAATCCTAATAAGTCAGCTAGCTCTTTATGGTTAAAGTCATATTCTATTCCAAATAGGCGGAAACTGATAAATCCCTTCCTGAATCCAAAACCGCGCTCAGGTAGGTAAACTAAGGAGCTAAGGAACTCAAGGGTGAGTTCGCGGTAAGTCACAAACTTATGTTGAATCAGTGCATTCTCCCATCCAAGTCGGTTAAACAAGTACAGGATGCTATCATGTATACCTAGGGTTTCCATAGTCAGATCATCCGGGTACAGGGTCAAATCCATTGGCCTCTGTGATAACTCTTCAAACTTCATTCTTTAGTTCCTACCTCTAAATTTGGTTTCCATATGGTTTATCGGTTGGTTAGCCATGGTCAGTGCAAATATGGAGGAAACAAATCAGGGGGAGAAGGAAAATGGAAAAGACTTTAGAAAATCTGTAAAAGTGATTTAAGATTAAAATAAGGAAAAATAAGGAAATAAAATGCATAAATTAAAAGCAATAATAGTAATATTGAAATAAAACTATAAAATGACAAAACAAATAAATGAATAGTAAAACGATAAATGACAAACTAATAGAATGATAAATATGATTTAAATAATTAAATGATTAAATGAGTAAATGGGTTGCCTCCCACTAAGCGCTGTTTTTATCGTCAAAAGCCTGACGTAATGCTTAGGTGTAGATTAATTAGGGGAATTAGTGGACAACTCTAAAAGCCTTAGACTATTTGCATAATATCTATTTTCAACTTTATGATAATGTTTTAAACGTTGTTCGTTTACTATGAATGGTTCACTATTCCTACCCTTAATTTCTATTGCTCCACTTGGGAATACTTTAGTTATTTCAAAGGGTCCTGACCATCTAGATTTTAATTTTCCAGGAAAAAGCCTAAGTCTTGAATTAAAGAGGAGTACAACGTCTCCCACACTAAATTCTTTCCTAGATAGGCGTTTATCATGCCATCGCTTAGTTCTTTCTTTATATATCTTAGCATTCTCATAAGCATCTAGCCTTAATTCTTCTAATTCGTTAATATCTAGGATTCGCTTTTCTCCTGCAGCATTATAGTTTATATTGAGAGTTTTGATCGCCCAATAAGCTTTGTGTTCTAGTTCTACCGGGAGGTGACAAGATTTTCCATAAACTAATTTGAAAGGTGTAGTACCTATGGGTGTCTTGTAAGCGGTCCTATAAGCCCATAAAGCTTCATTAAGTTTAGATGACCAATCTTTCCGAGATATGGCGACAGTCTTTTCTAAGATTTGTTTGATTTCTCTGTTTGAGACTTCGACTTGTCCACTTATTTGTGGGTGATATGGTGTTGCCACACGGTGTCTTACTCCATACTTAGATAGTAATTTGTCAAAGATTTTTGAAATGAAGTGCGAGCCACCGTCACTTATGACGAGTCTAGGCACACCAAATATGGGAAAGATTATATTTTTGAAAAGCTTTATTACTACTCATGTGTCATTTGTACGAGAAGCTATAGCTTCGATCCACTTTGAAACATAATCAACAGCTACGAGTATGTAATTATTACCGAAAGATGATGGGAATGGTCCCATGAAATCTATTCCCCAGACGTCAAAGATTTCTACTTCTAATATTCCTTTTTGAGGCATTTCATCTCTTCTTGAAATATTACCGGTGCGTTGACACCGATCGCAATTTATAACAGCGATGTGGACATCTTTCCATAGATTAGGCCAGAATAGGCCGGCTTGCAAGATTTTTGCACAAGTCTTGGAAGTGCTTGCATGTCCACCATAAGGAGATGAATGGCATTGAGCAATGACATCTTCTATTTCTTCTTCGGGAATACATCGACGAAAGATTCCATCGGGTCCTCTTTTGAACAATAATGGTTCATCCCAATAATAATGTTTTAGATTGTGAAAGAATTTCTTTTTCTGCTGATAGGTTAAATCAGGTGGAAGAGCTCCTGCGGCTAGGTAGTTAACAATGTCAGCGTACCATGGCAGTCCTACAGTCATTTGGATTGTTTCCACGGGTTCTGGTTCATTTAAGTCTAACTGAACTGGGTCGCTTCCTATTTGTGCTATCAGCTGTTCATACGGAAAATCATCGTTAATCGGCACTTGTTCGGGTTTAATACCTTCTAATCTAGATAAATGGTCCGCTACGACGTTTTCAGTACCTTTCTTATCTTTTATTTCGAGATCAAACTCTTGTAAGAGTAAAATCCATCTCAAGAGTCTTGGTTTAGCATCTTTCTTAGTTAATAGATATCGGATAGCAGCATGGTCTGTGTAGACGATTATTTTCGCTCCTACTAGGTAAGAACGGAATTTGTCAAGCGCAAAGACAACTGCTAACAATTCTTTTTCAGTAGTGGCATAGTTCATCTGAGCAGAATCTAAGGTTCTACTGGCGTAGTAAATCGCATGAAGTTTCTTTTCCTTCCTCTGGACTAGAACTGCGCCTACAGCATAGTCACTCGCATCGCACATGATTTCAAAAGGTAATCTCCAGTCAGGGGGTTGCATGATTGGTGTGGTGATGAGGGCTGTTTTTAGAGTTTCGAATGCTTTAAAACAATCTTCATTGAATATGAACTCAGCATCTTTCATTAATAAACCAGTAAGAGGTTTAGTGATTTTCGAGAAATCTTTGATGAATCGTCGGTAAAAACCGGCGTGTCCTAAAAAGCTTCGTATTTCTCGAATGGTTTTAGGGGGTTGAAGATCTTTTATGACTTCTATCTTAGCTTTATCAACTTCAATTCCCTTGTCGGATATGACGTGTCCTAATACGATTCCATCTCTGACCATAAAATGACATTTTTCCCAGTTAAGCACGAGGTTTACTTTTACACATCTTTCTAACACCATTTCTAAATTCGATAGGCATCCTTCAAAACTTTGCCCGCATACAGAGAAGTCGTCCATGAACACTTCCATGATGTTGTCTATAAAATCTGCGAAGATTGACATCATACATCTTTGAAAGGTTGCAGGAGCGTTGCATAATCCAAAGGGCATTCGTCTATAAGCGAACGTTCCATAGGGGCATGTGAGTGTAGTCTTTTCTTGATCATCTGGATGGATAGGGATTTGGAAAAATCCTGAGTAACCGTCAAGATAACAGAAATATGAATGCTTGGCTAATCGTTCTAACATTTGATCTATAAAGGGTAGTGGGAAATGATCTTTTCGAGTGGCTTTGTTTAGTTTACGATAGTCTATGCACACTCTATGTCCTATCACTACTCTTTGCGATATCGATTCGCCTTGAGCGTTTTTCACTACAGTGATACCTCCTTTCTTTGGCACTACATGTACTGGACTAACCCATTTACTATCAGAGATTGGATATATTATTCCGGCATCTAGTAGTTTCTTAACTTCTTCTTTCACTACAGTGCTAAGGATTGGGTTAATTCTTCTTTGATATTCTCTGGAGGTTTTGCAATCTTCTTCTAGCAGAATACGATGCATACAGATTGAAGGGCATATTCCTTTGAGATCAGATATGTTATATCCTAATGCAGTTGGATATTTCTTTAAGACATCTAAAAGTTTCTTTGTTTCGATTGTTCCTAAACTGGAATTTATTATACCTGGTCTTTTACATTCAATGTCTAAGAATTCGTACCTTAGGTTATTAGGTAAAGTTTTTAATCCTAATGTAGGTTTATCTTTACTTGGCATGGGATCCGGTGTAAGTGCTAAACTTTCGCTTAGACTATCGTCTTGATACGGTGCACGCCAATTATCATCTTCGAAAATCGGAGGGATTTGAATTTTCATAATTTCAGAATAGGTAGTTTCTTTCAGTTCCATTTCTCTTACACATTCGTCAATTACGTCCAATAGATAGCAGGTATCCTCTATAGCTGGTGATTGTAAGAATTGTGTTAAAATAAATTCAACTTTCTCTTCACCTACTTCAAAGGTTAGCTTTCCTCTCTTTACGTCTATTATAGCTCCGACGGTAGCTAAGAATGGTCTTCCTAGTATGATAGGTGTAGTGGAGTCTTCAGAGATGTCCATGATTATGAAATCAGTAGGGATGTAGAATTGTCCTATACGTACTGGGACGTTTTCTAGTATGCCTACAGGATATTTAACAGAGCGATCGGCTAGTTGAACAGACATTTTAGTTGGTCTTAGGTCTCCCATGTCTAGCCTTTTGCAAATCGTTAAGGGCATAACACTGATACTGGCTCCTAAATCGCATAGAGCTTTGTCAATGACGAATTTTCCTATTACACAGGGTATAGAGAAACTTCCTGGATCTTTTAGCTTAGGAGGCATATTATTCTGAATTATGGCGCTACACTCATCAGTAAGTGTAACTGTTCCGTTATCCTCTATCTTTTTCTTATTGGATAAGATTTCTTTTAAAAACTTAGCATACGAGGGTATTTGAGTGATCGCTTCTGTAAACGGAATAGTAATATTCAACTATTTCAGAAGTTCGACAAATTTCTTAAACTGACCCGTCGTCTTGGAATTGGTTAATCTCTGAGGGTACGGAATTGGTGGTTTATAGGGTGGTGGAGGCACATAAGGCTTTTCTTTCTCCACTGCCTCTTGATTATCATCTTCCTTTTCTTCTGGATCATTCACCACTTCAGTCGGTTTATCCGGTTTTTGGTACATGGCTGGATTGTCAAGTCTTGGATCGGTAGGTCCGTCAAGTTCCTCGCCACTTCTTAATATTACAGCATTGGCATGTCCTTTCGGATTAGGTTGAGGTTGTCCAGGAAATACTCCAGCTGGTGCAACAGTAGGTGCTTGTTGTTGAGCTACTTGTGAAATCTGAGTTTCAAGCATTTTGTTATGTGTAGCTAATGCATCTACTTTGCTTACTAATTGCTTAATCTGCTCACTAGTGTGAATGTTTTGGTTTAAGAAGTCCTTGTTCGTTTGAGATTGGTTAGCTATAAAGTTCTCCATCATCAACTCAAGGTTCGATTTTCTAGGGACATTAGGAGCAGTCTTTTGATATCCTGGTGGTGTAGCTGGTGCTTGACCTGGTGCGTATAAAGCATTGTTATTCTTATAGGAGAAGTTCGGATGATTCTTCCAACCTGGGTTGTATGTGTTTGAGTATGGGTTTCCTTGAGCATAATTCACTTGATCTGTCGGAATTCCTGTCAATAGTTGACAGTCAGGAACTTCATGTCCTGGAACTCCACATAACTCACAGTTAGGTGTTACTGCAGCCACGGTGGCTGTTGGTGTTATGGCCAAGTTGTCGATCTTTTGGTTTAGTTGGTCAAACTTTGCATTGACTTGGTCCATACTACTCACTTCGTACATACCTCCTTTTGTTGGTTTCTCAGTTGCGACTCTCTCGCTTCCCCATTGGTAATGGTTTTGAGCCATACTTTCGATAAGTGCATAGGCATCATTATATTCTTTGTCCATCAGTGCACCGCCTGCGGCAGCGTCAATTGTCATTCTTGTATTATACAAGAGTCCATTATAGAAGGTATGGATGACCATCCATTCTACTAATCCGTGATGTGGACAAAGTCTCAGCATATCCTTATAGCGTTCCCAAGCTTCGAATAGTGATTCGTTTTCCCTTTGCTTAAATCCGTTGATCTAAGCTCTCAGCATAGCTGTCTTGCTAGGTGGGAAATATCTGGTCAAGAAAACTCTCTTTAGTTCCTCCCACGTAGTTACTGAGTTCGAAGGCAGAGATTGAAGCCAGGCTCTTGCTCTGTCTCGAAGTGAAAAAGGAAACAAACGTAGTCTAATAGCTTCTTGGGTAACTCCATTGGCTTTTACGGTATCTGCGTATTGCACAAAGATCGAAAGATGAAGGTTCGGATCCTCGGTAGGATTTCCGGCGAATTGATTTTGTTGCACGGCTGATATCAACGAAGGTTTTAGTTCGAAATCATTTCGGTTAATAGCCGGTGTGACAATGCTAGAATGCGGTTCAGCTTGCGAAGGACTAGCGTAATACTTGAGTGGGTGATTCTGTTCTTCAGCCATCTCTGCGTCCTTTGATGTTACGACTGGTTTAGGTGGATCTACTTGAAGATCTGGAATATTGTAACTTTGTTCGTAATCGAATATCCGTCTTCTTACGTGTAAGAAGCGTTCCGATTCTGGGATTAGAGGTTGCAAGTCTTCGCCTTTAGAGCGAGTACTTGGCATACACTCGGGAATTTAGAATAAGAAAAGAAAATAGTTGTTACCTTAGTCTAGACAATGCTACCTAAAGTGCACTAGTAACTAAATTAAGGTCCCCGGCAACGGCGCAATAAACTTGATGGGCTAAAGACGTATCTAATTATGTGTCTAGCGGTATCTTAACTGCAAGTGCACAGCCTATCGAAGTAATATTTAAGATTATCGATCCACAGTGACTCTATGGTTACTTAGTGCTAGATGAACTTCTAGTTTAGCTAAGGTGAAGGGTTGTCACGATTTTTGTTGTTTTTAAAGATTAAAGGCGGGAATTAAATTTAAGTTTAATAAAATAATACTAAGGCGGTCGGTATGTAATTATGCTAACTTAGGCGGGTCAATCTAACCTAGGCTTATAAAGATGGTTCACTTAATCTATTCTGTAGAGGTTACCAGTTTAAATACCTTTAACTCACACTCTCGTGGTCTTATCTCAGATCTTACCCCTAAAGCCCTATGTCTGCTCTCGCTAGCCCATAAGTGTTTAGAGATAATTTTTGGAAACTTAGTAATTCTAATTTATTTTAAAGCGCTCTCGCTGTGTTTAATTTAAATGCCTAACTTTAGCTATCTGGTTAAAATCTCACACTCTCGTAGTCTTGACCTAACCTAATACACTTTCCTTACTCTCGTAACGAAAAGGTCGATTTTATAATAAAAAGTATCAGCCGGAATACTAAGCTATTAATTATTTTAAGCCTATGGTTGATTTTACCGATTTAGTTTGTTTTAACTACATACCGCCCTAAGGTAATTAGCTACTCATTTTTGTTGAACCAGACAGAGGCAGAGAAACATAAAACGAAATATTCATGGCAGAAAAATAAATAAATAACATAAATATAAAATTGCAAATTAATATAAACCTGGTTAACAATAAAAATGGCAGACTCCTTCTTCCACAGACCGGAAAGCTCGGAGTATTTGGCGGAATCGAAAATAAACTAAAAATTCTGAAGGCTTTGAAACAAATAAATTTTATAACAATTTCCTGATGTTGGAAATTGTTATAGGTTGGGTTTGGATACAATAAAAATAGAGCAATGAAAATAATGCTAAAAAAGAAATAAGGGTATAAAATAATTCAGCAGAGCTTCCGCAAGAAATTGATAGAAATAATACTCTGTGTATTGTTCAAATGAATTATGCTATTTATAGAAGATTGAATGGGCTTGGTAGCTGAACTTGTTGCATGGGCCTCGTAGGAGCAGTTGAGAGAATCCAGGAACGTGGATACAGGTCAGCTGGAAAGTAGGCAATTTCATATGCACGTAACGTTGTGACCAAGTCTTCAGTCAAATAACCTATTTTTCCCTTGTCACGGTCGTGACAAGGGCATCACGTTCGTGTCCTTTGTAATTTAAGTGTCACGGTCGTGAGGGATATGTCACGGTCGTGATTGCTCCTTTTGGGGTGTCACGGTCGTGACACCTAGGTGACGACCGTGAGTGTTACAAAATATGCAGGTTTTGCAGCATTCTTCATTTCTTCATCTTTTTATGGTTGTTTTCGCTCCTTTTGCTTGTGGCTCATGATTTAGCTCTTTATACGATGTACCTGCAAAATGGTAAGGAAAACTCGAGGAATCGGGTGTTAAAACGACGATTATGCGATAAAACGGTAATGAAACTTAGCAATATAATCGATACATTTTCTCGTTATCAAATATCCCAAAAACATCCAAACTAACATAAACCAAAACAACCATAAAACATGGAAAAAAAACCAAACTAACAACCATAAACTTAGAAAGGATCTACAATTCTCTAATTGTCAAACTGATACCCCCTAGCAGAAATAAAATCACCCCAGTGTCAGTCTTCTTCATCATTATAATTGAAATATTCTACATTTATAACCCTTCTTATTTTCTTCACTCTTCTTCGTCGAACAATCAATGCATCTCGTACCCGACACATGTTTTTGTTTTATTCATTTCTCTTTTCATGCAAATAAAATGTTCGGTCTCTATCAAAGAAAGGTAGAACATAAAGATTTAAAATTTAAAAAATAAGACAAATATTTATCGTTTTCGAATTAACATCAGGAAGCTCTTGCACCTATTGACTTTCTTGGATATCAATAGGTTGAGGTTGCTGTTGGGGTAGGTGTTGTTGAACTTCCGGTGCCGGTGCAATTTTATCTACTTCTCCATTCTGAAAATTGTAGTGGAAACAATATTTACCAACTTTAAAGCAAGAAGAGAGAAAGAAACATAAAAACAAAAATAAAAGGATGTGTATAAAAAACCACGAGTCTCTCCTGATGATGCATTTTTTCGACACTTTGCATGTGTTAGATTTGGATGGGTTGATCTCTTGATGGGGGTTGTTGGCCCATTGTACTCGGTCCGACTTGAAGGCTTACTACATCCTGGAGAATGTTGTGTGAAGCCATCTATTCCCACTAGTGCAAAATGACAAATATAATTTTTAAATTTACACCCATTATAATGAGAACGGGTGTAAATGTGTTAAGTGACGAATATAATTTTAAAATGTACACCATTTATATTGAAAACGGGTGTAAATAAGAATCACGGTGTCAAATTTGTAAATAAAATTTCATTTAAAATATTAGTACATGAAAACAGACACCCTATTTTCTAAGAAAGGGTGTAAATTAAAAATATTATTTATAATAAGTTAAAATCATTGTTATACTAATATCTCTATTACTTCCATTAAAGGGAAAATGTGTGTAAATTAATATTGGCTGAAAAATTATTTTATATTTTAATAACTCTAAATATTAATGTTAAACATATTAATAAACCATAATATATTTTGTTAAGTATCATTTAGTTAAATAAATGAATTAAAGGGTGTAAATTAATTAAATTTATAGTCTAATTAAATAATAAGAAAATTACTTATCAAAATCACTTGATCAAAAACTAATAACAAAATAATAACAAAATTACTTGATCAAAAACTATTCATTCTCTCTAAACCCTTTTTTGCCTTCATCGTGAGAAAGTGTAAACCCTTTCCCTTCATCGTGAGAAACATTTTACCTTTATTATGAGAAACCTTTCCCTTCATCTCATCGTGCGTGAGCTGATCTCAGTAATCGCGAGTTGATCTCATTATCATCGCGACCTCTTCTCATTCATCGCATCGTCAGGTCTTCACTTTCCTCTCTCATTCCGCTCGTGTGAGTTCATATCCTTCATCTCACATCCAAGAATCATCGTTTTCCATTTCTCATCATCACACAACCATTATCAATGCTCGATGACAACATGCACGGTGAAAAACCAGACTAATTGGTATGTCTTTCTTTTCTCGGTTTAAATGTTTAGATAGAACATTAGGGTTTTAATTTTTAGGTAAAACATTAGGGATTAATCTTTTAGGTAGAACATTTGGGTTTATAATTTGTATCTGTTACAAACACCATTTTTTATTCATGTATTTAATAATTTATGATGTATTTGATGTTGAATGATGAAAAAAATGAATTGGATTCCCATTGAAATGTTCATAGATGAGATTACAACCAGCTACTTTTGAAAACATCAATTTGTTTTTTCAACTGCGAAAGAAATGAATAATTATAAACTGTTTTTAACTCTTATTGTCTAACTAGTGGGTTAATTGTTAAATATTTTTATAAAACGTTTGTAGTTCTTATCTAAAAATTTCTATTGATGCAGATTGAATATCCTAAGATTGAAGATCGAGAAAAGCCTAGGGATCCTCCTCCTCTGAGCAGGTAGAATTTCTCATCGTCTATTGAGTAGAGAAAAGCCTAGAAAACTTTACTCAATACCTTACTATTTCCTGTGATTCATAGCCTTTTTTCTGAAAAGGATATATTTTGGTGTTGGTTCTGTTTTGTTGCACATTTCTTGATAAAATTGTATTAGTTTCATCAGCTTTTGTTTTGTTGTTCATGTTATTGGGTTGATTAGAGAGGATTTTGTGCGTTTAGGTAGTGTCTTCTTCAAATTGAAGAGTTCTTGTATCTCTGTGGATTTCGTCGTTGTAATTAAGTGACCATTCTCATTGAAGTGGCTTATCCCCGTGGATTTTGTGCGTTTAGGTTGTGTCTTCTTCAAATTGTCTTTTTCTTGGTAAGTTTCTTCAAAGAATATAGTTAATTGATAGTGTACTACCATTTTTTGTTTATTTTTGTATATAATGGAAATGATGGCTTATTATTCCTGCTATATGATTTCCTAGATATATTTTATCTTGTTTGGTTAGACCATGAGATAGTGATTTGACACTGTTAATTGTAAATTGAAATAATTGCTCCTATAATATGATGGAGTTTTCTCATATATGAACATATCAATTTTCTGAGTTTATGTCATAGAGATAAGAGATTTATCTAAGGTTATGTTGATTTTCAATTTCTGTTATTGATTTTCATCTTCAAAAAATTTTCTTTATGTTATGCTAGCATAATTTAACAACTGTAACTGTTAGGCAAATTGAATTGCTCCAACAGCTATAAACAATAGGATTTAAGCGTTGCCCATTTAATAACCTTAGAATGAAAATAAGAGATATAAATAGATTATTTGAACACTGGTTATAATAATTGCCATTGAGTTTTGTACAAAGTATTTTTCAGATGCAAAACCTGTAGGATTACCCAAGTCTCGTCAAGACGGAAGATGTGATAGTAAGGGTACACGTCTAAAGATTAAGCATATGGCTGAAGGGGAAGTTTTTCAAGCACATTTGTATATATTAAATAACACTGATGAGGTTCTGTCGCTCCCGACAAATGAAAATGGATCAGATGAAGGTACAGACGCGAACGGTCGGCGAAAAGGGACAATGAGAACACACAGCCGTGAACTCACTGGAGATGAATAGAGTCGCCAGCTAGGCATTTTTATCCCAGAGGAAAGGTAATGCTGCATAAACCTAGAAAAAGAAGGATAAGACGGTATGCGAACCAGAGAGACTGAGAAAGGGGGTTGGTTACAACCTGGGAAGGTATTAGCACCCAGATTGTCCGTCGTACTCGACGGGATCCACGCTTAAAAGATTTGTGTTTTAAAAGGGGTAGTGTCAGTGCAATTTGTGTGTAAAAGAGCTGGAAAGAATGTGCAGGTGCCAGTGTAAAAGGAGTGAAGTGTATAAATGATGTGTCAGTGTAAGAGTGAAATACTCATGATAATGAGGCTTAAAGAATGAGGCTAGAAAGAGGGGGAATATACAGAGACTTTTGTTCGATAACTGTTAAGTTATGCCTACGTATCCTCTCGTGCAATGAGGAAGTCAGAACACCGTAGTTCGACCCAAAGAGACTGAAAGATGAATTGACTTGTGAACTGCTTACTTGTCTATGCTCAAGTGTATGACCTGTCTGGCTCAGGTGCTAACTGTCTTGCGTTAGACGGAAGAAGCAAGTTCTCGTTTGTGAATGAAGATGATAAGAAAAGAATCCCGGAGGAGACGATTATTGTTTGTTTTTGTATTTTCAGTCTTTTATTGCTTTTGAGAGTCTATCATAAGAAAATGAGTTTAAGCCTAAACCAATGGGTTAGTAAACTCATCACATCTTCCCTCTGATTAGGGGTAATGAGATTACCTTAAGTGTGAAGTCAGATTCTCACACTTAATCACCTTTGATGTAGGATTAAGATCATTAACCTACTTGTGATTATTTGAATGTTTTTGGTGTTTTTGTTTAGTGTTGAGTAATGAGGTTAAGCCATAATCAGGGATTAAACAGACTCATTACACCATCCTAATAGAAGGATAATAGATGAGAATGTTTAAGCTGAGGAATGCTCCTCAACTTAATCCATGATTAGGGATTAAACTCATGACAAAACAAGCCTTTGATTAAGTGGATTTTATTTAATGATATGATGAAGAAGTGGATTTTATGGTTTGTAAGACAACTTGAGGGGGACTTGTCCATTAACACTAGGGTTAGTCCTTCTTAACCAGTTAAGGAAGAATTAGAACCCTAATGCAAGGCCCAAGTTACAAGCTTGATGTCTTAGTGATTATTAGATGGATTGATTAAAGGAGTTAAACACATTAAGGGTTTAACACTTAGGATTAAAGTTATACACTCCATCCTAAGAGAAGGATGCAGGCATAATCTTAATCACAAAGCCTTAAAGCCTTTAGGGTTTAGTCCCTGATTATGAGATGAGAAGAGAAGACTCAAAGAGACACAAAGGTAAAACTAAGAAGGGGGACTAATCAAAACCCTAATCATTGTCATGCTTGGTTGTTCCTAAGGTTTGTGAGGTTTACAAGAACAATCTTCAATGGAACCACCAGGAAGCAGATGAAAGGATCAAGAGAAGCAAAGTGACTTGCTTCATTCAAGAGGTCAAGTCACTTGAAGAAAGAAAGTGGGAGGAACAAGGATGAGCAAGCTCAAACTCAAACACATATAGAAATGCAGCAATGTATGCAAGAGAGATGAAAAGGAAAGTTATGAGAAGTGAAGGCAAATTCACTTCTCAAGTTTACTTACCACCTGAAATGTTAGAAAGAAATGCAATGCAATGCAAAATGGGATGAAATGGTATGATGCTAAACAAAACCAGAAACATGTTGATGATGGTAATGATGATATGGAGTGCTACAAACATGAGGCAAGGCATGGAGATGTTCATACAAGTTCATGGATGCAAATGATGCAAGTTAAGGAGCATGAACTTACATGAAAAGTTATGAAACATACATGGCAAACAACATGGCAAATGCAAGATGCAATGATCAAACATGCTTTCTACATGTCTTAAGATGTCAAATGAATCACATGGATGCTTGAAATGTCATGGCAAGTCATGTTATGCAAGAGAATGCAAGAAGGATGCAAATGGAAGCCCAAATTAGGGTTTATGGATCAAACAACAAACAAAAACCAAAAACAGAAGCAAACCCTAAGATAAAAAATGGAAAATGCCACTAAAAGGATCCCTAATCCTATACTAAACCAAGGTCCAAAGGGGAGGTCTCAACTCTTAACCAATCTCAAGTTATGAATTTTACAAGTTATTAGGGTTTTTAGGGCTCCTAAACAAAAGAAATACCAAACAAATTGAAAATGAGGAATCAAACCATGGCCATTTAATCCTGGAGACTACATGCTAAACACAAAACGATGCAAGAAGAATCAATGTCCAACTCTTCCTAGATAGGCAGAAATGATTTTTGAACTAATGCACAAAAAATGATTTAATTCAATGGAAAATCCTCAAAATGCATCAAGATCAAAAAAGAAATTTGGTTTGAAGGTTGGACAATGTTTCTAAATGTCTTAGAACATCTCATGAATTTTTTTGTGATTTTTAGATACTTAAAAGTATTTTTAATTAATTAATTTCCATTAATCAATTAAAAATAATCTTTTAAATATTTAAAAATACTTTTTTAATGATAAAAAATAAAATGAAAATATTTTTGGGTCATAAAAATTAATAAAACTTATGAGAAAAAGTTTCATAATTTTTAAACATTTTTTACTATTTTAAAATAAATATGCAAATAAAATGAAAAGAAATGAAATTAAAATAAAGAAAATGGGAAAGTAATCAGAATGGAGGGTGGAGATTGAGGCTGGATTCAAATGCGTTGACTGGCGCGCAGATCCAAGGGCCATGGTTGGTTCAGATTAATTAACTTAATTATGGATTAATTAAACTAATAAAATGAATTAGGGCTAATCAAATGCATCTGGGCCACTCAATCAAGCGGGAAGTCAAACAAGTCAAAGGATCCTACGCTCCACATTCAAACTAGAGTTAATGACTGGATTAGGGCACAAATCACTTTCAGGCTGCCGGAGAAGACTTCCGGTCGTCTTCTCCGGCCAGCATCTCCCCTGAAAATCCCCAAAACCCTAAAAACCTAACTAAAATGAAATCTAAGAATTGGGAAATGATCCCCACTCACTCACGAACTAAAACCCCATCTCAAAACAAATTTATAGTTCCTAACAAGGCTGAATCGAAGCAAGAAAGAATTAGGGCACGCAAGTTTCAGAGAGCAATTAAACTCTCATTTCCTCACCATTTGCAAAACCAAAGACATATTCATGATCAGGAAGACACAAAGAACAAGTTTAGAACAAAAGAAATGATTTCTGGAAAAATATTTCTTGAGCTACCTGAGATTCGAAGCTTTCACTTTGATGACTTTCTGGCCCTTTCTCCTTGTGCAATCCACTCCTTAGGATCCCTTGATGATGTTTGAATGCTTTGGAGGAGTTTATATTGGCTGGATGAGGAGTTTGAGCAGCTTCTGCTCAAGCTCAGTTGAAAATGGCAATGGAGTTTCAGGCTGTTTCTGGCAATGGTGAAGGGTTGTTTGTGGTCCAGATGATGAGTGGAGAAGGTCTATGGAGTTTGTTTTGATGTTTGTGAGCTGTGGAGAGAGTTTCGAATGAAACTGCAAGTTGGAGTGAAAATGGTGCAGTGGGGTTACAGCTTGTTTCAGGCTTGTGTTCTTGCTGGTTTCTACTCAATGGGGCATGGTGAGTTGAATGGTGAAAATGGTTTGAGTGTTTTGTGGCTGGGCAGAGAGATTCAAAGCAATTTGCAGCTGGGGTGTGTTTTGTGAATGTGATGGTTTAGGGTGTTTCAGCCTTGCCTCTTCATATCTTTGGCTTGCCAAGGGATATTGTATTTTAATCCTATAGGTCAGATGATGTGACCTGGCCTATAATGATTGGTAAGTTTGCTTTTGCTCAAAGTCCACCTTTTGTGTAAGAGAAGTATGGCTCATGATCTAGGCTAGTACAAGGCATGGGCTGCGCAGCAAGGGTGAGGGGAAAGGTTAGCCAAAGTCAGCATCCAAGGTTGCAAGTTGTAGGAAGTGTGATCATGAGTTTTTGCAAGTTGTTGCTTTATGGTTCACATGGAAAGATCTTGTCCCAAAAGCCATGAAACATGAGCAATGCCTAGTCCATTCTGAATTTTAGGACTTACATGATGTTTATGTGAGGGTTTGATGCCAATTAGAAGTTGCAATTTGCCTTGGTACATGATTTTGCAATTTTTCACACTTGGTGCACATCTTGAAAATCAATGATTTTTGCCAACTTTGTCACACCATAACTTTTGATCCAAGAAGAGTTTGATCATGTTCTTGTACTTTTTGAAAAGGGAAAAATGTGTTCTACAACTTTCATGACCAAAGTTTTTCCATTTGAAGCATTTTTGGATCAAGAATCAAGGCTTGAAAAATGACCTAAAATGAAGCATTCTTGAAAAGTCAACTATGCCCAAAAAGTCAACATTTGCAAAACTTCCAAATTCTTGATTTCCATGAACTTCAACCTTCTTCCATGATCAAATAAAGGTCATATACACTCAAAATGATGAAGATCACCCATTGGTTGGGTCATTGGGGGCCTCAGATGCCCTGATTTTACATTGACTTGTCTGAAAAGTCAACTCTTGATCAGATGACTTCCCCATGGAATTTCTTCATAAAATTTGATATGCATACTCCCTATACCATATAGAGACCAACAGAAACAAGAATGACCAAAAAATTTGGAGCTATGGCCTCTGAAACCAAAACCCTAATTTTAGGTCAACTGTGCAGTCTATCCTGGCTCTGCTTCCATACAAACCTCAGCTCTTGTGATTCTTTGACATTCTTGACTTTGAGGAGATATAATATGATGATTGAACATACATGGACCCCTTTGAAGTGATTGGTGACCTTTGGAGAGGCTCAAGAAGCTCTGGGATTGCTCAGGCCACAAACCCTAGATGCAGATGACCTAGAAACTATGCAGTGAATCAAAAATGTGATATGAGATGATATGATTGAGTTTATGCATATGAGATGATCACAAGCCATGGTGTGAATGGGTGAGGGCAAATTTGGGGTGTTTACAGCTGCCCCTATTCAAACATGAGTTAGCTGTGCAGGTTGTAAGCAACGGCTTAACAGGCAAACAAGATAACTTGTGGTTGAATACCAAAGACAGTCCAAAATTTGCACTCACAGAATGAAGAAGAAAAGGGATATAGATTGTAAAAAAAAAAAAAAAGTATATCGTAAAGTGGGCGACGGAGGACGACCGTCGAGCAGAGGACGACTGCTGGGTAAAGAGCAATGACGGGGACGGCCGACATGCTGGGAAAGTGTAGGAAATAAAACAATGACGGGGACGGCCGACATGCTGGGGATAAAAGGTAAAGCTAAGACGGGGACGGCCGACTAGCTGGGAAAATAAGATTATGATGGGGACGGCCATCAAGATAAAGTAAGATTCTCTGGGAATTAATGAAACATGACGGGGACGGCCATCAAGTTCACAAAGGAAGGTAACCGGCGATGGGGACGGCCATCGGGCTAACAAGGAAAAGGGACCACGACGGGGACGGCCATCGGGTTAAAGAATAAATGAAATAAACAGATGATGGGGTACGGCCATCAAAGGCGAAGGACGATCACCTAGCAGGGGACGGCTGCTCTGTTGGGAATAAAAGAAATATGATGGGGACAGCCATCAAAGGTGGAGGACGACCACCTGGCAGGGTACGGCTGCCGAAAATATCAACGATGGGGACGGCCATCGGATAAAAGGTCAACGATGGGGACGGCCATCGGACGAGCATGATGGAGGACGACCATCAAGAAGTGGAGGACGACCACTCAGCAGGGTACGGCTGCTCTCAAAGTTTATCATGACATAGGACGAATGCCAGATAACCAAAATCAACAATGGGGACGGCCATTGGATAAAATGATGAAGGAAGATCATCAAAAGGTGGAGGACGACCACCTAGCAGGGGACGGCTGCTAAAATCAACGATGGGGACGGCCATCGGATGAGCATGATGGAGGACGACCATCAAGAAGTGGAGGACGACCACTCAGCAGGGTACGGCTGCTCTCAGGGTTTATCATAACACAGGACGAGCGTCAGATAAAAAGAAAATGTTTAACTTGGCGATCTACTGGGGATATAGTGAACACGGACGAGTGTTCACAACCAAGAAAGGAAAGTATAAGTGTTTGGTATTGTGTATAGATTAAAGATGCGGACGAGCATCCTTAAGACTACGATACGGACGAGTATCGGGTAGAAACAAACTGACACAAGTTCAGAGATGATGATACGGACGAGTATCAACGGGTTATCAAAGAACACGGACGAGTGTTGCATCTGAAAGGACTCTTCTGGGGAATAGTAGACACAGGCGAGTATCTATATTCAAGAAGACAAAAGTGTTTGACACAGTGTATGGATTAAAGATGCGGACGAGCATCCTTAAGATTATGATACGGACGAGTATCATGTAGAAACAAACACTGGACGCATATTCTGAGATGATGGTACGGACGAGTACCAACTGGTTAACAAAGAACATGAACCAACGTCGGATCTGTGGGGATGTAACTGGTATATATAAGATACGGACGAGTATCTGTAACAGAGCGAGTGGTGTATAGATGAGTGTTTATCTGCTGGGGAAGGTGACACGGACGAGTGTCAAAAAGGAGAAGAGTGTAATATAAACAAAGTATCTGCTATACAAAGTCTAGGCGACTGCGCTGGGGATATGACACGGACGAGTGTCAAGAAAGTGTATATATATAGGTATATGTGAGTGCAAAGAGGATGTCTTTGGCTTTCTGCTGGTGATTTGACACGGACGGGTGTCAGGCAGTATCTGTAATACGGGTGATTTTGTTTGGAAAGTGTTCAGGCGACTTTACTGGGGAAGTGATGACACGGACGGGTGTCGAAAGGTGTATATACTGGTGTTTGTGAATTGTGAGGCAACTGCTTTTGTTGGGTGTCCGGTGGGGATTTCTGTACAGTGATGATGAACGGTTATTATTCACAAGTGTTAATTCAGAACATGGCTCATGATTATGCTATGCGTTTGATTTTTTGCCGTAATGCTCCGTATTAGACGGAATGCTACGCTCTGAGGGGATAATATGATGCTAATGCCATGATTGTGCAAAGAGACCGAACCGGGACTCGGATCCCGTTGTTGCGAAGATCTCTGGCTGATTTGTTTGAAATGGACCTCCCAGCTGGGGATGAGACCATTGATAGACCTGGAGATATGTATCCACTTGGGGATATAGGTCACTGATTGACATATCCTTGTAATATGGGACCCAGCTGGGGTTTGCAGAAGCCTTCTGTGCTCTGTTGTGACTTCTTCGTGCGCTGCTCTTCTGGGTAGAGGTTGAGGATCTTTCGGGGAGATGATTCCCTGACTCCTGCATTTTGCTGAGGAAGAATGATTGGCACTACGGCTGGGGATGCTGTTGGCCACTCAGCTGGGGAGGAAGCAACTCAGCTGGGGAGAACACCTGGTGCTAAGACTGAGCGAGTATTGATTTGGCAACTTTGCCGGGGAAATGGGCACCTTTCGTGCCACGTGGAAGATAGACCGAGTTGATAACGATCTGCCAGCTTGCTGAGGATGAAGCTTTCATGCCCCAAGTTGCGTTCTGGATACCTGCAATCCTGCAAAGATAAGGAAACGCACAAAAGGTCCCGAGGTATCCCTTACTGGATTCTGTCATAGGAGTTAAGTACCTTCGAGAGTAAGTATATTCCCTGTAAGCATGTGTGTTTTTTTTACTTTTTAGAGAAAAGCATCTGTACTTATTCAATTAGCTTTTTAGAAACATCAGACATTTTTTTTTGCAAAAATAAATGTACAAAACGAGACATGACTGAAAATCTGATTTTATTAATTCATATGCCCTGAATTGGCGAGATACAGTCAAAGAACAAATCCCCTGAAATGAGGAGATTGTTACAAATTGAGAAGCAAAGTGTTGGCGATGTTGACGACGCTTTCAAGGATCTTCCTCTTCTGCTATGACTCGTATGACTTTCGACTCTCTTCTCGTCTTGCTTTCTGGAGAAAGTTGATTCTGATTGGAGCTCGATCCTTTCAAAGCTTACCAAGTTGTAGACGATACAGACGAATTCAGAATGCAATTGTTCGCTTATTCCCTCATTTTGCATGGATCGCCCTTTCGGGTTTTCAATCCATCGGGATACCCATTTTTGCCTGAGCTGTCCAATGCGGCTTTTCAACTCAGCGGGTGTACGTTTTTTTTTTTTGTTTATTTTCCCTTATTTTTGCCCGAGTCTTTTATTCTGTTTTTGACTCGCCGGGATGCCCTATTTTTGCCTGGACTTACATTCTGTTTTTATGTCCAGCGGGTCATTTTATGCGAAGTATTTTTTAACTGCATCTGAATTCACAGGGGATGGGAAATCTTCACCATCCATGGTGCTGAGCATCAGTGCTCCACCAGAGAAAACTTTCTTTACCACGAATGTTCCTTCATAGTTTGGAGTCCATTTGCCCCTGTGGTCTGTATGAGGAGGGAGGATTCTCTTCAACACCAGATCTCCTACTTGGTACTCTCGATGCCTGACTTTCTGATCGAAGGCCTTCTTCATTCTTTTCTGGTACAACTGTCCATGACAGATTGCAGCCAATCTTTTCTCTTCGATCAGACTCAGTTGTTCGTATCGAGCCCGAACCCAATCTGCTTCACTCAGTTTAACATCCATTAATACCCGTAACGAGGGTAATTCAACTTCAACAGGTAGGACTGCCTCCATACCATACACAAGCTGATACGGTGTTGCCCCAGTGGATGTCCTGATTGACGTGCGGTACCCATGCAAGGCAAACGGTAGCATTTCATGCCAGTCTTTGTAGGTGATTACCATCTTCTGCACAATCTTCTTGATATTCTTATTTGCTGCCTCAACAGCGCCATTCATCTTCGGCCTGTAAGGAGAAGAATTGTGATGTTGGATCTTGAAGTCCCGGCACAGCTCTGCCATCATTTTGTTGTTGAGATTGGAACCATTATCAGTAATGATTCGCTCAGGCACTCCGTACCGACAGATGATATCTCTCTTCAGAAATCTGGCTACCACTTGTCTTGTAACGTTTGCATATGAGGCTGCTTCAACCCACTTGGTGAAATAGTCAATGGCGACCAGGATGAATCTGTGGCCATTCGAAGCAGTCGGCTCAATCTTACCAATCATGTCGATGCCCCACATAGCAAAGGGCCAAGGTGAAGACATCACATTCAAAGGATTGGGAGGCACATGCACCTTATCTGCATAGATCTGACATTTGTGGCATTTTATGGCATAGGCACAACAGTCAGCATCCATCGTGATCCAGTAATAGCCCGACCTTAACAACTTCTTGGCCATGGCATGCCCTCCCGCATGGATACCAAAGGAGCCTTCATGTACTTCATGCATCAACAAATCTGCTTCCGTCTTGTCAACACATCTGAGGAGTACCATATCAAAGTTCCTTTTGTATAAAGACCCATCAGTATTCAGAAAGAAACTACCAGCAAGCCTTCTCAAAGTCTTCTTATCATTAGAAGATGCCCCAGGTGGGTATGTTTGATCCTCCAAAAAGCACTTAATGTCATGGAACCAAGGCCTATCATCTTTGACAACTTCTGCTGCAAATACATATGCTGGTCTATCAAGTCTGGACACTGAGATCTGAGGTACAAAGTTAGCAGCTTGAACCTTGATCATGGACGAAATAGTAGCCAAGGCATCTGCAAACTGATTCTCGTCCCGAGGGATATACTCAAGCTTGACTGTTGTGAAGAAAGTCAATAACCTCCTTGTATAATCCCTGTAAGGTATCAGATGATCCTGGTGGGTGTACCATTTCCCGTTGGTTTGATTGATTACCAAAGCTGAATCTCCGAATACGGTCAATGTCTTGATCCTGAGGTCAATGGCTTCCTCAAGGCCCATTATGCAAGCTTCGTATTCAGCTTCGTTGTTAGTGCAGTTGAAAGTGAGCTTTGCCGAGAAAGGCATGTGAACTCCTTTTGGTGAAATGAGCACTGCACCAACACCACGACCATTCATGTTAACAGCCCCGTCAAACATCATAGTCCATTCTTCTTCCGGGTCGGGCCCTTCAGTGTGAATGGGCTCTTCATGATCTCTTGATTTTATGAACATGATGTCTTCATCAGGGAAGTCAAATCTCATAGGCTGGTAGTCGTCAATGGGTTGCTCAGCAAGATATTCAGATAGTACACTGCCCTTGATGGCTTTCTGAGAAGTGTACTGGATGTCGTATTCTGTGAGAATCATCTGCCATCTTGCAACCCGTCCGGTAAGAGCTGGCTTCTCGAAAATGTACTTGACTGGATCCATCTTTGATATCAACAAAGTAGTGTGGGTCAACATATACTGCCTCAGTCGGCGAGCAGCCCACGCTAAAGCACAGCAAGTTTTCTCGAGCAGTGAATAACGTTGTTCACAGTCGGTAAACTTTTTGCTTAGGTAGTATATTGCATACTCTTTTCGACCAGACTCGTCATGCTGGCCCAGCACACACCCCATTGATTCTTCCAATACTGTCAAGTACATAATCAGAGGTCTTCCTTCAACTGGCGGCATGAGGATTGGAGGTTCCTGTAAATACTCCTTGATCTTGTCAAAAGCCTTCTGGCAATCTTCGTTCCACCTGACCGTTTGTTCCTTTCTTAACAGCTTAAACAAGGGTTCACAGGTTGCTGTAAGGTGAGATATGAACCTCGAAATGTAGTTCAATCGACCTAAGAACCCTCGAACTTCTTTCTCAGTTTTCGGTGCAGGCATCTCTTGGATGGCTTTGACTTTATCAGGGTCAACTTCAATCCCTTTCTCGCTCACAATAAAACCCAGCAGCTTACCAGATCGCACCCCGAATGTGCACTTGTTGGGGTTCAACTTTAGTTGGTACTTCCTCAGACGCTTGAATAGCTTTAGCATATTTACCAGGTGATCTTCTTCAGTAAGGGACTTGGCAATCATGTCATCCACATAACATTCTATTTCTTTATGGATCATATCGTGGAATAATGTCACCATAGCCCGTTGATACGTTGCACCAGCATTCTTCAGTCCGAATGGCATCACTTTGTAGCAGAACGTGCCCCAGGGTGTGATGAATGTTGTCTTCTCCATGTCTTCAGGTGACATTTTAATCTGGTTGTATCCTGAAAATCCATCCATGAAGGAGAATACCGAGAACTGAGCTGTATTATCCACCAATACATCAATGTGAGGTAATGGGAAGTCATCTTTTGGGCTGGCTCTGTTCAGATCCCGGTAGTCAACACACATTCTTACTTTGCCGTCTTTCTTAGGCACAGGTACTATATTAGCGACCCACGGTGGATAACTAGTTACAGCAAGGAACCCGGCGTCCCATTGCTTTTGTACCTCTTCCTTGATTTTCATAGCCATGTCTGGGCGAGTACGGCGCAATTTCTGTTTGACCGGAGGGCACTCTTCTCTCAAAGGCAGCTTGTGCACAACAATGTCGGTATCCAACCCTGGCATGTCTTGATATGACCAAGCAAACACGTCCACATACTCTTGAAGTAAATCAACCAGTTGCTTCTTCACTGAGTCTTGCAGGCAGGCCCCGATTTTAACCTCTTTCACGTCTTCCTCTGTACCAAGATTAATCACTTCAACTTCCTCCTGGTGAGGAGTAATAACCTTTTCCTCCTGTCTCAACAACCTGGCGAGCTCTTCAGGAAGCTCATATTCTTCTTCAACCCCTTCATCAGCTTGATTGATCGGATTGTCGAAGTCATACGATGTCATAGCCGTGCTGCTGTCGGTGTTGTCTGGAAGGCATTCTCTGCAAGGGTTTAATTTGTTCATTTTAGTGATTGATTTTAATCTTGCTTTAGAAAAGTGGAAAAAAGTTATCATTTTGAAAACACCGCCATTTATTTTTGCACAAAAAGAAAAATAGAAAAACAGTGAACGAAAAGAAAAAGACTCGTTTGCAAAAAGATGTCTGATATTTCATTAATTGATCTTGTTTGCACAAAAAAGTACAGACGGCCCGATTACAAAATGAGTCTTGTCATCTTGGGCAAGATGCAAGACTTTGATGCATGCTTATAAAAATACAGGAAATAATAATTACTCTGCGTGAGTAACTCTTATAATTTCCTGGGAAGACCAGTTCGAGACACTGCTCCCCGGGGCTTTTGGACGAATCCAGCTTTCCAGGTTGCGTTCCTCTTCCAGCTCGTCTTCCAGACAGTTGATAGCATCAGGGGTAAGCATCCCCCCACTCACAAAGTTGGGCTCTTTCGCAGCCGCTGCTTGATTTTGAGTTGGTCTGTAACCCAACCCAAATTTTTCTTTCTTCTCTTCCACAGCTAAAACCTTGCCCCAGCCTAGGGCAGTTCCTTCCTCAACAACCTTCCGGGCTTGTTGGTAAGACGACATGGAGATTCCAGATACAGCAGATGCTTCATTCACATTCAAGGCTTCAAATCCTTGGCTCATTGTTTCATGGATCTCCCCATCCATCTCAATGTACTTATAAGTAGCCAGGTGGCTAACAAATATATCCTCTTCCCCGCAAATTGTAACAACTTGGCCTTCCCACTCAAATTTTAACTTTTGGTGAAGGGTAGACGTTGTTGCGCCGGCGGCGTGAATCCAAGGTCTACCCAACAAACAGCTGTAGGCGGGCTGAATGTCCATCACATAAAAGATAGTTTTAAAGGTCCGTGGGCCAATTGTCACAGGTAGCTCAATCTCTCCCAGAACCGATCTCTTAGAACCATCAAAGGCTCTTACTACCAGGTTACTGGGTCTCAATGCCAATCCATCATATTCTAACTTCACCAAAGCCTTCTTTGGTAAGACATTAAGGGACGACCCTGTGTCTACCAGCACATGAGAAAGGACTGCTCCTTTGCATTCCATGGTTATGTGCAAGGCTTTATTGTGGTTGCGGCCATCCGCTGTCAAGTCAGTATTGGTGAACCCTAGCCCATTGCTAGCAGTAACATTTCCAACCACGGTTTCCAACTGGTTGACAGTAATCTCTTCAGGCACGTAAGCTGCGTGCAAGACTTTGAGTAGTGCATTCCGATGGGCTTCGGAGCACATAAGCAGAGAGAGGATAGAGATTTTGGATGGCGTTTGGTGAAGCTGATCCACAATTTTGTAATCACTCTTTTTGATGATTCTCATAAACTCATCAACTTCTTGATCGAATGGTGTTTTTAAAGCTTCTTTGACAGCTTGATCTTCCTGCACCGGGCTCTTTCCTTTTGCCTTGGCAGCAGCTTCTGCTTCGGCAGTAGGTCTTTGAATTGGTGGAGCAAAGAGACGTCCGCTTCGAGTGAAGCCTCCGCCTCCCCCCACATTATCTATTTGTGGTGCAGGTGTTGATGTATCAAGAGTGATTCTTTTTCCTTCGCAGTACACGTCAGAGCCATAGTGCCAAGGGATGGCCCTGTTGCTTTCATATGGTACTGGTCCAGGCACCGTAACAGTGACCGGACTGATTGCTGCTGCTGAAGGGACTGTGATTGTTTGTGGATCATAAAAGATTGTAACTGGTGCTCTGACGGGAGCAGCACCTTCTGAATGGTAGGCAGAGTTGTTTTCAGGATCATAAAATATCGTGACAGTAGAGACATCTTCATGATTTGTTGCTGGAGTTGTAGGAGACAATGGTGGAAGAATGGATGTTGTTGTTGTAGGAGTTTCAAAATGGAGTGAAGCTGAAGTTGTAGCAGGAAAATTTGTTGAAAACTGATCAATTGAGATGATAGATGAAGTACTTGTTGATGAAGCCGAAGAATTGTCAGGAACAATGGTTGCTGCAGTTGTAGGAGGTTCTGAAATTGTTGCTGATGAGATTGGTGGATTTGTTGGAAATGATGTGGTGATCTGAAGTTGGCCACTCTGAATAAGGCCATCTATGCCATTCCTCAAATTATCGCACCCATTTACCGAGATATTGCAGTAAGCACAACCCAACTCACACCCTGGGAACATTTGACATTCCAGGAGCTGAGCCTTGATTTCCACCAACGGTGTCCGGATCTGACCCACACTGGTTATTAAATAAGACGGCTTGTCTTCTTCAATGGCGTTAATCCTGGGACCACCGTGGTTTGGCATCGGGTTCTTATTGACATTGGGTGGTGGTGCGAAATTCAGAGCCTTCGAGTCTACCAGGTCTTGTACCTTCATATGCAGAGCCCTGCATTTTTCTGTACTGTGGCCAGGTGCGTTTGAATGAAAAGCACACCTAGAATTGGAGTCATAGTTCCTTGGTAGACTGTTGGGATCCGGAGGTGCCAACGTTCTTAGCTCAACCAGGTTGATTTTCAGAAGTTGTGGCAGCAAGGTAGCATATGGCATAGGGATCGGATCGATCACTCTGTTAGCTTGAGATGGCCTCTGTTGGAATGGCCTTTGTTGGCTGTTGTTGTTGCTGTTGCTGTTGTTGTAATTTTTTGGAGGATACTGATTTTGTTGATGGTACTGAGGTTGTGGCTGATAGTTTTGTTGCGGAGGTTGATAGACTGGCTGAGGATGAGCTGGAGCAGGAATGGTGACCGCTGCTGTTGACCTTTGATCATATTGGGGCCTGCCCCTGTTGGTGTGGATGGCATTGGTCTCGCCAGTTCTTCTCGGGCCTGCAAAAGGCTTTCTTGTACTACTGGACAAGCTTGCACCATTGTCAGAAATCTTACCCATTTTTAACAGGCTTTCAATTCTTTCCCCAGCTATGACAACATCTGCGAAGCTAGTGGAAGAGAAAGCAGCCAACCTGTCAATATATGTTCCCTGAAGGGTGTTCATGAACATATCTGCCATTTCCCTTTCAGACATAGGTGGTTGAACGGCAGCAGCCAATTGCCTCCATCTCTGGGCATATTCTCGGAAACTCTCCCTTGAAGACTGTGACATTCCCATTAGGAGGGTCCTGTTGGGTGCCATGTCTAAGTTGTACTGATACTGTCTGATGAAGGCCTCTGCCATGTCCTTCCAGCATCTAATAGTTGCCCTTGTTAGGTGAGAGTACCATTCTCTTGAGGCCCCAGTCAAGCTGTCTTCGAAATAGAACATCCAGAGCTTCTCATCCATAGTATAGGCCTTCAGTCTTCCCAGAAATGACTGTAAATGAGTCCGAGGACAGGAAGTCCCATTGTATTTTTCAAAACAAGGAGGCTTAAACTTATGGGGGATCCTGACCCCGTCTACCAAGCCCATATCCATCACGTCAAAACCCAAAGAGTTTTGAGACTCTAGGGATCTCAACTTCTCAGCTATCTCATCCAACCTTCTATCGTAAGCTTCTTCCCCAGCACCCATTACTGTAAACTGGTCCTCTTGAGGGTCTTCCTGAAGTACCCTGGCTGCAGTGGCTGTCCCTTGAACATTTGCAGGAATGTTGATCTCGGGATGCAGATGTGGGCCAAACACAGGGGGGTTAACATGAGGTTGCACCCTTTCGTTGTTGCTGGTGCCGGCAGTCCCTATATGTGGATCCTCTTGATTTTGCCTTTCCACCATGGCCCTCAGTCTTTCCTGGCTCTGAGCCATGTTGTTCATCACTTCCATGAACTGCGTCATCTGTGTTCTCATTTCCAATCTTTCGTTTGCCATCTGATTTCTGACCTCTGCAAGGTCCTGCTGTACCTGATCCATTTGAATTCCCGGAAGGTTGTTTCGGGTTGGATAACGGTGCGGACGGTTGAGGGGAAATACCCGGCGCCTAGCAATAGTTCCTGAACATCACAACAGAGTTAGTGGCAATAAAACAAAAAACCTACAAAACAAACAAAAGGGTTAGTATGCAATGCAGTATGCTTATTTGCTCTCAAGGTATCCGACTTGGCATTCAGTTTTGACCCTTCCAGACCCTTGAAGATGTTGTTATTGTTGCTTGAAGAAAACTCAGGTGAAGCAAACTAACACAAATATATTACAGAAGGTGAAATAATACAACTTGTTCATTTTACAACACAAACCCTCTAAGGGGTCAAAATACATTACAAGAACATAAAAGTACATGGAAAGAAAGCAACAACAAACAAATGGTCAAACACCAAGACCAAACTCATCCTCACGAACTTCCTTGAGAAGTGCTTCGGTCACAGGATCAGCCGGGCGCTCCGTGAGATTCCTGATGAGGAGATTTCGGGTTGTAACAGCTGCTGCTAGCTTCTTGTGCTGAGTTTGTTCTTTGGACCTCTTCACCCCTGCTTTGATCTTCAGCTCTGATATCTCCCTCTGGGCTGCTGCCAGGGCCTCTTGCTGTTCTTTTGCACTAGCTTCCAGTTGCTCCATCTTGTCTTGAACTCTCTTGTCTTCCAGGGTACGAGCCTCGGTGATCCTGACCCACCGGGCTTGACTCTCCTTCAAATACAAGTCTGTTCTTGCTCTCTGGAACTGGGCTTCTTTGCAAGCATTCTTCAGAATTTGTTCTCCAGCTTTAAACTTTTTGATATAATCCCCAGACTTCTCAATCTTAGTCAAATGCTCCACTCTCAACTTCTCCAGTCTCTCAATCTCCCTCATACCTTCACTCCTCTCCCGGAGGGTCTTTTGCAAAGCCTGGGTTAGCTTCTCATTCCTTTCTTTCAAACTCTCAAACTCTTCCAAACTGATAGTGGCAGGGGATGGTGCTGAAGATGACTCAGGCATGTCTTCTATGGTAAAGGGCATTCCAGAGAATTGGGCCCTGACACGGGACCACTCATAGTATTGTGCTGATGCCACATTATTGCACTTCCCCAGAATGGTGATTCCCTTGGTTTGAACATTATCCCAGGCCCAGGCAGCCTGCCTAACAACAGCCAGATTAATCTTGTTCTCACAATAAAGAGTCTCCACCAAATCCTGTGCCTTGGGAGTATGGACCAGTGCATAGCCCAGTTGCCTCCTGAACAGCAGAGGGTTGCAATTGATACTTCCCTTAACTCCTATTAAGGGCACATTGGGAAAATGCCCACAGCTGGTGATGATATCCCTGCCCTTGGTGCTTTGAGTACACCATCTGATATCTGCTGAAGTTAGAATAGTGAGTCTCTTAGCCCAGTTGCTCTGCTGATGAGGATTTAGAAAGGCATCTGTCCTGGGTAGATGCTTGAGAAGCCAAGTATGGAACAATGGAGCACAACACCTCACTAATCTCCCCCTCTGCTTTTCATTCCTCTGATGCACTGAATAGTAAAGATCCCCCAATAAAGTTGGCACTGGGTTCTTCAGGATGAACAGATGGATTGCATTCTTGCTAATGAATCGAGGCTCATCGGCAAACAATACAATTCCATATATGCTCAAGGCCAGTAGAGCACAAACAGCCTTCCATTCTCCTAGAGAAGCTTTCTGGGTAGTTTGGGAGATCAGGAAATCCAAATGAAAGCCAGGGATTCCAGCTTTAGAGGTCATATGCTGCTCAATCAGGGCAGGCTCCAGATGTAAAGCTTTTGCTACCTCTCCATTGCTAGGAAAGACCATCTCAGGGTTGAAAGGGGTTCCAGCCCTGATAGGTATGCCAACTAATGAGGAGTACTCTTCCAACAGAGGGCCCAACTGAAAGTCTTGAAAGGTGAAACATCTCAATGGGGGATCATAAAACTGAATGCATGTGTGGATCAGGCTTCTCTGCGAAGGGTCCAGATCCATGACCATGTCAAGTATATCTCCATAATGCTCCCTGAACAAAGGTATGTGATCTGGAGCGATCAGGGTCTGAATCCTCCTGATGTCTGATAACTCTGGCTGGAAAAAGTGGTAGGTGATGTTGCTCTTTTTAGGAGCCATGATGCTGAGACTGAGTAGAGACAGGTACTGATGATAATGCTGAAGTGATGAGCCACTGGTTGGCTGGTGCAGGAGATAGCTGAAACAGATGCTGGTGAAGATAGGTCAATACAGAAGATGGGGTCAAAACCAAAACCAGATGAATGATGGATACCCTGAAACACAAATAAGCAAATGTCAATATGATGCAATGATTATGTATGCAGATGATATGCAAGGATTTGTGACTGAGCTGGATCTGATCAAACTGCTCTGATATAGGTCCAAGTGTGTTCAAGAATTCCAGATGGAGGTCTATAAATCCAGTAACCAGGGTGGGGGACTCAAATAAAGAGTCACATGTCCAGGGTTTAGAATCACAAGAACTGTCCAACATGGAGCACTCTTAACAAGTCAAAGTAACAGGGTATTCTGAGGTCAAGGTACCTGCAAACCTGTAAACAGCCCAACCCCCTCACTGGTGGTGTTCTAAAACAAGGATCCTCAGACTTGGATCAGTTATGAGAAGTGTAAACATTTCTAACCCGGAGGTACAGTGTTTACAATAACCATAACAATTCCTCCTCTAATTCACCTCAGTTTCCGAAGGTCAGTACTAAAAGGTCATCCAGACTTAGCAGGCTTCCCAGATAGCCCTAGCATTGCAGGAAATCTGCAACACAGAGTTCTCAAGAAGAAACCCATATCTGAACCGTGTTTCATATTCCCGCACCAGACCGAAATGGAATGGGAAAGAATATGATTCACTCTAGCCTAGGTGTCACTCAGGTCCCAGGTATAGGACCTTAACTCTCAATGAATCACCCACCCACCAAAGCAAACAACAGATCCAGCCAGCAACATGACAGTATGATATATACAAATGCAATAAAGAAAGCAGTAAAGCAAACTGTACATAAAGCAAAATAAATACAAACACAAATAAGCGCATAACACCCCAGTAAACACAAATCAAACAAGCGCTAGGAGGAACCCACAAAAAGAACCAGAAGCCCTGGTTGCAATATAAGGTTCCCCAGCAGAGTCGCCAAGCTGTCGCTCCCGACAAATGAAAATGGATCAGATGAAGGTACAGACGCGAACGGTCGGCGAAAAGGGACAATGAGAACACACAGCCGTGAACTCACTGGAGATGAATAGAGTCGCCAGCTAGGCATTTTTATCCCAGAGGAAAGGTAATGCTGCATAAACCTAGAAAAAGAAGGATAAGACGGTATGCGAACCAGAGAGACTGAGAAAGGGGGTTGGTTACAACCTGGGAAGGTATTAGCACCCAGATTGTCCGTCGTACTCGACGGGATCCACGCTTAAAAGATTTGTGTTTTAAAAGGGGTAGTGTCAGTGCAATTTGTGTGTAAAAGAGCTGGAAAGAATGTGCAGGTGCCAGTGTAAAAGGAGTGAAGTGTATAAATGATGTGTCAGTGTAAGAGTGAAATACTCATGATAATGAGGCTTAAAGAATGAGGCTAGAAAGAGGGGGAATATACAGAGACTTTTGTTCGATAACTGTTAAGTTATGCCTACGTATCCTCTCGTGCAATGAGGAAGTCAGAACACCGTAGTTCGACCCAAAGAGACTGAAAGATGAATTGACTTGTGAACTGCTTACTTGTCTATGCTCAAGTGTATGACCTGTCTGGCTCAGGTGCTAACTGTCTTGCGTTAGACGAAAGAAGCAAGTTCTCGTTTGTGAATGAAGATGATAAGAAAAGAATCCCGGAGGAGACGATTATTGTTTGTTTTTGTATTTTCAGTCTTTTATTGCTTTTGAGAGTCTATCATAAGAAAATGAGTTTAAGCCTAAACCAATGGGTTAGTAAACTCATCACATCTTCCCTCTGATTAGGGGTAATGAGATTACCTTAAGTGTGAAGTCAGATTCTCACACTTAATCACCTTTGATGTAGGATTAAGATCATTAACCTACTTGTGATTATTTGAATGTTTTTGGTGTTTTTGTTTAGTGTTGAGTAATGAGGTTAAGCCATAATCAGGGATTAAACAGACTCATTACACCATCCTAATAGAAGGATAATAGATGAGAATGTTTAAGCTGAGGAATGCTCCTCAACTTAATCCATGATTAGGGATTAAACTCATGACAAAACAAGCCTTTGATTAAGTGGATTTTATTTAATGATATGATGAAGAAGTGGATTTTATGGTTTGTAAGACAACTTGAGGGGGACTTGTCCATTAACACTAGGGTTAGTCCTTCTTAACCAGTTAAGGAAGAATTAGAACCCTAATGCAAGGCCCAAGTTACAAGCTTGATGTCTTAGTGATTATTAGATGGATTGATTAAAGGAGTTAAACACATTAAGGGTTTAACACTTAGGATTAAAGTTATACACTCCATCCTAAGAGAAGGATGCAGGCATAAGCTTAATCACAAAGCCTTAAAGCCTTTAGGGTTTAGTCCCTGATTATGAGATGAGAAGAGAAGACTCAAAGAGACACAAAGGTAAAACTAAGAAGGGGGACTAATCAAAACCCTAATCATTGTCATGCTTGGTTGTTCCTAAGGTTTGTGAGGTTTACAAGAACAATCTTCAATGGAACCACCAGGAAGCAGATGAAAGGATCAAGAGAAGCAAAGTGACTTGCTTCATTCAAGAGGTCAAGTCACTTGAAGAAAGAAAGTGGGAGGAACAAGGATGAGCAAACTCAAACTCAAACACATATAGAAATGCAGCAATGTATGCAAGAGAGATGAAAAGGAAAGTTATGAGAAGTGAAGGCAAATTCACTTCTCAAGTTTACTTACCACCTGAAATGTTAAAAAGAAATGCAATGCAATGCAAAATGGGATGAAATGGTATGATGCTAAACAAAACCAGAAACATGTTGATGATGGTAATGATGATATGGAGTGCTACAAACATGAGGCAAGGCATGGAGATGTTCATACAAGTTCATGGATGCAAATGATGCAAGTTAAGGAGCATGAACTTACATGAAAAGTTATGAAACATACATGGCAAACAACATGGCAAATGCAAGATGCAATGATCAAACATGCTTTCTACATGTCTTAAGATGTCAAATGAATCACATGGATGCTTGAAATGTCATGGCAAGTCATGTTATGCAAGAGAATGCAAGAAGGATGCAAATGGAAGCCCAAATTAGGGTTTATGGATCAAACAACAAACAAAAACCAAAAACAGAAGCAAACCCTAAGATAAAAAATGGAAAATGCCACTAAAAGGATCCCTAATCCTATACTAAACCAAGGTCCAAAGGGGAGGTCTCAACTCTTAACCAATCTCAAGTTATGAATTTTACAAGTTATTAGGGTTTTTAGGGCTCCTAAACAAAAGAAATACCAAACAAATTGAAAATGAGGAATCAAACCATGGCCATTTAATCCTGGAGACTACATGCTAAACACAAAACGATGCAAGAAGAATCAATGTCCAACTCTTCCTAGATAGGCAGAAATGATTTTTTGAACTTAGGATCAAAATAATGCACAAAAAATGATTTAATTCAATGGAAAATCCTCAAAATGCATCAAGATCAAAAAGGAAATTTGGTTTGAAGGTTGGACAATGTTTCTAAATGTCTTAGAACATCTCATGAATTTTTTTGTGATTTTTAGATACTTAAAAGTATTTTTAATTAATTAATTTCCATTAATCAATTAAAAATAATCTTTTAAATATTTAAAAATACTTTTTTAATGATAAAAAATAAAATGAAAATATTTTTGGGTCATAAAAATTAATAAAACTTATGAGAAAAAGTTTCATAATTTTTAAACATTTTTTACTATTTTAAAATAAATATGCAAATAAAATGAAAAGAAATGAAATTAAAATAAAGAAAATGGGAAAGTAATCAGAATGGAGGGTGGAGATTGAGGCTGGATTCAAATGCGTTGACTGGCGCGCAGATCCAAGGGCCATGGTTGGTTCAGATTAATTAACTTAATTATGGATTAATTAAACTAATAAAATGAATTAGGGCTAATCAAATGCATCTGGGCCACTCAATCAAGCGGGAAGTCAAACAAGTCAAAGGATCCTACGCTCCACATTCAAACTAGAGTTAATGACTGGATTAGGGCACAAATCACTTTCAGGCTGCCGGAGAAGACTTCCGGTCGTCTTCTCCGGCCAGCATCTCCCCTGAAAATCCCCAAAACCCTAAAAACCTAACTAAAATGAAATCTAAGAATTGGGAAATGATCCCCACTCACTCACGAACTAAAACCCCATCTCAAAACAAATTTATAGTTCCTAACAAGGCTGAATCGAAGCAAGAAAGAATTAGGGCACGCAAGTTTCAGAGAGCAATTAAACTCTCATTTCCTCACCATTTGCAAAACCAAAGACATATTCATGATCAGGAAGACACAAAGAACAAGTTTAGAACAAAAAATATGATTTCTGGAAAAATATTTCTTGAGCTACCTGAGATTCGAAGCTTTCACTTTGATGACTTTCTGGCCCTTTCTCCTTGTGCAATCCACTCCTTAGGATCCCTTGATGATGTTTGAATGCTTTGGAGGAGTTTATATTGGCTGGATGAGGAGTTTGAGCAGCTTCTGCTCAAGCTCAGTTGAAAATGGCAATGGAGTTTCAGGCTGTTTCTGGCAATGGTGAAGGGTTGTTTGTGGTCCAGATGATGAGTGGAGAAGGTCTATGGAGTTTGTTTTGATGTTTGTGAGCTGTGGAGAGAGTTTCGAATGAAACTGCAAGTTGGAGTGAAAATGGTGCAGTGGGGTTACAGCTTGTTTCAGGCTTGTGTTCTTGCTGGTTTCTACTCAATGGGGCATGGTGAGTTGAATGGTGAAAATGGTTTGAGTGTTTTGTGGCTGGGCAGAGAGATTCGAAGCAATTTGCAGCTGGGGTGTGTTTTGTGAATGTGATGGTTTAGGGTGTTTCAGCCTTGCCTCTTCATATCTTTGGCTTGCCAAGGGATATTGTATTTTAATCCTATAGGTCAGATGATGTGACCTGGCCTATAGTGATTGGTAAGTTTGCTTTTGCTCAAAGTCCACCTTTTGTGTAAGAGAAGTATGGCTCATGATCTAGGCTAGTACAAGGCATGGGCTGCGCAGCAAGGGTGAGGGGAAAGGTTAGCCAAAGTCAGCATCCAAGGTTGCAAGTTGTAGGAAGTGTGATCATGAGTTTTTGCAAGTTGTTGCTTTATGGTTCACATGGAAAGATCTTGTCCCAAAAGCCATGAAACATGAGCAATGCCTAGTCCATTCTGAATTTTAGGACTTACATGATGTTTATGTGAGGGTTTGATGCCAATTAGAAGTTGCAATTTGCCTTGGTACATGATTTTGCAATTTTTCACACTTGGTGCACATCTTGAAAATCAATGATTTTTGCCAACTTTGTCACACCATAACTTTTGATCCAAGAAGAGTTTGATCATGTTCTTGTACTTTTTGAAAAGGGAAAAATGTGTTCTACAACTTTCATGACCAAAGTTTTTCCATTTGAAGCATTTTTGGATCAAGAATCAAGGCTTGAAAAATGACCTAAAATGAAGCATTCTTGAAAAGTCAACTATGCCCAAAAAGTCAACATTTGCAAAACTTCCAAATTCTTGATTTCCATGAACTTCAACCTTCTTCCATGATCAAATAAAGGTCATATACACTCAAAATGATGAAGATCACCCATTGGTTGGGTCATTGGGGGCCTCAGATGCCCTGATTTTACATTGACTTGTCTGAAAAGTCAACTCTTGATCAGATGACTTCCCCATGGAATTTCTTCATGAAATTTGATATGCATACTCCCTATACCATATAGAGACCAACAGAAACAAGAATGACCAAAAAATTTGGAGCTATGGCCTCTGAAACCAAAACCCTAATTTTAGGTCAACTGTGCAGTCTATCCTGGCTCTGCTTCCATACAAACCTCAGCTCTTGTGATTCTTTGACATTCTTGACTTTGAGGAGATATAATATGATGCTTGAACATACATGGACCCCTTTGAAGTGATTGGTGACCTTTGGAGAGGCTCAAGAAGCTCTGGGATTGCTCAGGCCACAAACCCTAGATGCAGATGACCTAGAAACTATGCAGTGAATCAAAAATGTGATATGAGATGATATGATTGAGTTTATGCATATGAGATGATCACAAGCCATGGTGTGAATGGGTGAGGGCAAATTTGGGGTGTTTACAGGTTCATCCATACTTCAGTACACATAAAACCATTGTCAAAGCCAAAAACCCTCGAATGTCTGAAAAATGGGTGTTTAAAGAGCATAATAGAATATTCTCAAAATGGTTTAAAACAAAGATTATGAATGATAATAATGCTTCAGATACATTAAGGTTTCTAGCATATGAGCCTAGATTTAATGTCTTTTGTTGGAGTGGGTATGATATAAATAAATTTTCCTTTTGTACAAAATCACAAGATGATAAGAGTACCATGCAAAATAGTGGGGTAATGGTAATGGCTTCTTCAATGCACTTCTCTAGTTCAAAGGATAAAAACCCCATCTTAGCATCCATAGCTTACTTTTGCATTATAGAAGAGATATGGGAGCTTAATTATGTGAAGTTTAAAGTTCCTATTTTCAAATGTAAGTGGGTTAATAGTAACAATGGTGTACAAACTGATGAATTAGGATTTACACTGGTGGACTTGGATAAGGTGGGATATAAGGAGGAACCTTTCATCATGGAAGCTCAAGCAATACAAGTATTTTATGTAAAGGATCCCTCAAACAATAGGTGGTTCGTTGTCCTCCAAGGAAACATGAATCATAGTGATAAAAATGAGGATTCAACTCTAGACATTGATCACAATACTTTTGTTTCAACATAAAGGCCTTCTTTTAATGATGAAAATGAAGCTGATGATGTTTATGCCACATGGTATGATCATGAAGAAGGGTTTTTGGAGGATAATAGAAAATAACAAGTAACATTTGAATTATATATGTAAAATTATTTATATAGAAAATAAGAAGAAAATGTGTTGCAATACGGCGGGAGGGGAGGAACAAGGTTTTTGTTACGAAATAAATGCATCTACACTTAAAATATGATATTAGTTCCATGAACATGATCATATATCTATTTTCACTGATGATTTTTCTTTTCTCTGTAAACAGGAATTATGGATCCATCTAGTACTTCTCCAAAAAAAAAAGACTAAAGATGTGGCTTCTCAAAAAAAATAGAAGACTAAAGATGTGGCTTCTCCAAAAAAACAGAATACCAAAGGTAATTTTATTGTTTGTGAACCAATGCAAACATAGGTGTAGTTCTTTGTGTTTTTGTTGTTCTCTTATATACAATTTAGTATATGGACTCTATTAGTATGAATGTTTGTGAACCAATGCAAACATCTAAGTCAAAACAACATTTAAGTTTTGTTTGTCCTAAGATGTTAAAGGACATTTTCCCTCCCAAATTATTGTCATGTGCCAATCAATGACAATTAACATAAACTAAAGATATTTGAGTTATATGATTGGTGTTATAATAGAAAAGGAAGAATGAGATAAGTGGAAAATGATTATGTGAGAAAACTGATACTCAATTCAAAATATTTTTTAATATTCTTTTACCTTTCTTTTGTCATTTGCTTATAAAAATAAAGTATATTCTTTTAATAAAATGTGACTTTTAGAAAAAGAAAAATTAAATAGCACATGCAATTATGAGTGAAAATGAAAGACTAGACTTTAACCATTTGGTAGAGATTTTTCAAAACAGACCCTTGATGTGTTTCAAACTTTTAAGTTAGAGTCTCATCCCTTTTTTATATTACTGTTTTATTTATGACTTAACTCCAATTTTGTGAATCCATAATATAAAATTAAGGCATGAATGAATAATATGGCAACCTGATGACTAGTTTAATATTATTAATAAATGTGCACAAGTCTCAATAGTAAAGTATTCCTAAGTTATAACTCAACTAACAAAAATCGATATTGTGGATTCACATGAAACTTTCAATTTACGGGCCATGTTATTTTGCACCATCAATCACTGATTATTTTTCTCTCTGAACAGACATTGTGGATAAACATAAGAAGACTAAAGATGTGACTTCTCAAAAAAAAGGCTACATGTGCAATATTCTGATGCCTTTAAGTTATACCTTTATGTTATTAATTATTTGTGATTTTGATGTACTTTGCATGGAGTTATATACAGATAGTGTTGCGAAAAACAAAGTTGCTTCTAGCAGCACTTCATTGAACACCATGAGGCTGGATGAGGATACAAAGAATTTAGCTCGTGAGTTTTCGGCTACTCTGTGATTGTTTTGTTGAATTGAATGAACCTTTTTGTATCTATTTGAGGGGTTCCATTTTTCTACCGCGTCGTATTCCTAGTTTCCTAGAGTATATATTATGACTTGTGAACTTATAGAATTATATATTATGAGGTGTGACTCTTTAGCATGATATTTGCAAGTATGGTTATGAGGTGTGAACAATTTAGACTTAAGAGGATTGATTTTTATGTGACAAAATATTATGTTTGATTTTACATAATGTATGTGATAGCATATTATGTTTGATATGTATGAGTTGGTTTATATGTATGATTTTACAAAATGTATGTGACAGAATATTTTGTTTGATTTACAATGAACCTATAGAACTCGGAACTTTTTCACATACAACAACCATTATAAACAATTAAAATCACATAAGTTATGACTGATTATTTTTCTCTCTAAACAGACATTGTGGATAAGCATAAGAAGACTAAAGATGTGACTTCTCCAAAAAAAAGACTAAAGGTGCAATATTCTGATGCATTTAAGTTATGCCTTTAACTTAAAATTTATTTGTGATTTTGATGTACTTTGCATGGAGTTATGACTGATTATTTTTTGTAGTATTTATTTATGTACACGAGTGGTATTGAGTTAGTAATGATTATAGTCAATTAGTTATACCTCCATGTTTCTACAGTATGTTGAATGTGTAGGGTTGTTATGTATAGATAATGTTACGACAAACAAAGCTTCTTCTAGCAGGACTTCATTAAACCAATGTCGCTCCCAGGATTTTCATCCTAGTACAAATGCGAAAGTGGCGCGGAAAGGGTAGAGTCGCCAACCATGAATTTTTATCTCGAATGAATGGGAAAGGTAATGTTGCACAAACCTAAGCAAGTAGGAAAGGACGAGGTCTTGCAAACCAAAGATCTGGGTTCGGGAGTCGGTTACGACCTGGGAAGGTATTAGCACCTCAAATCGTCTGTCGTACCTGATGGGATCCACGCTTGCTTGTTTTGTTTCAAAGGGTAAAAGAATAAAACTGCTGAGCAAATGAACTGCTAACTGGAAACTGGAACTAAAATGAGAAATGAATTGGAAAATAGAACAAAAATAAAGAAGGGGAAATGAAAGGAAAATAAAGAATGTGCTCGAACGGGCCCTACCCCGTTGCCTACGTACCTCATCGGGAAAATGAGGATCAGAGTCGACGTAGTTCGCCTAACTAAGGAGGGAACTATTTGTTTGTGTTTTTATGGCTGGAACTGCGTATGCCTATGCTCAGGTGTTGCAGGCTCGTCTGGTACGAGTTCACTTACCATCTTGCATGTGAGACAAGTAGTTGCAAGTTCGCATTGAGAATGAATGAGGTGAGAAAAGAAGTTCCCGCAGGAAAGTCGCTTATTGTTTGTTGTTTTCTTTTTAAGAGTTTTGTATGAATTTGGCACAAGGAAGTGAATTCAAACTCTTTTCCATGGAATGTGTACTTGCTAATACATTCCAAGATGGAATAGTATAACAAGCACACCAAGCAGGGAGAATTTATCCAAGACTTGTTTCCAAGGATTAGGGTCTAAGTTCACTAGCTTGTTGAACTTATTACATGTTTTTGTAGCTTGTGAAGAAGTATCTTTTAGATTTCTTTGTGAAAATAATCTCTTAATCAGACTTGTACATCATGCTAGACAAGCCTACACTATTCCAAGATGGAATGAATGTAAGTGCCCCCATGGAATAAGGCTATACACAAGAGATTCTTTCATGCATTTATTAAGTGTTTTTTATTTTGTTTGAAGATGAGAAAAGAAGACTCAGGAGGAAAAAGGTCAAAGCTAAAGGGGGACTAAGACACAACCCTAAGTTATCTTATTATGTATAAGAAGTGATCCTATGGTTTGGGAGGTATTCTAAACCTAAGGAAAAGAAAAGCAAGTTAGAGTTCAACTTACTTCCTAAGGAAGTTAAGTTGAATCTAAAGAACAAAAGGGAAGCCTATGAACAAGGCACCAAGTGCCAAGGCAAACACAATTAAAATGCATAAGAAAGAGGAATGAAGAATGATTACCTCATCTCCCCCCCCCATACAAAACAAATATTAGCATGATGAAGTAATTTGAACAATTATAACATGGCAAACTTCAATTAGGAACTCACACTAGCTTAAGAAAGGTGTTAGCGAACTTCTAAGGCTAATACCTAAGTCTAAGGTATCTTATAAGGTAACACACTTCAAAAGTCAGTAGCTAAATCATATTAAAAATATCTAAAGGGATTAAGTGGATCAAAATCAAACTATGCCTTAAAGTGTTATTAAACCCTAATGAAACCTAAAGAAGAATTAAAAGGACACCTAAGTGCTTTAGCATACTAAAATCTCCTAAAATTAAAGGTAAATGAAAAATCCAGAACTTAACACTACATGGAAATGAAGGATGGGATCAGATCATAAGAGAAAGAAGAGATTCAAGTTAAAGATATTCAAACCTGATATTGAAAGATGGAAGCATGCATATGGACACATGGTTTTAAAAGTGAAACAAATGACTTGAGATTAAAACTCAAAAATGACCAAAGAGACTTGAACTCCCCATACAAAAACCAGAGATTTGACAACAAGTTAGAATGGAAATTATATTTGGAAAATATTTACAAATGAAGTGGCAAGAGGTATCTTAATGCTAAGTGTCAAAATTAGGGTTTTTAAGGGCCTTTGGATGACAAATGAAGTTCAAGAGAATGAAAAGGCTCTAAATTTGAGGTAAACAAATGGAAATGATCACAAAACATTTATGAGATACAAAACAAAGATATTAAAAGGCTAGCTTATGTACAAATGCAATTTGAGATGGCTAAGATGGAAGGAGAGGTGAAATTAGGTTAAAGTGGCAAGCATGTCTTATGACTCAAGAAAACCTAAAACATCAAAGATGAAAACCTAATGAGGGTACTCAACACTTAAAGACATCCCCTAAGACTTATAAGACTTATAAGACTTAAAATTAAGACCTTAAGGAAATGGCATCAATGCCTTATTCTAATTGGATCAAGGGAAGTGGATGAAAGGATAAAAAATGTGACTTATGACCTAAACAACTTAGAAAAATATCAAATGATCATGAAAAATTATGAAACTTGACAATCTAATACAAAATCCAAAGAGTGATATATATCCAAAATATCTAACAAAAATTCCTATTTTTGAGTGGCCAAATGAGGTGTATAAGTGAATTAGGGTTTGTGTGCATACATGTGAAAGGATGGGACCAAAACATGACTTACAATGACCTAAAAATCAAAAAACAAATAATTTGGAGAAGTTTAGGGAGTCCTCTAAATAATGCAAAAGAATGAACAATTTATCATTTATGGTTTAGGAGAAATAAAATGGACAAATTGATTGGTCAGAAAAGAAGAAAATGAGAAGAAAATTAAATGGGAAATTAATTCTGGTTTAAAAATAAAAGAAAAGTGGAAAAAAATTATAGAAAATTCAATAAAACTATGAATATCATATATGAATTTTTGGGGAAATTTTGGTATTTTATAAAATCAAAAACGAAAATGAAATGAAATGACAATAAAAGAAATAAAAAAATTAAAGGAATTAATGAAATGGGCATGGGGGTGAGAATATCAACAAAATGAACTAGAATGGGCTTGAGATATACACGCTGGGGGTGTTAATAGAATCTGAAGCCCAATCCCTAAGGTGCTGGGTTTAGGAAGCTATGGTGTACCCTGGGTCAACCAGTTGACTCTATGTGAACTCTCAGATTGATCACTCGTTCCAAATCATTCCTCATTAAACTGAACCATCCAATGGAAAGAGGGACACATGGCAATGACTTAGGGAATGTGTCCATAACCCTAGCACGTGAGAGGGGCGTGGTCATTAATACGCTGGCAATGTGTATGACGTTGGATGAGAATGATCTAATGGACATGACTTAAAGTTGAGGGTAATTAGGGTTACTATTCAGATGGTCGGAGCTAGTCTCCGATCATCTTTTCCGATCACACTCCACCTAGGGTTTCCTTAAAACACCATAAATATGAAAATCAAGACCATCATCATATTCCTCATACTTCATACATCAATAATCTGGCTTTAATTTTCATTTATCACGAAAGAACAAGCAAGATCGAAGGCAACAATGTCCAACCTAAAAAACTGAAACTATACCTCTAAGAGGCATATCAACTAGCCAGATATCATACAACTTTTAGTAAACTTCAATTCACACAAATCAATCAAAACAGAAGCAAAATGTGCACATGGAATTTCAAAGAGAACCTGAATTGCAGAGCTGTCATTGGTTGAGGAAAACCAGAGGTGAGATTCCAATGTGCTTGGTTATTGCTCTTGATGCTTGAATGAGTGAAATAAACACTTAAGTGGAGATGAAACTTGATGTAGCTTAGAAAATGCAGGGCTGATGCAGAAATTGGATCTTGATGTATTCAAGCTCCTTGATCCATTGAATTCATATCTTTGATGAAGATGAAGTTGGTATGATGATGCTTGATGATGGATTGATGAATATGAGCGAAGATCTTAGCAACTTGCAGTGATTTGTAGTGGTGCAATTCAGTAGCTACCAGCTGAATTCTACCATGGATGGTGATCAAAACTTGCAGATGGTGAGCAATGAATGAAGCTTAACTTGTATTAATGAAGAAGAAGAATAATGGAGAGCAAGAATGCAGAAGAATTCTTCAATATGCAGAGAAAGTTCAGAGGATTTTTTGGATGTGATTCAAGCAAATGAAAGGGTGAAGTGCAATTCAGTTGGATCCTATGCTTTAATACTAAGCTTAACCCTCAGTTGACAGTTCGAACCAGGGTTAGAACCTTGGTTAATTGAGTTGAGTTTGTTATGACTGAGTCAGGTTTGTTATGTAAGCTGAAGCAAGTGAATTGAAGCAAGTTTTCAGGAAGTGAGTTATTTTGCTCGAGCTAGATCACATGTGATGTTATCCACCTTGGTTAACATGAAGCTTAGTGTAATGTAATGAGACTGAATGGATCAGGTGGTGCAACATGAATGAAATTTTATCTTTGCTCAAGCTTCATGGAATGGAACATGGCAATTATGGTGAGTATGACAGCATAGGACCAATTACACTATAACTGATGAACCTTAGTGATCATAACATGATGAATGTGGTGTGTATACTGAATTGAGTTTGAAACATCCCTTGATCCAATAACTTATCCAGCAAGAAAATCAGTTATGACATATTGATCTTCCATGGATAAATTCTTCATGATCAAGGCATCAAATGGTGTAGTTCTTGTGAGCAAATTGAAGATCAATCTTCATACCACATGTTTGATGTCTATGACAAGTGAAGGTGAAGCTTGTAAACCACTCAAATTAACCATTGAAAATCACATCATGTGACTGCATAATGGGCCTGCATGATTTTCCTTGTCTTGTGCCATGGATGCCTACATATGACCAGTTGTGAGGCACACACATTTCCCCTCCATAACTCTTAAACCACTGATCAAATAAAAAACCTTTGAACATCAAAGTTGTTGGAAACATGGAAATAAACAACTTTGTAGTTCAAAGAAATTTCATTTTAAGCCTTTTAAATGGATAAAAATAGCCTGCCTTTTTGAACACCATTTGTTTGCTGGAATGCTAGGCAAGGCGCACGCGCAGGCTGCAAGGCATGCCTTGCCTCTTGCCCTGTTTTGCCTTGTTTTATCCAAACTTTGCAAGATCATAACTCCCTAAATTTTAATTCTATGAGTGAGTTCCACATATGGATTTGAAGCTTAAGATTCCCTCTTTAATTGGCTCAAGGTATAATTTTCATAGACCTTGTATTTTAGGAGAAAGCCTCTCTTGAAGTGGCTGCAAAAATGGCAAAAACTTGCCATTTTTGGAAACCCTAATTTTCCAAAAATGGTAAGTTTTGGTTTTCTTGATTTCTCTTGATTCCTCCATCCTTTCTTCATCAAACTTGAACCATAGGATCCTTGTAACCCTAATTTCATGATTTTGATCTCAAAAAGTCAGGAGTTGACTTTTTCCTCAGCATGGTTGACTTTCCCCTAATTTCCTGATTTTCAGTCATCTGGCCAATTGAACCTCTTTCAAAATGTTTCTATGGATGAAATTTGAACCCTGGGCACTTGACATCATATATAAGACAATGGAATCAACTTTGGATCAAAATTCCACTGAGAATCCCAGTAGAATAGAAACCCTAATTTGGCCCCTTTTCATTAGGAGATGTTGCACTGCTTGCCTCCTTTGATCAATTCAATTCTTTTCATGACTTGTGGCTTCAAATGAAGACTTGTGGGATCTTGTGAACCCTTTGCACAAGGTTGAGAATCTTTGTGGCTCCTTGGTTTTCTTTTCATAGCCTTCAGTTGCTCCAATCAATGATCACATACCTATGCCTCAACTATGAAGAACATGATGCAATATTTGATTATTTCATGAATTTTTTTATACTAAATGATATGCAAAATGTTGAGAAAATGAGAGGGAAAATTTTGAGGTATTACAACCAAGAGGCTGGATGAGGATACATAGAATTTAGATCGTGAGTTTTCGGTTACTCTGCTATTATTTTGTTGAATTGAATCCTTTTCGCATCTATTTGAGGGGTTCAACTTTTCTTCCGCATTGTATTCCTAGTTTCCTAGTGTATATACTATGACTTGTGAACCTATATAATTATATATTATGAGGTGTGACTATTTATCATGATAGTTGCAAGTGTAGTTTTGGTCCTTGAGAATGGTTTGTCATGAGTTGGTTTATATTTTTGACAGAATTCTAGAAAAAAATCTTGTGAACAGTTTAGACTTAAGAGGATTGATTTGTATGTGACATAATATTATGTTTGATTTTACAGAATGTATGTGATAGCATATTATGTTTGATTTGTATGAGCTGGTTTATATGTATGATTTTACAAAATGTATGTGACAAAATATATTGTTTGATTTACAATGAACCTATAGAACTCGAAACTTTTTCACATACAACAACCATTATAAATAATTAATCACATAAGTTATGAGTGATAATTTTTCTCTCTTAACAGACATTACGGATAAACATAAGAAGACTAAATATGTGACTTCTCCAAAAGAGAAGAAGACTAAAGGTGAAATATCCCAATGCCTTTTAAGTTATGCCTTTAACATAGTATATTAAGTGTCTATTTGGTGAGAGGATGAATTTGTTGATTTAATGAATGATATAAGCCTATGGCCAATTTGTACTATCACAAAACCACTGTCTATAGTTAATATGAAAATGGAATAGTTAATATAGTACATAATTCAATTAATTATCTTTTTTTCTTGTGGTTAATACTTGTAAAATATTATGGTATTGAAAGCCAAGAAAAAGAGGGTCATACATCTACTATCTTGATGAGGAAATGTAAATTTTTTTCACATAGCTAAGTGACTTAACAATACCTAACATTGTGATTTCTAAGTAGTTGGTGATGGTTACCTGACTTCGATGTGGATTGACTAGAAAAAAAGGACTAAATTTGTGTAATTCGTACATGGATCTCTATCACCAATTGAAAGAGCACAATACACACACTTTCATAACGTGAAAATATCTGCCACTGAGAGAAACATATTAATCTAAAATGGTAGACAAATTAGAAAGAAAAAGCTAAGTAAACTAAATAGAACTTCCCTTGCATAGAATTGAGGGGGATTCTTAGAAAGTATTGCATAAACTAAGGATATAAAGTTGTCAGAAAGAATAGAATTGAGAGATACAGAGAGTGAAAAAGAGAAAGGGGTGTTACTTTTAACAATGGATGTTGTGTAACAAGGGAAAGAAGCCAATCCTAGCATGCTTGTCTCCATCTAAAAACTTCAGTTTTGAAGATAATAACCCTAATCTTTTTCAGTTTTGAATCTATAACTTTGGTTGATAGGTTTAGACTACTGATAAACACAACAGAATAAAATATAGATTTTCTGGAATGTAAATTAGTTCTTTTACTAGCTTGGGCTTACTATATAGATATAACATTTTCATTTTTTCAATATTGTTTCTTTAGGCCGTGATAGCATGACTTCTTCTCCAAAAAAAAAGGCTAAAGGTGCGACAACATTGCTACGTTTCATTGCTAAACTCGGTGATGGTGAGAAATACCACATTGATTTTGATCTGAATACTTTCCAACCTATTGGTAAGTATGCCGCAAAGTTTAAGAGTTATTTGTTGTTCATTGCACGTAGCAAGGTTAGTTTAAATGAAAATAAATGGAAAAAAGATAAGCGGAAACTTGAAGGACACAATATGGAATGATATTGCGGTATGTAATTTTAATTAAATCTTTATAATTTATTTTCTATAATTGTTGTTTCAATTGCTAACACTTATGTTTTGTAGGATAAGTTCACTTTCCCCACAGATGATAAATTTAGGAAGCATTGGTTTGTTTATATGGGTGAACGGTTGAAGCAATTTAAGACATTGCTCTCAAATGTCTATATATTTGGGAAAGGCGATAAGGATGGGAATACAACACTGTTTGAAAAGTATATATTCATCAAACAAGAAGATTGGAATTTGTTTGTCGAGACTCGGAAAAAAGAAGACTTTTAAGTTAGTTAAATTTATAGATTTATTTTTGTTATCTATATTGATTTGATTTGATGTTTAATTTAATGTGATTTATTTGTAATAGGAGAAAAGGCTAAAAGGAAAGATGCATGCATCAAAGAATATCAATCCTCATATTTTGTCTCGTGGTGGTTATGAAAAGCTTAGGGAAAACATAATGGAAGAGAGGAGGAAAATATTAATTGAAGAGGCCAATGGTGACGAAAGTTTAGTAGATGATCCTCTATAAATAAAACGATATGAGGCATGGTTAATGGCTCGGCAGAGGCTATCTGGAGATTTTACATCAGGAGATGTGGCACTGCTTGCCTCCTTTGATCAATTTAATTCTTTTCATGACTTGTGGCTTCAAATGAAGACTTGTGGGATGTTGAGAACCCTTTGCACAAGGTTGGGAAGCTTTGTGGCTCCTTGGTTGTCTTTGCATAGCCTTCGGTTGCTTCAATCAATGATCATATACCTATGCCTCAGCTATGAAGAATGTAACACCCTTCTACCCCAAAACAAAATATTTAAATAATATCAGAGTAATCATCGAGAAAGGGTATCACATTTCATCATAATTTAACACAAACAGTGTCATGTTCCGTAACACCGGTTAATCAACATCAAGAATATCAAAAATCATTTCGCAACGGAATTTAAACTTCATAATTCAAAACTTCATTAGTTTACTTCATAAACATAATTTTCACCATCCTGAATTTAACATCATAAAATAGGAAAACATTTATCCAAATAATCACATAACTGAAAACAGTTTAGCAAAAGAAAACCCATCCCAGTGTTACATGACACAGAGCAGGACACATAGACCAGAACCACTTCTAAGGAACACTAAGCACGCTCCGAAACTCATGAATTACTCCTATTGCACTGCAGGACTATTCTTCGACATCTGCAAGTTACCCACGAAGGAGGCAACATTTCCAAGCAGGCAGGGTGAGTAATCATAATATATCATAAACGTTCAAGAATATAGAACATAAATAAATTAGTACAACATCTCATGACATCATCGATTATATAATTCAGCAACAACAACAACACGATCATGAATTTAAGCAACACCAACACAATCATGAAATTCATCCAGAATATGCAATTCTAACATCCTGATATGCAATATGCATGTGGTACCATTTTCATCGTGAGATGGATATATGACCATCAACCCTCCACAAAGGAGCACATCGTAAATCATCGAGACACTTCAATCCACACAATGGGATTGAAGTAAAATAAATAGGCCGAAGCCCCATCGTGAATTTTATGAAATGCAATGATGCGCTACATCGTAAATTCATCAAAATAATTCGCATCATTCATTTCAATCAGCAAAACAATCATCAAGTAATCATATATATCATCATGACATTACACCCAGAACACTGGTTCTATAACCACTCTGACACATCAAGAATTGACCCGTACCCGGTAAATTATGAGGTAAAATACAAGGTTGTTTCATAAATTCATTTATCAAAACTATTGCAATTTTCTCATTTTTATTCATCAAAATAAAGTTCAGTTTATGCTCTATCTGACACTTCAAACGGAATGCGAATCGGACATACGGTTTGAAAGTTATGAATTTTAAAAGAATTATAATTTGCCATCCTAACAGTGTTAACCGGTTAACCTAAGCGTTATCCGGTTAACGCCTGCGCAACTTCAGAAAAATGCCCAAAACTTTCAATGGTTAACTGGTTAACGGCAGTTAACCAAAGCGTTAACTAGTTAACGCACGTTTTCCAGCAATTTTCTGCTATACAATTGCAGACTGTTTCAACACCAAAAACCCTCAAATCCCATTACAGGTTTCACATCAAAACACTCAAAAACCATCCAAAAACATCAATAAAACATCAACAACATCAAGATAACAATTATACCAACGAATATATGATTATAACTCATTCTAATCACTCTAATTCATCAAGACTTCTCTCATAAACTCCACCTAAATCAAAACCCCTAAAACTCATAAACTCATAACATCCTAATCTATTCATATTCCAATTCCTACACATTTATCATAGATTATAAAAACTCCTCATACCTTAGAGAATTTATTCGCTTTACTCTCTTCTCTGAGGTTCTCCGCAGCCTCTTGACTCTGAGCTTCCTCTTTCTCCCCTTTCTTCAGAGCACTTCACCAAACACGATAAAATGAGCATTTTGATCGTATAATCCCTTTTGATCAAAACTATCCCAGTTATGTCTTTTCCCACGTTACCCTCATAATTTTCATAAAAGACCATCTTACCCTTTTCTTTAATATAATTTCAATAATCATAATAAAATAGTTTAATAAAACACTATTTATCCTTATTATATAAATTACTCTTATACTCCAAAATAACCAGCATAACATTCATACTTCCACTTCTATTATTTTAAATAATAACCAATAATTCAAATAATACTACATGATTATTCTTATTACTAATATTATTAAAATAATATCACCACAATGCATCAGGCCACATAACCACCTATTTTCCAAAATCATCATATATCCTCAAATAAGCAACAATTACTTATAATCGAATTTGGGGTGTTACAACTCTCCCCCACTTACAGAATTTTCGTCCTCGAAAATTACCTGGAGTAGACAGAGTCAGATACAACTCCCTTATCTAATCTTCTCGCTTGGAACTCAAGTTCTTTTCTCCTCTCATCATGATAACTCTTCTGACGACTCTGCGACGTGTTCATCCTTTCCCAAATTATTTTTATCTTCAGTTGTTTCCTAGACAACCTCTGACCCAAGCACCAACTCTCTCCTGACTCATACCAACACAATGGAGTGCGACAATGTCTACCATACAACGCCTCATATGGAGCCATTCCAATACTAGGAAATTGGAATGTCCTTTCCGTTTGACCATCCGTCTATGGATGATAAGCAGAATTCATCCTCAATTTAGTACCCAAAGCATCTTGCAAACTTTTCCAAAACTTCGACGTAAACCACAGATCTCTATCTGATACTATACTCGAAGGTACACCGTGCAACTTCACAATTTCCTCAATATTAATATCAACTAGCCTCTACATAGAATAATTAATCTTCTTTGACAAGAAATGTGCCGACTTAGTTAATTAGTCAATAATTACCCACATCAAATCATTACCTCTTGTAGTCTTAGGTAACCCAGTCACAAAAACCATGGAAATGCTATCCCATTTCCACTCAGGAACATTCAATGGTTGCATCATACCTGCAGGTCTCTGATGTTCAATCTTCGACTTCTAGCATGTCAAACAAACATATACAAATTCAGCAATACCCTTTTTCATACCCGGTCACCAAAATAACCTGCGTAAATCCTGATACATCTTCGTAGCACCATGATGAATACTCAGTCGACTTTTATATCCCTCTAAAAAACACTTTGTTTAATTACCTAAATGTTTGGAACACACAGTTTAAATCCAACATCAAAACAATCGACTATCAACATCGTCTTCATTCGCAAACAACAACTACACTGCACCACGCATTCGCTGCGCACTCTGATTACTCTACAAAGTTCCAGGACTACCAAGTTTATTTTCAACTTCTTCAATCACCAAACCAACACATCAATAACACCTTCTACTTAACTCTTTTGAATTTCGTTTCAATAGGTATTCTACTCTTGTAGTTACCGAGTACATCCAACTTAAATTCATAAGGCAACACCTCCGAACGTTCAATCATAAATACAACCGCGACAACTTCCAAATTTTTGGTCAAAAATTTACATACTTCATGAATTTCCAATTATCCTCAACACAACTACAACATTACCATCTTAAATAATACCTCCTTCGAAAATTACCTTAAACACACTACATCATTATGACAATATAAGGTACATCGATACAACAGTTTCCACAAGATAACTCATATTTCTTTGCTTCTAATTAATCGAACGTATCGAATCCTCGATTCTTACTCATACTGACACACCTTTCATAAATTCTTATCCGAACCAGCGCAACCAAAACAATTATCCATGTTCTAATCAAAATCACGCTTTAATAAACCCACTTATAATCTTACTTCGTCTGATTCTTTCAACTCAATTCAATCCTATACTCTTGAAAATCTTGGTCTTACTTTTCCATATCTTTAACCTCAAATCATCTCAAGAAATTCTAAGCCTCATGCCACTTAATTTATCATCAAACAATAATTTTTATTATCCAGAGTTTAACTACAAATTTCCACAATACTATTTACTCCCAACGTAACGTCATACCATCATTATTAAATCTGACTAACATTCTTATATATGATTCTTCATCGATAATTCAAACAATACTCAAATGCCCCGCTCGACTTCAACTGATTTAACTCATATACTATACTAGTTAGCATGACGCATCTATTCCTCAATTTGTCAATAAATATCCAACAACCATAATAGCGGCATAAATAGTCGTTACCCAACACAATAGAGTACTTCAACTTATGTATAAAGTCCGTAGGCATAATTCCCCGCCACTCTCTAAGACTTATCAACATCTTCTTAGTTTCCTTAATTCCGACTTAGTAGATTTCACCAAGACATCCAAAATCCAATACACAATCCATCATACATGCCCTTGTATAACACTGCTTCAAATATTCTTATAACACCGGAGTCACTACAACATTAAGCACAATCCAATTTGGTTCTCTTCCATTCATGACTTTCATTCAAATTATAATTCTTAAAAACACAATTCAAACATCCATCTTCCTCTCAACATTACTATCATCTAACATCAGAACTTTAATCATCCTCCTTACACATTTATGCATTCTCCAAATACTTATGCATTCCCTCTAATACCGACATATTATTATTTTTCAATATTTCATCTTCCTAAAATTTCCAGCAAAACACTCCCCACTTTGAATGCAATTAACTTCTCCAATAAAGACCTCCAAATAAAAAATATATATTCTAACATGAAGAGAATTTTGTGCAGATTTCAGAACTTCAAGAATCACTCAAATTCGGCTTACGAGTAAAAAGTTATTCCCCTTGCAATGGGACTGGTCAAGAATTCTCGTATGCAGAATTTTCCAAAATCAGCAGCAGACCCGACTAGTAAAACACACTTATCTTCCTTATCACAAACATCCCGAATGCAAATCTTATATGTAAACTGTAGGGAATTCTGTAAGCTTTCCAAAAAGTTCAGAACCGCTTCATTTCAAGTCACGAGCAAAAAGTTATGCCACTTCTCGTGACAGCTGCTCCAAGATTTCAAAAACCAGAATTTTGAGATTGATGAACATAAGTTCAATCTCTCTCCTTCTTTTCTTCCAAACTCTACCAAGGATTTTACTCTAACTTCAACTTCAAAATTACTCAGCTTAATCCAACTACACTCAAAGCGAAACAATCTAGCGACTTGATCTGTCAACTTATCATTTCCATCAAAGTAAATATTCCTTCTCAAACAATTCCAACCTAAAATATACACACTTCTCTAACTCGACCGATACGAATTCAGGAGTCCAAACTCCTGCCGGTCCACAACAACATCGTCTTCACAACCTTGCACTCTCACAACCAACCTTAACTTGAACCAACTTCTTCATTCCAAAAACATTCTGGGGCAAGTCTTTCCCCCACTTAATTCCAAACTAATCTCTGCAAACAACAACTAGAAACCAACAAACAAGTGCCAACAGTGTTTCACACACATATCACGCAATAGGGAAATAAACGACATTAGCGACACTGGCCGGACAGACCGACCTGCTCTTATACCACTAATGTAACACCCTTCTACCCCAAAACAAAATATTTAAATAATATCAGAGTAATCATCGAGAAAGGGTATCACATTTCATCATAATTCAACACAAACAGTGTCATGTTCCATAACACAGGTTAATCAACATCAAGAATATCAAAAATCATTTCGCAGCGGAATTTAAACTTCATAATTCAAAACTTCATTAGTTTACTTCATAAACATAATTTTCACCATCCTGAATTTAACATCATAAAATAGGAAAACATTTATCCAAATAATCACATAACTGAAAACAGTTTAGCAAAAGAAAACTCATCCCAGTGTTACATGACACAGAGCAGGACACATAGACCAGAACCACTTCTAAGGAACACTAAGCACGCTCCGAAACTCATGAATTACTCCTATTGCACTGCAGGACTATTCTTCGACATCTGCAAGTTACCCACGAAGGAGGCAACATTTCCAAGCAGGCAGGGTGAGTAATCATAATATATCATAAACGTTCAAGAATATAGAACATAAATAAATTAGTACAACATCTCATGACATCATCGACTATATAATTCAGCAACAACAACAACACGATCATGAATTTAAGCAACACCAACACAATCACGAAACTCATCCAGAATATGCAATTCTAACATCCTGATATGCAATATGCATGTGGTACCATTTTCATCGTGAGATGGATACATGACCATCAACCCTCCACAAAGGAGCACATCGTAAATCATCGAGACACTTCAATCCACACAATGGGATTGAAGTAAAATAAATAGGCCGAAGCCCCATCGTGAATTTTATGAAATGCAATGATGCGCTACATCGTAAATTCATCAAAATAATTCGCATCATTCATTTCAATCAGCAAAACAATCATCAAGTAATCATATATATCATCATGACATTACACCCAGAACACTGGTTCTATAACCACTCTAACACATCAAGAATTGACCTGTACCCGGTAAATTATGAGGTAAAATACAAGGTTGTTTCATAAATTCATTTATCAAAACTATTGCAATTTTCTCATTTTTATTCATCAAAATAAAGTTCAGTTTATGCTCTATCCGACACTTCAAACGGAATGCGAATCGGACTTACGGTTTGAAAGTTATGAATTTTAAAAGAATTATAATTTGCCATCCTAACAGTGTTAACCGGTTAACCTAAGCGTTATCTGGTTAACGCCTGCGCAACTTCATAAAAATGCCCAAAACTTTCAATGGTTAACCGGTTAACCAAAGCGTTAACCAGTTAACGCACGTTTTCCAGCAATTCTCTGCTATACAATTGCAGACTGTTTCAACACCAAAAACCCCCAAATCCCATTACGGATTTCACATCAAAACACTCAAATACCATCCAAAAACATCAATAAAACATCAACAACATCAAGATAACAATTATACCAACGAATATATGATTATAACTCATTCTAATCACTCTAATTCATCAAGACTTCTCTCATAAACTCCACCTAAATCAAAACCCCTAAATCTCATAAACTCATAACATCCTAATCTATTCATATTCCAATTCCTACACATTTATCATAGATTATAAAAACTCCCCATACCTTAGAGAATTTATTCGCTTTACTCTCTTCTCTGAGGTTCTCCACAGCCTCTTGACTCTGAGCTTCCTCTTTCTCCCCCTTCTTCAGAGCACTTCACCAAACACGATTAAATGAGCATTTTGATCGTATAATCCCTTTTGATCAAAACTATCCCAGTTATGTTTTTCCCACTCTACCCTCATAATTTTCATAAAAAGACCATCTTACCCTTTTCTTTAATATAATTTCAATAATCATAATAAAATAGTTTAATAAAACACTATTTATCCTTATTATATAAATTACTCTTATACTCCAAAATAACCAACATAACATTCATACTTCCACTTCTATTATTTTAAATAATAACCAATAATCCGAATAATACTACATGATTATTCTTATTACTAATATTATTAAAATAATATCACCACAATGCATTAGGCCACATAACCACCTATTTTCCAAAATCATCATATATCCTCAAATAAGCAACAATTACTCATAATCAAATTTGGGGTGTTACAAAGAACATGATGCAATATTTGATTATTTCATGAATTTGTTTATACTAAATGCTATGCAAAATGTTGAGAAAATGAGAGGGAAAATTTTGAGGTATTACAGCTGCCCCTATTCAATCATCTGCAGACCTGAATGAATAATATCGATAGCTTTTAGACATCCAGGGTATGAAGTGATTGAATACTTGAATAAAACCTGGAAATTTGAAATCTGCGGGGAAGAGGAGAATGCCATCTGCTTTTATTATTATTGTTTTTTTTCTTCTTCTTTTTTTGAGCTCTGATAAGGCAATGGAAATAGGACAAGGTGGAACAGGATCGTTGTACATAAACGAGAGCTCAGGCAGACATGACCGATGTACAAGACGAGAACTTGTGACGCGACTGTTGTACAAAACCAGACGCAAATGAGGGCCTATTGTACCAAACAAGGCTTGAAAATGAGACCATTGTACAAAACGAAACTCAATGATGGAACGAGATTGTTGTACATAAACGAAAGCCCAGGAAAACAGGACCGTTGTACAAAACGAGAACCTGCGACGCGACTGTTGTACAAAAAGACGCGGAATGGGGGCCTGTTGTACCAAACAGTGCTTGAAAACGAGACCATTGTACAAAACGAAACTCGATGATGGAACAAGATCGTTATACATAAACGAGAGCCCAGGAAAACAGGACCGTTGTACAAAACGAGAACCTGCGACGTGACTGTTGTACAAAACAAGACGCGGAATAGGGGCATGTTGTACCAAACAGGGCTTAAAAACGAGGCCATTGTAAAAAACGGAACTCGATAATGGAACGGGATCATTGTGCATAAACGAGAGCCCAGGCAAACAGGACCGTTGTATAAAACGAGAACCTGCGACGTGACTGTTGTACAAAACAAGAGGCGGAATAGGGGCCTGTTGTACCAAATTGGGCTTGAAAACGAGACCATTGTACAAAATGGAACTCGATGATGGAACAAGATCGTTGTACATAAACGAGAGCTAAGGCAAACAGGACCGTTGTACAAAATGAGAACCTACGACGCGACTGTTGTACAAAACAAGACGCGGAAGGGGTGACAAACATTGACTTGAAAAGACAAGGATGCCTGGAAAATGGTATTGTTTATCCTCTGTGGGGAGTACTTCAAGTTGAAAAGGTGTTACGGGTCTTATGTAATATACCTCAAAACTGGCCCATGCTGGCATGCACATGTTTGAATTTATGGCGTAATGCTCCATGATGATGGAAATGTTACGCTTTGGAGGATGCAAATGTAATGATGATTATGCATATGCAAATGCAAAGAGATCTCCTAATGAGGAGACTGAAAGTATCCCCGGTGGCTTGATTGGGGAGAACTGATGATCACCATATTGATCTGATCCACCTTGGTAAGGGGGAAACAACTCTGCGGGGGATACTGTTAATGATACACCGGCTCTGAACTGCCGCCACTTTCAAACATAAACTGGACTTTGAGATTAGAGAGCCAAGACCCTGCTGGAGATGGACTCTTCTTGCTCGGTACGCTACCCGTTGAACTCTATTGGGGAAGTGGAAACCTTCTATCTTGGCTAGGGAACCAGATGTATGGCACTGCTGAGGAAGCAACCTGCTGGGGAAGAAAGACACTCCTTGTACTGCTGGGGGTTGCCCCTATATTTGAAGGGAAGTCTCTTCTTGAGGGACACCAATCTTTTGTTGCCTTGTTGAGGGAGATTTCAACTTTCACCTCTACTGGGGATAACAGGAGACACACGAGAAGACACCTGTTCTTGTTCAAGCATATGGCTGAGATATTCCTCCTGGAAGTTCGCTTTAGCTCTACCAGCAATGCATGTACCTACACCTGCATAAACACAAATGATAGTGTCTGCAACATGGAGAGTTAGTTTGGACCTGTATGCCCCAGGCTTATGGTATGAATCATCATCCTGGTCAATTAACCCCTTTTAGAGTTATATTAAATGTTTATATCTTCCTGCATGAATTAGAAAACATTCGGATGTTCACAACAGAATTTTAAATCACAATTTGTTGGACGTTTTTGCAATCAATCAATGTTAGATGAAAAACAAAAACAAAAGCAAATAGTCACAAGTTTGACTGAAATTGAATTTTATTGATTTGGAAAACGGCCATGAAATAGGCATTACATCAGGAAGCAATTCCCTGGAAAGAGGAAATCTTCCAAAAGGAAAACAAATTATCCTATTGGCAATGAGAAAAATGGATCTCATCAAGTTTCGACCCGACTATGACTTGTATATCTTCAAGACTATCTGCTTGCTCTGCCCCTTGAGAAAGGTAATTGGACTGGTCTTCAAACCTTGGAATAACCTTGGTTGCAAATGGATCACAAATCTCGCAGACCGCAATCGTTCGTGTCAGTCCCTCTTTTGTGTGGATCTCCCTTTCGGGTTTTCAATCCACCAGGATACCCGTTTTTGCCTGAGTTGTCCAATGTTTCTTTTCAACTCAGCGGGTGTACATTTTTTTTCAATATTTTCCTAATTTTTGCCTGAACCTTTTATTTTGTTTTTGGCTTGCCGGGATGCCCATTTTTTCCTGGATCAATATTCTATTTTTATCTAGCGGGTCTTTTTACACGAAGCATTTTCTTACTGCATATGCGTTGACAGTGGAATGGAAGTCTTTTCCATCCATGGTTGTTAGCATCAAGGATCCGCTTGAGAAGACCTTTTTAACCACGAATGGACCTTCATAGTTGGGTGTCCACTTTCCCCTGTGATCGTTGAGAGGAGGAAGAATCCTTTTCAGCACCAGATCACCTGGTATGTACCGTTGAGGACATACTTTCTTGTTGAAAGCCTGTTTCATTCGTCGTTGATACAACTGTCCATGGCATACAGCTGTTAGGCGTTTCTCTTCAATAAGGCTCAGTTGATTATTCCTGGATCAGAGTCATTCAACTTCATCTAGCTTAATGTCCATCATTATTCTCAACAAGGGGATCTCAACTTCGACTAGTAGGACTGCCTCCATACCATACACTAATGAGAACGGGGTTGCCCTTGTTGAGGTACACACAGGCGTTCGGTACCCATTTAGCGCAAATGGTAGCATCTCATGTCAATCTTTATATGTCACCACCATCTTCTGTATGGTTTTCTTGATGTTCTTGTTGGCCTCCTCGACGGTGCCATTCATCTTCGGGCGATTTGGTGAAAAGTTGTGATGCTTTATTTTGAAATCCCGACACAAGTCAGCCATCATCTTGTTATTGAGGTTAGAACCATTATCAGTAATGATTATCTCGGGAATTCCATACCGGCAAATGATATCTCTTTTGATAAACCGGGCTACCACTTGTTTTGTAACATTGGCATAAGATAACGCTTCGACCCACTTCGTGAAATAGTCTATGGCAACCAAGATGAAGCGGTGACCATTGGAAGCAGTTGGCTCAATCTTTCCAATCATATCAATGCCCCACATGGCGAACGGCCAAGGTGAAGACATGACATCAATGGATTTGGAGGTACATGGACCTTATCAGCATAAATTTGGCACTTGTGACATTTGCGGGAATATGTACAACAATCGGATTCCATGGTGATCCAATAATATCCTGATCTCAACCGTTTCTTTGCCATTGCATGTCCTCCAGCATGGGTACCAAAGGAGCCTTCATGAACCTCTTGCATCAACAAGTCTGCTTCGTGTCTATCCATGCATCTGAGCAGAACCATGTCGAAGTTTCGCTTGTATATCACATCATCTTGATTCAAAAAGAATCCACCTGATAGCCTTCTAAGAGTCTTCTTGTCTTTACTGGATGCCCCAGCTAGATATTCTTGAGACTTCAAGAATTTCTTGATATCATGATACCAAGGTTTATTATCTTCACCACTGTCAACTGCGAAGACATTGACAGGTCTTTCAATACGAGAGACCATCATTTGAGGCACGTAATTCTCTTGACAAACTTTAATCATGGATGACAAAGTTGCTAGAGCATCAGCGAACTGATTTTCATCTCGTGGAATATAACTCAGCTTGACCTTGGTGAAGAAAGTTAGCAACCTCTTGGTATAATCCCTATAAGGAACCAGGTGAGGTTAATGAACTAACCATTTTCCATTGACTTGGTTCACCACCAGAGCAGAATCTCCGAAGAACTCAAGGTTCTTGATTTGCAAGTTGATTGCCTCCTCAACCCCATGATGCAAGCTTCATATTCTGCCTCGTTGTTGGTACATTCTAATGTCATCTGAGCAGCGAAAGGCATATGGACACCCTCTGGTGAGATAATGACAGCACCTACTCCGCTTCTGTTTACGTTCACAGCTCCGTCAAACATCAACTTCCATTTGGATTCAGGGCCTGGCCCCTCCTCCGGAAGTGGTTCTTCGCAGTCTTTCAACTTGAGGAACATGATGTCCTCATCTGGAAACTCGAATCTCATGGGCTGATAATCGTCAATTGGTTGCTAAGCCAGGTATTCTGAAAATACACTCCCTTTGATTGATTTTTGCAAAGTGTAATGGATATTATATTCCGTTAGAATCATCTGCCATCGGGCTACCCTTCCTATTAAAGTCAGCTTCTCGAAGATATATTTTACAGGATCCACCTTGGAAATTAGGAGAGTGGTGTGAGTCAGCATGTACTGTCTTAGTCGGCGAGCAGCCCATGCCAAAGCGCAGCAAGTTTTCTCGAGTAGTGAGTAGCGTGTCTCACAATCGGTAAACTTTTTGCTAAGGTAATAAATGGCATGCTCTTTTCGACCAGACTCGTCTTGCTGCCCCAACACACATCCCATTGATCCTTCGAGTACGGTAAGGTACATGATTAAGGGTCTCCCTGGCACTAGAGGCATGGGAATCGGAGGTTCTAACAAGTACTCCTTGATTCGGTCGAATGCTTGTTGGCATTCTTCATTCCATTTGATAGCCTGATTCTTCCTCAGAAGCTTGAAAATAGGTTCACACGTGGCTGTTAGGTGCGAGATAAACCGTGCAATGTAGTTTACTCTCCCTAAGAAACCACATACTTGCTTTTCAGTTCTTGGTTCAGGCATCTCCTGGATGGCTCTTACCTTCGCAGGGTCGACTTTGATTCCCTGTTCACTAACAATGAAACCCAACAGCTTACCGGAATGTACCCTAAAGGTGCACTTGTTCGGATTCAACCTCAGTCTGAATTTTCTCAGTCTATCAAACAACTTGGCTAAATTGACCAGATGCTCTTCTTCTGTTTGTGACTTTGCTATCATATCATCAACATAGACTTCAATCTCGTGATGAATCATATCATGGAATAAAGTCACCATCGCACGTTGGTAGGTTGCACCAGCATTCTTCAAACCAAACGACATGACCTTATAACAGAAGGTGCCCCAAGGCGTAATGAAGGTAGTCTTTTCCATATCATCAAGAGACATTTTAATCTAGTTATAACCTAAAAATCCGTCCATGAAAGAGAATACGGAAAACTGGGCAGTGTTGTCCACTAGCACATCTATATGCGGAAGAGGGAAATCATCTTTAGGGCTGGCCCGATTCAAGTCCCTATAGTCTACACACATTCTGACTTTACCGTCTTTTTTAGGAACCGGCACAATATTGGCAACCCATGGAGGGTAACTAGTCACTGCTAAGAATCCAGCATCAAATTGATTATGTATTTCCTCTTTGATTTTGATTGCCATATCAGGGCGTGTGTGTCTCAACTTTTGCTTCACTAGCGGGAAGTCTTCTCTCAAAGGCAGCTTGTGCACCACAATATATGTGTCTAAACCAGGCATGTCTTGATAAGACCAGGCAAAGATATCAACATATTCTCGAAGCATGGCAATTAGACGACTCTTGATAGATTCTTCTAACGCAACCCCGATCTTTACTTCTCTCTTGTCTTCTTTGTTACCCAAGTTTATCACCTCAATAGCCTCTTTGTGCGGCTGAATCATCTTCTCCTCTTGTTTAAGTAACCTGGCTAGTTCTCCAGGTAGTTTGCAATCTTCTTCACCTTCCTCATCGGCTTGGTAAATCGGATTGTCAAACTCATACTTAGCCATAGCAGGGTCGTCATTGATGAGACCCGATGAAGAGAACCTGCATGAATGATGATTCATGCAAGGGTTTAGAAAGAGTTTGAGAAATGAAAACATTGCCACTTTAAAACTTTTCTTTCCTTTTTAAAACAAAGACAAAAAATGAAAGACAAGGAACAACATGGATGAATGCAAAATGTCTGTTTTATTAATGGTCATGGTATTGTGTTATGAACAATGGAACCCTTACAATGAGCTACTATGCCCCGGGCAAGGCACAACGCTTAAATACAGGAAAGACAAAAACAAAAACCATTACTCTTCAAAGGAAGTGACAGAAATGAGCCTTTCAGATGACCAATTATTGATTTGCATCCCTGGAGCATAAAGCCTGGTCCACTCGTCCAAGTCACGATCACTATCAACTGTGTCATCTTGCACTGCACTGATACTCCCATAATCAACCCATCCAGCACTTGTGAAGGTAATCGGGCCTTGTCGACCTCTGGCTCTATGTTCAGATGATGATTTCCCAGGCTGGTAGCCAACACCAAACATGTCCTTCTTTTCTGATACTTCTACCGGCTTGCCCCAGCCTTCTCGTATTCCTGATTCTATCACTTCTAGAGCCTGTTTGTAAGAGGCTATGGAGACTCCTCTCATTGACTCTTCGAAAGAAGCTTCTGATGAGGATGCTAATTCAGTCTTTAAGGGCTCGAAAGCTTGACACGGAGTCTCAACAATCTCACCGTCCATCTCTACATATTTAAATGAAGCCAGATGACTGATATAGATATCCTCCTCTCCGCAGACCGTTACGATTTTCCCTTCCCAGACGAATTTCAATTTTTGATGAACCGTAGACGATACTGCCCCTGCTGAATGGATTCAAGGCCTCCCTAGTAAACAGTTGTACGCAGGCTGGATGTCCATTACATAGAATGTAGTATTGAAGACTTGTGGCCCTACCTTGATTGGCAAGTCCACTTCCCCAAACACTGATCTTCTTGATCCATCAACGCTCGAACCACCAAGTCACTGGGCTTCATAATAACTTCGTCGTAATCCAGTTTCATTAACGCTTTCTTGGGAAGTACGTTCAGTGATGACCCCGTGTCCACTAACACATGGGATAACACTGCACCCTTACACTCCAAAGAAATATGCAGTGCCCGATTATGGGAATGACCCTCCGATGTTAGGTCCATATCAGTAAAACCCAGTCCATGACTGGCGTTCACACTGGACACCACAATTTCTAATTGGTTCACTAAGATATCCTGAGGTACATAGGCTTTGTTCAGGATGTTTAAGAGAGCTTTTCTATGAGAGTCATAACATATTAACAGAGATAAGATGGAAATATTTGATGGAGTCTGTTGCAAATGATCTATAATTTTATAATCGCTCTTCTTGATGATTCTTAAAAACTCTTCTGCTTCTTTGTCAAACGTAATGCCAGGGTCAACCACATGCGTGTGTAAACACCCCAAATTTGCCCTCACCCATTCACACCATGGCTTGAGATCTTTTCATATGCATAAGTTCAATCATAGCATCTCATATTGCATATTTGCTACACTGCATTGGTTCTAAGTCATCTGCATCTAGGGTTTGTGATCTGAGCATTCCAGAGCCATTTGAGCCACTCCAAAGGTCATCAATCACTTCAAAGGGGTCCATGTATGTTAAAGCATCATATTATATCCTCTCAAAGTCAAGAATGTCAAAAAATCACAAGAACTGAGAAAGGCATGGAGGCAGAGCCAAGTTTAACTGCACAGATGACCTAGAATTAGGGTTTTGGTTTCAAAGGCCATAACTCCAAATTTTTTGTTCATTCTTGCTTCTATTGGTCTCTATATGGTATAGGGATCATGCATATCAATTTTTATGAAGAAATTCAATGGGGAAGTCATCTGATCAAGAGTTGACTTTTTGAGCAAGTCAGTGCAAAATCAGGGCATCTGAGGCCCTCAATGACCCAACCAAAGGGTGTTCTTCATCATTTTGATGGTGTATGATCTTTATTTGATCATAGAAGATGTTATAAGTTCACAAAATTGAAGAATTTCAAGCCATTTGCAAAGTTGACTTTTTGGGAAAATGACTTGTAATGGAAACTTGCCATTTTGGGAAACTTTTTCAACCCTTGCTTTTTGATTCAAAAATGCCTCAAATGGGAAAACTTTGGTCATGAAAGTTGTAAAATGGATCATTCCCTTTTCAAAAAGTACAAGAACTCATTCTAATTCATTTTGGATCAAAAGTTATGGCCTTGCAAAGTTGGACAAAATCATTGAAATTTCACTTTTGCACAAAATGGAAAACTTGCAATTTCTCATGGCAAGCCTTTATGTGACTTCAATGTGACCTCTAATCATCATACCAATGCAATGCATGACCTAAAATCAGAATTGGCCCAAGGGATTTCTCATTTATTTGCCTTGATTTTCACGTAACCATAAGCCATTCTTCATGAAAGTGCAAAGAGGGATTTTTTGCAAAATCATTCTCAAAGGGGTTGTTTGACCTCTAGCTGGTTTCAAAACATTGCCATAACTTCATGAGGCATCACACACCAAAATTCAGCAAAGTTTTCTCACATGTACATAGCCAAAAGTCATGAGAAGTAACAAGTTGTCAAGTTGCAAAAACCCTTCCAACTCATGATCCAAATGCAGCAGCCTCTCATGAGCCATCCAAGGGCCATCCTTGACTCAAGCTGAGGCAAGACAAGCCTCTAGATTGTCTCTGACCCGAGCCATGCCTAAGGTACACCATATCTTGACTTTTTGCACAAAGGCCCATACCAATCCCACAGTGACACACCAACTCTCTGCCCAACCAGAGCATGATATGTGGACATCAAGCAATCCAAAAGCATACCACACACAAGCTGAATCCTCCCACTTTCTTGCATCCACAAAATTCTGTCAAAAACTCTTCCCCTTCGAATTTCCTTACACAGCCATGAAACCTCAGTTCTTTCTTCACCAATGAACCACAAATCCTCCATGGAACAAAAACCCACCATTAAAACAGCCTGAAACCACCTAGAACACAACTGTAAAAAACTGCTACACCAGAACTCATCTTCACAAATCAGCCATCAACAAAAGTTTTGAAGCATTCCATTGAGCTCAGGAGGTTCAGGAGAGGCAGTTTGCATAAGAGAAAGGCCAGGAAAGCTCATCTTCACAGTTCTTCTTCTCAGGTAGCTTCAAAATTCCAACTTTTCAGAGCTTGTTTTTCTTGTTATAAAATGAAAGTGAATGTTGTGCTGGTCATGTTGATATCTTTGGAATTGAAAATGGTGAAGAAATGACCATTTCATGGCTCTCTGAAATTTCACCCGTAAAATTTGTTTGCTTCGATTCCCTCTGTTCTTGGGTTAGAAATGATGTTTGAGGGGTTATTTGAATGGGGTTTGGGTAGAGGATCATTTCCCTGTGTCCAATTTGAGGTGGGGTGGCCTGTAGCATGATTTAGGGTTTTTGACCCGCCGGAGAAGATGACCGGAGCTTCCCTCCGGTCACCTGAAAGTCATTAAGCCCTAACCCTAATTAGTTTGCCAGATGCATTCGTGGCCATTGGATGTGGATTATCTTAAGTTTTGAGTGGCCCAGATCAATTCATTAAACCCTAATCTGTTTTTATTAATTTAATAAATCATAATTAAGTTAATTAAGCCAGGAAAAATCCCAGCCGTTGGTCAGCGCGCGCAGTCAACCAATCTCACCCCAGTTCAAATTCCAGCCTTTGGATCTGTTGACTTTTCTTTTTTCTTTGTTTTAATTCATTTTATTTACACGAATTTTTAAAAATAGCAAAAAATGTTTAAAAATTATGAAAATTTTTGTCAAGGTTTTCATTAATTTTCAGAACACAAAAATATTTTTATTTTTATTTTTTGCATCAAAAATTATTTTTAAATCATTTAAAAGTTTATTTTTAATTAGTTAATGAAAATTAATTAATTAAAAATACTTTTAGGTATTTAAAAATCACAAAAAAAATTCATGTAACATTTAAAAACATTTAGAAACATTGTCCAACTCTCAAACCAAATTTATTTTTTTCATGATGCCTTTTGATCATTTTCAATGGAATTAAATTCATTTTGAGGCAATATTTTGTGTCAAACTTCAAAAATTCATTTCTGCCTAACCATTGAGAGTTGAACAATGATTCTTTTTGCATTGCATCTTGCATAACATGTAGTTTATAGGATAAAATTGGTTTGTATTGATCTTGCATTTTCAATTTGTTTTGCATTTTTCTTGACAAGGTACCTTAAAACCCTAGTAATCTTAGAAAATTCATAACTCTCACTAGGTTAAGAGTTGGATCCCCTCCTTTGGGCAGTGAGTTTGTATAGGTATAAGGTTCCTTTGATTGCATTTTCAAATTTTTATCATGTCATTTGCTTCTGGTTTTGGATTTTTGCTTTGTATGTTGCATATAACCCTAATTCATGCTTTCCTTTGCATCCATTTCTCATTTGCTTGCATCCAATGACTTGACATGACATTTTGTGCATCCATTTGATTCATAACACATCTTAGGACATATTAGAATCATGTTTGATCATTGCATCATTCATTTGACATGTCATACTTTCATTGCATTTCATAAACTTTCATGAACTTTCATGGTTCAAAGCATGCTCCATATACCTCCATTCTCTTGTATGCTCACATATATGCATCTTGTATGACTTTGCACCATCTCTTGACATCATTTGCATGATGTCTATGTTTATGATTTTGGCCTTTGCCCATCCATATGCATTGTTTCATCTCATTTCTTCCCTTATGCATCTTGTACTAACTTTTCAGGTTGATGGTAAGTTTGTTTGGGAGGTGAATTTGCCTTCACCTCCTACCTCTTCTCACCTTATCATTCCACATCCTTGCTGCATTTTTACTTGTCTTTGAGTGAGCTTGCTCACTTGTGCCTCTCTTCCCTCTTTTCTCTTCTTATCTCATCTATTTTCTATCTTGCTCCTCCTTGGTGGCCTTTGAGGATCTCTTTCTTTCTTAAACCCCACAAACCCTAGGAATGACCAAGCATGATAACAATTAGGGTTTGATTAGTCCCCCACTTAGCTTTTACCTTTGTGTCTCTTTGAGTCTTCTCTTCTCATCTCATAATCAGGGACTAAACCCTAAAGGCTTTAAGGCTTTGTGGTTAAGCTTATGCCTGCATCCTGCTATTAGGATGGAGTGTATAACTTTAATCCTAAGTGTTAAACCCTTAATGTGTTTAAATCCTTTAATCAATTCACTTAATAATCATCAAGACATCAAGCTTGTAACTTGGGCCTTGCATTAGGGTTCTAATTCTTCCTTAATTGGTTAAGAAGGACTAACCCTAGTGTTAATGGACAAGTCCCCCTCAAGTTGTCTTACAAATCATAAAATCCACTTCTTCATCTTATCATTAACTAAAATCCATCTAATACAGGCTTTGTTTTGTCATGAGGTTAATCCCTAATCATGGATTAAGTTGAGGAGTCTTCCTCAGCTTAAACATTTTCATCTATTATCCTTCTATTAGGATGGTGTAATGAGTCTGTTTAATCCCTGATTATGGCTTAGTCTCACTACTTAACACTAAACAAAAACAACAAAAACATTTAACAAATAACAAGTAGGATAATGATCTTAATCCTACATCAAAGGTGATTAAGTGTGAGATACTGACTTCACACTTAAGGTATTCTCATTACCCCTAATCAGAGGGAAGATGTGATGAGTTTACTAACCCATTGGTTTAGGCTTAAGCTCATTTTCTTATGACAAACTCTCAAAAGAAATAAAAGACTGAAAACACAAAAACAAACAATAATCGTCTCCCCCGAGATTCTTTTCTCACCTCATTCACTCACAAACGAGAACTTGCTTCTTCCGTCTAATGCAAGACAGTTTGCACCTGAGCCAGACAGGTCATACACTTGAGCATAGGCAAGTAAGCAGTTCACAAGTCAATTTATCTTTCAGTCTCTTTGGGTCGAACTACGGTGTTCTGACTTCCTCATTGCACGAGAGGATACGTAGGCATAACTTAACAGTTATCGAACAGAAGTCTCTGTATATTCCCCCTCTTTCCAGTTTTATTCTTTTAGCCTCATGATCTTGAGCATTTCATTCTTGTTCTTACACTAACACTTCACTTATACATTTCACTTCTCTTACACTGACACCTGTACATCCTCTTCCAGCTCTTTTATACACAGACTTCACTGACACTACCCCTTTAAAACACAAATCTTTTAAGCGTGGATCCCGTCGAGTACGGCGGACAATCTGGGTGCTAATACCTTCCCAGGTTGTAACCAACCCCCTTTCTCAGTCTCTCTGGTTCGCGACCGTCTTATCCATATCTTTTCTTAGGTTTATGCAGCATTACCATTCCCTTCTTCGGGATAAAAATGCCTAGCTGGCGACTCTTTTCTTCTCTCTTGAGTTCACTCCTGTGTGTTCTCATTCCTCTTTTCGCCGACCGTTCGCGTCTGTACCCCTTCTGACCAGGTGTCATCAGGTGGGAGCGACAGCGTGGGCTCATTAGTAGTTACTGGTTGCTTGCCCCTAGCCTTAGCATGGGCTTCTGCAATATCTCTAGATGGCAATACACTATTTCTCAGTGTCTCCGGCATAAACAATCTTCCACTCCTAGTAAAACCTCCTACCCCAATGTTCTCTACCTAAGCTGGAGATATACTAGGTGTGGCCAAGTCTTGCTTCTGGCCATTGCAATACATTTCACCTCCGTAATGCCATGGGATGGCCTTATCACTTTGATATATCACAGGCCCTGCAATAGTAATAGTTATTGGTGCCACTCTAGCTTGAGGAGGAGCCTGTGTTGGATTATAGAAAATGGTCACCGTCGAAACGTCTTTATCTTTTGCGACCCTATCCAACTGCATGATCCCTTCATCAATCATGCTCTGTACCCCCTCTCTCAATTGCTCGCAACCATCAAGAGACCCATCACAATCTGGACAATCATTATCATAACCCAGAAAGATACCCTTGTGGGCCAAACAAGCTTTGATAGTACTCAATGGAGTTTGCAGGTTATTGACATCATGCACCAAATTCAGATTCTCTCCATCATCAATTGCCCCAACTGTACCTCCATGAGGAGGCATGGGGTTTTATATCACATTCGGAGTAGAAGCGAAATTAATATCTTTAGAATCTATTAAATCCTGAACAACGTGCTTCAGGGCTTTACAGTTCTCTGTAGTGTGACCAGGGGCTCTAGAATGGAATTCGCACCGGGCGTTTGTTTCATAACCTTCAGGGATTTGTCCCGACCTTGGAGGTTGTAAGGTTCTGAGCTGGACCATTTGGAGTTGGAGAAGATTCTACAAGAGCTGTGATTAAGACATAGGTGGAGGGTTAAACTGCCTTTCTTTAGCCTTTTGAGAATAATAGGGACGAGGAGCCCTCTGTTGCTGATAACCATGTTGGCGCTGCTGTTGCGGTTGTTGAACCTGTTGTTGATTAGGTTGAGCTGAAATAGTAACAAGAGCCACTTGTTGATAAACACCTCTATTACCTCCGCTTCTCTGTGCATACATAGCTCCAGTTTCTCCTTCCCTCTTCTTCACAAAAAGTTTCTTGATACCGGAAGCTGGAGCACCACCATTCTGGATCTTTCCCTGTTTAATCCAGCTCTCTATCCTCTCACCAGTTAAGATAATATCTGAAAAACCGCTTGAAGAACACCCAGTAAACCTTTCCATGAAGTGCCCTGGAAGGGTGTCCATGAAAAGTTCTACCATTTCTCTTTCTAGCAACAGTGGTTGTACCCTGGCGGCCACATCACGCCATCTCTGGGCATAATCTTTGAAGCTTTCTGAATTCTTCTGCGCCAAACTTTGGAGCTGAGTGCAGCTAGGAGCCATATCAATGTTATACTGATATTGTTTAAGAAAAGCTTCCCCCAACTCTTTCCAGCTTCGAACAGAGCTTTCTCTCTAACTTCATATACCATTCCAAGGAGCCTCTAGAGAGGCTGTCCTGGAAATAGTACATCCATAGTTTCTCGTCCCTAGCATGGTGTAAACACCCCAAATTTTCCCTCACATTTTCTCACACCATGTCTTGTGATCTTTCAATTTTGCATTAACATAAGCATCACACCTCATATTGCATATTTGTTTCATCTGCATAAGTTCAAGTTCATCTGCATCTAGGGTTTGTGATCTGAGCAATCCAAGAATCCATCTGAGTCATCCCAAAGGTCTCAAAGCTTTCCAAGAGGGTCCATGTGTGTTCTAACATCATATTATGCTCCTCAAAGTTTATGAAAGTCAAGGGATCGCAAGAATTGGCAAAGGCATGGAAGCAGAGCTAGGGTTTTCACTACACAAATGACCAAAATTAGGGTTTTGGTTTCAGAGGCCTTAACTCCAAATTTTTGGGCCATTTTTGTTTCTAATGTTCTTAATATGTCATAAGGATCCTGTGTACCAAGTTTGATGAAGAAACTCATTGTGGAAGTCATCTGTTCACTATGTAACTTCCTGAGCAAGTTAAGTCAAAATCAGGGCATCTGAGGCCCCCAACAATGGAACCAAAGGGGTATTTTCATCAAATTGAAATTATATGATCTTTATTTTATCTTAGAAGTGGTTTGAAGTTCACAATATTGAAGAATTTTTAGCCAATTGCAAACTTGCCATTTTTGGAAATGACTTGAAATGCAAACTTTCCATTTTGGGAAAGTTTTTCAACCTCCTCTTTCATGACCAAAAATGCTTCATATGAAAAGTTCTTGGTCATGAAAGTTGTAGATTAGGTCTTTCCCTTTTCAAAAAGTACAAGAAAATGTCTTGATTCATCATAGAACTCAAGATATGGCCTTTCAAAGTTGGCAAAAATCCTATAATTTCAAGTTTCATGTCAAAGAAGGATTTTGCATTTTGGCATGTTCAAGCATTCTAATGACTTCTAATGTACACAAACACTTCACAACATGTCAAATGGACTTCAAAAGATCAGAATTGTGCATTGAACCTTGGGTTTTTATGGCTTGAACTTCAAGAAATCTCAAAAGGGCCAAAACTCTCAAAATTTGCAAAATGCATTGGATCCTTCCATCCACTTGTGCCAGCTGCATCAAACTGGTTCTATGGATCTCCATGAATCTTGCTGAGGCCAGATACCCTAAAAAGCTAGACCTGCCATGGCCCATACCTCAAGTACACAAAAATTGACTTTTTTGCAAAACACCCCATACCAATCAACCTGTGCCACAACAACTTTCTGATCAATCCCATTGGCTTAAACAAACATTATGCAAGCCATTTCATAAGACACGATAGACTGAATCATCCCTCAACTCAGAATTCACAAAATCCATAAAAAAACTTCCTCTCTTCGAAAATCATCACACAACCAATCAAACTTCAAACTTCTTCCACCAATCAACTCAGCATCGCCCCAGGATCATTTCCCACCCATCACCATAGCCTAAAACACAGCCAAACCAAAACACGATTCTTGGTGCAGAGGAACTGAAACTCATAAACCAGGCCATACAAGCTTGCTCTAAGCTTCTCATCATCATCAGGAAGTTCATTGGGTTGGATTTGAACCAAGAGAGAGGTCAGAAAGCTCAAGAACACAAAGCTTCAACTCAAGTAGCTATGATGAACTTTTTTTCCAGAACTTCTTTTTTAAGTTTCTAAATGGTTCCTCATGCTTCATTGATCACCCTGATATTTTTAAAATTGAAAATGGTTGAGAAATAAGCATTTCATGATGTTCTGAAATTTTGCCCGTGAAATGATTTTTGCTTCGATTCATCATGTGTGCGTGAAATAAATTGTTTTTGATGCTTGATTCTTGCTTGTTGATGTTTAATGATCATTTCTGGAGCTTTAGAGAGTTTGATTTAGCCTAGGGAAGAAGTTAGGGTGATTGGCCTGCCAGAGAAGATGACTGGAGCTAGCTCCGGTCACCTGAAAGTGATTAGAACCCTAATTAGGGTTAGCTTCCCATATGAGTTTGTGGCCATTGGATGTTGATTAGGTTTAGGTCTGGACGGCTCAGATCACGCGTATTAACATTAATCCATTTAATTAATTATAAAACCTAATTAAGACTCAGTTTGAATGCTGGCCAATGGATTACGCGCGCAGTCAACTCCCTCCTTTTCCATTTGAATCTGGACCATCAGATCTGCATACTTCTCATTTAAATCATTTTTATTTCATTTTTATTGCATTTTCTTTCTCAATTTATTAAAAATATCAAAAAGCATCCAAAAAATATTTTCTTTTGCATTCTGACTTTAAATATTTTTCTTCATCCAAAAATAATTTTTATTTTATTTTTTGCATTAAAAAAACATTTTTAAAATATTTAAATGTTATTTTTAATTAATTAAAAATACATTTAGGTTTCTAAAAATCACCAAAAAAATCATGAATCATCCCAATGCATTTAGAAACATTTTCAAACTCTCCACACAAATTTCTTTTTAGGTTTGATCATAGTTTGCCAATTTTCTTTGAATTAAGGGTCATAAAAATCATATTTTTTGAACCCTAACTTTAAAAAATCATTTCTGCCTAACAAAGAAGAGTTTGAAGTTGATTCTTTTTTAACTGTGTTACATATTGCATATAGTTTATAGGTATTTTTCCTCATGAATTTATCTTGCATTTTCAATTTGATTTGAATTTTTCTCTTTGAACCACCCAAAAACCCTAGAAAACTTAGGAAAATCATAACTTTTGATAGGTTAGGCTTATGACCTTCTCCTTTGGGGTGTGACCTAATATGGGATTAGTGTTTGTTTAAGCTTGCTTGCAATTTTTTATCATATCATTTTCTTCTGTTTTATCCATTTGCATCTCACATTTCCATGTAACCCTAATTTCTCATGTTCATTTGCATTCACCTTGCATATGCATCCATACATGAACTTTCCATGACATTTCATGCATTCATATGTCATCTTAGACATCTTAGGACATATTAGAACCTTGATTGATCATTTCTTAATTCATTTTCCATGATTAACATTCATTTCATTTCATAAACTTTCATGTGTTTTCAAACTTCAAAGCATGCCTCCTTTGCATCTCACTTTTGTATGATCACACATATGTATTTTATATGCCTTTGCATCATCTTACATGACATTTACATTGCATAAACACTTCTAAATTTGGTCATTTCATCTCATTTCCCTTCATTTCTTCATGCTTTATGTCTTATGCATCCATGCTAACTTTTCAGGAACTTTTGGTAAGTTATTTTGGGAGGTGGATTTGCCTTCACCTCTCACTTCTTCTTATCTCTTTCATTTGCATTTTGTTTGTCCTTGAAGTGAATCTAATTCACTTGTGTTCCATCTCTCACTTTCTTTCTTTAAGTTACTCATCTGCTTCTTCCATTGGTGGCTTCCTTGAAGATCTTTCTTAAGCCTCACAAACCATAGGATATCCAAGCATGATAATATTAGGGTTGTGTTTAGTCCCCCTTAGACTTTTTACCTTTGAGTCTCCTTGAGTCTCTCTTCTCATCTCAATAATCAGAGACTAAACTCTTAAAGTTTTAGGACTTTGGAATTAGGGTTATGTCTGCATCCTTCTCTTAGGATGGAGTGTATAACTTTAATCCTAAGTGTTAAACCTTTAATTTTTTTAAACCTCTTTATAAAATCATCTAATAATCACCAAGACTTTATCTTGTAACTTGGGCCTTACATTAGGGTTCTAATTCTTCTTTATGGTTAAGAAGGACTAACCCTAGTGTTTAATGGACAAGTCCCCCTCAAGTTGTCTTACAAACATAAAATCCACTTCTTAATCTCATCCTTAATTAAAATCCACTTAATAAAGGCTTTGTTATATAATGAATTTAATCCCTAACCATGGATTAAGTTGAGGTATCTTCCTCAGTTTAAGTGTTCTCATCTATTATCCTTCTATTAGGATGGTGTAATGAGTTCACTAATCTGTGATTAGAGATTAAACTCATTACTTAACACTAAACAAAAAAACAAAAACATCTAATTAATCACAAGTAGGTTAATAATCCTAATCCTAAATCATCATGGCAATTAAGTTGAGATGCTTATCTCATACTTAAGAAGGCTCATTATCCCTAATCAGGGAGTATATAATGAGTTTACAAGCCCTTGATTTAGGCTTAAGCTCATTAACTTATGCAAAACACCAAAAACAATAACGAAATTGAAAACACAAAAACAAACAAAAATCGTCTCCTCCGGGATTCTTTTCTCATCACACTCATTCAAACGAGAACTGCTTCTTCCGTCTAATGCAAGACAGTTAGCACTCGAGCCAGACAAGTCATACACTTGAGCATAGACAGGCAAGCAATTCACAGTCAATTTATCTTTCAGTCTCTTTGAGTCGAACTACGGTGTTCTGACTTCCTCATTGCACGAGAGGATACGTAGGCATAACTTAACAGTTATCGAACAAAAGTCTTTGTGTCTTCCCCCTCTTTCAACATTCTCTTTTAGGCCTCAGCTCCTGAGCATTCACCTATTACACTGACACTTGTACATTTCTTTTCCAACGTTTGCACACAGATAGCACATACACTACCCCTTTAAACACAATCTTGTAAGCGTGGATCTCGTCGAGTACGACGGACAATCTGGGTGATAATACCTTCCCAGGTTGTAACCAACCCCCTTTCTCAGTTTCTCTGGTTCGCAACCGTCTTATCCATCTCTTTCCTGGTTTGTGCAGCATTACCTTTCCTTCGGGATAAAAATGCCTAGATGGTGACTCTATTCATCTTCATTTCATTTTCTCTTTTCGTCGACCGTTCGCGCTTGTACCGGGATGCAAATCTCTGGGAGGACAGCTTGGGCAACAATTTTTCGGTAAAAAGCCTACAAATGGATTTTGGGGCAGTAATTACCGTTATACTTATCAAAAGTTGGTGGCCTGAACTTGGGAGGAATGACCACTCCAGGAACCAAGCCCATGTCAGATACTTCTATCCCAAGAGTGTCTCTACACTCAAGGGCCTTAACCTTTTCAGCCAGCAACAAAAAGTCTTGAAAATTTCCTTCCACGCCAAATTCCATATCATTATTAACAGGAGGGAACTGATTCTCTTGTCAGTCTTCCACAGGAATAAGAGTTGGTGTGCCAGTCTCTGGAACTGGAGGTCCACCTGTTCCATTGTTGTTGTTGGGGGGATTCCCTTGAGCATCTAGTGTGACCACAAGAGGGTCAGTCTGAGGAGGAGTAAGCCTTTGCATGGCATTCCTCAGATCCTGCTGTCCTTGGGCCATTCCCTTCATCATAACCATAAATTCCCCCATCCGGGTGTGGAATTCATTGAGTTTTATTTGCATAGTGTCCATGATAGTTCTTTGGTTGTTACGGGTTGCATACCGATGAGGAATATTTTGTCTGAGGTGACGGGTCTTGGCAGCTCTCGCAATCTTTACCTGGAGAATTGATAAGTTAAGTAACCTGGACAAACCTGCAAAAGAAAGAAAAATGCAAATGATATGTATGCAATGATGTGTTCCTCTTATCCTCAAGGTTTTGTTTTATTTTCCCATTTCGGTATTAAGAGAATAGCTTTTGAATTAATACCTTGTGCGACATTCAGATGTGAAGTAATAGCATTTGGTATCTGTTGCACCCCAAAATTTGCCCTCACCTAGACAAGACATTGTGTATTAAGGTGTCCCAAGAGGTTCACAAGGTTCACAAGGTATCTCAAGAGGTTCACAAGGTTCACAATTAGTCAGAAAGTTTGACAATCCCCTCAGACAAAGCATCCTCCGAAGCAATGCACCCTAAACTAGGGTTTTGAGTTTCATCAGGCTAAATGGACTTCCAAGGCCTCAAGTGAGCTTCATAACATCCCACATGTGATCAAGAATCCCTATGTCAAGTTTCAAGGCTTTCCCAAAAGGTTTGCTCAGTCAGATGATCAGATAGGCTAAAATTAGTCAAAGTGGTCAAAATGTCAAACTGAGGTCAACTGTGGTCAAACCAAAGTCAAACATCATGATTTTTTTTCCAACATCAATTATATGAAGTAAAATTCATCATTTGATCAAGAGTTGATCATGATTCATCAAGGAGATTTCAGATCATCAAGAATCAGGAGTTTCTAAATTAGGGTTTTCACAGAAAAAGTCAACTGAACTTTGACCAGCCATAACTTTCACATACTTCATCAAATATTTCCCATCCAAAGATCATTTTTAAGGAAATTGAATTCTCTACAACTTTATGTCTCACAAGCCAAGCCTAAAAATGCTTCATTTGAAAGGTATGAGCCAAAACATTACAGGTCATTTCAAAAGTCAACAAAAAGTCAACATCTTCCAAAGGGCATAACTTGAAAATGGTAAAAGATATGGACATGAGACCAATGATTTTGGTTAGAGGACTCTCTAAGCTTTCCAAAATGTCCAAGAACACCCTCATATCCTTAAAATTGAGGGAGATATGCCTTTGCAAAGTTGGGAAATATTTGGGAGGTTTATGAAGCAAATAGGGCCTTAAAACCAAATTTCTCCAAATGGGCTTGCAATGTTGTGATCCAATCCATACAAAGACCTCAAGCACGACCCAAAGCAACAAAATTCTAATTTTTTATTATTTATTTATTATTTATTTTGATTTTATTCATTAAAATACAATTTAAATATAAAATAAATATGAAAAATCAAATATTGGACAAGATATGTGATTGGAAATTATCTAAATCATATTTAGAATGATTGGGAATGAGCTAAAATCAGATTGACTAAAATTAGAAAGGTTTGATGAGATATTTTCAATATTTGAAAGTGTGAATCTTCATGATCAAGCAATCACTACAAAGCCCAAAAATCCAGCTTCTTTTGACCTAATTCTACTTCATACATATACACAAACTAAAGACAATCACAAGGACACGAATTGCAGCCTCCAAGAAGACTCTCCAAACTTCAAAAAATTCAAGAACAAACTCACATTCGGTTTGCAGGTTTAAGGTAGTTACAAGGCCAAATAATGATGGAAATAGCTTCCTAGAAACATTTAGAGTGCATTGAGATCATCATATTCATCAAATACCTCATCAATCATGGAATCCGAATCCATCTTGTTCTTAAATTTTCAAGTTTTCGATTTCTATTATCCACGCATTACTAATGGTTTTTGATTTTGTTTTCTTGTTTGTGATGAGCTATAGATCGTATCTGGACCAATTGATTGAAGTTTCATTGCCTAATACGAATTCGGCCATGATTAGGGTTTCGGCCAAGCTTTTAGGGTTTCTTAATTTAGACTATATAAATGACTTTGGTTGATGAATTTGAGTTGTATAGAATCTGGGTAAATTATTGGTGTGTTCAATTTGGATGAATGTTGCTTATTTTGTAGGTATTCAAAGTTGTTGATTTCCTGCGAAAAAACATGCAAGAAGATTCATAAGAAAATTCGCAGGAATTTTCGTAGGAAAACCTACGAAATTCCAAGGAAGAAGATGATTTGAATGGCGCCAATTTTTTAATTCAAATTTCGTTTTATTATTTTATTGATTAGTTTCTAATAAATATCAGAACGCGTGTGTTAGCCTGATGGATGGAGCGCTTGTGTGGGAAGCATGAGGCCTGGGTTCGATTCCCAGGTCTTGCATTATTTTTTTTAATTTCATCATATTTCGCAGGTTGTGTATATTATACATTCTGGTCATAGTTTCTTCAAGCCGCACGCGCAGCCCAGTGGTCTTGGCTTCTTGCTGGTAATGGGGAGGTTCTGGGTTCAAATCCAGGCCTCCCCCCTTTTTTTTAAACCTTGTTTATTTTATTTTATTTTATTAATTATTTAATTATATAAATTATATTATCAAATTAATTAATTTCGAAACCCTAGTTTTCAAAACCCTAATTCTCAAAACCCTAATATTTAACCTAATTAATTTTTTCTAAACCATAATTAAATCATTAATCATTATTTTAATATGTAAATAGTTTGTTATTTGTTTATAATTATTAAAACTTATTTTCTTAATTAATTCCTAAAAAACTTTTCTAACATTAATATTTTCTTGCTAAAATTCTTATTTATTTTATTATTCTAACCTTTATTCTTATTTTATTATTATTACTAATATTTAATTATTGCTTATTTATTGTTATTATATTTATCATTATTATTATTTCTCGATTATATTGTAATTGTCCCAAAGCCTTGTAATATTTATAGGTTTATATTTTTGCTTTATTTTTATTATATTGTATGGTTAGTAATTTAGGGTGTGTATAACATGTTTGTAATTAAAAATTAATTTAGAAAATTAACTTAAATAAGATAAATATTTGAAAATAAACACGCACACACGTAAGTCGATCTTTGATCGCCATCTTGCACTTCCTAGGGTTGCCTCTCATTTGCCTTATACAAAGGTCAAGTGGGGTGTCTTAAGCAAAGTCCCTTCATAAATATCATCAAGTCCCTATAGTTTTAAAGATCAAGTCCCTTCGAGGTTGCCTACGATAAATGATCTTGTCCCTTCGAATAAAAGATGATAAGTCCCTACGAATTGCTAAAGACACCCTACAGTTGCCTATATCCAGATATCCCTACACATGTCCCTTAATAACATCCAAGGTAATGACTACCTATTCCTTAATAATAGGGATAGTCTTACCATTGAAAGAACATAAGAACAGTAAAGACTTAATATAGGGTAGGTTTCTCTTAATTGCTTGCTCATATTTCAAAATACTCTTTACACCACACTTTTCAAACAAATTTTCAAAAACGAGGCTTTGTATACATCCATACGAGGATCATTACAAAGTACTTAGAAAGTTTTAAATCACACACTACACACATTTCAAAAACAATTTAAGTGAGCTAAGTAACTAAGAGCCCATGGATAACCATGGATATAAAGGGTGCTAACACCTTCCCTTTTTATAATCTACCCCCCGAACTCAAGTCTTTTAAAATAGGTCTTTCCTGTTCTTTTATGCCCTTTCCTTATGGATAAAATAAAAGTCGGTGGCGACTCTTGCTATCCGCAACATGACTAAAAGTCGGTTCTTCCACCGTGTTACAGAACTGGCAACTCTGCTGGGGATTTAATAAAAGAGGGGTACCCTTAGGAATTAGATCACTTAAATTGTTTGCCTTGTTTGCTTTATATTACTTGTTGGGCTTTATGTGTGAAAGATCTTAACCCAGATCTAGTGTACCCTAGGTAAATGTCAATAGACCAAGGAAACTGTACGGCGTATACCGATATGGTTGATCTGGTGACCATAGTTAGTGTGACTTCTTGGTTGGTGCTTATTTTCCTTAAGAAAGTTGAGGATAATATGAGGCTGCCATATGTTGTCAATACACTAACTAACCTTTAGAACCCTAGTCATCCCATCTTGGCCTTTAGAAAAGTAGTGAGATAACCGGCTTTAGTGAAGACTGAAGTTGGTTGATACTCGATACTACGCTCATTGAGATCCTAAACTTGGAGGGTTTTGGTTGGCAAGTAAGTTGCCTACTGAACAACCACCCTTGTGAAGGATCAATGATATTGAGATCCCTTAGAACCTGGTTACTTTATAGGACTGGATGAACCATCTAAACTTCAAGGGAGGATACTTACCTTTAAACCTCATGCAAGCCTTCAAACCTAGGGCTATTGTGTGACTTGTTTGTGTGTGTCACATGTTTGTGATTGAGCATAACATCATAACATCATCATGCATCATAAGCATAGAATTTTCAATAACTATTTCAAGGACCAAAGGATTTATCTTTGTTCTTTGTTGCAGGTCATGGCTTCTACTCGTAGGAATACCATCCGGATCAACTTTTTAGGGATACCTCCTAAGCTTAAGGAATTGGTCTCTCAAGTTTCTGAAAACTCCCAGTTCATCAAGAGGCATGGTAACCTGTTGGACCTAGTCACTTCAGGGTTCAATGAAGACATGATGAGTGTCCTATTTCAGTTCTTTGATCTTAAACATCATTGCTTCACATTCCTCGACTATCAGCTGGTTCCTACAATGGAAGAGTTCTCCAAGCTATTGGGTATACCTATCCTTGATCAGAGACCCTTCACAGGCTTGGAAAAAGAGCCTAAACTTGAGGTTATTGTTGCAGCCTTACATTTGAAGAAATCAGACATTGTCCTAGAGACGAGAAGTGGAGTTAAGGGTGTCCTTGCTAAGGTATTGATGGAGAAAGCTCAAGTGTTCATGAAGGCTATGAGTTATGATGCTTTTGAGGAGATCTTGGCCTTACTAATTTATGGCCTAGTGTTGTTCCCTAATCCAGATCAGTTCATAGATGTACATGCCATCAACATATTTCTGACTCGCAATCCAGTGCCTACATTACTTGGAGACATCTTACACTCTCTTCATACCCGTACTACGAAGTCACGAGGAACTCTGATGTGTTGTATACCTCTATTGTCTAGGTGGTTTATTTCTCACCTTCCTCGACCAGTGATGAAGAATGAACAAGGGTTAAGGTAGTCTAAGAGGATCATGTCACTTTCACATTCAGATATTCATTGGTGTTCTAGATCCATGGAGAATGTTGCTATCATTGACCATTGTGGAGAGTTCCCTAATGTGCCACTCCTTGACATAAGAGGAGGCATTACTTACAACCCTTATTTAGCTCTACGTCAGTTTGGTTATGCTCGGAGTGATGGTACTCATGACATGCTTATTCAGGGTATTGTGTTCGACTACGACAATGATCTGCAAGGTTACCGTCAAAGGTTCATACGAGTTTGGGGCAAGGTGAATAAGGTTGACAGCAAGACTCTGGAACCAAAGTACTCCATTCCTATGGAACCTTATCTCAGATGGGTACGAACACGTGCTCAGACTCTTATGATGCCATATCCTGCTATCCTGCCAGTTACCATGAAGCCTATTGCTGAAGGAGATACTCCTTATATCATTCTTCATCCAGACATGCCCACTGACATGAAAGAGTTACAGAGGTCCTGGATCCAGTTGAAGGAACAAAGGGATACTTTTGAGACTCATTTCAAAGCTAGTCAAGAAAGAATCCTGTAGCTGACAAGACAACTTCACGAGGAGCGGAATCTCAACTCATACCTCAACACAAAGAGGAAGTGTCCATGGGAGACTTAAAACCCCATCTTTGTATTCATTTCATTTTTGTTGTAAGCCCAAGAGGCAAACAAGTTTATTGATTACTAATAAAAGTTTACTCTCTGGTTGTTTAAACAAATTTAAATCCTACGGTCCTTGAAAACATTCCATATGCATTTACATACCATATCATTGCATCACAGGTTTCTTATGAACAAGTATCTTATCTTCTCGCTGTTTATTTCAGCAGAAATGACTCTTGAACAGACTATCAAGGATCTTCAGGCTCAGAATGCACAATTTCAAGAGTTGATCATGAACTTGTCCAAAGGACAAGATGAGTTGAAGACACTGCTGGCTAATAAGAAGAAGAAGACTAGAAAATCAGAGGGCCTTATCAACTTGGGTAGAAGATTCAGAGGGCCTGTCAAGACAAAGGAATAGGTTGAGGATTCTGAGTCTGAGAATTCTGAGAAAGAGGGAGGTAGTCTCCATGATACTGTGGGAGATTCTGATTCTGAGGAAAACTATTACCATGATCCTGCTAGTGAGGAGAAGTACAAGATGCTGGTAGACAGAATGAACGCTATGGAGCTACAAAAAATCTTATGGGCTTGATTTTGAAGATCTGGGTTTAGTTTTTTGAGTGGTTATACCTATTGGTTTCAAGGTTCCTGTTTTTGTGGTGTATGATGGTGTTTCATGTCCTAAGCTGCACCTAAGATCCTATGTCCGGAGGATCCAACCACATACTACTGATAAGAAACTGTGGATTCATTTCTTCCAAGAGAGCTTGTCTGGAGCTCAATTGGAATGGTACTATCAACTGGAAAGTGTTAATATTCGTGATTGGAATGATCTTATTGAGGCCTTCTATAGGCAATACCAATACAATGCTGATTTAGTACCAACTCGCATGCAACTCCAAAGCATGTCTATGGGTGCTAAAGAGAGTTTCAAAGAGTATGCCCAGAAATGGAGAGACCTGGCTGGCAGAGTTCAACCTCCTCTGACTGACATGGAGCTGGTGGACATGTTTATGAGTACGCTGAATGGTCCTTTCTGTAGTCACCTCATTGGAAGCTCATCATCTGGTTTCACTGAGCTGATAATGACTGGAGAACGTGTGGAAAATGGTATAAGAAGTGGTAAGATACAGGTGGGTTCCTCTTCACCAAGCACTTCTAAGAAGCCCCCTAGTGGAAAGAAGGAGTCTAATGTTGTGTATGGTCAATATAGTCGTAACAGGAGTCACCAATCTGTGGGAGCAATTCACATCTCCAATCTTGATCCTACAGCACCAGAGCAACAACAAAACAATCAACATAAGCCTCGAAGACAGTTGACCAAGATCAACATGTCACTGGCCCAAGCCTTGCAACACATGTTGAAAGGGGAACTAATTACTTTGAGGGATCCTCCTCAGAATCCTAATACTTCCTCTCCTCGATACAATCCTAATGCAAGATGTGCATATCATTCTAATAGTCCGGGACATGACACCAACAACTGCTGGGTGTTGAAAAACAAGATTCAAGACATGATTGAAGCTGGAGAAATTGAATTTGACCCTCCTGGGACCCCAAATGTAATCACTTCTCCTATGCCCAATCATGAGAAGACTGTTAATGTTGTTGATGAGGTTTCCTATGTTTCCTCAGTAGCATATGTGACTACTCCTCTATCCATTATTAAGAAGAAGCTGGTGCAGGCTGGTTTCTTTCCAGGTTGCAATGAAGATTGTTTCTATTGTGCCTACAAACCTGATAGTTGCTGGAAGTTGAAAGATGGCATTCAACGCCTCATGGAAAATTAAACTATATTGTTTGAGAGGACACCTTCTGTTGAAAGTATGTGTGAACATTTGACGCGAAGCACAAAGCTTGAAGATGTAACTATGGTTGATAAAGTTCCAGTGAAGATTACCTCCAAAGGTCCTGTCAGGATTACATCCAGAGGACCAGTGAAGATTATTGCTGAAGGCCCTATGAATGTTGTTGCTGAAGCTAGGGTGGCTTCCATGATCATTACCACTCCCGGTCCTGTTCCTTATACTTCTGATAAAGCTATACCCTGGAATTATGGTTCTGATGTTTACATCCATGGTGTCAAACAAGAACCTTTGATTGATGCACCTGTTACTGATGTTGATAATATTGTTGGATCTAGTAAGATCACCAGAAGTGGAAGAATCTTCTCTCCTCAAGTTACCTCCAAAAGTGCAGTTACTCCAACTACTACCTCCACTGTTGGGCCAAGTACTGATGCCCAGGGCAAGGGTCCTATGATTGAACCTGTAGAAACTGAGGCACCAACTGCTGAAAATATTTCTAAACAGATGGAAGAAGTACTGAAGATCATTCACAAGAGTGATTATGATATTGTTGACCAGTTGGGGCATACTCCCTCCAAAATCTCCATGTTGTCTTTGCTGCTGTGTTCTGAAGCTCATGTTAAAGCCTTAATCAAATTCCTGAAGACTGCTCATGTGCCAAATGAAATTTCTATGGACCAATTTGAGAATTGTGTGGCACATCTGACTAGTGATAATGGGCTGGGCTTTTCTGATGCTAATTTGACTCCTGCCAAGAGGAATCATAACAGAGCTCTGCATATTTCCATTGAATGTAGGGGCACTATCTTGTATCATGTGCTGGTGGACAATGGTTCTTCATTAAATGTGCTCCCTAAAGAGGTTCTGGACAAGCTCAATCCTGAAGATGTTGTGTTAAGACCAAGTGATGTAGTGGTAAGGGCCTTTGATGGTTCAAGAAGAGTGGTACATGGAGAAGTAGACCTCCCAATCAAAGTATGCTCTCAAGTTTTCAAATCTACTTTCTATGTGATGGATATTCGTCCTGCGTATTCTTGTTTACTTGGGCGCCCCTGGATCCATGGGGCAGGTGTTGTGACTTCCACCTTGCATTAGAAGTTGAAATATCCGGTGAAAAACAAAATTGTCACTGTCTATGGTGAAGAAGAGTACATGGTGAGCCATGTGAATACTTTCAAATGTGTAGAAATGGAGGGTGAAATGGTTGAAACTCCATGTCAAACATTTGAAGTTGTTCCTTGCTCTACTCCTGTTCCTCATTCTGTCCCTGCTTCTGGAAAAGCTCCTATGGTTACTAAAATACCTCCTGCAATGGCCTCTCTCAAAGATGCTAAGGCTGTGGTTGCAAAAGGTGGTTTTGCTATTTATCTTCCCAACATCCCTTACAAGTCTGACAAGTTTGTTTTGGGTTTTACTGCAAAATCTCAGAAGGTTGTTCGTCGTGCCCGTGCTGTTCGTATTACTAATCAAGGGGTCATAAGAGATCAAATCAATATTGTGGGTGACTGTAATGAAGACTACAACCTGGATGATTGGATCTTTCCTACCATGGGTGATGGGCTCAACAATTGGAAGACTGAACACGTTATTCCTATCTCATTTAGTCAGGAGTAAATACTATTACTGTATTTTTTAAGTTTGTAATTTCGAACAGTAAAACTTTTAAGCCTTGTGTCTTGCCCGGGGCACAATGGTATGCTTGTTTCGGGATGTCATTTCATTTGCATACTTCATTCAATAAAATCAATGGATGTTTCGTTTTCGTAAATATTGTGCTCCTTGTCTTTTCTTTTTATTTCTGTTTTATCAGCTATGTGTTCTTACACACACCCACATCACTAAAATGCAGATCCTCATCCACTCTGGATCTTGTTGACAACAGTTCTACTATTGCCAATTATAACTTTGAGAATCCGATCTATCAAGCTGAAGATGGAAAGGAGGAAGATTATGAAGTACTTGTAGAGCTTTCTAGGTTGTTACAACAAGAAGAGAAAGCTATACAGCCACATGGAAAGCCAATCGAGGTTGTGAATCTGGGAACTGAAGAAAACAGGAAAGAGGTCAAGATAGGGGCTAAACTAGAAGATGGTGTTAAGAACAGACTAATTCAGATGTTACGTGACTATGTGGAGATCTTTGCTTGGTCTTATGAATATATACCAGGGTTGGATACTGATATTGTGGTTCACCGTTTGCCGGTAAAAGAAGATTGTCGTCCAAAGAAGCAAAAGGTTCGTCGCATGCGTCCTGAAATGTCAGAAAAGATTAAAGCAGAAGTGATGAAACAATTTGATGCAGGATTTTTAGCTGTGACTTCTTATCCTCAGTGGGTTGCAAATGTGGTACCGGTACCTAAAAAGGATGGTAAGATATGCATGTGTGTAGATTACAGGGATTTGAATAAGGCTAGTCCTAAAGATGACTTTCCACTTCCACATATTGATGTTTTGGTAGACAACACTGCTCAGCATAAGATATTCTCTTTCATGGATGGTTTCTCTGGTTACAATCAGATCAAGATGGCACCTGAAGATATGGAGAAGACTACATTTGTTACACAGTGGGGCACCTTTTGTTATAAGGTGATGCCATTTGGTTTGAAGAACGTCGGGGCAACATATCAGCGTGCTATGGTGGCTTTGTTTCATGATATGATTCATCATGAGATAGAGGTATATGTGGATGATATGATAGCCAGGTCCCAGAATGAAGAACAACACCTTGATCATCTACATAAGTTGTTTGAGAGGTTGAAGAAATACAAGCTGAGATTGAATCCAAACAAGTGTACTTTTGGAGTTAGGTCTGGTAAACTCCTGGGTTTCATTGTCAGTGGAAAAGGTATTGAAGTGGATCCTACAAAAGTAAAAGCTATACAAGAGATGCTTGCTCCCCGTACTGAAAAGGAAGTTAGAGGTTTCTTGGGACGACTGAATTACATTGCAAGATTTATTTCCCAGCTAACTGCCACCTGTGAGCCAATCTTCAAGTTGTTGAAGAAAGATCAAGTAATGGAGTGGAATGACGAGTACCAGGTAGCTTTTGATGAGATCAAGAAATACCTCCAAGAACCTCCAATTTTGATGCCACCAGTTGATGGAAGACCCTTGATTATGTACTTAACAGTATTAGACAACTCAATGGGGTGTGTGTTGGGGCAACATGACGAGTCTGGTCGAAAAGTGTTGGCAATATACAACCTTAGCAAAATATTTACCGACTGTGAAACAAGATACTCACTGCTCGAGAAAACTTGTTGCGCTTTGGCATGGGCTGCTCGCCGACTAAGACAGTATATGTTGACTCATACTACCTTGTTGATTTCAAAGATGGATCCAATCAAGTACATATTCGAGAAACCTGCTCTCTCCGGACGAATAGCGAGATGGCAAATGATTTTAACAGAATATGATATACAGTACACTACTCAGAAGGCCATTAAAGGCAGTGTGGTAGCTGATCCTTTGGCTCATCAGGTAGTGGATGATTATCAGTCTATGAATTTTGAGTTCTCGGATGAAGACATTATGATTGTTACTAAAGAACCTGGACATAATAACGGACCTGAACAAGGATCCCGATGGACTATGGTGTTTGATGGAGCTTCTAATGCGCTTGGTAACGGTGTTGGTGTTGTGATCATTTCCCTTGAAGGTTATCATACCCCAATTACTGCAAGACTTTGTTTCTATTGTACCAATAACATGGCTGAATATGAGGCATGTATCATGGGTATCAAAGTTGCTATTGAGATAAAGATTCAGTTTCTAGACGTATACGGAGATTCAGCCCTGGTAGTTAGCCAGATTAAAGGAGATTGGGATACCAAGCATGAAAATCTCATTCCTTACAGAGAGCATGTGTTGTCCTTGATCCCATATTTTGAAGAGATTACCTTTGGACATATTCCATGAGGAGAGAATCAGTTGACAGATGCACTAGCCACCATGGCATCTATGTTTGAGATTAGTTGGGATGATGAAGCTCCTAAGATCACTATTGATAGATTTGAGAAGCCTGCATACTGCAATGAGATTGAAACTGAAGGAGTAGAGGGAAAACCTTGGTTCTATGAAGTGAAAAGATATCTTGAAGCTCAAGAGTCCCCTGAAGGGGCATCTGTCAATGATAAGAAGTTTCTGAGGAGGTTTTCTGCTAAGTTCTTCTTGAGTAATGGAATTTTGTACAAGCGCAATCATGATTCGACTTTGCTTCGTTGTGTGGATAAGAAGGAAGCAACAGAGATTATGGAAGACATGCATGATGGGAATTTTGACACTCATTCTGGTGGCCATACCATGTCAAAGAAGATATTGAGAGCAGGTTACTATTGGTCTACCAGGGAAGCTGACTGCTATCAACATTCCAAAACATGTCACAAGTGTCAAATTTATGCTGATAAGGTGCATATACCTCCAGCTCCATTGAATGTGTTGACTGCTCCTTGGCCTTTTGCCATGTGGGGCATTGATATGATTGGTGAGATCAAGCCTACTGCTTCTAATGGGCATCGTTTCATCCTGGTTTCCATTGATTACTTTACAAAGTGGGTGGAGGCAGCTTCATTTGCATCTGTTACTAAGAATGTTGTAGCTCGGTTCATTAAGAATAATCTCATATGTAGGTATGGCATCCCTGAAAGAATTATCACAGATAATGGCTCTAATCTGAATAACACCATGATTACTGATCTCTGCACGCAGTTCAAGATTAAGCATCACAATTCTTCTCCGTATCGTGCAAAGATGAATGGGGCAGTAGAAGCTGCTAATAAGAACATTAAGAAGATTCTACAGAAGATGATTGTTACTTATAAAGATTGGCATGAGATGTTACCATTTGCTCTTCATGGTTATCGTACTACAATACGTACTTCAACAGGGGAAACCCCATTCTCCTTAGTCTATGGTATGGAAGCAATTCTACCCATTGAGGTTCAGATCCCTTCCCTGAGAATCATGAAGGATGCAAGCTTGGATGAAGATGAGTGGATTCAGACTCGACTTGACCAGATAAATTTGATTGATGAGAAAAGGCTGGCAGCTGTTTGTCACTGTCAGATGTACCAGAAACAGATGATCAAAGCCTTTAATAAGAAAGTTAAGCAAAAGGTATATCAGACTAAGACATGGTAATCAAGTGTATCATATTACCACAGGGTGATCCTACGGGAAAGTGGACTCCTACATATGAAGGATCATTTGTAGTCAAGAAGGTGTTCTCAGGAGGTGCCATGATGCTTACTACTATGGATGGTGAAGATTTCCCACAGCCCGTGAACGCAGACATAGTTAAAAAGTACTACGCATAAAAAGAGACCTGCTAGGTTGACTGGCCTAGGAAAAAATAAGGGTATCCCGGCAAACCCGAAGGGTTCGGGAAAAAATTAGGGATATATATATATATATATATATATATATATATATATATATAAAATGTACACCCGGCAAGTCGAAAAACTGAAAGGGCGACTTGGGCACAAAAGGGTATCCCGGTGGATTGAAAACCTGAAAGGGCAATCCAGACAAAAGTTAGGGATTAAAGCATATGACTATGTCTCGTTTGGATCACTCATGTAATCCCAACCAGTTGTGTTACCTGAATCAAGTTCAAACAGATAAAGATCAATCCAATCATTTCTATCTCAACAGCAAAGGATGAGATACTTGAAGTTAATGGCAATAGTGGAATTGGAACTCAATAGGATTATTTCTCACGTAGCTGCTTTTCTTTGTTTTTTTAAAAAAAATTATGACGAATTCCTCTTACTAGGATTTCTGTCTCCTTGTACAAACTTGCCTATATATAGGCCACTTTCTAAATAAATAAAGTCTCGTCTTTGAATTCAAATTTACTTTTACCTTGTTTACTTAAACGAAAACGTCCATTGGTTGTGTTTGAATGTATGTATGCTTTTGAATATGATTGATGTTTACCAGAAATGCATAAAATGCAGTAATAGTATTAACTAAGGACGAACGAAGGTAGGAATTCAACGAAGCTTCGCCGGTTCATCCCCACAGAGTAATCTTTAAGGATATCCATACAAGATACTTCAAGTAATATCTTATACTTCCCACTCAACAAAGTCTTCAAATAGTTTCATATCCTCCGAAGAATAAAGGATCTCATATTTATGTCCATCTCTTTTATCCTCAGTCAGGATATTCAGGAACTTTTCATTCCTTCAATAAAAGCACGACGAACGAAGACGGGAGGTTCTGAGTACCATATTATCAAACAAGACAGGAACGAATTCCTTATATTCCTCAGCAACAAACCGGGATTTGTTTTCCATAGCCAGCAGTTGTTATACAGAGATATTCAGGAACTTCAAGCTACATAACTCATACATACATCATTTACACCATATCACAGCATACGCATCCATGATGCATAAGACATTTACTTAGGTACATCATGCCATACATGCATACATATTGCATAAACTAACCTTTTCTTTTCAGGATAGTTGCAGGCAGATAAACACTATCAACCATTTGAACCAGTTCAGAGACGATCTATATGAAGATCTAGTATTGATACTTAATTCAGAGATAATCGCTACGAAGATTCATTTCTGATGATCAATACTCAAGTTGTCCTTGGAAGGGTACGTAAAAGATCTATACGAAGATCTAGTGCTTAATCCAAGATATTTCCAGAGGAGATAATCGTTACGAAGATTTATTTCTGATGGTCAAATATCTTTGGGATAGTGTGTAAATGATCTATACGAAGATCTAGCACTTAATCCAAGAGATCCTTTCAGAAGGAGTTCAGGGATAATCGCCATGAAGATTTAATCCTGATATTATTTTTGTCCTTGGGAAGGTATGTAAATGCTCTATACGAAGATCTATTACCTAATCCGGGATATTTCCAGAAGAGATAATCGCTACGAAGATTTATTTCTAATGGTCTATGTAACAGTTTATCTGTGGGATGGTACATAAATGATCGATACGAAGATCTTGTACTTAGCCCAAGATATTACCAAAAGCAATTCAGAAAAGATCGCCACGAAGATTTGATTTTGATGCTTAAATTAAAGTATGTTCCTAAAGATGGTTCAGAGCCGATCTATATGAAGATCTAAGTACTGACACCTAATGAAGGATATTCTTTTCCCCCAGAGATAATGCAGAGATGATATATACGAAGATTTAGTGCTGACATTCAACTCAAACCATGTTACAGTAATGATTCAGAGACGGCCTACACGAAGACCTAGTACTGATATCCAGTGACAACATAAAGATACTATCACCTTCTGATATTATGGATGGCATCTATAAGCCCATCTCCAGTTCCTCGGAGTGGCATCTTTAAGCCCATTCAAGCATATACAACCAATCAGCAGTGTTACTTTACGCATCGGCGAGTGCAAATTTTTGGGCTTTTGTGTTCAATCCCCTTCAACCTTCCAAGTCACAAATGGCACACAGGCCAATCTAACTCCTCAGGTTTCAGAAAATTGAACAGGGGCAGTTGTTGCACCCCAAAATTTGCCCTCACCTAGACAAGACATTGTGTACTAAGGTGTCCCAAGAGGTTCACAAGGTTCACAAGGTATCTCAAGAGGTTCACAAGGTTCATAATTAGTCAGAAAGTTTGACAATCCCCTCAGACAAAGCATCCTCCTAAGCAATGCACCCTAAACTAGGGTTTTGAGTTTCATCAGGCTAAATTGACTTCCAAGGCCTCAAGTGAGCTTCATAAAATCCCACATGTGATCAATAATCCCTATGTCAAGTTTCAAGGCTTTCCCAAAAGGTTTGCTCAGTCAGATGATCAGATAGGCTAAAATTAGTCAAAGTGGTCAAAAAGTCAAACTGAGGTCAACTGTGGTCAAACCAAAGTCAAACTTCATGATTTTTTTTCCAAAATCAAGTATATGAAGTAAAATTCATCATTTTATCAAGGTTTGATCATGATTCATCAAGTATATTTCAGATCATCAAGAATCAGGAGTTTCTAAATTAGGGTTTTCACAGGAAAAGTCAACTGAACTTTGACCAGCCATAACTTTCACATACTTCATCAAAAATTTCACATCCAAAGCTCATTTTTAAGGAAATTGAATTCTCTACAACTTTGTGTCTCACAAGCCAAGCCTAAAAATGCTTCATTTGAAAGGTATGAACCAAAACATTACAGGTCATTTCAAAAGTCAACAAAAAGTCAACATCTTCCAAAGGGCTTAACTTGAAAATGGTAAAAGATATGGACATGAGACCAATGAGGTTGGTTAGAGGACTCTCTAAGCTTTCCAAAATGTCCAAGAACACCCTTATAGCCTTAAAATTGAGGGAGATATGCCTTTGCAAAGTTGGGAAATGTTTGGGAGGTTTATGAAGCAAATAGGGCCTTAAAACCAAATTTCTCCAAATGGGCTTGCAATGTTGTGATCCAATCCATACAAAGACCTCAAGCACGACCCAAAGCAACCAAATTCTGATTTTTAATTATTTATTTTGATTTTATTCATTAAAATACAATTTAAATATAAAATAAATATGAAAAATCAAATATTGGACAAGATATGTGATTGGAAATTATCTAAATCATATTTAGAATGATTGGGAATGAGTTAAAATCAGATTAACCAAAATTAGAAAGGTTTGATGAGATATTTTCAATATTTGAAAGTGTGAATCTTCATGATCAAGCAATCACTACAAAGCCCAAAAATCCAGCTTCTTTTGACCTAATTCTACTTCATACATATACACAAACTAAAGACTATCACAAGGACACGAATTACAGCCTCCAAGAAGACTCTCCAAACTTCAAAAAATTCAAGAACAAACTCACATTTAGTTTTCAGGTTTAAGGTAGTTACAAGGCCAAATATTGATGGAAATAGCTTCCTAGAAACATTTAGAGTGCATTGAGATCATCATATTCATCAAATACCTCATCAATCATGGAATCCGAATCCATCTTGTTCTTAAATTTTCAAGTTTTTTATTTCTATTATCCACGCATTACTAATGGTTTTTGATTTTGTTTTCTTGTTTGTGATGAGCTATAGATCGTATCTGGACCAATTGATTGAAGTTTCATTGCCTAATACGAATTCGGCCATGATTAGGGTTTCGGCCAAGCTTTTAGGGTTTCTTAATTTAGACTATATAAATGTCTTTGGTTGATGAATTTGAGTTGTATAGAATCTGGGTAAATTATTGGTGTGTTCAATTTGGATGAATGTTGCTTATTTTGTAGGTATTCAAAGTTGTTGATTTCCTGCGAAAAAACACGCAAGAAGATTCATAAGAAAATTCGCAGGAATTTCGCAGGAAAACCTGCGAAATTCCAAGGAAGAAGATGATCTGAATGGCGCCAATTTTTTAATTCAAATTTCGTTTTATTATTTTATTGATTAGTTTCTAATAAATATCAGAACGTGTGTGTTAGCCTGATGGATGGAGCGCTTGTGTGGGAAGCATGAGGCCTGGGTTCGATTCCCAGGTCTTGTATTATTTTTTTTAATTTCATCATATTTCGCAGGTTGTGTATATTATACATTCTGGTCATAGTTTCTTCAAGTCGCACGCGCAGCCCAGTGGTCTTGGCTTCTTGCTGGTAATGGGGAGGTCCTGGGTTCAAATCCAAGCCTCCCCCATTTTTTTAAACCTTGTTTATTTTATTTTCTTTTATTAATTATTTAATTATATAAATTATATTGTCAAATTAATTAATTTCAAAACCCTAATTTTCAAAACCCTAATTCTCAAAACCCTAATTTTCTTAACCCTAATATTTAACCTAATTAATTTTTTCTAAACCATAATTAAATCATTAATCATTATTTTAATATGTAAATAGTTTGTTATTTGTTTATTATTATTAAAACTTATTTTCTTAATTAATTCCTAAAAAACTTTTCTAACATTAATTTTTTCTTGCTAAAATTCTTATTTATTTTATTATTCTAACCTTTATTCTTATTTTATTATTATTACTAATATTTAATTATTGCTTATTTATTGTTATTATATTTATCATTATTATTATTTCTCGATTATATTGTAATTGTCCCAAATCCTTGTAATATTTATAGGTTTATATTTTTGCTTTATTTTTATTATATTGTATGGTTAATAATTTAGGGTGTGTATAACATGTTTGTAATTAAAAATTAATTTAGAAAATTAACTTAAATAAGATAAATATTTGAAAATAAACAAGCACACGCGTAAGTCGATCTTTGATCGCCATCTTGCACTTCCTAGGGTTGCCTCTCAGTTGCCTTATACAAAGGTCAAGTGGGGTGTCTTAAGAAAAGTCCCTTCATAAATATCATCAAGTCCCTATAGTTTTAAAGATCAAGTCCCTTCGAGGTTGCCTACGATAAATGATCTTGTCCCTTCGAATAAAAGATGATAAGTCCCTACGAATTGCTAAAGACACCCTACAGTTGCCTATATCCAGATGTCCCTACACATGTCCCTTAATAACATCCAAGGTAATGACTACCTATTCCTTAATAATAGGGATAGTCTTACCATTGAAAGAACATAAGAACAGTAAAGACTTATATAGGGTAGGTTTCTCTTAATTGCTTGCTCACATTTCAAAATACTCTTTACACCACACTTTTCAAACAAATTTTCAAAAACGAGGCTTTGTATACATCCATACGAGGATCATTACAAAGTACTTAGAAAGTTTCAAATCACACACTACACACTTTTCAAAAACAATTTAAGTGAGCTAAGTAACTAAGAGCCCATGGATAACCATGGATATAAAGGGTGCTAACACCTTCCCTTTGTATAACCTACCCCCCGAACTCAAGTCTTTTAAAATAGGTCTTTCCTGTTCTTTTATGCCCTTTCCTTATGGATAAAATAAAAGTCGATGGCGACTCTTGATATCCTCAACATGACTAAAAGTCAGTTCTCCCACCGTGTTACAGTATCACGTGTCCGTGCAAAAGATAACAACCAGAGATTTCAGGTAAATCAAAAGAAAACTGGAATAGCAAAGTCCCCGTAGGGTACAAGTTCATACATCAAAGAGATAAAAGTACATCAGCAAAAGAGGAATCCCACAACAGGCATGTGGGTGTAACACCCCAAATTTGCCCTCTTCATTTTTAGCATCATGTCACATCATATGCATCATACTCATATCATTTCCTCAGCATCGTATCATGGAAAGATGAAGCATAACATCCCTCATGTCCTAGCACCAAGCATATGGTCAGCTGTGGAGTCCCCAGAAGCATTTTAAGCCATGACAAGGATCCCAATGAGTTTGTACAAGTTCTATGGTGAGTCTATACTCCATTTATAAGATCAAGTCCACCGGAAAAAGCTCAAAAGATTGCATGATCATCAGAGATCTCAGGACAAGGCAAAGCTCCTATGATGTGTACCCAATTAGGGTTTGGGATTCAAGTACCATAATCTCACAACTTTGGTCATCTCTTGTGGTACAAGTCTTCTAAATGATAAGAGGATCCGATGTATCAAATTTCATGAGAAAATTCCATGTGGAAGTCAGTCAATGCCTCAGTTGCTTGCAGATGAAGGAAAAAGTCAACAAAGCCCCGAAAAAGTCAACTGTGCAATTTCAAGGGGTCCAACCCAAATTTTTTTGGCCAAGAGGGGTCCTTACAATGTTATAAGAGGTTTGGAATGCCTAAAGTTCAAGAATCATGGAGATTTGAAGGGTTTTGCAAAAATGGTACAAAGTTGATTTTTGAAGTTTTGCAAATTTTGGCAAGTTTGGCCCTAATTTTCAAGTGGCTTAACATGATCAAAAATTCTCCAAATGGACCAAAGTCAAACATGAAAGTTGGAGAGTAAGGGCTGCCATTTTTAAAAAGTACAAGTGTGTTTTCACCGGATTCCCGGTTAGTCCAGGAGGCCATTCGAAAATTTCATGTCCTAGGGGTATTTTTCAACTTTTCAAAATTGCATCATGTGCAAGAAGGCTCCAATTGGATTTGTGTGAGTTGGTACAGGCCCAAACTTGTTTCTAACTTAATATTCATTGCATAAGAGGAAATTTGCTCCATAAAAATGATCATTTTCATACACTTTTGAAAACTCCCTCCAAAACATGCCAATTTGCAAAATTAATGAATTAAGTGTGAGGGTTTGATCTAAGGGCCAGGAGTTAATGGATCTGGATCAAGGGTGGAGAATGCAACTCACACATGCTGAGAAGCCCAATGAAGCATGAGGGAAGCATGCATATCTCACTTTGTGCATAATTTTCATATTCACACTTTTCTCATTCAATTTTCGTGCACTTTTCATCACACTTTCAGCACTCACTCTAAACATCATAACAAAGAAAAAGAAGCAAAAACCAGATCTGAATCTCTCTCATTCTCTCATTCTCAACCTTCTTGCATTTTTTCATTTTGCTTCATATCTCTCCATTCCTTTACATTCTCCATAAATCTCTTCCATATTCTTGATCAGTGAATCATCTAGATCAAGAATCATCCACTTATTCAAGCTTAAATCACAGAATTGGAGGTTCACCATTTCCAAGCCTCTTGTATTGAAACTTCAGATCTACAGCATTTCAAGACCTTAGATGCATTTATTTTGCATCTAAGGAGTAAGAGGAGTGGTTTGCACGGATTATTTGGCTTTCTATTTCAACATTTCGAGATCTCCATCTCAGGTATGGCTTGAAACTTTTTGTTCTGGAAATGGAATTTGATTGTTGATTTGTGTTCCTTGTTCTTCCCTGATCATGCTGCACTTTGTAGATTTGATTTTAGTGCATTGTAGTGAAAGTTATGTGCATTTAAAGTTTGATGATCAATGTTGTTTTGCTTCGATTCGGCCGATCCTTTGAGTTTTAGCCATTTTTGATGTCATATTTGGATTAAGTGATGTCGAGTTAGTCAATTTGGACTATTGGTTTGCATTATTTGATGAATTTTTGCCTCTGGTTTGGTCTCCGGTGACCGGAGTTCTAACTCCGGTCACCGGAATTTGTCTTGTAAATTCCATTGGAGAAGAAGCACAGCAGCCATTGGATCTTCAATCTGGCCGTCCCTAGCGCGCCACGTGTCCTCCATATTGTTCCATTTCATGTTTAAATTTTTGTTTCTATTTTAATTCATGGTGTGACAGCCTCCACCTTAAGAATAACGCACCAGCCAATGAGAAACAACCATTGATCCACCTCAATTAATGAGGTCAGCGTCCACTGCCATTTGATCAATCTCGCGGCCTCACTTTTTTCCAGCTTTGTTTTATTTTAATTCTTTTATTCAGTAAATTCCACCACTAATGCCATGAACCTTCAGTGCCTTGGGCCTCCAGCCAGCGTATTGTTCACACCTCCCATCCACCAGCCCAATTCAATCTCAACACGTCATCCCTGCTACATACACCACCCTTCAATTCATTTAATTTCTTTTTCACATCTTAATTACTTTTATTCCAGTTTCCTTTTAATTCATATAAAATACTTTTATTCATCCAAAAATTCCCAAAAAAATCATGAACGTTATTTTTGTGTCTCTAATATTTTGTCATTTTTTTATTTTATTTTTTTTCATTGATCCATGTGCCAGAATTAATTCGTCATTGCTCATAGCTTCTTTTAAATCATTTCTTGACCAGTCTGCCTTGTCTAATTTCTATAGTCTTCAATTTTTTGAGTTTTGATCCCATTCTTTTTGCTTTGTGTTCCTAATTCATTTTTCTTTTCTTGTGATTTTTCTCTGAATTTTTAGAAACTTATTTCTTGAGTTTTGGTCTGGTAACTTGTGATGTAAGTTTGCTGTCCTAGCTTGTGTTCTTGCTTCCATTTGACTTAGTTCCTCTCTGAATCTTTGCAAATCCTTTTGACTGGTTGATATAACATGTTTGAGGATCATTTGGTTTCAATTGTGGAAGTTTTATGTGGCTGTTTGGTTTATTGTGGATTTTATCTTGAACCTTGTCCCGTTTTGCTTCCTTTGAACCTTTAAGCCTCTCATAAGCCTTGAAAGGCACTTGTGCTCACTTTTTCTTCTCATTTAGGGCTCCTTTGGGGTGTGGGTACCTTCCTGGTCCTAGGATAGGTCTTGAGTCTTCTGAATTTTTGAGTTTGCTTCTTCTTTAAGTCATTTGCTTCTTTAAGTGTTTTAACTTCATCTTATGGTCTCTTTTGCTTCCATTTTGATATTGTTTGGTATTGTACCTCTTTTCTCTTCATATTTTTGGCTTCCTAAGCCATTCTTCATATTGTTTAGGTTCTGTTCTTGAGCATTGTGTTCATATTTTGTGCATTTTGCTTTGCATATTTCATAAGTGTGCATTTGTTTTCATATGTATTCATGTTGCATCATTTGGAATTGCATACTTCTTCTTCTCATTTCTTGAGTTGCATTTGCATTGTGAATTTGTTCATAGCATGTCACTTCTGATTGTTTAATGTTAGCATGTTAATTTGCTCATTTTGTTTCATTTATGTGCATACTAACCTTGCAGGGGCTATGGTAAGTGTGAGATGTGGGAATTGAGTTCCACATCTCCAATTCTCATCTCTTCCTCTTATGTTTATGTGAACTAACCATTTGTTGTTGGGCTTAGGCCTTTCTCATCCCTTCTTCTATCTTCTTCTCTTCTTCTTTCCTTCATTAGGATATAAACTTCACTAACCCTTAGGACATCTATGCATGTCAACACTTAGGATTATTTTAGTCCCCCTTAGAACTTTTCCTTTGAGATCCTTTGGTGCTCTCTCTTCTCATCTTCAAACTTAATTCTAATTCATTTAATAAAAGTTGAGTACTTTCATGTGACATGAGACTTTGCTATGAGATGCTTGCACGCGTTCTTTCGGGGCGAGGTGTGAGTCATCACTCGTGGTGGATAAGTCTTAGCATGAGTACCTCACAAAGAAAAGCTAAAAAACACTTCTTAACCAAAAAAACCACAAAAATACTTAATAATGGTAATAGGCCAGTGTGCTTAAGCCTTCACTTGTAGGACTAGCTTTGGGGATTTCCTCCATAGATAGGTGTGCCTCTTGCGCATTCCATTTTGGGATGATGTGAGACGTACACATCCCATTGAGTAAGACTTAGGTATACTTACTTATGCAAACTTTCACTCATAAAAGCTTCTAAAAAACACCAAACAAACAATAAACGTCTTTCCTGCGGGAATTCTTTTCTCACCTCATTCGCTCCGTCAGCGAACTTGCTCCTACTTGTCACCTTGCAAGACGGTTACGCACTCGTCGTCCGAGTCTGCAACACTTGAGAAATGGCATAGGAAATTCAAGCTTTAATTCACAAGCAATTTCCTTTTGTTACCCCAAGTTAGGGGAACTACGGCGTCTCTGATCCTCATTATCCTGATGAGGTACGTAGGCAGCGGGGTAGGGCCCGTTCGATCACAATCTTTATTTTCCCTACATTTTTCTCTTTGTTTTCTTATTTCAGTTTCTTTTCCAGTTCCAGTTTCTTTTCATTTTCACTTCTTTTGATGCAGTTTTCATACCCTCACCCTTTGAAATAGTTTCTTTTGCAAGCGTGGATCCCGTCGGGTACGACGGACGATCTGGGTTCTAATACCTTCCCAGGTCGTAACCGACTCCCGAACTCAGTCTCTTTGGTTTGCAGGACCTGTGTCCTTCCTCTTTCTTTCTTCTGGTTTGTGCAGCATTACCATTCCCTTTCTTCGGGATAAAAATGCCTGGCTGGCGACTCTATTCTTCTTCCGCGCCACTTTCGCGTTTGTACCAGGATGGAAATCCGGGGAGCGACAGTGGGTAATCCAAATCATATGAATACAAGACTAAAGCCTAGGAATATCTACATTCTGCAACCTACAACTAAGGCGTTTGACACCTTGAAGCAACTGGGCTATGTCTGGATGGTCTGGTTCCTGTATGAGCTTTTGTATCAGGAGATCCCTAAGGTCAAAAGAGTGTAACACCCCAAATTTGCCCTCTCCTGTTTAGCATCGTCATCATATCATAATCATCATCAGCATGTCATATCCTTAGCATTTTGCATAGAAAAATGAAGCATAGCACTTGCATGTTCCGGCATAAGGCATGTGTCAATCATTAGGGAAATTCAAAGCTCACGAGGCAGGTTACAAGGTTGACATCAGGGTCAAAGCCTAAAGTAAGGATTGAGGATCAAAATCAGATCAAAACGGTTGGCACCGGCTTATTCCTGAAGGTTCCCACCAAAAGGAGGGAAATTCAAAGTTTACTAGCGTTAACCGGTTAACGGATTGGTTAACCAGTTAGCGGCCACGAATTTTGAATTTCCAACAGAATTTCAGCATGTGTGATTTTTGCTCCAATTTTCATGTTCTGATTTTATTCATTTTTGAATTAATTGGAAATTAAAAGGAAGGATATAAGCACTTGTCCAAGCCTAATCCCATTGCTACATTCTAATCACACTACCCAAACCATAATTTTGGATCCCAAGCCTAATTTTTGGGTCCCAAACCTAAACCATATTTAATCATTTCTCTCCAAACCAAAGGGCTCTCCCTCATTTTTCACTCTCATTTTCTGAATTTTCACTCCTCTCACTCACAATTCTCTCACTTTTCTCTCCCAATTTTCCAAATCACTAAAAGTTCCTCTTTGGAGATCACACAACCTTGCCTTGAGGTGTGTAGATCTTTGAACTAGACCTCTATCCATAGCTTCATTGCATCTTTTTGCTGGTTTTAGTGGTGATTCAGATCTGGTTTGAGATCTAGAAGTGCTTTTGGATCCAAAATTTTGCATCAAGAGCTTGTTCTTGCATTTATTTTGCACAGAGTGTGAAGCTTAGCACCGGATCTTCAAAGATTTGCGCTAGATCTATCATTTTCAGCTCGATCAACAATTACCAAATCATACCTCAGCTTTGTAGGTTGGTTAATTTCATATCTAGCTCTGTTTTAGCTAACTTGCATGCTTGCGCTTTAGATCCGCCATGTGCTTGCGTATTTGCTTGTGTTGATTGAGTTGATTGATTGATTTGTGACCGGGTCCATGTATTAATGTTCATAAGCTTCATGATGCCATTTAATGTGAATTGATGCACTATTTTCATGTTCAAATGCTTGCTGGTCTGGTACAAGATTATTTGGAAAAGCTGGTTGTGAGCTGATTTTTGCAGGTTTTTGTTGTTGTCTTAACAGCGTTAACCGGTTAACGGATTGGTTAACCGGTTAACGCACCTGTTTTGTGATGTTTTTATGCAGGTTCTGGCATAGTTAACCGGTTAACTCTTTGGTTAACCGGTTAACACTAAAGCAGTAGGCCATTTTTGCCTTATTTCAAGCATGTTTGATCCCCTTACTTGTTTTAAATGCCATGGATCATTGTATGATCATTGAATATGATTGTTTGGGTGATTTTCTTGCTTATTGATGCATGCTTCCGTGTTCTCGACACGTAAATGCTTGTTTGTGCCATGTTTGATATGTTGTTAGATCTTTGTTGATATGAGCTTTGAGCATGTCATTGCCTTGATTTTATTGATGAACATGTGCTGGATTATTCTAACTTGCAGGGGCTAATGGTAAGAGGAGTGTGGATGTTCATCCACATTTCAACTCTTCATCCTTCTCTCTTTTTAAGTTGCTTTCTCTTTGTGTTTTGATGTGCCTTATGCCATCATGTAATTCAATTATTTTCTTCCCCCTCTAGGAGCAATTTATCTCCTTTAGAGGAGTAAGTTGCTTGCTAGCTCTTGCTTCCTCTTCTTCTTGCTCCTCTTTGTTTCTTCTTTCTTCTTCATTAGGATAGTTGAAACCTCACTAACCTTAGGACCTCTTTTGCATGCTAATATTAGTATTAGTCTTTCCCCATTTTAGACTTTTACCTTTTTGCTTCTTTGGTTTCTTTCTCTTCTCATCTCAAAACAAAACCTAAAAAACATTAATAAAAAGAAGTGACTTCTTGTGTAATAGTCGTATTCCATGGGGCATATGTATTCATTCCATCTTGGAATAGTGCATTTGTCTAGCATGATGCACAAGTCGGATCATGAAGTCATCTTCATCAAGAAAAAATCCTAAAAAACACTTCTTCACAAAAATCACTAAAACACCTAATAAATTCAACCAGTCAATGAATTTAGGCCCTTGCCTTTGGAAACAAGTCTTGGATACGTTCTCCTTGCTTGGTGTGCTTGTTCTATTATTCCATCTTGGAATGTAGTGACAAGTACACATTCCATGGAAAAGAGCTTGAGGTTATTCTCTTGTGCTACACCAATAAAAAGCTCTAAAACACAAACAAACAATAATCGTCTTTCCTTCGGGAATTCTTTTCTCATCTCCTTCGCTCCGTCCGCGAACTTGCTTCTTCTTGTCATTTTTCAAGACAGTAATGCACTCGTCTTCCGAGCCTGCAACACCTGAGCATTGACATAGGTAGTTCAAGCCTTAAGACACAAGCATCCTTTTCTACCCCTAGTTAGGGGAACTACGGCGTCTCTGATCCTCATGTCCAGTGAGGTACGTAGGCAGTGGGGTAGGGCCCGTTCGAGCACAATCTTTATTTTCCCTACATTTTTTCCTCTTCGTTTTCTTTTTCATTTCCTTTTCTTATTTCAGTTTCAGTTTCAGTTTTGCAGAAGCTTTCATCCCCTCACCCCTTTGAAGCAGTTTTCTTTGCAAGCGTGGATCCCGTCGGGTACTGTGGACAATCTGGGGTGCTAATACCTTCCCATGTCGTAACCGACTCCCGAACCCAGTCTCTTTGGTTCGCAGGACCCGTGTCCTTCCTTTTCGTTTTTTCTGGTTTGTGCAGCATTACCATTCCCATTTCTTCGGGATAAAAATGTTTGGCTGGCGACTCTATTCTTTTCCGTGCCACTTTCGTGTTTGTACCAGGATGGAAATCCGGGGAGCGACAAAGAGGCATGCAACTCCTTAATTTGTTGTAGGGACACCTTCTCACTCTCCTTTTTTGCAATTGACTCAGTCTTGGTCATCTTGACATCAGCTCTCAGCTTCAGCAGCTTCAGCTCCTCTATCTCTTTCTGAGCATCCATCACTACCTGTTGACTCTCTGCTATATCTTGAAGATGACTCTTCTCTTGGTGGTGAGCCTTCTGAAGGAGCTCTCCTTGCTCATCTAAATAATCTTGAAGGCCTTTGATCTCTAACTTGTACATGGCTTCCAACTCTTTTTGCCTCTTCAAGTTGTCTTCCCACTTCTCTTGCCACTAGGTTATAGTTTCATTAGCTTCATTAAACTCTTTCTTATCATTTCGGCGCTGGATCGCCTTGTGAGTTTCAGCTAATCCTATTTTCTTGAAATAGAGCTCTCTCTCCTGAAAGTCTTGCTGCTTGAGCCTGATCATTTCTTAAGCTTGGTGAGCCCTCTCTTCCAACTTCTGGTTTTGCATCTTCAACATCTGGCATGAGTTGTTGGCCTCTTGATTCTCCATTCTAAGTTGCTTAACCAAGGCCTCTAATTTCTGATAGTCTTTGAGAGGTACTGAATCTGTGGATAACTCCTCCTTAGGGTACAAAGGGGATTCCATTGAGAATGGGAGAAGTGAGACTTCTACACGATCTTTCAACCATGCACCAAAAGGATCATATGTTTTTGGGTCCACCTTCCCAAAATCTTTATTTCCTTTCTTTGTCCTAACACCCCAGGCTTGTGCTACATGTACACACAACTCCATGTTTCCTTCTATCGAGAAATACAACGACTCAACTACCTCTTCAGCTGATGGTGAAACCTTTAGAGGGTAGCCAAATTGTTTTCTTTATAATGAAGGATTGTAGTTTATTCACCCTTTCCTTCCCAACAAGGGCACATTAGGTAAAATGCCACAGCTAGCAATAATTTCTTTGCCAATCAAGTCTCTATTGCATCCCCAAGCTATGTTGTCTGAGGTTAAGCCCATCAATCTTTTAGACCACTTCCAATCCTGTTTCAAGTCTTGGAAAGGTCCCGATTTTGGGAGTTGCCTTACAAAACAATCAACAAACAAAGGAGCACAACAATTCACAATCCCTTTTCTGTTTTCATTCCGGTAATGAACCCCATAGTAGAAGTCACCCAATAATTTAGGCATTGGGTTTCTTCTGACAAAGTTGGTGATAGCCTCCATGTTGATTAGTCCTTTCTCTCCTGGGAACAAGCTTATCCCATATACCATCAAAGCCAACAATGTACTGAACTTATTCCATTTGTTTTCAGGGGCTAGATCCTGAGCTTCCTTGACAAGAAAATCCAAGAGAAGTCCTTTACCTTTACTGACATCTAGCCCCCTACTAACTCTAGAAAAATCCAAATGAAAAGAGTCATTTATGTCTTTGCATGAAGGCATCTTCTCTAAGCCATAGTAAGGAGCACCACTTTTGATGGGAACCCTAAGGATACTGGAGATCTCTTCCAATGTAGGAGCCAAAAGATAATCTAGGAACACAAAGACTCGCAACTATGGATCATAGAATTGTAACAAAGAGTGAAGGCTATCCCTTTGATCAATCGTTGGCTTATTCACATATTCCAGAATCTTTCCATACTCTCCTTTGAAGTCATCCAGAACTTTACCATTCATCAGGCTGACCAACTTCTAAATACCCTCTGTCTCTGGTTTCGGGAAAGTATAGTGAACATTCTTCTTCCTTGGAATCTCCATCTTGAAGCAGCAATGCGACCAGGAATCGGAAGTAATATGAACCCTGAGAATAAAGAGAACACATATGATTAGTGATGTCATGATGCTTATGCAAGGCAAGACATGTGATCAGTGATGTGTCTTTGTAGTGTCAATTATATAAGCAAGTGTTTGTGCAAGGTCACAACATCACCACATCCAAACAAACATCTCTCTGATCAGAGGTTCCAATCTCAGAATCAATGTGTAACCGAAAGGATCACAATACTGAAGCATACTGGCACAGTGGGTGTGTTGAAGGTTAAGGTTCCTGCAAACCTGTAAACCCCTCCCAATCTCACGGGTGTGCTACTCGAGTCAACATCATGGACTCTCAAATCCGAACAGCAATAATACGTTCACCATTACTAAGAAATGGCTCATGACCAAATCAGGGAATCGGTTTGGCATTATGTACTACTCAGGGAGGTCTCAGATGAGTCCAAGGAAACAAGCATCCCACATAAGTCCCCAGCTTCAAGCACTGAATCAAGAAACAATATAACATTTATCCTGAAGGGTACAATACTATCGTCATACAAACAGTTTGCCTTGACTAGGTTCTTATGAGAGAACCAGGCCATCCTATGCGAGTTCCCAGTGGGCCCTCAAATGCGAGTGGGTTTGCCAACAAATGTGGTCTGCCACTGTCATCATTGGAGAGGGATGTTTCCACAAAGGTTCTCAATGATCGGTCCCCTGACTGCACATAACTATCAAGGTTGTGTATTTCCCCAGAAAGATTCCGACATCAATACGTTCCCGAGAAGGTCGCAATTCAAGGCGTGGAACTCACTAATACCAACATAGCTAAATGACATGAAGCCAAAGTGGAACCACTCTAAGTCCTAGGTTCACTCAATCCGGTATTTGGCTTATCTCACAGTAACAAATCCCATCCCACAAAAAAAATGAAACCAGCATAGTCCAGTATATGATGCATGATAAATACTGAAAGCAGTAAATAAAGCTGTAAAGTAAAGCTGTAAAGTAAAGCTGTAAATGAAAACAGTAAATCTAAACTAAAGCACACAGCAACAAACATATAAACACCCAAAGAAACAAAAACAGACAAGCGTTAGGATTGACTCTGGTCTGCGAAACCAGAGATTCTGGGTTCGATCCCCAGCAGAGTCACCAGCTGTCGCTCCCGGGATTTTCATCCTAGTACAAATGCGAAAGTGGCACGGAAATGGTAGAGTCGTTAGCCAGGAATTTTTATCTCGAATTAATTGGAAAGGTAATGTTGCACAAACCTAAGGAAGAAGGAAAGGACGAGGCCTTGCGAACCAAAGATATGGGTTTGGAGTCGGTTACAACCTGGGAAGGTATTAACACCTCAAATCGTCTGTCGTACCCAACGGGATCCATGCTTTCTTGTTTTGTTTCAAAGGGTAAAAGAATAAAACTACTGAGCAAATGAATTGCTAACTGGAAACTGGAACTAAAATGAGAAAGGAATTGGAAAATAGAACAAAAAGAAAGAAGGGGAAATGTAGGGAAAATAAAGAATGTGCTCGAACGGGCCCTACCCCGCTGCCTACGTACTTCATCGGGAAAATGAGGATCAGAGTCGACGTAGTTCGCCTAACTAAGGCGGGAACTATTTGTTTTTATGGTTGGAACTACGTATGCATATGCTCAGGTGTTGCAGGCTCGTCTGGTACGAGTGCGTTTACCTTCTTGCATGCGAGACAAGTCATCACAAGTTCGTGTTGATAATGAATGAGGTGAGAAAAGAAGTTCCCGCAGGAAATTCGCTTATTATTTGTTGTTTGCTTTTTAAGAGTTTTGTATGAATTTTCCACAAGGAAGTGAATTCAAACTCTTTTCCATGGAATGTGTACTTGTTACTACATTCCAAGATGGAATAGTAGAACAAGCACACCAAGCAAGGATATTTTATCCAATACATGTTTCCAAGGATTAGGGTCTAAGTTCACTAGCTTGTTAAACTTATTACATGTTTTTGTAGCTTGTAAAGAAGTATCTTTTAGATTTCTGTGAAAATAATCTCTTGATCCGACTTGTACATCATGCTAGACAAGCCTACACTATTCCAAGATGGAATGAATGTAAGTGCCCCATGGAATAAGGCTATACACAAGAGATTCTTTCATGAATTTATTAAGTGTTTTTGATTTTGTTTGAAGATGAGAAAAGAAGATTCAAGAGGCAAAAGGTCAAATCTAAAGGGGGACTAAGACACAACCCTAAGTTATCTTATTATGTACAAGAAGTGATCATATGGTTTGTGAGGTATTCGAAACCTAAGGAAAAGAAAAACAAGTTAGAGTTCAACTTACTTCCTAAGGAAGTTAAGTTGAATCTAAAGAACAAAAGGGAAGCCTATGAACAAGGCACCAAGTACTAAATCATATTAAAAATATCTAAAGGGAGTAAGTGGATCAAAATCAAACTATGCCCTAAAGTGTTATTAAACCCTAATGAAACCTAAGGTAGAATTAAAAGGACACCTAAGTGCTTTAGCATACTAAAATCTCCTAAAATTAAAGGCAAGTGAAAAATCCAGAACTTAACACTACATGGAAATGAAGGATGGGATAAGATCATAAGAGAAATAAGAGATTCAAGTTAAAGATATTCAAACCTGAGATTGAAAGATGGAAGAATGCATATGGACACATGGTTTTAAAGTGAAACAAATGACTTGAGATGAAAATTCAAAAATAACCAAAGAGACTTGAACTCACCATAAAAAAACCAGAGGCTTGACAACAAGTTAGAATGGAAATTAGATTTGGAAAATATTCACAAATGAAGTGGCAAGAGGTATCTTAATGCTAAGTGTCGAAATTAGGGTTTTTAAGGGCCTTTGGATGACAAATGAAGTTCAAGAGAATGCAAAGGCTCTAAATTTGAGGTAAACATATGGAAATGATCACAACACATTTATGAGACACAAAACAAAGATATTAAAAGGCTAGCTTATGTACAAATGCAATTTGAGATGGTTAAGAGGGAAGGAGAGGTGAAATTAGGTTAAAGTGGCAAGCATGGCTTATGACTCAAGAAACCCTAAAACATCAAAGATAAAAACCTAATGAGGGTACTCAACACTTAAAGACATTGCCTAAGACTTATAAGACTTAAAATTAAGACCTTAAGGCAATGGCATCAATGCCTTATTCTAATTGGATCAAGGGAAGTGGATGAAAGGATCAAAAATGTGACTTATGATCTAAACAACTTAGAAAAATATCAAATGATCATGAAAAATTATGAAACTTGACAATATAATAGAAAATCCAGAGAGTGACTTACATGAAAAAAATATCACAAAAATTCCTATTTTTGAGTGGCCAAATGAGGTGTAGAAGTGAATTAGGGTTTATGTGCATACATGTGAAAGGAGGGGACCAAAACATGACTTACAATGACCTAAAAATCAAAACAAAAATTATTTGGAGAAATTTAGGGAGTCCTATGACTAATGCAAAAATAATGAACAATTTATCATTTATGGTTTAGGATAAAGCAAATGGACAAATTGATTGGTCAGAAAAGTAGAAAATTAAATGGGAAATTAATTCTGGTTTAAAAATAAAATAAAAATGGAAACAAAAATTATATAAAATTCAAGAAAACTATGAATATCATATATGAATTTTTGGGGAATTTTTGGAAGGCTTTTGGTATTTTATAAAATCAAAAACTAAAATGAAATGAAATGACAATAAAAGAAATTAAAGGAATTAATGAAATGGGCCTGGGGTGAGAATATCAACAAAATGAACTAGAATATGCTTGAGGTATGCACGTTGGGGGTGTTAATAGAATCTGAAGCCCAATCCCAAAGGCATTGGGTTCAGGAAGATATGGTGTACCCTAGGTCAACCAGTTGACTCTATGTGAACTCTCAGATTGATCACTCGTTCCAAATCATTCCTTATTAAACTGGACCATCCAATGGAAAGAGGGACACATGGAAATGAACTTAGGGAAGCACACACACAATCATCCCAGAACCCTAACCCTAACACGTGCGAGGGGCGTGGTCATTAATGTGTTGGCAGTGTGTATGATGTTGGATGAGAATGATCTAATGGACATGACTTAAAGTTGAGGGAAATTAGGGTTACTATTCAGATGGTCGGAGCTAGTCTCCGGTAATCTTCTCTTATCACACTCCACCTAGGGTTTCCTCAAAACACCATAAAAATGAAAATCAAGACCATCATTCTATTCCTCATACTTCATACATCAATAATCTGGCTTTAATTTTCATTTATCACGCAAGAACAAGCAAGATCAAAGGCAATAATGTCCAACCTAAAAAACTGAAACTATGCCTCTAAGAGGCCTATCAACTAGCCAGATATCATACAACTTCTAGTAAACTTCAATTCACACAAATCAATCAAAACAGAAGCAAAATGTGCAAATGTAATTTCAAAGAGAACCTAAATTGCAGAGCTGTATTTGGTTAAGGAAAACCAGAGATGAGATTCTAATGTGCTTGGTTATTGCTCTTGATGCTTGAATGAGTGAAATAAACACTCAAGTGGAGATGAAACTTGATGCAGCTTGGAAAATGCAGAGCTGATGCAGAAATTGGATCTTGATGTATTCAAGCTCCTTGATCCATGGAGTTCATATCTTTGATGAAGATGAAGTTGGTATAATGATGCTTGATGCTAGATTGATGAATATGAGTGAAGATCTTAGCAACTTGCAGTGATTTGCAGTGGTGCAATTCAGTAGCTACCAGCTGAATTCTATCATGGATGGTGATCAAAACTTGCAGATGGTGAGCAATGAATGAAGCTTAACTTGAATTAATGAAGAAGAAGAAGAATGGAGAGCAAGAATGCAGAAGAATTCTTCAATATGCAGAGAAAGTTCAGAGGATTGTTTGGATGTGATTCGAGCAAATGAAAGTGTCAAGTGCAATTCAGTTGGATCATATGCTTTTATACTAAGTTTAACCCTCAGTTGATAGTTAGAACCCTGGTTAACAGAGTTAAGTTTGTTATGACTGAGTCAGGTTTGTTATGCAAGCGAAGCAATTGAATTGAAGCAAGTTTGCAGCAAGTGAGGTGTTTTGCTCGAGCTAGATCCCATGTGATGTTGTCCACCTTGGTTAACATGAAGCTTAGTGTAATGTGATGAGACTGAATGGATCAGGTGGTGTAACATGAATGAAATTTTATCTTTGCTCAAGCTTCATGGAATGGAACATGGCAATTATGGTGAGTATGCTAGCATTGGAACAATTACACTATAACTGATGAACCTTAGTGATCATAACCTGATGAATGTGGTGTGTATACTGAATTGAGTTTGAAACCTCCCTTGATCCAATAACTTATGTAGCAAGAAAATCAGTTATGACATATTGATCTTCCATGGATGAATTCTTCATGATCAAGGCATCAAATGGTGTATTTCTTGTGAGCAAATTGAAGATTAATCTTCATACCACATGTTTGATGTTTATGACAAGTGAAGGTGAAGCTTGTAAACCACTCAAATTAACCATTGAAAATCACATCATGTGACTGCATAATGGGCCCGCATTATTTTCCTTGTCTTGTGCCATGGATGCCTACACATGACCAGTTGTGAGGCACACACTTTACCCACCATAACTCTTAAACCACTGATCAAATAAAAAACCTTTGAACATCAAAGTTGTTGGAAACATGGAAATAAACAACTTTGTAGTTCAAAGAAATTTAATTTGAAGCCTTTTAAATGGATAAAATAGTCTGCCTTTTTGAACACCATTTGTTTGATGGAATGCTAGGCAGGGCGCGCGCGCAGGCTGCAAGGCATGCCTTGCCTCTTGCCCTGTTTTGCCTTATTTTGTCCAAACTTTGCAAGATCATAACTCCCTCAATTTTAATTCTATGAGTGAGTTCCACATATGGGTTTGAAGCTTAAGATTCCTTCTTTAATTGGCTCAAGGTAGAATTTTCATAGCCCTTGTATTTTGGGAGAAAGCCTCTCTTGAAGTGGCTGCAAAAATGGCCAAAAGTTGCCATTTTTGGAAACCCTAGTTTTCCAAAAATGGTAAGTTTTGGTTTTCTTGATTTCTCTTGATTCCTCCATCATTTCTTGATCAAACTTGAACCATAAGATCCTTGTAACCCTAATTTCATGATTTTGATCTCAAGAAGTCAGGAGTTGGCTTTTTCCTCAGCATGGTTGACTTTTCCCCAATTCCCTGATTTTCAGCCATCTGGCCAATTGAACCTCTTTCAAAATGTTTTTATGGATGAAATTTGAACCCTAGGAACTTGACATCATATATAAGACAATGGAATCAACTTTGGATCAAAATTTCACTGAGATGCCCAGTAGAATAGAAACCCTAATTTGGCCCATTTTCATCAAGAGATGTTGCATTGCTTTCCTCCTTTGATTAATTCAATTCTTTTCATGACTTGTGGCTTCAAATGAAGAATTGTGGGATGTTGTGAACCCTTTGCACAAGGTTGAGAAGCTTTGTGGCTCCTTGGTTGTCTTTGCATAGCCTTCAGTTGCTCCAATCAATGATCACATACCTATGCCTCAGCTATAAAGAACATGATGCAATATTTGATTATTTCATGAATTTGTTTATACTAAATGCTATGCAAAATGTTGAGAAAATGAGAGGGAAGATTTAGAGGTATTACAACCAAGAGGATGGATGAGGATACATAGAATTTAGATCGTGAGTTTTCGGTTACTCTGCTATTATTTTGTTGAATTGAATGGACCTTTTCGCATCTATTTGAGGGGTTCCAGTTTTCCTCCGCATTGTATTCCTAGTTTCCTAGTGTATATACTATGACTTGTGAACCTATATAATTATATATTATGAGGTGTGACTCTTTAGAATGATAGTTGCAAGTGTAATTTTGGTCCTTGAGAATGGTTTGTCATGAGTTGGTTTATATGTTTGACAGAATTCTGGAAAAAATCTTGTGAACAGTTTAGACTTAAGAGGATTGATTTGTATGTGACAGAATATTATGTTTGATTTTACAAAATGTATGTGATAGCATATTATGTTTGATTTGTATGATTTGGTTTATATGTATGATTTTACAAAATGTATGTGACAAAATATTTTGTTTGATTTACAATGAACCTATAGAACTCTGAACTTTTTCACATACAACAACCATTATAAATAATTAATCACATAAGTTATGAGTGATTATTTTTCTCTCTTAACAGACATTACGGATAAACATAAGAAGACTACAGATGTGACTTCTCCAAAAAAAGAAGAAGACTAAAGGTGAAATATTCCAATGCCTTTAAGTTATGCCTTTAACATAGTATATTAAGTGTCTATTTGGTGAGAGGGTGAATTTGTTGATTTAATGAATGATATAAGCCATGGGCTAATTTGTACTATCACAAAACCACTGCCTATAGTTAATATGAAAATGGAATAGTTAATATAGTACATTATTCAATTAATTATTTTTTTTTCTTGTGGGTAAAACTTGTAAAATATTATGGTATTGAAAGCCAAGAAAAAGAGGGTCATACATCTACTATCTTGATGAGGAAATGTAAGTTTTTTCACATAGCTAAGTGACTTAACAATACCTAACATTGTGATTTCTAAGTAGTTGGTGATGGTTACCTGACTTCGATATGGCTTGACTGGAAAAAAGGACTAAATTTGTGTAATTCGTACATGGATCTCTATCACCAATTGAAAGAGCACAATACACACACTTTCATAACGTGAAAGTATCTGCCACTGAGAGAAACATATTAATCTAAAATGGTAGGAAAATTAGAAAGAAAAAGCTAAGTAAACTAAATAGAACTTCCCCGGCATAGAATTGAGGGGGATTCTTAGAAAGTATTGCATAAACTAAGGATATAAAGTTGTCAGAAAGAATAGAATTGAGAGATACAGAGAGTGAAAAAGAGAAAGGGGTGTTACTTTTAACAATGGATGTTGTTTAACAAGGGAAAGAAGCCAATCCTAGCATGCTTGTCTCCATCTAAACACTTCAGTTTTGAAGATAATAACCCTAATCTTTTTCAGTTTTGAATCTATAACTTTGGTTGATAGGTTTGGACTACTAATAAACACAGCAGAATAAAATATAGATTTTCTGGAATGTAATTAGTTCTTTTACTAGCTTGGGCTTACTATATAGATATAACGTTTTTATTTTTTTCAATATTGTTTCTTTAGGTCGTGATAGCATGACTTCTTCTCCACACAAAAAAAAAAAGACTAAAGGTGCGACAACATTGCTACGTTTCATTGCTAAACTCGGTGATGGTGAGAAATACCACATTGATTTTGATCTGAATACTTTCCAACCTATTTGTAAGTATGCCGCAAAGTTTAAGAGTTATTTGTTGTTCATTGCACGTAGCAAGGTTAGTTTAAATGAAAATAAATGGAAAAAAGATAAGTGAAAACTTGAAGGACACAATATGGAATGATATTACGGTATGTAATTTTAATTAATTCTTTATAATTTATTTTCTATAATTGTTGTTTCAATTGCTAACACTTATGTTTTGTAGGATAAGTTCACTTTCCCCGCGGATGATAAATTTAGGAAGCATTGGTTTGTTTATATGGGGGAACTGTTGAATCAATTTAAGACATTGCTCTCAAATGTCTATATATTTGGGAAAGGCGATAAGGATGGAAATACAACGCCGTTTGAAAAGTATACATTCATCAAACAAGAAGATTGGGATTTGTTTGTCGAGACTCAGAAAAAAAAAAGACTTTCAAGTTAGTTAAATTTATAGATTTATTTTTGTTATCTATATTGATTTGATTTTGATGTTTAATTTAATGTGATTTATTTATAATAGGAGAAAAGGCTAAAAGGAAAGATGCATGCATCAAAGAATATCAATCCTCATATTTTGTCTCGTGGTGGTTACGAAATGCTTAGGGCAAACATAATGGAAGAGAGGAGGAAAATATTAATTGAAGAGGCCAATGGTGACGAAAGTTTAGTAGATGATCCTCTATAAATAAAACGATATGAGGCATGGTTTCCTCCCACTTAGTGCTTATTTAAGATCGCTAGCTTAACTATAGAGCCTAAAGATCTATAAGCATCAGAGACATCCTCTTCGATGCTTTGTCAGTAGGTGGCAAAACTCTCAGCTGCTTGCCTTAAACATTGAAGGCCTTCGAGTCTCCATGATCCTTAACTTCAACACTTCGATCCTCATAAAATTTTTGAATTGTGTAAGGCCAAGATACCTTACACCTAAACACGCCTAGTAGTCATTTTTGTCTCGACTTCCGCCACTAGACCCTTTTGTCCTAGTTTCAATTTTGTTCTTGCCAGCTTCTTCTTGTCATGTGGTTTTCATTATACTCACCTTGTAGCATTGACTTGTTTCATGTTGGTGCTTTGTGACTTCAAATACATTAAAGACCACGTATTATTTGTTGAATCTCAATGTTAATTCAATATAATCCAAATTAACAAAATTCTTTTATGTTTCAAAGAATTTCCTTCCAAATATCAGTGGGGTTTCAGCGTCCTTAGGCATGTCTAGAATTATAAAGTTGGCCGAAAAAACAAGGTCATCCACCTTAACTAAAACATCCTCCAAGACTCCATATGGATACGTTACCGATTGTTCGGCTAATGTGAGAGTCATATGGGCAGACTTTGGCTCTCCACTACCCAACCTATCATTATTGAGAGCGGCATTAAATTAATTGTTTCCATCAAATCACAAAGAGCTTAGTTGACTTTTATATACCCAATAGAACAAGGGATTGTTAATATACAAGGATCAATAAGTTTAGGTAGAATATTCCTTTGAATGGTAGAACTACACTCAAAACTACTTTTTCATCATCTCTAAAACATAATTTTCTAGAGAGTAATTCTTTTATAAACATAGCATACACTAGTATTTGGTCCATGGCTTCACAGAAGGGGATGTTGGCTTGAGTTTTTTGCAACATCTCTTTGAACTTTTTAAACTGCTATTCTTTTTAATCCTTCTTCTTAGGTTTCTTTTTCAAGAAGGGATGTTGTAATTTGATATAATCGGGGAACACAGGTTTAGGATCATTAAGAATCTATTTATTGGTCCTCCTCCATCGTTGAAGTTTTGTTCCTCATGAGACAAATGTCGAACACGATGCTCAAATAACAGGTTTGATAAGATACACTAGAACTAGTACAATAACAATTTTTAGATGATAGGGAAGAAAATCAATAATCAACGCAGACAATTGTTTACCTAGTTCGACAAAACAACACTACATTTGGGGGATGAGTCCACAAACCAAGAAAGGAAAATCACTTATTAGTAGTTTAGTACAATTAGTCTTACAAGCAATAGAAAACTCTATGTTTTCCAATGCCTCTTTGTAACACTACCCGATGACTTTCTGTTTAGATTCTCCCCAAAACATGAGAACCTACTCACTTTCTTCTCTGCCACATACACAGTGATAGGGGAAAATAACCATTAAACCCTTGTGATCAACTTCAATATTAACAAGATGAAATAATGTTGAATATCACAACTCAACTAGACAACCCTTCTATTACAAGTTACTAAAACATAGAGGTGTACATATCAATGTTGAATTTACAACTCAATTAGAAAAACCTTTTATGCCAAGCTACTGAAACATAGAGGTGTAAATTAAGATAACAAGGACTCTTGTAAAACCTAGCACTCTAAACTCTTATATGTGAATGATTGCTTTCCAATATAGATTTGAGATCCATATATAGAAAAATAACTAAGGTATTTTTCCTTATGAATCTACAGTTATTTTCGTCCAAAATCTTTGCACAAAATGTTGGATAATTGATTTTCTCCTTAAATATCTCCAACAAAAAGATATGATTTGGTTTGTTACAAATTCAAATTTAAATCTCTTTTAAATATGATTTGATCTTCACATATGTCCAAAAAATCATATAATCATATTGCTAAACCAATTGCAATAAAACATAATTGAATCCTCTAAAAGATTATGTTAAAACACAACAATCTGGTGCATATTGCATAAGGACCATATGTTGTACCAACATGCTGGAGCATCGCACACAAAAGGTGTCCCTTTTGAAGTTTCATACAACTTTAGAAATCTATACCAATTGAAAAATAAATTGAATAATGCTCATACAAATTAAATAATGCAGGTACAAATTCTGACATCTCAATACAATAACATTAAATAAATTGAAAAATAAAAATATTGAAAGAGATAAATCTAAAAAAACCTTGCACATCCCAAAATAAACCTTGCACAACAAAAATACCCAAAATAATTTGACGGCTGATGTCGACACTTATGCATAAATCTAAAAAAACCTTCCATAAGTGCTTAAAATCTGCAGTTTGGATCGATCTCAGACACAATCACATAACCACCGCCTTGTTTCAATGCAGCAAATACTGAAAATTCAAATGAAAAAAAGCATTTGATAAATTAGAAGGACTCAATATTTTCAAAATATATGCCAAGAGATCATCTAAAAATAAACTTTGCACAACAAAAATACCCAAAATAAGCCAACGAGTTATGGATCGATCTCAGACACAATCACACGACCACCGCCTTGTTACAATGAAGCAAATACTTCAAAATTCAAATGAATACACAAAAAATAAAACTAAGATAACATTCTAAATGTTTTTTGACAGTCATGTCATCTTCCTCTCAAAATACACAAGAATGCAACATAGTTAGAGGGAGAAGTTAATTTTTACTATGTTTTACTAAAATCTGCACAACACAAACAATGTACCTACAAATCACACAGAGAAATAAAATAATCTATCATTTTCTGCAATAAGTTACTCTCAAAAAACAACACAGATTCAGATAAATTCCCCAATCCCCAAACCCTAATCCAGATTCAGATCAGAATCTCTCACAAAACCTTGAAGAAGTCGTTATTTTCATATGAGAATTTTGAAAACAAAATCGGAAAAACAAGGATTCACATACGCATAGAATCGTTCTTCCATCGCTTCTTCAAAAGTTAACCCATTTCCATAATCCTTTTATATCATAAATCACAAAAAAAAAAAGATCCTAACACAATATGGAAAACCAGAAAAAAGAAAAAGAAGGAAAATCAGTGGAAAAGGAAAGTGGGAGAACCTGTTGGGGAAGGGGTATTCGGCGGCGAATTAGGGTTTCATGGGGATAGTGGGAGAACACGCTGGGGGAAGTGATACAGGAGAGAGAGAGAGAGAGAGAGAGAGAGAGAGAGAGAGATAAGGGGCAAAAGAGTTTGAAAAAATTTGTGCCATGTGTACAAAATATAGCAATGTGATTGGTGAATGAAATTAATATTATTGAATTACAAATTAGGGAAATTTGCTTTGTATTCTTTTCTTTAAGAGAACGGTAAATTAGGGATTGAGTAAGCATGTTTTATTCTTTGTGGGATAGTTGATTGTTTGGCTTCCAATGTAGGGGTGATTTGCTTAAAATATTTTCAATCTTACTAACATCTATAATGAGGGGTGATTTGCTTAAAATATTTTCAATCTTACTAACATCTATTATATTATGGCATTCACTTATCTTAGTGTGTTGATTTCTATGTAGGGGCGACTCATTATGCATTAGTCATGGATTTGAGATTTGATTTCGTCCATAACTAATGCAAAATCTGTTTGATATTTGATTTGTTCCCTTAATATATCCAATAAGATATGATTTATTTTAATTTAAATTCAAATTTAAATATTCATTTAAATCTAAATCAATCTTCAGCAAGTTGTCAAACAAATCACCTAATCATATTTCTAAATAAAAGCAATAAAATAGAACTTAATCTTCTTATAAGATTCATTCAAAATGCAACAATATGGCGCCTATGGAGGAAGGCCCAAATATTGTACCAACATGTTAGAGCATCGCATCCAGCATGTATCCCTTATACAGCTTAAGAAAACTAAACCAATCTTGAACACTTGGACACTTCTCCATGTTGTTGTTTTGGTAAATGTAACCAATCCAAAGGGTCAATCCAATAGGAACTACAAATTCAAAACTGATGGACTAATTGGTCTCCTTGATCAAATTGTTAAGGTATGTCCACTCTCTCGTCTCTAGCATAATGCTTAGCTCCCCGTACCCACTGAGATTCGTCATATAAAAAGTGTGTTCCTTTATTATTGTGCACTTATTTATTTGAAGATTTTTTTTTCACTAGCTTGAGATGCAAACATGTAGGTAGGATAATTTTGAGTGTTTTAAGAAGGTGGAGGAGTCGATGATGTTGATGCATTGGAGGTTCAGATTATTTTTTAGGGAATCATTTTCTGCAAAAAGAAAATGAAAAAGTACAAGATGATGCAAAAGGAATGAGTAAAAAGGAAGGAGAAAATGAGTTAGAATTAAAATATTGGGGTAAAAAGCCCATTATATAGATCCTTAACACATCTAATACACCCGTTATAGAAGGTAATGTGTCTATGTTGTCCAACAATAGGGCCAATGGTCAGAATCCAATGGTCATAATCAAACACTCACATCCAGTAATAGCCATTATGCGTCCATATTAAGCTAGAGCATACATGTGTTAGAAGCCAACGCGGTCGCGTTGGGATCCAATGCGCCAACATTGATTCTAGTGGTGAATTTCCTTTCTCTTCCAGAATTTGGCCAAGACTCTTTTCCTCAATGTTATTTGTTGATTCCATTTCCCTTTAGATTTTCTACACATTCAACATACACATTTAAAATTCTAAAATACTAAAAACTCAAATCATGCCAAAATTTAAAATTTTACTGAAATTAAATTAGTCGACTTAAAATAAAATATGTTACCAAATTGTGGGTTTCCTCCCACACAGTTCTTATTTAAGCTCACTAGCTTGACTCTAGAGCCTAAGGCTCTACAACAATCAGAGACATCCTCTTCGATGCTTTGTTAGTACGTAGTAAGACTCTTAGCTCCTTGCCCTAAACATTGAAGGCCTTCGAGTCTCCATGATCCTTAACTTCAACACTTCCCTTTAAATTTTCTACACATTCAGCATACACATTTAAAAATCCAAAATACTAAAAACTAAAATCATGCTAAAATTTAAAATTGAATGAAATTAAATTAGTCGACTGAAAATAAAATATGTTACCAAATTGTGGGTTTCCTCCCACTTAGTGCTTATTTAAGATCGCTAGCTTAACTATAGAGCCTAAAGATCTATAAGCATCAGAGACATCCTCTTCGATGCTTTGTCAGTAGGTGGAAAAACTCTCAGCTGCTTGCCTTAAACATTGAAGGCCTTCGAGTCTCCATGATCCTTAACTTCAACACTTCGATCCTCATAAAAAATTTGAATTGTGTAAGGCCCAGATACCTTACACCTAAACAAGCCTAGTAGTCCTTTTTGTCTCGACTTCCGCCACTAGACCATTTTGTCCTAGTTTCAATTTTGTTCTTGCCAGCTTCTTCTTGTCATGTGGTTTTCATTATACTCACCTTGTAGCATTGAGTTGTTTCATGTTGGTGCTTTGTGACTTCAAATACATTAAAGACCACGTATTATTTGTTGAATCTCAATGTTAATTCAATATAATCCAAATTAACAAAATTCTTTTATGTTTCAAAGAATTTCCTTCCAAATATCAGTGGGGTTTCAGCGTCCTTAGGCATGTCTAGAATTATAAAGTTGGCCGAAAAAACAAGGTCATCCACCTTAACTAAAACATCCTCCAAGACTCCATATGGATACGTTACCGATTGTTCGGCTAATGTGAGAGTCATATGGGCAGACTTTGGCTCTCCACTACCCAACCTATCATTATTGAGAGCGGCATTAAATTAATTGTTTCCATCAAATCACAAAGAGCTTAGTTGACTTTTATATACCCAATAGAACAAGGGATTGTTAATATACAAGGATCAATAAGTTTAGGTAGAATATTCCTTTGAATGGTAGAACTACACTCAAAACTACTTTTTCATCATCTCTAAAACATAATTTTCTAGAGAGTAATTCTTTTATAAACATAGCATACACTAGTATTTGGTCCATGGCTTCACAGAAGGGGATGTTGGCTTGAGTTTTTTGCAACATCTCTTTGAACTTTTTAAACTGCTATTCTTTTTAATCCTTCTTCTTAGGTTTCTTTTTCAAGAAGGGATGTTGTAATTTGATATAATCGGGGAACACAGGTTTAGGATCATTAAGAATCTATTTATTGGTCCTCCTCCATCGTTGAAGTTTTGTTCCTCATGAGACAAATGTCGAACACGATGCTCAAATAACAGGTTTGATAAGATACACTAGAACTAGTACAATAACAATTTTTAGATGATAGGGAAGAAAATCAATAATCAACGCAGACAATTGTTTACCTAGTTCGACAAAACAACACTACATTTGGGGGATGAGTCCACAAACCAAGAAAGGAAAATCACTTATTAGTAGTTTAGTACAATTAGTCTTACAAGCAATAGAAAACTCTATGTTTTCCAATGCCTCTTTGTAACACTACCCGATGACTTTCTGTTTAGATTCTCCCCAAAACATGAGAACCTACTCACTTTCTTCTCTGCCACATAACCAGTGATAGGGGAAAATAACCATTAAACCCTAGTGATCAACTTCAATATTAACAAGATGAAATAATGTTGAATATCACAACTCAACTAGACAACCCTTCTATTACAAGTTACTAAAACATAGAGGTGTACATATCAATGTTGAATTTACAACTCAATTAGAAAAACCTTTTATGCCAAGCTACTGAAACATAGAGGTGTAAATTAAGATAACAAGGACTCTTGTAAAACCTAGCACTCTAAACTCTTATATGTGAATGACTGCTTTCCAATATAGATTTGAGATCCATATATAGAAAAATAACTAAGGTATTTTTCCTTATGAATCTACAGTTATTTTCGTCCAAAATCTTTGCACAAAATGTTGGATAATTGATTTTCTCCTTAAATATCTCCAAAAAAAAGATATGATTTGGTTTGTTACAAATTCAAATTTAAATCTCTTTTAAATATGATTTGATCTTCACATATGTCCAAAAAATCATATAATCATATTGCTAAACCAATTGCAATAAAACATAATTGAATCCTCTAAAAGATTATGTTAAAACACAACAATCTGGTGCATATTGCATAAGGACCATATGTTGTACCAACATGCTGGAGCATCGCACACAAAAGGTGTCCCTTTTGAAGTTTCATACAACTTTAGAAATCTATACCAATCTTGAATACTTTGACATTTTTCTAATGTGTTGTTTTTCTAAATGAAACCAATCAAAAGGTGAGTTCCTATCTATGAATTGGTCAAGAGTCGAACCCTTAACCTTATCATTGCTCTCAATCTCGCTTTTTTTCTCCCTTGTTTTTCTTATTCTTGATATCATCTTCTATCACCACTTTCTTTTCACTCTCTTTCTTCACCCTACTAGATTATGTGGGTGTACCTACAACTCTACTACTTAGTCCAATACCACTACAATTTTCAATATTTTGGTTATCCATAGTGTTACTCTTGAATACCCCGCCTGAATTAGCTTTAGCTTCTATTTTGTTAGACACCTACCCACTTTGTACCTCTAATTTTTTATGGAGGCCTCTATGTTCTTGTTTGTGGCTAGTTCACTTTGTATCATCTCTTGTTATTCCTGACTTATTTTTAGAAAACTCTCTTAGGTATAAAGCATGAACCCCTTTAGTGTTTCCTTCATCACAAACGATTTTCATTGAGGTGCTTGAGATTCTTGAAGTGCGCATTTACTTGAATTAAAGGTTTAATTATTGTTGCTCAACTTGAATATTGATTAATATTTGCTTCAGCGTGGTTTTGCTCCTTTTTTCACCAATTTTCACACTGAGTACCTTTCTTTAGCCTTTGTGACTTTTCCATGATTTTCCACACTTTTGCTTCTAACTTCCTCATTTTTAGTCAAAATTGTCCAAATTTTCATGCTAAATGACATGAAATGACAACATATCATTACTAACCAAACAAGATAATGAACTAAAATGACTCAATGAAAGCAAAGTAAATTCGAAAAAGAAAGAAAAGGTAAAAGAATAAAAGAGGGATTTATCCTTGAAAGCTTCGCATCAAGGACAAAAAAATAAGGACGAAGGTAATAGTTCTGACAAAGAATCATCTAAAGCAAAAGAGATGGGGTTATTTGTCGAGCGTTATAATTAATATAAGAGGAAACATAAGTTCAAGCATTCCAACAAGAATCTTGATGGTTCTTGGTTTGGATGCATGTGTAGAAAAATATTATCATGTGTTCTGATGTCTTACAAGATGTCCCTAACATGCTTGAAGAACATATTTTGTGCAAGTTTTTCTGTGATGTCAGATCAGATGTCGTAACATTTGTGTTGTCCTGATTCAGAAAGTCTTAATTTAATTTCTGCACTTTTTAGCAGGTTTTTATTTCGTAGATTTTCTCAAATATATGCGAAAATCAAGGGAGATTTGTTATCAAATGCAGAAGCTACTTATGTTTAGTTTTTTGAGATTTTGAAGATCTTTTCATATTTATTTGGAGTAAATCATGTGATCTTACTTGTGGAAGGTTCTGATCTGATCCAGGCTCATTCAGAATGCTCTATATACAAGTTGTTTAACCTAATTGTAATTGTGTGGAATATTTTCTGTATTGTGAAGCTCAGTGATTTTGAGTTTTAGGGTTTCCTTGTGTGTCTGTGTTAATTGTGAGCCATTCTAACATCACCTAGATGTTTGAATTGGACTGATTTTTTAATTGTATTTTGTCCACTCTAAGCTTTTAAGCATGAGTGTTTGTTCTTGATTGAAGCTTTTAAGCAAGACCGAGTTGTTTATCTTGGAAGAGTGTTCTTTTATTTCCTTGTAAGGTTTTGTTTAATTATCACAGTGCGTAAATGAGGGGGAGTGAGAGGGGGTTCTCTTATCTAAGTGTACTTAGATAGAAATTGCATTGGGTAGTGATTAAGTGAGGAGTGTAAATTGGGATTTTTTAACTCTAAATTGATACTACTGATAGTGGATTTCCTTCCTGGCTTGGTAGCCCCCAGAGCAGGTGAGTTTGCACCGAACTGGGTTAACAATTCCTTGTGTTATTATTGTTGTACTTTATTATGTTTTTACCTTGTTAATGTTCAGATATTAATGGCATAACGTCTTATTTGACATCACATATCTGATACTAGAATTTCAATTAGTATCAGAGCAGGCATCCTTCTTTGCATCTAGGTGAGATCTAGGGAAGTTACTTTCTGATATAATGGACAAGAAGGTGGAATTTGTGAACATACCATCCATTCTGGATGGAACTAATTATGATTATTGGAATCCAAGGATGGTTGCTTTCTTAAGTATTTCGATAACAAGGCTTGGAAAGCTGTTATGAGAGGATGGGAACATCTTGTTGTAAAGGAAAAACATGGAAATGATACTGCAGAATTGAAGCCATAAGAGAACTGGTCTATAGAAGAATATGAGCTTGCTCTGGGAAATTCTAAATCCCTGAATTCCATATTCAATGTAATTGACAAAAACATCTTCAGATTGATCAATACTTGTACTGTTACCAAAGATGCTTGGGATATTCTCAAAACTACTCATGAAGGTACCTCCCTGCTCACCATAAAATTTGAAAACTTAAGGATGAAGATGATGAAAGTATTTATGATTTTCATATGAATATTCTTGAGATAGCTAATGCATCCAATGCTCTTGGAGAAACAATGTCTGAAGAAAAGTTGGTAAGAAAAGCTTTTAGATCTCTACCTAAGATATTTAACATGAAGGTCACTACAATAGAAGAAGCTCATGACATTAGCAAGATGAGATTGGATGAACTTATTGGATCTCTTCAAACTTTTGAGATTGGAATAAATGACAAATCTGACAAGAAAAGCAAAAATATTGCTTTTTCTTCCAACACTGAAGATGGAATGTGATTTGAATACTGGGGAAGGCCTATCTAATGTTATAGTTCTTCTTGGGAGATAGTTTAATAAAGTAATGCAAAAGATGGACAGGAAGTTAAGACCAAATGTTAAGAACAACTCATCTGACATCAGTATGTCAAATGACTCTGGTAGAAAGACAATGGCTGAAGAGAACTCTTCTCAAGGAAAATGAGTTCAGTGTTATGGATGTGAAGGTTTTGGTCACATCAGATCCGAATTCCCCACCCATCTCAAAAATCAGAAAAAAGGTCTTACTGTGGCTTGGTCAGATGAAGACATTGAAAGTGAAGCTGGAGAAGAATCTACTAAGAATGCTACTGCTCTAACTGGGAGATATTATTCTGATTTCAGTGATGATGATGTCACTTATGATGAGTTAGTTATCTTCTATAGAGAACTATGTCTCAAAAATGAAGAAGTATGCCAACAAGAAGAGGAATAGAAGAAAACCATATCTCAATTGAAGACTGAGAAGGAAGAGCATCTGAAAACCATTTCTAAGCTGGAGAATGAGGTAACATTACTAAACTCCAAACTTGATCAAATGACCAAATTTATCAGCATGTTGAACATTAGTTCAGAGGCTTTAGATGAGATTCAGAAAATTGGAAAGATAGTTGGAGATGTGACTGGCATGGGGTTTGACAAAAGAAAAGAATTTGTATCAGATCTTGCTCATTCTGAGCTTACACCAAAGATGTTAAATCAAATGTCTCAACATCATAACAGAAGACCTGTAAATTACATAAGAGGAAGTTCCCATAAATGGAGGTGTCACTATTATGGAAAGTTTGGTCACTTGAAGCCTTAATGTTTCAAACTTTGTGGATATCCTAAGCCTTCCCCTCGGCATGTTCTAATTCAGAACATACCTAAGGACATAAAGAAATGGATTCCTAAGGTTTGTACTAATAGCTTGATAGTTCATACCTCTCTCAGAGTAACAGCAAAAAATGACTGGTATTTTGACAGTGTGTGTTCAAGACACATGACAGGTGTCACAAATCTGTTGGTGAATATGAGACATCATGCCACTAGATTTGTTACTTTTAGTGATGGAGCCAAAGGTGAAATCAAGGGAATTGGACGGCTGGACTGCTCAGGAGTGCCTAAACTTGACAATGTGCTACTTGTAAAGGGGCTAACTGCCAATCTAATTAACATCAATCAACTATGTGATCAAGGACTGAAAGTTAACTTCTCCAAATCTGAATGTCTGGTTACAAATGAGAAAGGTGAATTAATCATGAAGGGAGTCAGATCTAAGGACAATTGTTATCTATGGGCATCTCAAGATTCAAGTTATCTCTCCACTTGTTTGTTTTCAAAAGAAGATTAAGTTAAACTCTGGCATCAGAAACTTGGACACTTGCATTTGAAAGGCATGAAGAAAATAATATCCATGGAAGTTGTTAGAGGAATTTCAAAGCTTAAAATTGAAGAAGGAAGAGTTTGCGGAGAATGCTAAGTAGGAAATCAGACTAAGATGTCACATCAGAAGATTCAACATCTTACCACCTCAAAAGTCTTAAAACTTCTTCACATGGATTTGATGGGACCTATGCATGTAGAAAGTCTTGGTGAAAAGAAATATGCTTATGTTGTGGATGACTATTCAAGATTCACTTGGATAAATTTCATTAGAGAAAAGTCAGAAGCTTTTGAAGTTTTCAGAGATCTCTGTCAAAAACTTCAAAGAGAAAAGGAAAACAATGTTATTAGAATCATAAATGATCATGGGAAGGAATTTGAGAATGCCAAGTTTGCTGAATTTTGCTCCTTTAAAGGAATTAGTCATGAATTCTCATCTCTCATTACTCCTCAGCAAAATGGAATTGTAAAACGCAAGAACATGACTATACAGGAATCTTCTAGAGCCATGATACATGCAAAACAATTACCTTATCATTTCTTGGCTGAAGCAATGAATATTGCATGTTACATTCACAACAGAGTCACCTTGAGGAAAGGTACTTCAGCTACTTTGTATGAATTATGGAAAGGAATAAAACCTATTGTGAAGTACTTCCATATATTCAAAAGTAAATGCTACATTCTGGAAGATCGTGAACAAAGAAGAAAACTAGATCCAAAGAGTGATGAAGGGATATTTCTAGGATACTCTACCAACAACATATCCTATAGAGTCTACAAATCCAGAACTAAAGTAAAGACGGAGTCTATAAATATTATTGTTGATGATCAAGACTTGAACAAAGAAGTTGATGTCTTGGATGATGTTGAAACATTTCAGAACGCAACTCCAGCAGAAACTGAAGGCAAAATTATTGATGACAAACATTCTGGTTCTGAGCCTGAAGCTAGTCAGACCAATAAGGGTCCCTCTATCAGGATTGAGAAATATCATTCTAAGGATCTCATCATAGGAGAGCTGGGTAAAGGAGTCACTACAAGATCAAGAGAAATAATCTCTAACTATTGTTTTGTGTCAAAGATAGAGCCAAATAATGTTAAAGAAACATTAACTGATGAATTTTGGATCAATGTTATGCAAAAGGAGTTAGCTCAATTCAAGAGGAATGAAATTTGGGATCTTGTCCCAAGGCCTGAAGGATCAAATGTGATAGGAACCAAGTGGGTGTATGTAACACCCCAAATTTGCCCTCTCTTTTTCATAGCATTTAACATATCATTTTCATATTTCGCACTGCATCATTAGCATAGAAGAATGAAGCATAACATACATAACATTGCATAGAGTTGGCAGTGATTTCAGTTGAGCGTGGTTGTTCAGTTCGTAATTCCATTCAGATGGACGTTTGACCTAATCTTGGTCAAACTATCAAAAGATCGGTAAAATCGCAGGTTATCTGTATTGGGGGTTGTTTCTCAAGCGATGTGCCTCAAAGTCGGGTTGTGTTATGTGCGGGAATCATCAGTTTACCAAGTAGTGGTTGGTGAGAGGGTTTCAAATCCAAAGATTCAGGCTTATCGTGATGACGCTTAAAAGGTGACTTATCCGGAAGGTCGGTAGTTATTGTGGAAGTGATGCAAGATGGTTGAGGTGAATGAACTGATTGATTGAGATTTCGTGATTATATGCGTGATTGGTGGCAATTGGTCTGATTCACAAAAATATCAAGTTCCATACCCATTTCTAAACCTCTTGTCGAATTATCCATTTAAATCAATTTCTCAACCATTTGTCCATATTTCGAGTTCTCCCAATTTTTAAATCCATTCTCATATCCAGTCATTTCTAATTCCCAGTTCTTTATTATTCTATCACCAATTTTCTTTTATTCTCGTATTCAAATGCCCATTATCCATCTTTTTATTATTTCAAAATTCATCTTTATTCAATATTTATATCCAAAAGTTTCTTTTATTATTTTCATTATCTTTTTCCATTTTTTTTGAACCCAATCTTTCTATCCAAAATTTGTTTTATTATTTTTATTATCTTTTCTATCCAAAATTTGTTTTAATATTTTCATCATCTTTTCTATCCAAAGATTTGTTTAGAGCCCCTTTTTATCATTTTTTTACATAGTCCAAATTCACAACAAAAAAATAGTAATAAGGATGATGCAGCCACGTGACCAGAACTTTTCCAACCAAGTAAGTGAAGCTAACACAAGCCAATGAATCGCTAATCCCAGCCAAAGTCATAAATTTGAAGCCATTTTTTCTAAAAGAAACTGACACATGTCAAGCCAAAACTCAGCCAATAACCCAGCCGCAATACAAATCACAGTTCCAAGTATCACGTACATCACAACATGACCAAAACGCAACATTTTCCATACAAAAGCAAGGCCAGTGATCATGAGATACACACACAAAAATCACACAAACAGCATGAATAAAATGTGAGCTAAAACGCAATGACTACTTGAATGAAACGAAGAGCACCAATCCATTCAGAAAAAAATTCAAAAAAAGAAGAAAATAACAGAATAAGAGGGAGGATAGAAGTTTGTTATAAGTGGGTCACACTTTCCATGACCAAGAAAATTCAGAACCAATAACAACGAAAAATAATAACAGAATGAGGAAGGAAGAAAAATTTCATCATTCCTTTGTCGTCACCATGACCGATTCCCTCATTACTGCAAAACCAGCAAAATTCTTCATCACTCTTGAATAGAAGAAATGGCTGAGAAACTCTTCAAAAGGATTGAAGGAAACAAGTCCTCATCCTACACAAAATAAATCGTCAAAAGCTTAAACAGAAGACAAGAAGAGGATTTCTTCACTACACGAAGACAAACTCAGTTTGTCACGCAAATAGTCCGCAAATAGAGGGTTATCAATATCAATTGAAACCTGCGTCTTTATCCCTTTCATCGAGCGGCGTCGGAGTTGATTTTTCATCGTCAAAAGAAGCACCGGACTTTCTCTGGTAGGTATTTGATGTCGAGATTATTTGTCTGTGTTCAATTGCTTATTGTTGTTCGTTTTTTGCCATTGTTTCAAGCTTTGATGTGTTCATGAGGTTGATGTTAGTTTCGTTAAGTTGTTTTTGTTGTTGTTGATCGGAGAAGATGAAGAGGATGTGACGGTGAAGGATATGAAGGTGGCGCGGCTAGGAGAAGGAGAAGAGGGCGAAGGAGGACGGCGGCTAGGTTAAGTGAAGAAGGAGGAGGAGAGGCGTGTGTTTCTTGCTTCTGTTTTTCGTTTAATGCTTTTTGGTTGGGAAGAATAAGGGTTGTTATTTGTTTTGATTTTTAATAATATTAAAATAGATTGTTAAATATGTTTAATAATATTAAAAGAGAATAAAAGGATTGTTAAGAGATTTTTATGGCTGAGAGTTTTTTTTTTGGATTCCAAGGTGATAAGAAGATAAGGCCATGGCAGATTTTTGGTTTTCTGTCCACACCGGCGATGACACTTCTCACCGTCCGGTAGGACCTCATGTTTCCTTTCCATACGCGTGCACGCACTGTAATACCATGCGCCTGTTTCTTCTGGATCGTTTGATGATCGTACCCTTATGCAAGACTCCAGATCAACGCATCCCAGGAGGTCAACTGTGTTGACCGCCTCCTCACCATACACTCTCCTTCATGTTTCCGCGTTGGGCCTCATTCCTCTGCTCTTCGCACCCTCCCGTAGGCCCTTTTCTTTTTTTTTTAAGCTATTTTTGTTACTAGTTACACCCCCTCCCTATTATCCTAGTTTTTTTTAATTCTTTTTTATACTATTTCAATTTTAATTCATTTTAAATATTAAAATACATCATAAAATTCTATAAAAAATATTTTTAATCTCATAATCCATTTTAGAATTTTTTTATATTTTTTTATTTCCTGATTTTATTAATTTTCATTTTTATTTCGAATTTCTTTTAATTTCTTGTTCATTTAGTTTCCATAATTAACGCATCATCTTGTAAAATTTGTTTCTCCTCTCTCGTTCATTATTTTAACTCCGTTCTTTTTGCATTATTTCATAGACTCATAAAAGTTCATAAAAATATTTTTGTATTTTTTTAATTCCATTTTATCCATAGTTTTGTAAGTCGTATTTGTGCAATTTCGTTACTTGTTCTTAAGCGACTTTGTGCGATTATTTAGTGGAGTTTCTTTGTGAATTTTTGTGAGATATTTTGATGCATTATTAGTTGCTGGTTGTTGGCTTTAGAGATTTAATTTCATAATTTTCTCATGTCATTTGATATTTGTTTGGAGTTTTGTTTCTTAGGTAGCGTTTCGTGCCTCTTTCTTCCTTCTTGCTAACATAGTTTGAGGAAGGCATTTATGCCATCCTATTAGGATTTATTGGGCTTTGTTTTAGGTCGCTTGTAGGGTTAGGTACTGACCTTGTTGATTGTGTTTTATTTGTGACCGTCATTTTTGGTTTGCGTATTGTTTGGATGTTCTTATTTCCGTCTTATGCTTATGCGGTTCACTAACCATTTCAGGGGCTTTGGTAAGTGAGAGGTGTGGATGTGATTCCAACATCTCCAATTCTCATCTCTTCTTCTTTCTCCATTAATACTAATCTTGTGATTATTGGGCTTAGGCCTTACTTGCCCCTTCTTCTATTCTTCTTCTTTCTTCTTCTCTTCTTCTTTCTTTCTTCTTTAGGATAGTAAACCTCACTAACCTAGGATTTCCCATGCATGACAACAATTAGGATTCATTAGTCCCCCATTAGACTTTTGCCTTTGTAATCCTTTTGGTTTCTTTTCTCCTCTCATCTCAAAACCCTAAAGAAGACACTTAATAAAGTTTGAAGTGATACTTTGAACAATATCCTTATCCCATGAGACACTTGTAGTCTTCCCATCTTAGGATAGTACAAGCTTGCCTTGTGATGTACAAGTCTGATCAAGGTATCATCTTCACCAAGAAAATCATAGAACACACTTCTTCATTGTAAATACAAAAAAAAGCACTTAATAAGTTAATGAGTTAGTGAGCTTAAGCCCTAATCTCTGGGTTCAAGTTTTGGGGATCTTCTCCTTACTTGAGTGTGCTTGTTCTATTATTCCATCTTGGAATGTAGTGACAAGTGCACATTCCATGGAAAAGAGCTTGAGTTCACTTTCTTGTGACACACTCCTAAAAGCTTCATAAGAAACACAAACAAACAATAATCGTCTTTACTTCGGGAATTCTTTTCTCATCTCCTTCGCTCCGTACGCGAATTTGCTCCTACTTGTCATTTTGCAAGACGGTTACGCACTCGTCGTCCGAGACTGCAACACCTGAGCATTGACATAGGCAGTTCAGGCCTTAAGACACAAGCAATCCTTTCCACCCCTAGTTAGGGGAACTACGGCGACTCTGATCCTCATGTCCAGTGAGGTACGTAGGCAGCGGGGTAGGTCCCGTTCGAGCACAATCTTTATTTTCCCTACATTTTTCCTTTTCCATTTCTTTTTCAGTTCCCTTTTCTTTTCTTTTATCCAGTTCAGTTCCTTTTCTTTGCAGCAGCTTTCATTCTTCACCCTTTGAAACAGTTTCTTTGCAAGCGTGGATCCCGTTGGGTACGGCGGACGATCTGGGTGCTAATACCTTCCCAGGTCATAACCGACTCCCGAACTCAGTCTCTTTGGTTCGCAGGACCCGTGTCCTTCCTTTTCTTTTCTTCTGGTTTGTGCAGCATTACCATTCCCGTTCCTTCGGGATAAAAATGCCTGGCTGGCGACTCTATTCTTTTCCGCGCCACTTTCGCATTTGTACCAGGATGGAAATCCGGGGAGCGACAGCTGGCGACTCTGCTGGGGAATTCCAAACCAGAGTATCTCTGGTTCCCTTGAGAGTCTCTCCTAGCGCTTGTTTGTTTCTGTTTCTCGGGGTGTTGATTATTTGATGTTGCGTGTTTATTTTACTGTTGTTTATTTACAGTTATTTACAGCTTTATTTATAGTTTTCTGTATTTATTTCCTACATCATATATTATGCCTGGACTGTCTGGACTGGATTTTCTGTTTGGTGGGTTTGGGTGATACTGTTACTGTGAGATGAGCTCATTACCAAGGCTCGAGTGCACCTTAGGACTTAGAGTCGTTCCACTTTGGCCTCATGAGATCTTGTCATGGGGGTAGTAGTGAGTTCCACGCCCAGATTTGCGACTGTCTTGGAAATGTCTTGATTTGGGGATCTTCCTCTTTCATTTCATAACCTTGATAGTTATGTGCAGCTGGGGACCGATCATTGAGAACCTTGTGGAAACATCCCTCTCTAGTGGTGACAGTGGCAGACCACATTTTGTGGCAAACCCATTCGCACCCGGGGCCCACCTGGAACTCACATAGGATGACCTTGTTTTCCCGGACTCAGTTGAGGCCTCCCTGCGTAGTATATAATGCCAAACTGATTCCATGATTTGTTCATGAGCCATTTCTCGGAAATGGTGAAAGTATTATTGCTATTCAGCTTTGAGAGTCTGTGATGTCTGACCCGGAGCACACCCGTGAGATTGGGAAGGGTTTACAGGTTTGCAGGAACCTTTGACCTCAACATACCCTTCATCATCAGTGTGATCTTATGTTTTGATTCGGTTTCTATGGTTCTGGAGTTCTTGATCTGTGGTTCTGAGTTCTTATCTGAGAGTTATTATTTTGAGAGATTGTGGTTTCAGACACTGGCTCAATATTCTGCATCCGGACAGACACCATTTCTTGATCACTTTCCAGTTGCATACATGCCATCATAGCATTTCAGCATACATGTTCAGTTATTTCCGAGAATCTCATATCTAGATTATGTTATTGAATTTTTCTTCTGTACTAAATATGGATCAAAGCAGATAGATTCTTCGAAAATAACCGAACATGGCATCTCATAGCATTTGCATTGCATTTGTGTCCAGCAGGCAGGGCTCATCCGTTCTTTGTTTACCGTCTATAGTTGAGACTCCAGTTCTCGTATCAGACTGGAAGCAACTTTTGAGAAGATCATGGACCCTGGAGAGCAAAGCCAGTCTGCAAGTATTGGGTTGACAAGAGATCGGTGGGACCAACTTTTAGATGCTATGATGACTATGGCAAGGCAAGATGGCCATAATTCCGCTAAAGCTCAGCCCGCACAGATCCACGTTGAGAATTCAGATGTTCGAGAGCGTCAGGTCGCTCAGAGTGGACATTCTTCTTCTGTAGATGCTGCAGATTATCACAGTTTTGCTTTCACTATGCCAGGCTCTCAGGAGGCAATCTCTGTGGTGAGAATCCCAGATCCACGAGTTGTGGAGAGGGAGGAAAGATTTCGTGTGTTGGAGGAAGAGATCAAAGCCCTTCAAAGTCGTAATGTCATTGACCTAAGTGCTGCGAACATGTGTCTGGTACATGGCCTTGTAATACCTCCAAAATTCAAAGTACCGAAGTTTGAAAAGTACAAAGGGGATAGTTTCCAAGGCAACATTTGGTAAAATTTTGCAGAAGGATGACCTCACATGATCATAATGACAAATTGATGATTCATTGTTTCCAATACAGTCTGGGTGAGGCATCATCGAGTTGGTACACGCAGTTAGAGAGCAGTCGTATCCAGTCATGGTCAGACCTAGCCAATGCATTTGTGAAGCAGTACGACTACAATCTTGACCGGGCTCTTAGCCGCATGGATTTGCAAGTGTTATCCCAAGGAGATGGTGAGTCTTTCAGAGAGTATGCCCAGAGGTGGAGAGAAGTAGTTGCTCGGGTGCAACCCCCACCATCAGACAGAGAATTGGTTGATCTTTTCATAGAGACCTTGCAGGGGCCATACTTAGAGAGGTTGAGTGGCAGTGGAACTTTAAGTTTCTCAGACTTGGTGATAGTTGGAGAACGCATTGAGAGTTTTATCAAGATGGGAAAGATCCAAGGAATTTCAGAGATCTCATCTGAGGAGAATGAATCTTTTATCAGTTCCCAAGAAAAGGATGTGATTGATGCAATATGGGAAGATCCTCCAGCTCCATTGACTTATCCACAGTACCCATGCATTTCAACTGCTCAGAGTCAGCAACCTTCTAAAGTCGTATGTCAGATATCAGTTAATAGTGAATCTCCTCAGTATCAACAGCGACCATGTCAACAGAAGAATACTCCGCAAAGGCGTCGTTACTACACTAAGAGATCCAAAAGGTATTTTAATCCATTGCCAGTACTATACAGTCAGATACTTCCATGCCTGATCGATAGTGGATTGATAGTGCCGAAGAAACCGGGTCCGGTTCCTTTTCCATACCCACCAAGTTTTGATCCTAGTGTTCGATGTGGTTTCCATGGCAACGCACCAGGACATTCAGCTGAAGAATGCAAGCCTCTCAGGGATAAGGTTCAGGATTTGATTGAGTCTGGTTTGATTTAAGTGACGCCTCAAGGCATCCAAGTTAACAAGTCTTCTCTTGGTCATGTGGGTTCGTCAGCTCATGTTATAGAGGAAATTATTGAGGATAGATGTGAAGGTGATTCTCAATTTGATTTTGAAGAGCGGCTATGAGGATGGTTAGTTTATGTACCTCATTTTCATCCCTATTTAGGGGAACTACGTCGCTCTGATTCTTCATTGGTCTTCGGTCAATGGAGATACGTAGGCAGAAGATCGTCAGGTCTTTCCGAGCAAACTTATGTGGCAATTTCATCTCAGTGTCACTCTTTTCTTCAGACGTCTCGTGTCATCGTTTGAACATCGAAAGCTTCAGGTCAGAATAATTGGGAATGAAGTATGTTGATAACACGTGGTCATTTGATTGAAGATTGCAAATCCATCAGGAAAAGATGTTGACTACTGAAAGTATTCAAGATCAACAGGTCCAGGCGGAGTCAAGTCTCCTTAACGATGGCAATGTTCAGTTTCTTTACTGCATTCTTATTTGTGGTTTTTATTGTTTGTCTAAACATTTGTATGCTTGCATGAAATTTGTTTGCTTTTTGAATGTTAATTAATGAAATGCACATGTTTTTCTTGAAGTAATTCTTTCGTTTTACTTATAATTTTGTGAATGTGCATTGCAATACCAACTGTTGTTCTTAAACTCTGTGATGGAGGATGACAAAGTGAAAACGCAAAAATCTCCATTTGTGTGATCTCGAATAAGACCCTGTTGACGGTGTACAGGCTTTGTTTCAAATCCTAAACACCGGAGATATAAGGGAGATAAACACTCTCTAACCCCTTTGAGCCTTGAAGTAGGAGTTTCTTTTCGCATGAAAAAACCCTTACATTTAACCCGGGGCAGGGTAGGTGTCAACTAGTTGGACCAGGCGTTCATGCTTTCATAAAGGAGTGTATCTGAGGATCCCTAACATTTCATTGTACCAAATCAAGAGGTCCAAAGACCGGAAACCACCATGGTTATCCTTCATCAACCAAAAAGTGAGACAGTCACAACCCTTACAAAACAGTCAAGACAAACAATGTCACACGATTTGTTCAAAAAAAAGGAAAAAAAGGAATAAAAAGCTCGTTAAGTCGAAACTTGAAATCAGGCGACTTAGGCAAAAGTTAGGGCATCCCGCTGGACTTCAAAGTAAAAAAAATTCATAAGAATCAATCCAGGCAAAAGTTAGGGATAAACAAAAAATGAAACAAAAGCGAAAAATGGAAAGAATTACACAAGAAAGATCCTTAAGCAAGAACAAGTCGTGTGATATAGGCACAAAAGACAATAGGGGTGACTATTACTCCAACAACCGCAGTGGTACTTAAACTGTTAGAGTCATTGGTTCCTCAACCATCACAAAACCCTTTTGAGAGGTGAGCACTTGTGAAAACTAGCTGAACATAGGAATGGAAGGACATCACGAAGATGGGTGGGCACATATTAACTTTGAGCCTATATCTTTGTTTCTATAACCGTGAGCTAAGCCACGATACAACCCTTAAAAGTCCTAACTGAAACAGGGTTAATTCGAGAGAGTACTACCACAAGATAGCGTTCCTGACTCCCATGAGTTGGGCTAAAAGATCTTTGTTGGTATTGCATGTGCATGTTTTCTATCAAAATAATAATAATCCATGTCGTATCTTAACCAGTGAGTCGCTCACAGAGGTTTGCGACATTTTTTTCTATAAGAACTTCGAGATTAACATGTGTTGCATTAGAATTTTCATTCTCAGAATAAAAACATTTTCTGATTGCATACATTTGTTTGGCATCAAAGAAGTTCACATATAGAAGCACAGTCTAGAAGCTTAATCTTGCCAAGTTGAGAAGGCGTAAACTTCTGAAGGACATTCATGTCAAAGGGCATTTTTCCAAGAAACTCCATTGAATAGAGACTTTTCCAACCAGTTGGGTTAAATGCAGCCAATCCGGGGCAATAATATCGATCAATCTCTTCAAATTCCAGCCAAACTGGGGCAATCACTTCGAGATTTAAATCTCTCACAGAGCAGTTAGCCTGGGCTTTTTCTCCAAAGCAAGGCTCGTACTGGGGAAGGTCACCCAAAAGCACTAGAAGTTACTCTCTCTAGAAGACGGTTAATCAGATGCACCTACCCAAGGTTCAGAATACTGGGGCAGAACACCTCATGATGATGCGAGATCTTGGGGAAAATTCCTTCATGGACCATACAGTCTGATGTGGTTACTTCGAGATATTCAAGAGTTTGAAAACACTGAAGCATTTCAGATGCTATGTTTTCTGTAAAATTCTCTTGAGACAATATTACGGTATGCAAGGCCGTTCCCAGAATGAATGTCGGATGATTGATCCCAATAGGGCGCGAGAAGCGTGTTTCCCTGATTAGAGAATTTCTCCTCAGTTGTTATGGTTTCTTCATTTGGTCATCATACACGACTAAAGTCCGGTATTGGCATCTATACACGTCCAGCCTCTCACGTCAGTTGAGCGTAGCAATCTTTGCTTTGGTCTTCTTTGACCCTTGAGTCGATATTGGTGTTTGCTTCGACCTTCGAGTCGTTATCATCGCTTCTGTTTCTAGACCCTCGAGTCGATATTGCTTCCTTTGTTTCCTCAACCCTCGAGTTGATGTTGCTTTATTTTCCTCGACCCTCGAGTCGATATGGCTGTTTTCGTTGCCTCGACCCTCGAGTCGATATTGTTGCTTTCGTTCCCTCAACCCTCGAGTTGATGTTGCTTTACTTTCTTCGACCCTCGAGTCGATACCACTGTTTTCGTTTCCTCGACCCTCGAGTCGATGTTGCCTTCTTTATTTTGACCCTCGAGTCGATGTTGTTGTCGCTTTATTCCTCAACCTTCGAGTTGATGTTGTTGTGTTCTCCTTGACCCTTGAGTCGATATTTTGGTTTCTTACGACCCTTGAGTCGATATCATAGTCTTCACTTCTTCAACCCTTGAGTTGACACCCAGTAAGTCTGTTAACAAAGAAAAATTCAAAATCATATCAAAGTTCAACCATACTTGGTTCACTTCTACCCGGGGCATATGTGCATATCTTTGTGCTTACAGGTAACAGTTTCAGGCTGAACTCGAAAGCGAGATTGAAATTTCTTCAGGGTATTGAGACGTTCTTCGATCTTGATAATTAATAGGCCTATATATGGTTCATAATACCAGGGCACGGTATTTCGCAGTGATACGAGGTTTTTTCAGGAATCCTCGCGAGACAAATTCTTCCACAATCCATGTAGTCTGGGGCAGTTATGTCAAGATTCAACGAATCTCTAAAGAGTTTGAAGACACTTGGGCATTTTGGATGTCAGGTCTTCAGTAAAATCCTCTCAGATTGATCTTCAAGCAGTCAACTAGTCCAGAAAATGCAAGATGTCATTAGATGATATTCCCCTGCAGAGTTGTCACTCTTTTCTCAAATCAACCAATCTGGTATTTATCGCGTCGTCTCGTGTCAACGGATCTATTGCGGATGGGTCGCTTGATACCATTATCTTATCAGATCGCTCGATCTTGTTTGGTTTGCAGGTCACTCAATATTGCAACGCTGTTAAAGTCTACCGTCACTGTGGCAGGCCAGTAGTCGCCTGGTGTCGCACCAAAAGACATCGTCCGAGTTGTAAATCGCTTGATATTACTCCTCGTTGTTTGAGTCGTGCTCATGTTCTTGGTTATGGATCGCTCGATGCCATTCCCTTAGCAGATCATTTGGTTTTATCCAATGCTCGTCTGTGTTGGATTTCTGGTACTTGTCTGAGTTGCTACCCCAATGCTCGTCTGTGTTGGATTTCTGGTATTCGTCTGTACTAGTGGCTGATATCCGTCTGTATCATCGCCTGAAGCGCTCGTTTACGTTTCTTAGATCATCGCCTGATATTCGTTTGTATTATTGACTTATGGCACTCGTCTGTGTTTCTCTTGATGATCATCCAATACTCGTTTGTGTTGAAGAGGTTTGGAGTCCTGACGGTGGAATTAAACGTCAAAATGTTTACCGGTCCTGGCGTAATAGGTTTATCCGAAGGAGATTCGTCAGTCTCAAGTCATATGTTTTGGCAAAGTATGTGAGGACTCGTATGTCCAGTTCCTGGCGTAACAGGATTGTTCGAAGAAGACTCGTCTGTCAATGTATTTTTATCCAAATAACAGTTTCAATTTGGGAGGGGCTCGTCATCTTTCTCTCCGCTTCGGTCACCAAAGCATCATTTAGTTGGGTTTATTTCCCAGTTCTTGCATTCTCTAGCAGAGTGCAAATTTCAGGGTCTTTCTGGTATTCAACCACAGTTCATCTTGAACGGCCGACAGTCGACGCTCTCGTCCTTTTCAGATTAACAGTTGTTTGAATAGGGGCAGCTGTAACACCCCAAATTTGCCCTCTCTTTTTCATAGCATTTAACATATCATTTTCATATTTCGCACTACATCATTAGCATAGAAGAATGAAGTATAACATACATAACATTGCATAGAGCTGGCAGTGATTTCAGTTAAGCGTGGTTGTTCAGTTCGTGATTCCATTCAGATGGAAGTTTGACCTAATCTTGGTCAAACTATCAAAAGATCGGTAAAATCGCAGGTTATCTGTATTGGGGATTATTTCTCTGGCGATGTGCCTCAAAGTCGGGTTGTGTTATGTGCGGGAATCATCAGTTTACCAAGCAGTGGTTGGTGAGAGGGTTTCAAATCCAAAGATTCAGGCTTATCGTGATGACGCTTAGAAGGTGACTTATCCGGAAGGTCAGTAGTTACTGTGGAAGTGATGCAAGATGGTTGAGGTGAATGAACTGATTGATTGAGATTTCGTGATTATATTCGTGATTGGTTGCAATTGGTCCGATTCACAAAAATATCAAGTTGCATACCCATTTCTAAACCTCTTGTCGAATTATCCATTTAAATCAATTTCTCAACCATTTGTCCATATTTCGAGTTCTCCCAATTTTTAAATCCATTCTCATATCCAGTCATTTCTAATTCCCAGTTCTTTATTATTCTATCACCAATTTTCTTTTATTCTCGTATTCAAATGCCCATTATCCATTTTTTTTATTATTTCAAAATTCATCTTTATTCAATATTTCTATCCAAAAGTTTCTTTTATTATTTTCATTATCTTTTTCCATTTTTTTTGAACCCAATCTTTCTATCCAAAATTTGTTTTATTATTTTCATTATATTTTCTATCCAAAATTTGTTTTATTATTTTCATCATCTTTTCTATCCAAATATTTGTTTAGAGCCCATTTTTATCATTTTTTTTACATAGTCCAAATTCACAAAAAAAAATAGTAATAAGGATGATGTAGTCACATGACCAGAACTTTTCCAACCAAGTAAGTGAAGCTAACACAAGCCAATGAATCGCTAATCCCAGCCAAAGTCATAAATTTGAAGCCTTTTTTTCTAAAAGAAACAGACACACGTCAAGCCAAAACTTAGCCAATAACCCAGCCGCAATACACAGCACAGTTCCAAGTATCACGTACATCACAACATGACCAAAACGCAACATTTTCCATACAAAACGCAAGGCCAGTGATCATGAGATACACACACAAAAATCACACAAACAGTATGAATAAACTGTGAGCTAAAACGCAATGACTACTTGAATGAAACGCAGAGCACCAATCCATTCAGAAAAAAATTCAAAAAAAGAAGAAAATAACAGAATAAGAGGGAGGATAGAAGTTTGTTATAAGTGGGTCACACTTTCCATGACCAAGAAAATTCAGAACTAATAACAACGAAAAATAATAACAGAATGAGGAAGGAAGAAAATTTTCATCATTCCCTTGTTGTCACCATGACCGATTCCCTCATTACCGCAAAACCAGCAAAATTCTTCATCACTCTTGAATAGAAGAAATGGCTGAGAAACTCTTCAAAAGGATTGAAGGAAACAAGTCCTCATCCTACACAAAATAAATCGTCAAAAGCATAAACAGAAGACAAGAAGAGGATTTCTTCACTACACGAAGACAAACTCAGTTTGTCACGCAAACAGTCCGCAAACAGAGGGTTATCAATATCAATTGAAACCTGTGTCTTTATCCCTTTCATCGAGCAGCGTCGGAGTTGATTTTTCATCGTCGAAAGAAGCACCGGACTTTCTCCAGCAGGTATTTGATGTCGAGATTATTTGTCCGTGTTCAATTGCTTATTGTTGTTCGTTTTTTGCCATTGTTTCAAGCTTTGATGTGTTCATGAGGTTGATGTTGGTTTCGTTGAGTTGTTTTTGTTGTTGTTGATCGGAGAAGATGAAGAGGATGTGACGGTGAGGGAGATGAAGGTGGCGCGGCCAGGAGAAGGAGAGGAGGGCGAAGGAGGACGGCGGCTAGGTTAAGTGAAGAAGGAGGAGGAGAGGCGTGTGTTTCTTGCTTCTATTTTTCGTTTAATGCTTTTTGGTTGGGAAGAATAAGGGTTGTTATTTGTTTTGATTTGTAATAATATTAAAATAGATTGTTAAAGATGTTTAATAATATTAAAAGAGATTAAAAGGATTGTTAAGAGATTTTTATGGCTGAGTGTTTTTTTTTCGGATTCCAAGGTGATAAGAAGATAAGGCCATGGCAGATTTTTGGTTTTCTGTCCACACCGGCGGTGACACTTGTCACCGTTCGGTAGGACCTCATGTTTTCCTTTCCATACGCGTGCACGCACTGTAATACCATGCGCCTGTTTCTTCTAGATCGTTTGATGATCGTACCCTTTTGCAAGACTCCAGATCAACGCATCCCAGGAGGTCAACTGTGTTGACCGCCTCCTCACCATACACTCTCCTTCATGTTTCCGCGTTGGGCCTCATTCCTCTGCTCTTCGCACCCTCCCGTAGGCCCTTTTCTTTTTTTTAAGCTATTTTTGTTACTAGTTACACCCCCTCCCTATTTTCCTAGTTTTTTTTAATTCTTTTTTATACTATTTCAATTTTAATTCATTTTAAATATTAAAATACATCATAAAATTCTATAAAAAATATTTTTAATCTCATAATCCATTTTAGAATTTTTTTATATTTTTTTATTTCCTGATTTTATTAATTTTCATTTTTATTTCGAATTTCTTTTAATTTCGTGTTCATTTAGTTTCCATAATTAACGCATCATCTTGTAAATTTTATTTCTCCTCTCTCGTTCATTATTTTAACTCCGTTCTTTTTGCATTATTTCATAGACTCATAAAAGTTCATAAAAATATTTTTGTATTTTTTTAATTCCATTTTATCCATAGTTTTGTAAGTCGTATTTGTGCGATTCTGTTACTTGTTCTTAAGCGACTTTGTGCGATTATTTAGTGGAGTTTCTTTGTGAATTTTTGTGAGATATTTTGATGCATTGTTAGTTCCTGGTTGTTGGCATTAGAGATTTAATTTCATAATTTTCTCATGTCATTTGATATTTGTTTGGAGTTTTGTTTCTTAGGTAGCGTTTCGTGCCTCTTTCTTCCTTCTTGCTAACATAGTTTGAGGAAGGCATTTATGCCATCCTATTAGGATTTAATGGGATTTGTTTTAGGTCGCTTGTAGGGTTAGGTACTGACCTTGTTGATTGTGTTTGATTTGTGACTGTCATTTTTGGTTTGCGTATTGTTTGGATGTTCTTATTTCTGTCTTATGCTTATGCGGTTCACTAACCATTTCAGGGGCTTTGGTAAGTGAGAGGTGTGGATGTGATTCCAACATCTCCAATTCTCATCTCTTCTTCTTTCTCCATTAATACTAATCTTGTGATTGTTGGGCTTAGGCCTTACTTCCCCCTTCTTCTATTCTTCTTTCTTCTTCTCTTCTTCTTTCTTTCTTCTTTAGGATAGTAAACCTCACTAACCTAGGATTTACCATGCATGACAACAATTAGGATTCATTAGTCCCCCATTAGACTTTTGCCTTTGTGATCCTTTTGGTTTCTTTTCTCCTCTCATCTCAAAACCCTAAAGAAGACACTTAATAAAGTTTGAAGTGATACCTTGAACAATAGCCTTATCCCATGAGACACTTGTAGGCTTCCCATCTTGGGATAGTACAAGCTTGCCTTGTGATGTACAAGTCTGATCAAGGTATCATCTTCACCAAGAAAATCATAAAACACACTTCTTCATTGTAAATACAAAAAAAAGCACTTAATAAGTTAATGAGTTAGTGAGCTTAAGCCCTAATCTCTGGGTTCAAGTTTTGGGGATCTTCTCCTTACTTGAGTGTGCTTGTTCTATTATTACATTTTGGAATGTAGTGACAAGTGCACATTCCATGGAAAAGAGCTTGAGTTCACTTTCTTGTGACACACTCCTAAAAGCTTCATAAAAAACACAAACAAACAATAAGCGTCTTTCCTTCGGGAATTGTTTTCTCATCTCCTTCGCTCTGTACGCGAACTTGCTCCTACTTGTCATTTTGCAAGACGGTTACGCACTCGTCGTCCGAGACTGCAACACCTGAGCATTGACATAGGCAGTTCAGGCCTTAAGACACAAGCAATCCTTTCCACCCCTAGTTAGGGGAACTACGACGACTCTGATCCTCATGTCCAGTGAGGTACGTAGGCAGCGGGGTAGGGCCCGTTCGAGCACAATCTTTATTTTCCCTACATTTTTCCTTTTCGATTTCTTTTTCAGTTCCCTTTTCTTTTATTTTATCCAGTTCAGTTCCTTTTCTTTGCAGCAGCTTTCATTCTTCACCCTTTTAAACAGTTTATTTGCAAGCGTGGATCCTGTCGGGTACGACGGACGATCTGGGTGCTAATACCTTCCCAAGTCGTAACCGACTCCCGAACTCAGTCTCTTTGGTTCGCAGGACCCGTGTCCTTCCTTTTCTTTTCTTTCTGGTTTGTGCAGCATTACCATTCCCGTTCCTTCGGGATAAAAATGCCTGGCTGGCGACTCTATTCTTTTCCGCGCCACTTTCGCGTTTGTACCAGGATGGAAATCCGGGGAGCGACAGTGTACAAGAACAAATCTGATGAATAGGGAGTTGTTACTAGGAATAATTACATACCGGTAGCTTAGGGATACACTCAAGTTGAGGGAATTGATTTTGATGAGGCCTTTGCTCTTGTTGCTAGACTTGAATCTATTAGATTACTTCTTGGAGTTTCTTGCATTTTGAAATTCAAGCTGTATCAAATGGATGTCAAGAGTGCTTTCTTGAATGGTTACTTAAATGAGGAAGTCTATGTGGAACAACCCAAAGGATTCATTGATCCTAATTTACCTAATCATGTTTACAAGTTAAGGAAAGCTCTATATGGATTGAAACAAGCTCTAAGAGCTTGGTATGAGAGACTTACATAATTCTTGTTGAACATGGCTACAAAAAAGGTAGCATAGACAAGACTCTCTTTATTAAAGAAGAAGGAAATAAGCTCATGATTGCTCAAATCTATGTTGATGATATTGTGTTTGGTGGAATGTCTGAGGAGATGGTTCAACATTTTGTCAAACAAATGCAGTCTGAATTTGAGATGAGCCTAGTTGGTGAATTAACTTATTTTCTTGGTCTTCAAGTCAAATAGATGGAAGACTCGATATTCATATCTCAGAGTAAATATGCCAAGAATATAGTTAAGAAGTTTGGGATGGATAATGTTAGCCATAAAAGGACACCTACTCCTACTCATCTGAAGTTGTATAAATATGAAAAGGGTGTGAATGTGGATCAAAGTCTTTGCAGAAGTATGATTGGAAGCCTATTATATCTCACAGCAAGCAGGCCTGACATTGCTTTTGTTGCATGTGTTTGTGCTAGATATTAAGTATATCATATGGTGAGTCACATCAACTAAGTAAAAAAAATCTTGAAGTATGTCAATGGTACATGTGTTTATGGTATGTTATACTCTCATGGTTCCAATTTGTGATAAGTGGTTATTGTGATGCTAATTGGGTATGATGTGCTGATGATTGAAAAAGCACATCAGGTGGATGCTTATTTTGGGGAAACAATCTGATATCTTGGTTCAGTAAGAAGCAAAATTGTGTTTCTCTATCCATAACTGAGGCTGAATACATAGCAGCTGGAAGCATTTGTTCTCAGTTGGTTTGGATGAAGAAAATGCTGACAGAATATAATGTCTCATAAGATGTCATGACATTGTACTGTGACAATTTGAGTGTTATCAACATCTCCAGGAATCCTATTCAACATAGAAGAACCAAGCATATTGACATTCTTCATCATTTTACTAGAGAGCTGGTTGAAGAAATGATTGTTGCTTTGGAACATGTAGCCACTGATTTACAACTGGCTGACATTTTCACTAAAGCCTTGGATGCTAATCAATTTGAAATCTTAAGGGTTAAGTTAGGGATTGCATCAATGAGGATCTATAGCATTTTAATGTTGTGTGGGAAGACTATTCAAGTCATTGTTGTTCTCTTACTACAATTTGTTCAAGTGTTTCAATTTTATTGTATCCCACATCATCTCTATTATGTACTTATGAAAGATGCTAGGTCAAATGCAGAATCATATGGTGTTACATCATCTGAAGATGAATTGTTCAAGAATGTGAATCTTGTTGTTGCCATGAGAATAAAGACAAGGAAAGGAAAATATGTTGTTTCTCTATCCACTGCTAAGATTAAGTTGAAGAATGTTGTTGTGTCTGTAAAGACTCAAACTATAATGTTGAAGATGATGTTCAGAACATTATCCCTAGAAAGAAAATTGTTGCAAAGAAGATTTTTCTTAAGTCTGACAATGATGTTTCTTCCACTACTGATATTGGAAGTTTGTGTGTGCTCTCACTCCTTTGAATAGTACTCATGTGTTACGGGGGAGCAACTATGTTAGTATAGTTGTCATATTATGGCTAAAAAGGGGGAAATCTAGCTATTTGGTTTGCTCTGCTGCTGTGTCTGGTTGACTAGTTGAGGAGACTTGTTGTTCTGATTGGGTGAAGTGTTACCAATTGTTTTTGTTTTTGTTTATGCAACCAGAATTTTATTTTTGCTGCCTTGATCTCTGAATTTTGTGTTTTTGTTATGGTTCTGGTTCTGATAATGTTTTAGCCACAATTTGCCAAAGGGGGAGATTGAAGGTTCTTGGTTTAGCTACATGTGTAGAAAAACATTATCATGTGTTTTTGTGTCTTGTAAGATGTCTCTGACATGCTTGAAGAACATCTTTTGTGCAGGTTTTTCTGTGATGTCAGATCAGATGTCCTAACATATGTGTTGTCCTGATGCAGAAAGTTTTGATTTAATTTCTGTATTTTTTTAGCAGGTTTTTATTTTTGTGATTTGCTCCAGTATATGTGCAAATCAAGGGAGATTTGTTGTCAAATGCATAAGCTACTATGTGTTTAGTTTTTTGAGATTTTGGAGATCTTTTCATTTTTGATTTGGAGTAAATCATGTTATCTTATTTGTGGAAGGTTCTGATCTAATCCAGGCCCATTCAGAATGCTCTATATATAAGCTGCTTAACCTAATTGTAATTGTCTGGAATATTATGTGTATTTTGAAGTTGAGTGCTTTTGAGTTTTAGGGTTTCCTTGTGTGTGTTGATTGTGAGTTGTTCTAACATCACCTAGATGTTTGAATTGGACTAATTTTTTAGTTATATTTTGTACACTCTATGATTTTAAGCAAGAGTGTTTGTTCTTGATTGAAGCTTTTAAGCAAGATCAAGTTTTTTTATCTTAGAAGAGTGTTCTTTTATTTCTTTATAAGGTTTTGTTTAATTATCATGGTGTGTGATTGAGAAGGGATGAGAGGGGTTTCTCTTATCTAAGTGTTCTTAGATAGAAATTACATTGGGTAGTGATTAAGTGAAGAGTGTAAACTATGATGGTTTAACTCTTAATTGATACTATTGATAGTGGATTTCCTTCCTGACTTGGTAGCCCCGGAGTAGGTGAGTTTACACCGAACTGGGTTAACAATTCCTTGTGTTATTACTGATGTACTTTATTCTGTTTTTACCTTGTTAATGTTCAGATATTAATTTCATAACATCTTATTCGACATCACATATTTGATACCAAAATTTTAAATCTGATTAAATTTCAAGAAGTCAATGTGCATAGGATTGGTGTCAATCCTCATTTGTTTTTTTGGTTTGTCTCCAAACCTCAGCCTTCCATCCTGGATTGCATTTTGCACTAGATCCCTGAAAAGAAAACATTGAGAAGTTTTATGGCCCAAGAAGTTATGGTACTTACAAAAACCTCTCTTTTTTTGTTGGTCAATAGGGGGTTCTTTAACACCTGGAGGTTTTATTAACTGACCATCCTTTACCAACAAATCAAAGATCTTGTCACATTTGGTGACGTCAAACATATATATTCTTGTAGGGAATTTATTGTTCTTCTCTGGTTCGATAGGATTCTTTCCATTCGACGGAGTTAACATTTTGCAAGAATATGGTGGACCTTGCTTTAATTCTGCCAGGTCAATTTCTTGCTCGTCAAAAACGACTGTTTCATCCTCGTCACAGTCATCTTCTTGGCACATTCCTACATAGGCTACCCTTTCTTTTTTACCTTTGTTGGCTCTAAACTTCTCAATTTTTATCCTTTCGATATGCCTTACCCTATCCTCTAATTGTGCCATATCTTTTAAGTATTGAGTATCTAGTTTCTTCCTTATGGAATAGTCTAGACCTCATGCAGCCATTTCGACCAATTCTTGTTCCAGCACTTGCGTGAAACATCTTGCCTTTAGCAATCTGAATCTATTAAGGTAGTCGTCTATAGGTTCTGAGAACTTTCTTTTAACGCTTGCCAATTCTTTTAGGCTTATCTTAGTTTGTCCCATGTAGAATTGTTCATGGAACAATCTTTCCAACTGAGTCCATGTATGTATGGAACCTGCTGGTAGAGATGTAAACCAGGTGAATGCGTTCCTTGTCAAAAAACTTGGGAAGTATTTCATCTTTAGATTTTCATTACGTGTTATTTCGCCCGCTTCGGTCAAGTAACGCGCAATGTGTTCTATGGTGGATTCACTAGTATCCCCTGAAAACTTTGTGAATTTGGGGATTTTCCACCTTGGGGTAGTTCTTGTTGTAGAACATATTCAGAGAGTGGGGAGGTTTAAATGGGCCTATGAAATCCCACATTTGCTCCATTTTGCGCCATTATTCTTTCGACCATGACTGCCAAATTCTTTTCGACAGGTGGGTTATTATACTGCATTCTTCGTTGTAAAATGTCATCAACGTCTTGACCTCTCTGTACTAACAATCTCCTAGGCTCCTGTTGGATGGGGACTTCGACGCGAGGGTGTTCGACTATCTCTTCTTGGATCCTTAGATTTGTCTGAGGGTTGTTTAAAGGTCTTTGATTTATTGTCGGTTCTTCTTCGACATTGATTACTGGATTATGGACCACCGACTCTCTCTGTCGAATTTGGGGTACTCTAAAGAATTCAGCAATACACACCATTTGTGTTGCCAATATCTGGTTTGTTTGAGTGGTGCTTTGTATTAAAGGGTTAAACAATTCCCCCATTTTTTGAGTCAACCTGTGGACCATTTCATGGTTACTTTCGTCCATTTGTTGACGGATTGCCTGTGCAGAATTAATTGTAATTGTTGGCATGTGGAATCCTGGTGGGGGTTTGTTTGGTCTACTAACATTTCCACCATAACCTGAACCTTGTAGTGGCAAAGACATGTGGGCCACGGTGTCAGAATATAATGGTGTTGCGTTATGCAAACTAGTCATCATTGAAGTTGGAATTCCATAAGGTTGTTCCCTTCCAAACATAGGTGTGGAAAAATTCGTTTGATAGGGCCTGAAGTTATTTCCCCCAGAGGGAGGAGTACTCATAGGTATCGAATGCCCTATGCTGGAGGAAAAGGGTCCGCTTTGAGACAACGACATCCCTAGTATCGATCCAGACATTGAGGGATTTCCTCCTTCTGAAACGTGGAGTGTTTCCATATTCCCTCCTGTCGAAGGAATGGCACTGGAAACTGGAATTTCATCATTATTTATTGGTGGTGGGATAGCCATTTTCCTTACTCTAGTTCTCCTAGGTCTTTCTACGTCAGTCACGGCTAATTTACCACTTCGTAAAATCATACAACGTAATAAACTCTTTATGGATTGAGAATCCTTATTATTACTTTAGCACTGTCCCACCGGGTGTGCCAATTTATTCACTGGTGTTTTTGGCGAACAACCTCTGGTTTACCAATTCCTTGGAAAAGGGTCACTTGCAGGACCAACCACACAAGTCCTAGGACACATGTGCTAAATATTAAAGGATGGATTCTAAATATATGAGTTTTATTGATTCTTATATGTTCTGTCGAACAATTACTCAACAAGATTGTTCTTATTGATATTACAATAGGGTGATGTTTGTCTAATGAAACTACCAAAGAAACTTAAAGTTTGCATTAAAGGTTTGTTGAAATGTAAATTGACTTAGGAAGTAAATGACTAGAAAATAGATCGCTTAAAAGTAAATGAAAACATAAACTTGAACAAGATATGAATGATAAATCTAATTTTATAACTGAAAATGAGATGGTGTTTACACGTACATTTTTCCAAATAATTCTCCTTTCTCTTTACACACGAGTATTAGAGTAATCACAGAAATGTTGTACAGAATTTTACACGCTTTTCACAAAGCAAACTATCCTATTTATATACAAATAACATAACCGTCGAACAACTGTCAAATCCTAAGACTTCGCCACTTGGTATCTTGCATGTTACTAATCCCTAATAATCTTCCACGTACTATTATCTGGAGAATAACCGTTATTCATAGAAACTGCTCTTTAAACTGACAAAACAACGCATCTCTTCGCCCTGTCGAACCCATTTGAAATTCAAATAGTCCTCATGTCTTCTTCGTCGAATCCTCGTGTTTATATCTTGTCAAAAATACAAAAAGGATTTTCCAATAGTGATGTGAAGAACTTCCTAAAGGGCAACTCATCTCCTTTCGACAGACGTCCGTTCGCCATAACAAGAGACCAAATCATCACAAACCTTCTCGAGATTCTGGACATGTTTGAAAGAAAGAGTGATCTAATCTTCTAGTCATGTTTGGAAGAAAGAGTGATCTAATCTGGTCGAAAAACCTTCGAAGCCACGTTCATCACCTATTTAAAATATAAGAGAAGCTGAGAAACTGCCATGTTAGATAATGATGATGTGTAAGGAACAAAGCTTGACAAATCCACTAACTGTTGGGACTCTTTCATGGTGTCGAAATTATATGTATACAATCTTATCATACGAGACAATGATTATTAAAGATTGTCTTGTATTATAGGGTGTTTATCTAGTTGTTTGACTTATGTTGAGGTCAAAACGCTTGTGAATAAAAGTTTGCTTCTGCTACAAGTCATGCTAGAGAGAAGTCGGTCAATTTGATGTTTGTGGAGCAGGCAAGCTGAGAAGTTCTGGAGCATGTGTTCAGGTGTGAATGACATTTTGAATAAGCTAACATACTAACAGATTTTGTATATCTCTTTCAGGAATATGAAGCATTTTCAATCAAAGTTGTACATGTTTCTTAAGAGTGAACTTAGAAACAATGTTGGATGTTGTCTGGGAAAATTTATTTTTCTCTGCAGAATGATGATTATGTTTCAAGGGAGAGTAAGCATGATAATCTGTCATGATGGTTAAAGATCCTTCTACTGCTGATATGAAGAAATTTTGTATGTTTTCAACTCTTTGCATGGTGATTCTGAGTTGAAGGGGAGTAGTTAATCCTGACTAGTTCAATGTGGCTCTATGTTGTGGATCTTTGTTTCTTTGGCTTAAGGGGGGAGTTTTAAACTTCTTTTGTTGAGATGTTATTGGTATTTGATTGGTTATTCATGTGTTTTTTGTTGTTGTTATTCTCTCTGATTTGATTTTTCTTGAGGGGATAAATGATTGTATAAAATAGGGGGAGTTATGGTCCTGTTTTATTGGCATTTTTGTGAAGTATGTGATTTATGGTTGCAGTGGTGTAGTTATTGTGAAGCTTGTGTGTGTTTCAAGCTTATGGAGATTATATACCTCTATAATTATTACTATGCATTTGTCTTTTTTATGGCTAAAAAGGGGGAGAAGTATTATGTGTACTATGGAGGGGTGATGTCCATAATTCTCTATAACAGGTGTTGAGAGTTATATAGCTGAAAAGGTATGATATGAAGATGTGATGTTGAGGTACTACTACACCTATGATATGTAAATTAGTTTTAGCCAAAATAAGCCAAAGGGGGAGATTATTAATTCTATGATTTTATGATTGGCATTATGTTTGGTAAAGATAATATGGCTGGAACATGTTGAATAAGAAGTTCCATATGTTGATTTAACATGTTCTAGAATCTGGAAGAACATGTCGAACAAGATGTCTTGACATCCTATTTTGTGCAGCTGGAAATTTGGACTAGTTTATGATTTAAATTATGCAGAATATTCTATAGAATATTATGCTATCACAGGTGGAGTTTTTTTAAAGGACTAAGATATTCAATTTATTTTCAAGGAAAACCCTTAGGTTCTAATTGTTAAGATTGTAACACCCCCTTTCTATACCCTCAAATAATCAATTAAATCATTTTGGCACATGTTGAAAATTTCATCAGAGTATAATTAAACATGGTATAAAAGAGGCTTGTCACATTATGCTTGAAATTAAAAACATACAACACCTGCTCAATGAAGATATGCAACAAACGGGGTAACTTGCACACACAAGGATTTCATCCTTACACCCGTATTCATTTAATTCAAATAACAGCGAAAACCACATAACAATTTCAAACTTATATACTTATCATAAAATATATCCACAAGTTTGAATCACCAAAATAATGCCATGTTTACATAAAACATCTATCATAAAAATACATATACAAATGCATTCACAAAAAGGCATCAAGCCAACCCTAGATACCCGGTGCTACATATCAGAGCCGACCGACCAAAATATGAAGACGAGCTTCACAAAATATTATCCAGCAACCTACTCTGCAATGCCTCGTAGAGCATCATAAAACAGCAGAAGAGTGAGAAACATTATCATAATAACATTGCATATAATTATATATCTCAACATATAAAATGCACATAAAGCATATTCTCACCACAATTCATACCTCATCACCTATACACATCGCAACGTGTACATACACAAATCAAGCATGTTCATCATGCACCAATTCACTAATTCACATAAACTTACATTATTTATGTTTATTCCTCAATTCTATTCATTCCGCATAAACATATGTCTAGCTATGTTTAATCACACATATACATTACAAATGTATAAATCACGTACATACATATATCAAACATGCATATATACAACAAGTATGTTTCATCACACATACTATCATCTCCATAATACTCCAAATAAACATATGCACATTCATGTTTATTCCTGCATATTATAATTAAAATGATAAAATGCAACTCATAGAGACCGACACACGACTCTATGCAGATGCAAATGCGGTACCGACTCAACATTTCAGCAGGTTCACTTAGGAACCAAATGGAATCATCGCTTGTTACCTAAAGTAACTCCTCGTCGGGCATACGATGTTCCCCATTGCTCACACCCCACATGGGCACACAATGTTTATGGATTGCTCACACCCCACACGGGCACACAATCCGATTGCTCACACCCCACACGGGCACACAATCAATGTGAATAAATCACCCATCGCTCACACCCCACACGGGCACACGATGTTTCTGGATTGCTCACACCCCACACGGGCACACAATCTGATCGCTCACACCCCACATGGGCACACGATCTTGTTGTAGTCATCGCTCACACTCCACATGAGAACACGATGCTACAACAGATTCTCAAAGAATCCCACAGCACAAGAATGTATACATTATGCTTACATGCAAAATGACACACAGCATTCTTGAAAATGCATACATATTCACAATATAGTTATGCATTCATCTCATAAAATTAGCATACATTTGCATTTAATTCAATCAATGTATCTACTTGCCAAACGGCCACAACACAACAATCAAACCCACAATTCCATAATTAACATAATTACGTTTTATCGGAAAAGTCGGCTAAAAATTACTTTTCTTAGCATCATTAGTTTCTACACGTTTCTAGCTTCGAATCGATATAAGGATCACTAAAAATGGATACCCGAAACTAAAGCTACGGATTAAAACACATAACCCCTCAAAACCTACAGGCTCGTTGAGCGCCCTCTCGCTCGCTGAGCGAGAATCACCCTGGAACTTTCGCTGAGCGAGGGGTAGCTCGCTGAGCGACCACTACGATTTCCAGAATTTCCAGCTGCGAAACAGTCAACTCTAAACACCCCAAATCTCCAAAATACTTCCCTAAACATGATCAACAATATGTACTAGCTATCATACTTCGATTATAATGATTTCTAACCGATTAATCCATAAATTTCTCACAATCTCATCAAAACCTAACTTTTCATTTTCTCTAAAACTCCACCAAATCAAAAACCCACAAAATCTAACATATACATAATCATATACAAGATTAAGATAACAATGTTTATCACCCTTACCTGATTATTTCGTCTACACGGAGCAATCTTGATCAAAACCTAGCTTTTCCAAGTTTTCCTCTTTTCTCTTATTTTCTCTTCTTTTCCTTTTTCTTTCTATTTCCTTTTCTTTCTCTTTCTCCTAACTTATACTTTTTTCTCTATTTCTATTCTTACTAACTATTCTTATTCTTTCCTTCCTATTTCTACACTTAACTCTATTCTTTCTATTTCTTTCCAACCAAATATCATTCTCTCACAAAAATACTAATTCTACTAATTTCTAACTTATCACCAATTAACAAATATCTAAAATACCCTCCAAACCAATTTTACCCGAAAATTCACAAAACGGTAAAATCACATATCACACCAACATATCACATTAATTCCTCAACATAAAATATCATCATGATAATTTCACAAATAGAACAATTATCATACATATAAAATAAAAGACTCCACAAAAATTTGGGAAAATCGAATCGGGGCGTTACAACTCTCCCCCACTTTAGAAATTTCCGTCCTCGAAAATATTACCTGATCCGAACAACTCCGGATACGACTTGCGCATCCTACTCTCCAATTCCCAAGTCATATTTCCTTCTGCAGTGCCTCCCCACGCCACTTTCACATGTGCAAATTCCTTGCCTTTTATCTTCTTGATTTCACGATCCAAAATCCTAACCGGCAAAGCTTCCACCGTAAGGTTATCTCTTACTTCAACTTCGTCCATAGGAATAACATGCGACGGATCCGAAACATACTTCTGAAGTTGCGAAACATGGAACACATCATGCAAATTCGATAGATTCGGAGGCAACGCCACACGATAAGCCACAACACCCACTCGTGCAGTAATCTGATACGGCCTAATAAAACGAGGAGTCAACTTCTTCGACTTCAAAGCACGACCCACACCTGTAACCGGTGTAACTCTCAAGAACACATGGTCGCCTTCCTGAAACTCAAGATCCTTCCTTCTCTTGTCATGATAACTCTTTTGTCTACTATGAGAAGCTTTCATCTTCTCCCAAATAAACTTTACTTTTTTCGTCGTTTGTTGTACCATCTCCGGTCCAACTACCGTTCTTTCCCCGGTTTCATGCTAACACAAAGGTGTTCGACATCTCCGACCATACAAAGCCTCAAATGGTGCCATACCAATACTCGAATGAAAACTGTTATTATAGGTGAACTCAATCAACGCTAAATAACTATCCCAAACACCACTTGTTCTAGCACACAAGCACGCAACAAATCCTCTAACGATTGAATTGTCCTCTCGGTTTGACCGTCCATTTGCGGATGGTAAGCCGAACTCAATCTTAGCTTAGAACCCAAAGCCTTTTGCAAACTTTCCTAAAACCTCGATGTAAATCTAGGATCTCTATCCAATACAATACTCTTAGGAACTTCATGTAACTTCACAACCACAGAAACATAAATCTCGGCTAGCTTCTCTAAAGAATAACTAATATCAATCGGAACTAAGTGGGCAGATTTAGTAAGCCTATCGACAATTACCTAAATAGCATTATGACCTCTTTGCGTATTCGGCAATCCCGTAACAAAATTCATCGATATACTATCTCATTTCCATTCTGGAATATCCAACGGTTGCATTAAACCACTAGGCTTCTGATGTTCCACCTTAGACTTCTAACAAGTCAAACACGCATACACAAAATGAGCTACATCTCTCTTCAGTCCGGACCACCAAAAGATCTTCTTCAAATCTTGGTACATCTTATTCGCTCCCGGATGTATACTTAAATTACTCCGGTGTCCCTCTTCCAATATCATCTTTTTCAACTCCTCATCATCGGGAATACAAATATGACCACGGAATCTCAAAACTCCAAAATTATCAACTTTGAAATCCTCATTCTCATTCATCATCAAATCAACAAATTTCAAATCCAACTTTTGCTTTTCACAAACGGTTGCAAGAAAATCATTCGTAAAACGTAGCATACCAAGTCCCACGTTTCTCGGCGTCATTTCGCAAACCAAACTCAAGTCTCTAAAATTCTCCAAAAGTTCCCATTCCCTTATCATCAATGCGGACATATGTAACAACTTACGACTCAAGGCATCAGCCACTACATTCGCCTTACCCGGATGGTAATTCAAACCAAAATCATAATCTTTCAAAAGTTCTAACCATCTCCTTTGTCTCATGTTCAATTCCTTTTGGTCGAATAAATACTTCAAACTTTTGTGATCACTAAAAACTTCGAACCTCGCACCATAAAGATAATGCCTCATAATTTTTAGAGCAAAAACCACAGCCGCTAAGTCCAAATCATGTGTAGGATAATTCTTTTCATGCCCCTCAATTGTCTTGAAGCATAAGCTACAACTTTTCCATCTTGCATCAAAACACCACCTAACCCAAACAATGAAGCATCATAAAACACCACAAATGGTTCCGTCGGATTTGGCAAAATCAAGATCGGAGCCGTTGTTAACCTTCTATTAAGTTCCACGAAACTCTTTTCACACTGAATATCCCAAATGAAATCCTTTCCTTTACAAGTCAACTGCGTTAACGGAAGTGCCAACTTTGAAAATCCTTCAATAAACCTTCAATAATAACCCGCCAAGCCTAAAAAGATTCGAATCTCCGTAACTGATCTATGAACTTCCCATTGCATTACCGCATCAATCTTGGATGGATCAACACTAATACCACCATTGGAAATAACATGCCCAAGAAAACTTACCTTCGACAACCAAAACTCGCACTTTGACAACTTAGCATACAATTGCTTCTCTTTCAAAATCTATAACACAATCCTTAAATGCTCTTCATGCTCTTCTTGAGACTTAGAATAAATCAAAATATCGTCGATGAACACAACCACAAAACGATCCAACTGTTCATGAAAAATAAGATTCATGTATTCCATAAACACACCCGGGCATTAGAAACTCCAAATGGCATCACGGAATACTCGTAATGACCATACCATGTCCTAAAAGTCGTCTTTTGAATATCCTCCTCTTTCACACGAATCTGGTGATATCATGATCTCAAATCAATCTTACTAAAAACACGCGCGCCAACCAATTGGTCCATCAAATCATCAATCCTCGGAAGCGGATACTTGTTCTTAATTGTCACCTTATTCAACTGTCGATAGTCAATACATAACCGCATACTTCCATCATTCTTCTTTACCAACAATACCGGTGCACCCCAAGGAGAAACACTCGGCCTAACAAACCTCTTATCCAACAAGTCATTCAAATGCTTCTTCAATTCTACCAACTCTGAAGCTGACATATGATACGGTGCCATCGAAATCGGTCTAGTACCCGGAACTAGATCAATAGAAAACTTAACTTCTCTTTTCGGCGGTACATCCTTAATATCATCCAGAAACACTTCTGGAAAATCACACACCACTGGAAACCTACTTATATCCACTTCACTTTCCACTGACCACGATGCAAACAAACCAAACAATTGAACTTCTTCCACTAAAAGTTTCTTCAACTCTTTCGTGGATAGGAAACTCTCTTCTTCATCATCCAAAGAAGGAAACCTTAATAACTTATGATAACAATCTATATGAACTCGATTAAATTGCAACCAGTTCATACCCAAGATCACTTCCAAACCTTCCAACGGCAAACAAACTAAATCCATAACAAAATATTTACCATACATGGTCAAAGAACAACTTACACACACCAAAGAAGTAGTTACCGACCCCGAAGCAGGAGTCTCAATAACCATCTCACCACCCCAAGAAGACATAAACAAATTCAAATGCTTAGCGCACTCAAGAGAAATAAACGAATGAGTCGCTCCCGTATCAATAATAGTAACTAAATGCGTACTATTAATAAAGCATGTACCTTTAATCAAACGGTCTGCACTAGAAGTATCCTTCCCTGCTAATGCAAACACCTTTCCGCCCGCCTGAGCTTGCTTCGGCTTAGTACACTTAGTACTAATGTGACCAACTTCCCCACAATTGAAGCACTTCACAACATTCCTCCTACACTCGGTAGTAGCATGTCCAAGACCTCCACATTTTGAACATTTCACAATATTCTTCCCACACTCAAAAGACTTGTGGCCTAGATCACCACAATTGTAACACTTAACGGGACCATATCTCCTATCAAAGTTTCCCCTATGTTTTCCCTTATCAGTGGGTGTCACATAAGGTACACTTATAGCTTGTTGCTTCCCTTTCCTCTCATTCACACTCTTGTAATGTGTAGAACGAGCTTTGTTATCTTCTTCAAAGATTCTACAACATTCAGTCAAATCTGAAAACCTTCTAATTCTCTGATATCCCATAACTTGCTTAATCTCAGGACGCAAGCCATTCTCATACTTAATGCACTTAGAAAACTCAGTAGTAGCAGCAGCATAATGAGGATGAAACTGAACCAATTCCATAAACTTAGCAGTACAGTCAACCATTGACATACTACCTTGCTTCAACTCAAGGAATTCCTTCTCCTTCTTTCCCTTCACACTCTCAGGGTAGTACTTCCCTAAGAACTCTGTACGAAAAACTTCCCAAGTTATCTCTTCATCTTCCTCCTCAAGGGCTTGACTTCTACCGACCCACCAATCATCGGCTTCTTCCTTCAGCATGTGAGAACCAAGCCTCACCTTACTCTCTTCAGCACAGTCCATGACTCTGAGCACCATCAGGATCGAATCTTCCTTTGAAGCCCGGCAGTTGGTTCTTCCTGAACTCATCATTCGCATTCACATTTGGCGCTCCCTACACCGCCCTAGTCATTGCTTCCAAAGCAGCAGCCATAGCATTTTCGTTTCTACCAGCCATATTTTGATTGTTCCCAAAGACAACAACAAGATTAAACAAAAGTTCAATCATAACAACGTCAAGACATACACAACTGACTCGAACACTGACTCTGATACCACTTAATGTAACACCCCCTTTCTATACCCCCAAATAATCAATTAAATCATTTAAGCACATGTTGAAAATTTCATCAGAGTATAATTAAACATGGTATAAAAGAGGCTTGTCACATTATGCTTGAAATTAAAAACATACAACACATGCTCAATGAAGATATGCAACAAACGGGGTAACTTGCACACACAAGGATTTCATCCTTACACCCGTATTCATTTAATTCAAATAACAGCAGAAACCACATAACAATTTCAAACTTATATACTTATCATAAAATATATCCACAAGTTTGAATCACCAAAATAATGCCATGTTTACATAAAACATCTATCATAAAAATACATATACAAATGCATTCACAAAAAGGCATCAAGTCAACCCTAGCTACCTGGTGCTACATATCAGAGCCGACCGACCAAAAGATGAAGACGAGCTTCACAAAATATCATCCAGCATCCTACTCTGCAATGCCTCGTAGAGCATCATAAAACAGCAGAAGGGTGAGAAACATTATCATAATAACATTGCATATAATTATATATCTCAACATATAAAATGCACATAAAGCATATTCTCACCACAATTCATACCTCATCACCTATACACATCACAACGTGTACATACACAAATCAAGCATGTTCATCATGCACCAATTCACAAATTCACATAAACTTACATTATTTATGTTTATTCCTCAATTCTATTCATTCCGCATAAACATACGTCTAGCTATGTTTAATCACACATATACATTACAAATGTATAAATCACGTACATACATATATCAAACATGCATATATACAACAAAAGCTACGGATTAAAACACATAACCCCTCAAAACCTACAGGCTCGCTGAGCGCCCTCTCGCTCGCTGAGCGAGAATCACCCTGGAACTTTCGTTGAGCGAGGGGTAGCTCACTGAGCGACCACTACGATTTCCAGAATTTCCAGCTGCGTAACAGTCAACTCTAAACACCCCAAATCTCCAAAATACTTCCCTAAACATGATCAACAATATGTACTAGCTATCATACTTAGATTATAATGATTTCTAACCGATTAATCCATAAATTTCTCACAATCTCATCAAAACCTAACTTTTCATTTTCTCTAAAACTCCACCAAATCAAAAACCCACAAAATCTAACACATACATAATCTTGATCAAAACCCTTACCCGATTATTTCGTCTACGCGGAGCAATCTTGATCAAAACCTAGCTTTTCCAAGTTTTCCTCTTTTCTCTTCTCTTCCTTTTTCTTTCTATTTCCTTTTCTTTCTCTTTCTCCTAACTAATACTTTTTTTTTCTCTATTTCTATTCTTACTAACTATTCTTATTATTTCCTTCCTATTTCTACATTTAACTATATTCTTTCTATTTCTTTCCAACCAAATATTATTCTCTCACAAAAATATCAATTCTACTAATTTCTAACTTATCACCAATTAACAAATATCTAAAATACCCTCCAAACCAATTTTACCCGAAAATTCACAAAACGGTAAAATCACATATCACACCAACATATCACATTAATTCCTCAACAAAAATATCATCATGATAATTTCACAAATAGAACAATTATCATACAAATAAAATAAAAGACTCCACAAAAATTTGGGAAAATCGAATCTGGGCGTTACAAAGATACTCTGGAGCTAATGATAGAAGTTCTAACTTTGAGGAGAATATCTTGGAGGTTTCTTCTACTATTTTGAAACATGTCGAACAAGATGTCCTATCCAGAATCATTCGACATCCTTTATGGTACAGATCTGCAACTTGGGTTTATTTGGTTAATTTTAGTTACTAAATATTCTGGGAGTATTAGGTAATCCTATGTGGCTTCCAAGTTTGAGGAATACTATTTTATGAAGAAACATGTTGAGCAAATTTGAAGCAACATGTTGAATGAAGATGTTTTGTGACATGTCGTTCGACATCGCACCTATGCTGAATTGGACAATTGGGATGGGTGCAGATTTAAAAGATACAGACTATCCTGAAAATATTATGTATCCTATGTGGCGCTGATTTAAAGGGGCGCTGATTTAAAGGTTTGGAAGATTCAAGATATATTCAAGAAAAAGACTCAGTATTTAAATATGGAGATATTTTAGGAAGATTTGGTTGAAGACCTATTTTGTAGCAGAATTTGCTGCAAATTTGTAACAACTACTAAGCCGTGATTAGAAGCCCATATCCAGTTGGGAGATAGGTTATAAATAGAAGCATTGTAACCTATAATTAGAGAGAATCCGTGAATAGAAAAGATATAAACATGAGGGCTTAGTTTGTGAACCACACTCTAGGAGAGTTTGTATGTGTGAACCACTTGAATTGTGAGATGTGCATTGTTCTCCTTGAAGATTTTAAGCAAGAGTGAGTCATCGAACTGGGTTAACAATCCTTGTGCGTTGTTTATGTTTTTCAGTATTGTTATTGTTTATACATTGCCATGTTATCTGTAACAGACCAGACGTCTTGACGTGTCATATGACATCTGAGTTTGCTATACCAGAATTTCAACAAGAAAGGACATTGTCCCTCCTAAAGCACAATATATTTTGGCAAATGTCATTTTTAGTAAAATTGTTCAAGATATGGATGTAAAATTTGACATGACCACAAGACAAAAAACAAATTTTTGTTGTTTGCAAACATCACATGTTCAAAATTTTCTTCTTGTTATTCCTATTAAACGATCTAGGTCAGCATGCGTCTTTGATAAAGTATTGTATCGTCTTTAAATACCAGCTTATGATTCCCTTTTTTTATTGATGATGTTTGTCCTGTTTACTGCAAGGAATGTTTAAATACAATTAGGGAACACATTATTCATTGCAAGGAGCTTCCAAAATTTAAATACCAACATGACTTTGTTAAGTATGTCATATTTGATATATTTAGGCGTGGAGAAGTATATGTGAAGAAAGAGATGTATGTGAATTTCTTGACTGGCCCACAAGAGGGGAGATCGACTCTTAGACCAACAATTATTATAGTGTATGGATGGGTATGAGGGAAACATGCATGTGTAGACAAGGATAGAGACACTTATATGGTTATGTAGGCACATGCCCCCACTATTAGGGGTGTTCGCGGGTTGGGTTGAGTCTAATTTGATTAAATCCAATACCTGACCCGATCAATATTCTTTGGGTTGGGTTGAGTGTTCAACCCGTACTTTTAAGACCAAACCCGTACCAAACCAACATGTTTATCAATGGGTTGAGTTCGGTTGGGTTCGTAAGTCACCCACTAAACATAATTTTCAAATTCTAAATAAAACATATCAATTTAATTAACTTATTTATATTACAAAAACATTAAAAAAATCATAAACTTTTAGTATTCAATTTGAATAAAATTTATTGGTTAATACCTAAAAACTCTTTTATGATTCATATTAAGTTAGAAAAATATACAAATTGTGTAAAGTATAATTTAAAAATTAAGAAATATCTCTCTTTAAATAAATAAAATTGATCTCTCAAATTTTATTTAGACTTATACTTTTATGATTAATAAAAACTATAATTATGTTTTATATATATATATATATATATATATATATATATATATATATATATATATATATATATATATATATATATATATATATATATATATATATATATATATATATATATATATATATATATATATTCATTCTAAGAATTATGCTAAATAATTTATCAATAAAATAAAATAAAAATACTGTGACATATATCAATGGGTTGGGTTCGCGGGTTCGTGGACCTGTACATGATTGAGTTGGGTAAAAATAAGGGTTGAGTTGGATTGGATGAATGAGTTCGCAAATTGACTCGTACCCATGAACACCCTTATCCACTATTGTTTCAATTACTTACCGATACCAATATATATATATATATATATATATTCTAAATTTTCTGGCTCCGTTCTTGTGTTTAGACTTGACATGAGTTTCTAATTGGTCGAAATGAGGAATTAAAGTTTTATTATGACTAAGCATGAGAAAACGTGTTTTGATAATTAATATGTTTTCATATCTTTTGTCTTTGATATTTTTTATTTCTACTATTAAAAACAGTGAATATTTTTCAGAGAGTATAAAAACTTATGCAGAGTATTGTATCACTTAAGACAACGAATATAATTTTTAAAAGAATTAATTTTACTAAAGAGGAGTAGCATTGCAGTTTTTTATTCGTTTATCTACTATTTTTATAAAATTTCAATTATATTATTAGTTTAACTTAAATTATTTAATTTTTTTAAATATTTAAATATGCATCTATATAGTATAAATTAGGAGAATAGCTCAGATAATAATACTCCTAATGGTAGCTTAAAAAATTGCACTATTAATACAGTCTACACCTACAGAGCCCAGACGCATGTAATTTGCAAAACTGAGCCGACATACGATATAGTGCTTATCTCTCATTTCTATGCGACTTATGAAGAAGACAAATTAACGCGTAATTACCGACGTTAGGCTTGATTCCAAGTTAAAGCTATAAAATTATTATTTTTTCTTTAAAATTGATTGTGACTTAAAATTATAAATGTAAACACAATGTTTTTACATTAAAATTTATTATTTAACTAGATTTTACATAAATATATAAACATTAATCAATTGTTGAAGCTAGACAAAAAAAAAATTAAACAAAAATATAACAATGAAAATTAAAATCATGTAACAATGCATAAAAATTGACACATCATATAACATCAAATGTCCCTACAATCTTTGATACACGAACACTTTTCAAATAAATATATGGTTATGGTCTTCTTCATTTTTGTTGAAAATTTTACATTGATTTTCATTGTCGTCATCGACAATTCGATGGATCATGAGAGAAGCATCAACAATGAGTCAAGTGTAATTTGAACAAGTTTTACTTGAAAATTTTGAAATAGAGGAGATCGATACAACTTTTTTTATTAAAAAAAATCAAGCATGTCATTCTTGTTCAAATTTCTGTTGATTATATTGTATTCACTGCTACTAATGAACCTCTCTATAAGGACTTTTTAACATCACGGTAAGTGAATTAGAAATGTCAATGATGAGTGAGCTTTGATACTTTCTTGAACTTCTAATACATCAAACGAAAAAAGGAACATTCATAAATCAAGAAAAATATTTCAAAGAAATGCTAAAAAGATTTCGGATGCAAAATGGCAAAGAAATATCAACTCACATTAGCACATCATGTTGCTTAGATAAAGACGAGGGATACAAATTTATAGAAGAAAATAAATATATAAGTATGATTACTTATCTTCTTTATCTAGCTGCTAGTTGTCGTGATATGATAGTTTTGTCTGTATTCATGCATTTCTCCTACGGTGTACCATGAATCCAACCAAACTCCATAATATGAAATTTCCTCAGGGTTCCTTTCTCAATTATGAACTTGTTGATGATAATATTGTTGACCATGAAATTCTTATAGCCGTATGAAGAGGGTGATAACTTGCACTCACCACCCTATTGAGAGATATTTTCCTAGGGAAAGTTACTACAAGTCATTTGTGCACACCTTAAAACATTAGGCTTATTGGTCTTCCCACTTATATGGTGCTCAATCATAATTATTTCATGTGATGAGAAACTTCTAACTCACACTTGTGTGGCAACAATATTCCTCTCAAGTGCGAGTCCATCCACTTATATGCTTCCCATCAATCAGAAACTTTTCATCCACATACACTTGTATCATTGTTTGTATTATTGTTGATATATCCATCGTGTTTATGGGCATTGAAGGTGTGAGAAAAATACAAGAAAAGGGATTTGAATTGGGGTTTTCACCCTTGTCCTCTTTTCGAGCTCTTAACGATGTTGCGTTAAGTGAATCGTTGAGTTACGTTGCGGAAGTATAAACATAAAGTAAAGCAAATGCAATAGTAAAGAACACACGATATATCCTGGTTCACTTGTCAACTACAAGTTACCTCAGGTCCACCCCACAAGGTGATTTGCCTTCATCATGGACTTAATCCACTATAACTAAAACATGCTTACAACTGAGCGGCCAACTGTCCTGACTAACTGCACAACAATTGTTGTGACTTCCCTACGCGACCTACAACCGTGATTAACTACACAATAATTTTTGTGACTTCCTTGTGCGCCCTACAACCGTGACTAACTGCGCATTAACACACGACTTTCCCGCACGGCTTACAACCATGACAAACTGCACAACAACTGTTGTGACTTCTTTGCTCCAAACACACATAGTTCTGAGCATCTCCAGAACATTAACCTCTGAGCAATCACCAGAACACCAAGTTCTGAGAAAGCCTCAATCCACTAACTTCTGAGCCTCCAAAGTTCTGACATTCACGGTCCTTTAGGGAAAGTGGGTAACATTTACATTTGTTTGTTTCTTTCATAAGTATGAGTAAACACTGATTAAGTACATCAGGAGATCCTAATACACACTAAGATAATACATTGTATTGCAGCACAAATGTGTGGTCTTCTTCTTCTTTGAGTTGCTTCTCTGGACAATAGCTCAAGCACTTGAATTGATGATGTCTTCTTCCTTAAAAGCTTCTAAAAGCTTTGTTGATCTTTGATGAGCACATAGAAGGAATTCTTCATCTTGATTCACTTTAAGAACATTTTGTATAACAACCCTTGTTCTTCTTCAATCCAATGATCACTTCAGTTTATAACATTCATGTTGTGGATTTGTAATTGGAGCTTCCATGATCAACTTCTGTCTTCTGCAACTTTGCAAGTCTTCTGCATCATATAAATTAAGCATATTGTGAATCATAGATTTCTGCATCAACAAATTGTTTTCAAAGAGTTATCAGCTTGTAAGTTGCATATTCATTCGAGCTCTTCATGGTTTGTTCCATTGTTATCTTGTTAATCATCAACCTTATGTGATTGTATGAAATATCAACAACATGGTTCAAGAACCATCTTGACAACTTGGTTATGTGTATGAAACTTATTGCTTTAGTATGACAACCATCTATGCCTCAACTAGTTACATTAAAAGAATGGACTTGTGGTATACCCTATCCAATTTTCCTAATGTTAAAGATGTGCCTGGAGCTTCATAGGCGACTTTAACATTATTCTTGGATCTCATGAACATATAGGGCATTTAAATCCGTTTAGAACACCTATTGAAGAATTCCAAGAATGGACTGATACTAATTCCCTCATTCATCTCCCTACTAGGGGAGCTGAATTTACTTGGTAAAATGGAAGGAAGGGAGTTCATCATATTGAAAGGAGGCTAAATAATGTTTTTTATGATCATAAATGGGTTTCATTCTACAGCAGCATCTTTGTTTATACTCTGACAAGACACAAATCAGACCACTACCCCATTCTATTTATATTTGATTACACTTTTGTCAAGGTAGCCTCTAATTTTAAGTTTCTATCCATGTGGTCAGAACATCCATATTGTATTAATGTGGTCAATAAGTGTTGAGAATCAAAGTTCTATGGATGTGATATGTTCATACTTGTCCAAAAACTTAAGCTTCTTAAACATCGGCTCAAGACTTGGAATTAAGACACCTTTGGTAATGTTCATGAACTTCTTAAAAATGACATAGTCAAACTTGATGACATTCAAGCCCAGCTCCAAAGAATGGTCAGTCTGAAGAACTTATTGATAAAGATCAATCTGCACAATTAATTTGGAAGTTGCTTTGAAATTAGAGGATATCTATTGGAGAGATAAAGCTAAAGTTAAATGGCATAATAATGGTGATAAGAACACAAATAACTTTCATAAGATAACCAAAGTGAGAAACTGTACAAAATCTATTTCTTCCATCCTTCATGATGGAAACCTGGTCACTGACTATAGTTCAATTTCTAATCTTTTCTTGGAGCATTTGAAAGGTCTATTTAATAATAGCAATAACTCTTTAGACAATGGGCTTATGGATGAGGTGATCTCTAAGCTTGGATCTGATCTTTCTAATAATCTTCTCACTTTTTTGCCTAGTTCTGATAAAATCAAACATGTTGTATTTGCTTTAAACAAAGATAGTTCTCCTGGTCCAGATGGTTTTGGGGGACATTTCTTCCATCAGTATTGGGGATATAATCAAAGAGAATGTCATCAATGTTGTTACTCAATTTTTTTCCACAGGATGGCTTCTCCCTAACTGGAATGTTAATTCCATTATCCTTATTCCTAAGTGTGCAAATGCCAATTTGGTTGACCATTATAGGCTTATAGAATTGGCCAACTTCAAGTTCAAATTTCTCACCAAGATCATGGCTGGAAGGCTAGCTCATTTAATGCCTTGCCTTATATCCCCTGAGCAAAGAGGATTTATAAGAGGAAGGTTTATAGCTGACTGCATTTGCCTTACTTCTGTGGTCATAAATATGTTCAATAAGAGATCCTTTGGGGGTAATATTGCAATAAAAATTGATATAATGAAAGCCTTTGACACCCTGGACTAGGGTTTCTTGCTGCTTGTTCTTCATAAATTTGGTTTCTCCTATAAGTTATGTGGCTGGGTTAAAACCATTCTGCAAATAGCCATGCTTTCAATATCTGTCAATGGAGATCAAATTGGTTATTTTAGTTGCAAGAAAGGGGTGATGCATGGTGATCCTTTCTCCCCCTTCTCTTTTTTCTTGTTGATGACGTCCTTAGTAGAGCAATATCCAAGTTGGTTGAAGATGGCAAGTTAAATATCATAAAGGGACAAAGTAATTCCTCAGTTCCCTCTCACACTCTCTATGCTGATGATATAATGTTATTTTGCAAAGCCAGTAGTTCCAATGTGGAGGCCTTGAAGAACCTTTTCCTCAGATATGGGTAATTCTCTTGGAAGATGGTGTATACATCTAAGTCAACCATATATGCAGGTTCAGTTTCTTCTCAATCTCTAGCTAGATTTATTCACACTTTTGGCTTCATGGAAGGGAAACTCCCTTTCAAATATCCATGAGTCCCCATCTTTAGAGGCAGACCAAAATTGATACACTTATAAGCTATTTTAGATAAAGTTAAATCAATAATGTCTAAGTGGAAAGCCTCCCTCCTGAGCATGACAGATAGAGTATAATTGGTTAAAAGTGCCATTCATAGCATGCTTTTGTATAGTTTATTAATATATTCCTGGCTTGTTTGCTTGATCAAAGAGTTGGAAAAATGTATTAGAAATTTCATATGGAGTGGAGATACATCTAAGAGGAAAATTATTACAGTTGCTTGGTTTAAAGTTTATAGCCCAGTCTTGGAAGGTGGACTAGGAATAAGATCTTTGTATAAGGTTAATGAGGCGGCTAACCTAAAAAAGTGATGGGAATTTGTTAACTCTTCTAGCTAGTGGGCTATGCATCTTAGAAAGAGAGTGTTAAGAAATAACAAACCAATCCATTATCATATATCCTCCTCCATTTGGTCTAGAATAAAAGGAAGTTGCAACACTTTGGTCTCTAACTCTAGCTGGAATATTGGAGATGGTAGTAAAATAAATTCCTGGACCGATAATGTCGCTCCCCGGATTTTCATCCTGGTGCAAACGCGAACCGTCGGTGATGTTGGAGGTTAAGGTTGAATAGAGTCGCCAACTAGGCATTTTTATCCCGAAGGAAAGGTAAAGCTTCATAAACCTAGAAATATATGGATAAGACGATTGCGAACCAAAGAGACTGAGTAAGGGGGTAGGTTACGACCTAGGAAGGTATTAGCACCCAGATCGTCTGTCGTACTCGACGGGATCCATGCATACCTGATTGTTTTTAAAAGGGGATAGTGTATGTGCTAAATTGTGTATAAAAGGCTAGGGATGAATGGATGTACAGAGTGTCAGTGCAAGAAGAAAGTGGATGCTCAAAACTGAGGCTGAGGAAAGAGAACTGGGAGAAGGAGAGGAGGAATACAAAGAGACTTTTGTTCGATAACTGTTAAGTTATGCCTACGTATCCTCTCGTGCAATGAGGAAGTCGGAACACCGTAGTTCGACTCAAAGAGACTTAGTGTTTTGGTGTGAACTGCTTGCTTGTCTATGCTCAAGGGTATGACTCGTCTGGCTTGAGTGCTAACTGTCTTGCATTAGACGGAAGAAGCGAGTTCTCATTTTCAGAGTGAGTGTGATGAGAAAAGAATCCCGGAGGAGACGTTTATTGTTTGTTTTTGTGTTTTTCAGTTTTTTTATTGTTTTTGGTGTTTTGCATAAGATAATGAGCTTAAGCCTTAATCAAGGGTCGTAAACTCATTATATCACCCCTGATTAGGGATAATGAGTCTACTTAAGTATGAGATGAAAATCTCAACTTAATTACCCTAATGATGCAAGATTAAGATCATTAACCTACTTGTGATTATTAAGTGTTTTTTGGATTTTGTTTTGTGTTAAGTAATGAGTTTAATCTCTAATCAGAGATTAGTGAACTCATTACACCATCCTAAGAGAAGGATAATAGATGAGAACACTTAAGATGAGGAAGACTCCTCAACTTAATCCATGGTTAGGGATTAAAATTATTATATAACAAGCCTTTATTAAAGTGGATTTTAATTAAAGGTGGGATTAAGAAATGGATTTTATGTTTGTAAGACTAAACCTGAGGGGGACTTGTCCATTGAACACTAAGGTTAGTCCCTATGAACCAACAGGCAGAGATGTAACCCTAATATAAGGCACAAGTTACAAGCTTAAGTCTTAATGATTATTAGGTGTTTTGATGAGGAGGTGTAAACAACTTAAAGGTTTAACACTAAGTATTAAAGTTATACACTCCATCCTAAGATAAGGATACAAGCATAACCCTAATTCAGAGTCTTAAAACTTTAACTATTTAGCCTTGATTATGAGATGAGAAGCAGAGACTCAAGGAGACTCAAAGGTAAAAACTAGGGGAGACTATGTACAATCCTAAAGTTATCATGCTTGGATATTCCTAAGGTTTGTGAGTCTTAGAGAAAGATCTTCAGATGGCCACCAAGGAAGAAGAAGCAGATGAAAAAAGAAGAGAAAGGAGAATAGGTTACTTACTTCCTGAAGAAGTTAAGTAACCTAAGAGAAAGAAAAGGGAGCAAGAGAGAGCATAAGTGAGTCAAACTAACTTCAAAGACAAACAAAGATGCAAATGAAGAGATAAGAAGAGGTTGGATGTGGAGGCAAATCCACATCCTAAACAACTTACCTGAAGCCCCTGAAATGGTTAGTATGGATGCATAAGATGTGAAACAAAAGGAAATAAGGCAAATGAAGATGCAATGATCAAGACCAGAAGTGCAAACACAATGAAAATGTGTTATGAAATGATGCAAAGACATATACAATGTTTATGCATGATCATACAAGAGATGAGATGCAAAGGAAATCATATTAGAAGCTTGAAATCACATGAATACACATAAGAAGTAATGAATGCAAAGCATTCCAAATGGATGCAACAATGATCAACCAATGTTCATACATGCTCTAAAGTATCTAAGATGACATACAAATGCATGATATGTCATGATAAGTTCAAATGATGAAGGTATGCAAAGATGAATGCAAATGAACATGGAAAATTAGGGTTTTAAGAAAGTATGAGATGCATATGTCCACAATAGAAGGATAACACATGATAAAAATTTGAAAATGCAACCAAATGAACCCTAAACACTCATAAGATCACTCCCCAAAGATGGAAGTCAGAAGCTATACCAAAGTCAAGTTATGATTTTTCTAAGTTAGGCTAGGGTTTTGGGTGCTTCTTCATGAAAAATGCCAAACAAATGGAAAATGTAATGCAAAAATATGAGTTAAATACCCTAGATACTACATGCCAAGTATGAAAGAATGAAAAAAGAACCATGTACAAACTCATCTTGGTTGATCAGAAATGAATTTTTGAAGTTAGGGTTAGAAAAATAAGAAACTTGGAAACCCTAATTCATGGTTAATTGTCAAAACATGATCAAACCCTAAAAGAAATTTGTATGAGTTTGCAAATTGTTCTAAATATGTAAGAATGCTTCATGATTTTTTTGGTGATTTTTAAATACCTAAAAGTATTTTTAATTAATTAAAATGAATTAATTAATTAAATAATACAATTAAATGATTTAAAAATATTTTTTAATGCAAAAATTAAAAATAAAAATATTTTTGGTTTCTGAAAATTATTTAAAGTGGAAATGCAAAAGATTGTATTTTTATAAAATGATTTGCTATTTTAAATAAATATGTGAAATAAAATGAAATAAAATAAAAAAAAAGTAATCACAAGCAATGACTCAGATGCAAAGTTAAGGAGATCAAGGGCTGAGATGGTGAGTCAGCGTGACTTGGGGTATGAAGATCTAAGGGATCAGATTCAAATTTGGGCTTCACGCGTGATCCAATGGCGGGGGTTCATTCTGATTAAATTAATTATAATTAACTTAATTAATTAGAATTAAAATTAATGATGCAATCTGGTCCATTCACGCGCTGGCTTAATCAAGATCATAGGGTTGTGGTTCAATCTGGAAACCCTAAACCTAATTAACCCTAAATCATTTTCAGGTGACCGGAACAGTGCTCCGGTCATCTTCTCCGGTCAACCCCAAACCTATCTTCTTCTACATACCACTAAAATGCATCAAACCTGCCCATAAATGATCCTCTAACATCACTCAACTCAAATCAACAATCAAATGGCATTTATTTCACAAGAATCAAGCAAATCGAAATAAACATCAAACACAGACAAAATTTCAGAACATCACAACATACTTATTTTTCACTCATTTTCAATTATAAACATATCAACATGACCAACATAACATGTAGATTCACATTTTAAAAAGAAATCAAGGTTCTGGAAAAAATTGTTTTTGAGGGATACCTGAGATGAAGTTCTTCAAACTGGAGCTTTCAAGGCATTCCCTTTGTGCAAACCAACTACTTTGGACCTCCTGAAGTTATTGAGATGCTTGGATGAAGTTTATAGTGGCTGGTTTGAGGGGTTCAGTTCTGATATGGTAGAAAATGAGGTTCTTGTGTGTTGTGTTTCAGGCCATTTTAAGGGGTGGGATTTATTCTATAGGTGATGTGTGGTTGATTGGTGAAGAAATTTTTGAAGTTTGATGGCTGGATTGGGAGATTCGAAGAGAGGAAGTTTGAGAGGATTTTTGTGAATATGAGCTTGTGTGTGTGTGTGTTCAAGGCTTGTTGTGATATGTTTATGATGCTTAGGGTTTGCATAAACAATTGGAATGAGTCAGATGAGTGGTTGTGCACTGTGGGAATGGCATGGCTCAATTGGCCAAAAAGTCAAGATTTGTGTACTAGAGGCATGGGCCATGCCAGAGCTGATTTTCTGGCTGGATTGTGTTCAGCTGGCTTTAAGGATGTCCTTTGGATCAATTGTGGTGAACTGTATGGCTTGGATCATGAGATTGAAGTGATTTTGCATTTTCACAACTTTGAGAAATCTTGAGATGCAAGTCATGAAAATCCTTGGTTCTTGGCACAATTCTGGTCTAAACAAGTTGCATTATGTTTCTATGATGTGTAGAAGTGCATTAGAGGTCATGAGAAAGCTTGGAAATCAAAATTGCACATTTCCCTCTTTGGCATGTACTTGAAAATTATGTGATTTTTGCCAACTTTGATCCATCATAACTTGAGTTCTAGGATGAATCAAGAGGAGTTCTTGTAATTTTTGAAAATGGGAAGATCCAATCTACAACTTTCGTGTTTGAAGAAAATTAAGTTGGAACATTTTTGATCAAGAAATAGGAGGTTACAATTTTTTCCCAAAATGGAAAGTTTTCATTACAAGTCATGTCCAAAAATGGCAACTTTTGCAATGGCTCAAAATTCTTCAATCTTGTGAACTTCCAAGCATTCCTAAGATCAAATAAAGATCATAGGACCTCAAATTGATGATGATGACCCTTTGGAACCCTTGTTGGTGGCCTCAGATGCCCTGATTCTGACTTTTCTTGCACAACAAGTTACCATTTGATCAGATGACTTCCACAAGGAATTTTTGCTTCAAATTTGATACACATGCTCCTTATAACATATATAGACCAATAGAATCAAGAATGGCCAAAAAATTTGAGTGTAAGGGCCTCAAACCCAAAACCCTAATTTCTGGTCATCTGTGCAGGAGCCCTGAGCCTGCCTGGGTAACTGTGCAAACCTCTGAGATTTTGTGACTTTAAAGCAAACTTGGAGGTATAATATGATCATAGAACACTCATGGACCCTCTTGGAATGCTTCATGGCCTCTGAGATAGCTCAAACCACTTCTGAGATTTACCTTATCACAAACCTTAATTATGCAACTTATGTAGTGAAATAACTATGCAGTGTGAGATGGTATGCTTATGCAATGCAATATGAAGGATCACAAACCAAGGTGTGATAAAAAAAAGAGGGCAAATTTGGGGTGTTTACAGATAACTGGTGTGGACAACCCTTGGTCCAGCAGTTGCACATTCCTACTTTTGCTCATGATAAACTTAAAGCCATTGTTTCTGAATTTTTGTCCAATTCCACATGGAACTTGCCACCCAATATAACTGCTTGGTTCCCTAATCTCATTAACATATTATCCAAGGTTCATATCCCTTTAAGCCCTTCTACTAATTAACTTCTTTGGGTTGCTTCAACTGATGGGAACTTATCATTAAGAGATGCCTATCTTTTCTTATCTCCTCCTGGTACTCATGTAGGTTGGGCTAAGCACATCTGACACATATGCATTCCTCCAACCAAATTTCTTTTCATTTGGAAGCTGATGAGCCTTAAAATTCCTACCGATAACACTTTGGATGCAAAAGGTTAAATGCTCTTTCCTTCTAGATGTGAGTTGCGTGGGTCTAATTCTAAATCCATTATCCATATATTTTTTCTCTATCAATTTGCTTCACTATTCTGGAATTGGCTAGCCTCTTTACTGCAACAGAGCATCAACTGCAACTTATTAAATGTATGGGATGTCTGCAATAGACCTTGGTCAAAGCACTACAGAGTGGTCATTCAGTCAACCATCATCAACATTTTCCACACAATATGTCATTGTAGGAATATGAAGAAATTTCAGAACAAAACCATTCCTTGGAATTCAGCTCTCAACACTTTGATTTCCAATGTTCATTTGTCTAGTGCTAGTTTTTATGCCAAATCTAAATGCTCCATAAATGATTTTCAACTGCTTAAAGCTTTTAGAATTAAAATTCCTCCTCTCAGGGATGCTACATTCATTGAGGTTCTTTGAAAACCTCATTTGACCTCATGGATCAAGTGTAATACCAGTGGAACCTTTGTTGGTATTCCTGCCAAAGCCGCTTGCGGTGGAATTTATAGGAATCATTATGCGAATTGTATTGGTTATTTTGCTCAAAATTTAGGTGAAGCTACAACTTTAGTGGCAGAGTTCATGGGGATTGTTAGAGCGATTGAGGTAGCATTGTATAACCATTGAAATTTCATATGGGTTGAAACTGATTCTTTACTGGTTTCAAGCGCTGTTACTAATCCATAATTTGTGCCTTCTTCTTTGCGAAATCGGTGGTTGAATTGTATTTACAATACTGTGCATATGTGTTTATTCTAACACATATTTATAGGGAAGGAAATCAATGTGCAAACATATTAACTTCATTAGGTCTATCAATTTGAGGTTTCGTTTGGTGAAATGAAACTTTGGTGAAATGAAACTGCTATGTCTATTTTTAACGATTTGTTTAAAAATAGATTAGACATTCCTTACTTTAGACATTATCTTATTTAGATGGTTTTGCCTCTTGTCCCCCTCTTTTTTATTTATTTATTGATATTCCCCTTTAATATATTTCTTCTTTGGCTAAAAAACAATTTTTAAACTAAAATTGTTGGAATATATTATTAAAAAAAGTTTTTTTTTTTGTTGTAGTAAAAGGTTTTTTATAAAAGAAGTTGTTGACGTACTAGAGTCTAGAGATCGAATTCTATACTAAATACTTATACACCTTTAACACTATTGTATTGTAGTCGTAAAGTATTTTATTTTTAAATTTATTTAATAATTTATATATTTGATTGATATAAATTAGACACACATACGTTGTGTTGTTAAAAAAAACTATGAATTAAACCAAACCATCTAATTGAATCATAAAAGGGAATCATTAAGTTTGGTTAATAAATTAAATTATATCGCACAAATAAGTTCTAAAACCAAATCAATTTAAAATCGAATCGTATCAAAACTATAATTAAATCGAACCAAAACTATAAACGAATCGAATCAAAATTAAAAATATTAAAAATATGTTTTAATTTCTTCTTCAAGAAATTTGAAAATAATTTAATAGTTTGATTCTTTAATAAATAGTTTGATTTAAAAAATTTGTCTTTTAACGGTTTGATACAGTTTGAAATTTCTAAACAGTATATCAAACTAATAATTTTGATTCAATTCAGTTCAAAATAAATGAAAACGGTTCAATTCGATTCTAATAAATTATTATTATTATTCAGTTCGGTTCGATTTTCTGCATGGAAACTATGAACATCCAATAGATAGATTACTTATTTAATAAATTCTAAAAGATATTGATCAAGAATAATGATTAGAGTAATATTAAAAATAAAATTTAAATAAGTTTAGGTCTAGGTGAACCGGTCGAACCGGTCAGGTGGGTTGGAGTTGAAACATTTCTGTATACTACTATACAACATACCCAAAACAAAACAAAACAAAAACACAAACTAATGTCAAGGCTAAGGTTCCAGGTTTTCATTTTCCTTTTCTAACGACACAGATTCCATCGTTACTTCCATCTTCTTCCATTATCATCATCAAATTCGACATGTCATCAACAATTTCATCTCAACCCTTCATCCTCTCACGCATCACCAACACATCATCACTTTACCCACCTCTTCCCAAACCCAACCAACCTCCCTCTAACTTCTTCCTCCGCCGCTCCCGTCAACGGCGCCGTTTTATCATATCCTGCCACGTTGACGGAGACGACGTCGTTTCAACTCGTAACTCAGGTTTCGATAGAGGCTTTACGGTCATCGCTAACATGCTTCGCCGTATCAAACCCCTCGATAACTCCGTTATCTCTATAGGTGTTTCTACCGCCGCTAAGGATTCTATGAAACAAACTATTTCTACTATGCTTGGTTTGTTACCTTCTGATCATTTCTCTGTTACTGTTAGTCTCTCTATTCAGCCGCTTCATCGGTTGCTTGTTTCTTCCATCATTACAGGGTAACTATAATTTGCCTTAGTCCTTACTTTTTTGATGGTTAATCATGTGTGTGATTTAAGTATTAGACCAGTGATTATGAGTTTGAACATTTGGGAGTGGTGGTTCTTAATTGTGATTTTGATTCTTAAAAGGGATTAGTTTTGCAGTTCTTGAGTGTGGAGGAGACTTGGAGAAACTAAAACTTTGGATTTAGAACAAAATTGGCGTGGTTCGAGGGAGCTCGAGTTCTATGTGGTTAGAAGTTTGAACATTTGGTCAAGGTGGTTTTTAATTGTGATTTTGATACTTGAAGGGATTGGTTTTTGGAGTTGAGTGTGGAGGATGGATACATAGAGAAAACAAACTCTTAGTTTAGCACCAAATTGGTGGGATTCAAGTGGTGGTAAGTAGTTTGAGTCCTATGTGATTAGGAGTTTGAACATTTGGGAGAGGTGGTTGTTAATTTAGAATTTGATACTCGGAGGGATTAGTGTTTGTAGTTGATACAAATAGTTGATTAAGAGTTCGAACATTTGGGAGAGGCGCTTGTTAATTGTGCTTGGATACTTGAAGGGTTTGGATTTTGCAGTTGAGTGTGGAGAGGATACTAGGAGACACCAAAACTCTTGATTTAGCACCAAATTGATGTGGTTCAAATGGTAAGCAGCTCAAGTCGTATGTGATTAGATGTTTAAGATGTGGGAGAAGTTGTTTTTAATCGTAGTGTGGAGCCTCAAACGGATTAGTTTTTGCAGTTGAGTGTGGAGGAGGATACCTATTTTGTCAATGACGTGCTATAGCATAATAGCGTAGTGGTGGTAGCGTCTGGCACAATGTTTTGGCCCGCGGCCGCCATCAACAATTGTAGGTGTTACTTCCGCTATTTGTGCAATGTTGCGGGATGCAAAGTATGAGAGAGATAGTGCAAAGCTATGTTATCAAACTCGGCCGTTTTGGCCGTGATCTCGGCTAGGAACGGCACAACCAAGAAACTTGCGCCAGACCGCGCCGTTCCGGCATAGATATGTGACTCGGCTGGAACAGCCACTATAATGGAATTTGATTTGATACCAAATGCATCCCCTTGGTGTCATGACTTATGAATTTGGTGTCAGTTTGTGTGTTTTGGAAAGGTTGGGGAAGTATTAATTTTCTAATACTTTAAATTTTGAGAGGATTATTGTGAGGATAGTGTAGAGTGCTAAATTGCTCTATTTTTGTAACTGTTCGGTTTCTGGTTTTGTTTGCATAGTTGGTGTTTTTGTGTGTGAAATTGATAAATTTTGAATTGGTTGTTTTTGTTAGGTACACGTTGTGGAATGCGGAATACAGGATGTCCTTGACGCGGAATCTGGAAATGTCTTGTGCGGATGGAGTGTCGGAGTGTGAAACACCTTTGGAGAATTTGGAGGTCAAGGGTAGAGGAGAAGAACATGGGGAAAATAAGAAGGTTGTTTCTGATTCAGGATTCAACGATTTGGAAACTTGCAGCAACAGCAGTAGTGGCACGGGAATCTTTGGAGATTTGCCGCCCCAGGCTCTGAAATACATTCAACAGTTGCAGTCTGAGTTGTCAAACACGAAGGAGGTAAACCTTCTTTTTTGACATTTGTTAGACAACTTGGGATAACTTATGGATACGATTTATGATATGTCTATAAGCTACTTTAAGCTTATTTTCTTAAATTCTCAATTTATGCATAAACACATATACAATAAACGTTTATGCTATAAGCTTTTAATTTAGTACTTTATTCAAACAGGGCCTGAATTTGTGTCCAAAAATTATTTTCGACTTATGTTCATAAGCTTCTCCAAATTGTTGGAAGTTGTTTTCATCACTTCCTGCTAGGATCAAAAGTATTAATTTATTTTGTCAATAACACACTTTGATGGAATAACACAGCGATGGCAGGATTCAGCAGGATGCTTTTGGCCTGCAAGCTGCCGTCTGCAATAGTGGTTGTAGTGGCCTCTAATTGTGGCGAAATTGCAGCCTCAAATCGCTATTGTGTCTACTATTAGAATTTTGGGGATAAATTCCTTATTTTTTAACCGTTGTCTTTTTTGAAGGAGTTAAATTTCAATCCGAACATTTTTAAGAGTAATGTTGTGTTCTTCGTTCTGTTATGCTCACAAACAACCTTACTTTTAGTTCAGTTATGTCTTGTTCTTCATCTCTGCTTGAGATTTATTGCTCTATACTTTAGGAAATTTAACCAAGTATGTTTAGTCTTTGCAATAGCTGCTATTCCGCTCTCTGCTATACGGCTATGGCATATTAGGAGATCGGTGCTACGCAGCGCTATGATTAACAACGTAGGTATTAATGCCACAATATTAACATTCTCTAGAAATGTCCTTATGTTAAAGTGGCACCACTATTGTTATTTAGTTTAAAGGTTGATTCTGTTTTCACCGGTCTATGTATGCATCGAAAGAAATGATTTTATTACTGACCATTTAAAAGGCAAGCTCAAAGAGTCAAACGTAATGTGAGAATGTTCATTTTCTTTCAGGAGCTGAATGCCCATAAGCAAGAAATGATGCAATTAGAACATGACAGAGGAATTCGGAATAATTTACTGGAATATCTTCGCTCTTTCGATCCTGATAGGGTAATGCCTCTCGCCTTCTGTTTAGTTTATATATCAACCAAGTATTGTCAAACAGTGCTTATAGCACTATATAGCATAGCAAAATTTGAACAAATCACTATCTTTACCAATCTGTTATTTGAAAGTGGCGCTTTTAAATTTGACTTTATGAATCGCATCGCATGTCTTGACAGGTGAATGAAATGTCGCGACCTTCGTCCGCTGAAGTGGAGGATATAATTCACCAACTTGTTCAAAACATTATGAGAAGATTCCTTGTCGACGAAGCTAGCTCTAACTTTATGGAACAGTCAGAAGAAGGAAACGTAGACTATCACTTCGATGACAGTGATGAGCTTAGTGATACAGTAGCCACTTCTCGCGATTACCTAGCGAAGTTGCTTTTCTGGTTAGTAAATCTCATTGCCAATGGTGTAATAATCAGTAAAGTTCTTTACTGTGTTGAATCAATCATGTTGATGTGTTGTTTTCATTTGCAGGTGTATGTTATTGGGTCATCACTTAAGAGGATTGGAAAACAGATTGCATTTGAGCTGTGTTGTTGGACTTTTATAGAGAATAATGGTGGACCCTTGTATATTCTTCTCTCTCTTTTTCTCTTCAACCCCCAAATCCTTATAGATTATAACTCGAGTTCTATGTAAAACTGGAAGTATGTGAAGGAGAATAATCACTGGCAATCCTTGCTTTTAGCACTTCTTCTCATGATTCATCATGCCAAGCATGGAATCATAGCATATTTTAAGAATCTAGTACTAAATCATCTTAGAGTTTCATAATAAGGGTTCTACCATGTGTTGTTAATCATCTTAGAGTTTCATAATAAGGATTCTACCAAGTGTTGTTAAGTAGCAGTTATAGTAGTGTAGAATTTGAGCAAATCGCCATGTTGTCAAATGTTTCTTTTTAATTGACAAATATATAATTGCAATCAAAGAAATCCGAACACCAATAAAAACGATTGATGCAAACTGAATGACTGACCGAAAAACCCACAATGTTCGGAAAAACAACCACCCCTTGGCCAGAGACATGAGGACAGGAAGCTTACCCCCCTTGAAGAGAATTTGAAGCACATAACATGAGAAAATGAAGAAGAAGAAAAAAACTGTAATCGATTGTCTGTCTAAAACATGAAGAACATAAAAAGGACTGAAATTGTAATATTGTTTGTATGTATCACCAAAAAATCTGTTGGTTGTTGTTCTGTCTATACACTGAAATAAAAGAATTTTTTCACTTACAAATGAATCAATACAATATAAACTCTACTTTCCTAAACCAATGAATGTCCATATCTCAAATGAGGAACATATAAATCATAAGGCTTCCACAAAAAATCAACAGAACAAGGTTTCTTTGCATCAAGTCTTCTCCATGGTTTCCCTTTACCACTCCAATGCAACAAACTAACAGGTCCAGAATGCAAACTCCTACAGCTATCAACAACATTATCACCACCAAGACCATGTTGATTCCATCTATGATCAATAGCTTCAACCTCACCACCAAAAACCATCAAAAAAGGCGGTAATGATCCCAATTTATAAACCCTTCTCTCCTTCTGAATCTCCATCCATTTCTCAATCTTCTTCGTGTATTCACCGTCTCTCCATTTCACCAAATCCATTACCATAACACCTGTGTTGAAATAACATGGCTTCTTCTTTCTTCCCTTAAATTCCTCAGAAAATTCATAACTCGACCAAAACTCATAACTGAAATACCTAGTGAAATTCGCGTGACAATACTCTGGTGCACCAATCACCTTATCACTCAATGAAACTTTCCATAGTTCTTGAATATCATCAACTACTATAACATCAGAATCCAGATATATAACTCTCTCAACACATTCTTCAAGTAAATCAGCTAAATAGCTTCTCGCATAATTCAAAGGATTCTCTAACGCTTGTCTTATCGAAGGCGATATCAGATTCTCAACTAAACTTTCATTGAAAACATAAACTTTGAATCTCAAAGAAGGAAATGAACCATGAACAATCCTATCAAACTCATCTTTTTTCACCAATCTTGAATCTGATGCAATGAAATGAAAGAACAGATTCTTAGGACATGAAGTGTGTTTAAGAACAGAATGAATAGCAGCCATGGAGCCTCTCAAATAATCCCAATCAATAGTCATTGAAACATGAACAAGTGAAGAGTCACATACAAATTGATCAACAGGAGAATCAATTTTTCTATCAACCACTTTGCATTTTTGCTGATTTCTATATTCTGGGGCCTCTTTGAATATCATAAAGGAATCAACTTTGGACTCAAAATCATTGACTTTGTTTGTGATTTTGTTGGGTAGAGATCTAGTAGCATTAACTTGAAAGAGAAGAAAAGAACATGAGAAAAAGATGAAAACAAAAACAGATGATTTTGATAGAAATAGCATTATATTAGTGATTGAAAGAAGTTAAGGATTTAGAAAAGAGAAGAAGATGAATGAGAGACAGGGGTTAAGGAAAGTGTTATTTAAATGGAACAAAGAAAAAAAAACTATGAAACGCGTTTTAATGATGTCACTTTCATGTGACTAAGTTAGAACATTCAACTATTGTTTGTCTTTGGAATTTGACATTAGGAACTTTCTCATGGGTTTCTTTTTAACCTAATATGTGGGTCCCAACAAATATGTGAAAATTGATTTTTATTATTTTGTAATTTAAAACTTTTGATTTTCAATTATCAATTGAGATTGTGTAGTTTATTAGGGCATGCTTCAAAACTAGTAATAAATATTTTGGATATTTGAGAGAATCAATTTTATGTTAATAATAATGTCTCTTAATAATAGAGATTCTTTAACTTAAATTAAAAGATAATGGTTCAAAATTAATTTTGTTATAATGTAATCGATTTATGTAAAAGAAAATAAAAATTAACATGGAGGCTAAGATAATGTGATTTTTAGTGTATTTCAAATATTTAATTTTATGTTATCAATATATTTTAAGACAAACTCTTTGTTAAAAATTGAATTGAATATTTATTTATTTTTAGTTGTTTTAAAATTATTTATCCACATAAAAAATAATAAATTTTGTTATTCATTATAAATAAAAATAATTTGAAAATAATTCTTTACTAATTATTATTTCATCATACTTTGTTTAATAAATAATTATAAATATTATTGACTCCTATCAAATGTGGCAATAAACACTAAAAAACAGAAGAATAAAAATAATTAAAAAGGAATTCATGGAGTCTAGGTTTAAGTGATTAACTATTTATTTACTGATTATGTCATTAACTTTTTTTTTTTGACTCAATGAGTATTTTTTTTTTGTGTGTGAATAATTATAAAACCGTGTCAGTTACATTTATTTATATATGATATGCATGCACCTTTGAATAAAAATATTAAACTAACATATAACATTGGATGCTTTAAATTTTTGAATTGGGGGTATAACATATGCGACCACGTGCATTGCATATGTTGTCGCACACGCATTATTCAATTCATATTTAATAGTCATGGCTGGCCAAACACGCTATCAATGATTCTATATAGTACTACCATGTTTTAATTAAATTGAATATTTATATATTTATACGCTATCAATGATTCTATATAGTACTACCATGTTTTAATTAAATTGAATATTTATCTATTTATTTAATTTACAAGATTAATGGATCTTAGAGAAATTTTTATCCATATACCCCATTTTTTGGAAAAAAATCCCCAAATATCCTAGTTTTTAAATTATTTTCTAAAGTACTACAGTTTTTGAAAATTTGAGAGGAGTCGTCAATCCAATTGGCGACTATGCCTTAAAATTAAGCCTCGTCATTTGAATTAACGACAAAGTATAACAAAATACTACATGGTCGCCAATTTGACGACTCCTCTCAAATTTTCAAAAACTAAGATACTTTGGAAAATAGTTTAAAAACTAGAGTATTTGAGGATTTTTTTTCCAAAAAGTAGGATACATGGGTAAAAAATTCTAAGTTTGACACTCTCATTTCAGCTTCGTCCTTATTTGATTGTTTACGTGCCATTATTAGATATTTATAGTACATTTCTGAAGTATTCTATGAATATGTTTGTTGATGAATGCTTTTGTTAATATTTGTTTAATAGATGAGTTTATTATATAGGGTTAAATGTTATTTACCCCCTCTACTATATGAGCAAATTCCTTTTGAGACACCCCTATTTCACTATTTAGTTGACATGACATGCAATCTTCTTATGTGACACTTCGTGTGGCATTTTTAATTTTCTAAAATCCTCGTGGTATTTTATTCAACTATTTTTTAATTTTTTTCTTTTTTAAATATTATATTATTTATGAATTATATTCTGTATTAATATTTTTCTTTTTTAAATATTGTATTATTTATGAATTATTCTGCATTAATATTTAATATTTTTTTTCCAAATTGTTATTTTAAAAATTTATTATTTTAAAAAATGTTTTAATTGAATCAATATTAGTGATACACAAGTCCATAACTAACAACACTCTAGACTGATTTATTACTAGTCTTTATTCAATTTGTTAATACAAATTGTTTCTGAAAAAATGATGTGGAACTTAGGGGTGTTCGCGGGTTGGGTTGGGTCTAATTTGATTAAATCCAATACCCGACCCGATCAATATTCTTTGGGTTGAGTTGAGTGTTCAACCCGTAATTTCAAGATTATACCCGAACCAATCCAACCCGCTTATCAATGGGTTGGGTTGGGTTGGATTCGTGGGTCATCTACTAAACATAATTTTCAAATTCTAAATAAAATCTATCATTTAATTAACTTATTTATATTACAAAAAAATTTAAAAAATCATAAACTTTTAGTATTCAATTTGAATAAAATTTATTGGTTAATAAAAAATTAGAAAAATATACAAACGGTGTAGAGTATAATATAAAAAGTAAGATATATCTATCTTTGAATAGATAAAATTGATCTCTCAAATTTGATTTAGACTTATGTTTTTACCATTAATAAAAACTATAATTATATTAAAAAATATATGCATTCTAAGAATTATGCTAGATAATTTATAAATAAAATTAAATAAAAATAGTGTGAGATATATTAATGGGTTGGGTTCGCGGGTTCTTGGATTTAAAATTTCAAACCCGTTACCCGAACCAAACACCAATGGGTTTGAATGGGTTAGTTCGGGTTGGACCCGTGCATGATTGGGTTGGGTAAAAATAAGGGTTGGGTTGGGTTGGGTGAGTGGGTTCGCGGGTTGGCCCGTACCCATGAACACCCCTAGTGGAACTAACATTGCAAGTGGTAAGCGGTACTTTCACATTATTCTTGTGGTAGTAGCTTCCATTTTCTCCATAGAAAACAACCTTCTGAAAATCGTGTGAACAGCAACAACTTCATCCACTTCGATTTCGAAATCATTTTCTTTGATCTCTAACATATCTTCTACTAAAACAGCTTTAATTAAAAAGGGAAAGTTCAATGATTCAGCAAAATTAGCTAAGTTTTTACCTGTTTCTTCAATCTTGTTTTTCGCAGGTTTGTATTGTTGAAAACTCACCCTTTCAATCTTGTTTTTCGCACGTTCGTATTGTTTCTCATTCACGTAAAAATTTAGTTTGTGTACATTATTCCACATGCATGACAGACACTAACACAACCGCACGCGCACAACAACATCGACAACAACTCATCTTCCTCCAACACACTCATATAACCGTCGCCGCCGGCAAAAAATATGCTCACTATAATATATTGTTATTACTTGTTCTTGTTGTATTCATTTTTCTACAAAATAAGAATTAAAAGGCATTATGGAACAAATTCTTCTATTGAATAATGAAGAAAAACAAATTCTTCTATTAGAAAACCCTCTGTAGCAGATGTTGATATATATGCTAAAGTGTTGGTATATATGCTAAAGTGTTTGTATTGAGGAGATTAGACACCATAGTGAGAGGTTGTATGTTCATTATCATGAATAAGAGTGATATATGAGCAGCCTTTACATTTTTAAATGTATCATGAATATATATATATATTTATTTATTTATTGAAACTTGGAAAATATATAATACCTTAGGTTAGGAAATTTGTTATTTTCGAAAGAAAACAAAAACAATTAATTATAGATGAATAAGTGGTACTGTACTGTTGCAGCTTTAAACACACTCCCACTTCATGCTCATTAGAATTGGTGTGAAATTCTACCAACATTATGCAACTTAGGTACAAGCTTGATTCAACATTAATCTCAGTCAATAGAAGAGTTTACCATATACCCCATTAGACCTATACCCCTATACAATTTTTTTTGAATTAAAATTAAAATCAGTAATTTCTATTTTCATTTTTACTTTTCACTTTTCAAAAAGTCTTCCAATTTGGAATTTTTTGTAATTAGTATATCGGAAGACATTATCTAAGTAAACCGGTTTGAAAAATATTTGTGGTGCATATTGGAAGACTTCCACTAAGTCTTCTGATTTTATTTTTTTTTTATTTTTTTTTTACAATGCGTACCGGAAGACTTGGAAGAAGTCATCCGATTTAGTATGTGAAAACAGTGTTGTTTTAAAAAAAAATGTTTTTTTATTAATTTCACGAGGCAGAGATGAGAGGATACACCCTTTCACATTCAATTTCCACCAAACTTCTAAATTTTTAATATTGACAAAGAAATTTTTAATATTACTATTTTTTTTGAAAATAAAGAAAACTAATATACTATCTTAAATTAATATTAGTTACAGTGTTATCAATTTAATTTTTTATAAAATACAACATTTAAAATTTTATTAAGTTATTGATGTAATTGATATTATGTTATATTTATTTTTTAAATTATTATAAATGACTTTTATTGAATGACATTTCTATTACTATTATATTGCATTTAACATAAAAAGAAATAGATATAACATGATATCAATTACATCAATAAATATAACATCAATAAAAAATAAATATAACATGATATCAATTACATCAATAAATATATCATGATATCAATTACATCAATACAAAATATTATATTTATTGATGTAATTGATATCATGTTATATTTATTTTTTATTGATGTTATATTTATTGATTCTACTATTTATAAATGTAATTGATATCATGATATCATGTTATAAATTTATCTGTTATAGGTCTAATTTGATATCATGTTATTTTTTATTGATGTAATTGATATCATATTATATTTATTTTTTATTGATGTTATATTTATTGATGTAATTAATATCATGTTATATCTATTTCTTTTTATGTTAAAAGCAAAACATATTAGTATATAATAATAATAATAATAGAAATTTTATTCAATGAAAGTCATTTATAGTAATTTAAAAAATAAATATAACATAATATCAATTACATCAATAATTTAATAAAATTTTAAATATCATATTTTATAAAAAATTAAATTGATAACGTAATATTAATTTAAGATAGTATATTAGTTTTATTTATTTTCAAATAAAATTTAGTAATATTAATTTTTTTTTTGGCAATATTAAAAATTTAGAAGTTTGGTGGAAATTGAATGTGAAGGGGTGTATCCTCTTATCTCTACCTCGTGTGCGCACCACTGAAGGAAAAAAAATAATAAAAAAACATTTTTTTAAAAACAAAAATTAATTAAAAAAATGTTGAAAACCGGAAGACTTATAAAAAAACTTTTGGTACACTGTTTTCACATACTAAAAAAAATCAAACCATAAGACTTAATGGAAGTCTTCCGGTATGCACCACAAATATTTTTCAAACCGGATGACTTAGACAATGTCTTCCGGTATACTAATTACAAAAAATTCCAAACCGGAAGATTATTTTGAAAGTGAAAAGTGAAAATGAAAATAGAAATTACTGATTTTAACTATTTATGAGGATATTTTAGTCTAATTTTTATGTTTGTAGGGTTATACGTCTAATGATAGTCTAATGATATGAGTATAAGGTAAAGTCTTCCATGCCATCTGAAAGTTGACAAATTTATCTGGAAGACCACAAGTTTTTCCGGACATTAAGCAAATAATAAAACCAATTATTATACCATGTAGTAAAACATTTATTTGCAGTAGTACATAACTAAAAAAACACTTATTTCCTGAAGTAGAAACGAGCTTCGTAGATTAGCTAGGTTGCATGGAAAACTTGCATCCAAAGTGTGGTACTGGAAGTCCACATCGATTAGTTTAAAAAAGATTTTAATGTTTATATAGTAACTTGTACAAACCAATTATAAATGAATCATAAATGGACTAAAAGTGGAGAAGAGGTTGGATTAATGGGATTGTGAAAATGTGTCTTTAGTCAATAAAAACAAATGAATATGTAAAGTCTTCCGGTTTGTAATTTTTTTATAATTATTTTTATTCTTTTTATTCTTTTTTTAAAAAAATATTTTTATTTTGTAGGTGCAGTACCTTTATACGAAAAAGAACCGATATGTGTGAATACATCAGATGTATTTACAACGACAAAGAGATTTGGTACACGAGAAGAGGTGATAAGATGGGTCAAAGACACCGGATTACGAAATAAAGTGACGATCATCATCACTCGTTCAGATACACAAACAGACAAGAGAGGAAGAAAGAACAAAATAATATTTGGTTGCGATAAAGGTGGGAAATACAAGGATATTCGTAGTGGAATAGAAAGTGCGACCAAAAAATGTGGATGTCCATTTAAGATCAGGTCAACTCCGACAAAAGATGGATCTGGATCGAAGATTGATGTAAAATGTGGCGTTCATAACCATGATTTAATTGATAGATTAGAAGGTCACTCATTTGTTGGTAGGTTGACAGCGGATCAGAAGCAACATGTTGCTGATTTAACAAAGAGAAAGGTTACACCTAGAAATATATTGCATTCCTTGTACGAGCGAGATCCAGATTGTGTCACTCGGATCACACAAATATACAAGCAAAAGAGTATGATGGAAAAAGAGATAAGAGGTCCTAGAAGTGAGATACAACATTTGTTTAAGCTTATCGAGGTGCAGGTTATGTTTATTGGAGTAGAAAAAGAGATGACTCTGAAGTTATTAAAGATATATTTTGGGCACATCCAGATTCAGTTAAGTTGTTGAATATGTTTCCTATTGTGTTAGTTATGGATAGCACTTATAAGACAAACAAATACAGGCAACCTTTGTTTGAAATTGTTGGCATGACATCAACCGAGTTGACTTTTGCTGTCGCATTTGCGTATATTGAGTCTGAGCAGACTGAGACTTTTTGTTGGGTGTTAGATAAGCTTAAACAAATGTTTGTGAAGAAAGATTTATTTCCACAAGTTATGATGACAGATAGAGATCTTGCTTTGATGAAAGCCATTGAGACTGTGTTTCCACGGACAAATAATTTGCTATGTCAGTTTCATATTAACAAAAATGTTGGTGCAAAAAGGAAACTATTAGTGGCTCCTGATATGCAAGAGTCAATTGGCAAATTATGGACGGATGTTGTATGGGCTAGTGATGAGGTTGAGTATGCTCAACATTTAAAAGAACTTGAGCAAGAGTGTGTTGATTGTCCTAAATTTTTTGAGTACGTGAACGACACATGGTTGGCACCACATAGACAAAGGTTTGTTTGCGCATGGATTAATCGAGTCCTACATATGGGTAACACGACGACTAATCGGTATGTTTTGATTTAGATCCCAAAATATACTTTTTGTGAATTTTGTATTTTTCTTACTTAGTTTAAATATGTATTATTATAGGGTTGAGTCTGCTCATTGGAAGTTAAAGCAGATGTTGGGAAACAGTATAGGTGACATGGTCAAATGTTGGGAGGCCATGAATGACAACTTAAAGATACAAATTAGCAACATTCGAGCTTCTTTTCAAAAGAGTGTGTATGAAGTTGCACATGTCTATTCAAGTCCATTTTACACATATTTACATACTTCAGTGTCGCGAGCTGCATTGAGGCGCGTTGCTGAAGAGTTAACTAGAGTTGATTATATTGGAACTAACAAAGACAGATGTCGATGTACTCTTAGAACAACCTATGGATTACCTTGCGCGTGTGAGTTGGCAGGGTATAGAATTAGTGGTATTCCGATACCAATTGAGGCTGTGCATGTACATTGGAGGAAACTAAGTATGGAAATTAAGTTGGAAGAAGACTTAGATGAGGAATCAGACGTGGGTATGAAATCTGCAATGGATGAGTTATGGAAAAGGTATAGGTCACAAGATGTTGTTGGAAGAAGGGAATTACATAGTAGGGTTTATGAACTTGCATTTCCCACAACGACTTCTTTGTTAGCACCACCTGAAAAAATAAAGACAAAAGGTGGAGTCAAGAAAAAAGACAAAAAACCTGAAGGGTATGATGTTTACAGGGATCCTTCGTATCATGAATATGTTGATCAAGCATCACAATCTTCACAACGACAATCTCAACCATCACAAAATTCAAAAAAGAAATCTCAACCATCACAACCATCACAACCTGTGAAAAAGAAGTTAAAATTAGCACAAACTTCACAATCATCTAAACGGTTCATCCTTCAATTTCCTTATCATATTAGGTCATTTATTGATGACGTTGTCAACGTATTGTCAGATGGTAATTGTGGATTTAGAGTGATTGCTTCATTGCGGGGTTATGCTGAAGATGGTTGGCCAATGGTTCGTCGGGACTTAGAATTGGAAATTATACATAATGAAAGATCAGCTTTATATGCCAATTTATTTGTTGATCGGTTAGCTGAAGTGAGAGATTCTTTGAAGATAGAGGGAAGTGGTTCTCAACCAATAAATAAATGGTTGACTCTACCAGATATGGGTTACGTGATTGCGAATCGGTATAACGTGGTACTTGTCTGTCTAGGAGTCGAATGTTTGACTTTCTTCCCTATGACAACTACATTTTCACCGAATGTCTCATTTTATTGCATTGGATTTGTAAACTCAAATCATTGGATTCAGGTAAACATTGTTATAATTTGATATTATTAGTAAATTATTTGAGTAATGTTAAATAATGTATTGTTTAATTTTGAATATAGGTTAACATGAAAGAAGGATTTCCATTGCCACCAGTGACAACAGATTGGAAGAACTTCCGTTATCCAGCAACAACATCGTGGATGGTAGGATTTGCTGCACGTCTACAACATTGGCAACAACTTACGCCTATATTACAAACACATTATGAATTATAAACTATGTTATTCATTTTTATTCATGAATTATATTATATATTTTAATTTCACTATGTTATTCATTTTTAATTTCACATTCATGAATTAAATTTTAATTTCAATTTTTTTGTCGAAAAACTATAAATAACATATAACATAAATATGATCATACATATAAGTTCAAATGTCAATATATTAAGAAACAAAGTCTAAAAAATAATATGACATAAACATAACTATAGATCACTGTGAACGAGCAATACGTAAAGCTGCAAACAGATCAGCAAAATGTGGATCATCCTCTTCAGCTGCATTCTGCTGAAGGTAGCGATGAATCAAGGTAGACACAGAACCCCATGCAGGATCAGATGGTCCCGCATCGTAATCAGGAATAGATGCAACTGGCGGCTCATCATGGGTAGGAGGTACCAATCGAGGATGCGAAACACGATAATACCACTCAAGGTATCCATCCTCTACCTCAAATGGGGTAGTCGCCAGTGCAGCAGAACGAATCACCTGGCCAACGCTATGGGTGTAACTAATCCACTCAATATCAATATCACCAGCCATCCTAGGATCAATAGGTGCAGGTGGAATGTACTGACGGTATCCAAACTGTCGAAGACACCAGTCAGGCATGTATGGAACAATAGTATCTCCCCACCTCAAACAACCCCTAAATAGAGAAATCTCATCAAAACGACGATGAACTCTATGATCCTCGAACGGCCTCCATATGACATCGGTCGGTGTCAGCTCATCCATAATGGGTCGCAACTCATCCACCTTTAACGCCCCCTGTTTGTACGTCCACCTCATCGCTCGCGGGAGACCACAGTTCTGAGCAGGTATCCAATTCTCTCATTTTTTTCCCAAGTGTAGGAAAATACTCATGAATCCAGCACTGTTAAAAAAACAATAACATAATAATTAAATATAACATAATGAACATAATAAAATTAAAATTAGACTTAAAAGAAAATCAATAAACTGAATTTAAATATATAACTTTAACATAATAAAATTAACATTAGACTAAAAAAATATCAATAAACTGAACTTAAATATATACCTGTAAGAGAGTCGGATAACCACCAAGCTGTTTGCAAATAAACATAGACGCATCTCCAAGAAACCTATACAATGTCACCAATGCAGCTGTTGCCCAACTATAGTTGGACAACTCATTCAGGTCCCTAAATAATGCCAAGTATCGCGCCTCCACGAGTGTAAACGACTTATCCGCAAAGATCGTGCAACCCACTAACACCATCAAATAACATCTGGCCGCAAATGCCCATGATGAAGCTGCTCGATGCTCTACGAATCGATCATATAACTACTCTATCTTGAAGTACGAACCTCTGCACTCACGAACCTGGAATAGTGCCACTCTCGATGACACTCCAAGATAGTCAACCGCCCACTCAATGGCTAGCTCCTCACTGATGGGTTGAGGGTTCCAGAATACCCCCCTGATAGGAAAATGAAGCAGACATGCCACATCATCTAGAGTAATCGTCATTTCACCGAACGGCAGGTGAAATGAATATGTCTCTATATGCCACCTCTCCATAAATGCAGAAACCAAGTTTGCATCGATCTTCTTCAAACTTGATCTCTGTAAGGAAGCTAAACCGGACCTAGATATGATACCATCAATCTCCGGTGGAAGCTGCTGTGGAACCATTTGGGTCAACTTCAACCCATGTCCCGCCACCTTCAATTCCTTTTTTGCCCCTCTCTCCTGAAATCAAATAAAATTAAACAAATTATATAATAGCTACTAATAATTTCGGTTTTTATTCAAAACTAAATAATTATAATTTCCTTACCTCACCAAACCATACACGTCTCGCCACATGATGCTCGTACGAAACCAAAATACTGGTATCATACGGACCTCCAGGATACCCCACAGGGTCTGCTGCAGCTGCAGATGTACCAACATCATCTGCGCGTGTCCTACTCGTATTGCCCCGTCCCATCGATCGAACTGGTATCCTCCCATCTCTGCCTCGTGAACGCACCACTGGAAAAAGAAACAATAAAACAATTATTTAATTAAAAAAAAAAATTAAAAAAAAAAATTTCCGGAAGACTTTCTTCAAGTCTTCCGGTACACACTTTTTTTAAAAAACCATTCCGGAAGACTTCATCAAAGTCTTTCGGTAGTCATTTTAAAACGCATCATTCCGGAAGACTTTGATGAAGTCTTTCGGTAGTCATTTTAATCATTCCGGAAGACTTTCATAAAGTCTTCCGGTACCGGAAGACTTTCACAAACTCTTCCGGTAAACAAATTTTCATACCGGAAGACTTACTTATAGTCTTCCGGTAAACCCGTCTGAAAAGTGAAATTTTTTTTCTCTCTGTAACTTTGGACGAATGGTAAAAATGGAAAGTAAATTTGATTTATTAACTATATATACAAGGGCAATTCGGTCAAAAAAAAATTGATGTGGGGGTATGGGATTAAGTGTGGGGGTGTAGGGTAAAGTCTTCCCAAACAGAATCTGAAAAAGTCCAGCAAGGGAAAGAGAGATTCGACCCAAGAAGGGCACACCAACCTTCCAACAAGGGAAAGAGAGATTCGACCCAAAAAGGTCTGTTGCACACCAACCTGGCACAAGCCTCAATATTGAGACTAGGTGAACAACCTTCAAACCTACTGCTGAAGCCCCAATTGGAAAGTAGGTTAAGCTAGTAGAAGGAAACATGAAAGGCCATAAAAAATGGTAGAACTTCAACCTTGAAAGGGGCTCTTCTATTGCATTATATAGGAAAGAGTTCTCTTTTAACAAATCAGCCTATGTCTCTAAGAATTACAAAGGAAAAAAACTCAATATCTCACTCTCAATGGAGGAGAGAACAACGTCGAAGGAAGGATCAAAGGGAACTTCAGGTGAAGGATAAAGACAAATCAACTACAAATGTTTCTATCAATAGCAACAGAAAGAATAAACCAAAGACTACAGAAAAGGCCCCTGTAGGTCGAAAGTTGTTCACCTCCGAAGAGGAAACAAATAAAGAGAAATTCGACAAAGTTGTTGATGAAGACGAAATGATGACAGATAACTTTAACTCTGAATCGAAATCCTCTCTTGACGTCATATCAGTATGGTATAAGTTATGCCTAGAGAGTTTGACTAAGTCACAAAGGTCGAAGATTTGGATGCTACTATTGAGAAGAAGATGGAAGCACACAAGCCTGTCTGTTATTATATGATGAATAATGGGTGTGTCGAAGAACATAATGCTTTCTTTGAGCGTCCTACTGAAGAAATGGGGATTCACTTGAAACCTCTCTACATACCTGGCAAGGTTGAGAATGTTCCAGTAAATAAGATTATAGTCGATTGCGGTGCACAATCAACTTGATGTCGCATGTTTTACTAAATAAGATTGGAAAGTATGACACAGATACTAAGCCACATAGTATGGTTCTCTCCAATTATGAGGGAAAAATGGGCACCACTAGGGGTGTCATTCAGGTGGATTTGACGGTGGGGACGATCATAAGACTGACATTCTTTATGGTGTTCGAGACCAATGTTAACTACAACCTCTTGTGGGTCGAGAATGGATACATGGAATTGGGGAAGTCCCCTCCTATATGCACCAGAGGGTGACAATATGGAGCCCATATGACATCGTCGAAAATATCGAAGCCGATCAAGGGTACTTCAAGGCCCCAGTAAATAATGTCAACATAAGATAGTTCGACAAGAACCTAGCCTACATAACTCCTTGTGGTCTAGCAGACTTCAAGTTCACTCCAAACGATGAAGTTTACTGCTCATTGTACCTACATCTTGTCGAAGGCTTTAGGTGGCATAGAGAAGTAGTGGGTGAAGGAAGCCTCCCTTGCATCAGAGAGTTTCAAGAAGAACTCACTGGGTGGGGAAGTGAATTTAGCAACTGATGACCGAATTTGCAACATTTAGAAGTATTTTGGCCTATGTGGCCGAAACTAAATTACAAGAGGCCTTAGAGAGTTCAAACAAACACATGGTTGTCGAAGCCATCTCAAAATTTTGTGAAGAAGGTCCTGGTAAGAATTTCGACCCAGAACCACCTGATAAGGTTCACGGTGAAGAGAAAGGCCAGAGGCTTGATGCAATTTATGATGACGAGCCTTTGGGATTCGAAAAGGATCCGCTAGAAAACAAAATTAAGATGTTGGCACAAGATCTTCTTGAAGAAATTGACTTGGGAGAAGGTAAAGATAGAAGGCCAACTTATATTAGTGCAAGGCTCGACCCACAACACAGAGTCAAAGTGATCCGGTTGCTGAAGGAGTTCAAAGACTGCTTCGCTTGCGATTATGATAAGATGCTTGGTTTAAGTAGAGAATTGGTCAAACTGAAGTTGCTTATGAAACCTCGGAAGAAGCCCATCAAACAAAATCCAAGGCGTTTGTCGTACCTCGAAAAACTACGATCCTAAAATAACAACAGAGTCGCCACCTGATTGTATTTATTCTAACTAAAGAAAAGGGAGATATAGACACAACCTAAATGGGATAAGAAATGGTCAACGAAACCACTAATCTAAGTTCGGGAGTCAGTTACGCAAAGGGAAGGTATTAAGCACCCCTCACGTCCGTTGTACTCAACGGGAACCTCTTAGTCTAATTTGCGCTTAAATGTTAACTTATTATTATTGTCTTCTTTTAATGATTAAGATTTCTTTAAAGGGAATGTTTCAATTATTATTTGCCATGGGGAAAGGTTAAGTTTTTTTATTGTGCTCGCGAAGGATTAAAATCCTCGTGCCTACGTATTCCTTTGTGCAATGGGAAAGTCAGAGCTTCGTAGTTCGTGCTACGGTTTGTGTTTTTAGTGAACAGTTGTTTGAAAATACTTTCTACTGCTAAATGTTGGCTTATACTCGTGGCGGAGGTTGAAGCGCTAGCTTGTTTGCGAGATAGAAAGATTTAAACAATGTTTGTTTAGAGAAAAGATGTTTGATCTTTATTAAAGTGTTTTAAACGAGAGGGCGAATGAACCACAACGCGTGGGGCTAGCCCAGGAGTGATTGCATTCAAGAACGTGCGGAGTGCTAGACTCCGGAGTTCAGTTACTCGCTAATTAATTATGGAAAATAGTTTGTATTGGTTGGTAAGTTTTAAGTTGTATTTTAAAAAAGAAAGAGACAAGTCGTCATCTTTAAGGGGAGGTATCCCGCCTATTCCACCACAAACATTTGAGGAAGGGAAATCGAAAGAAGCTTTAAACTTGGATACGAGGATCGACAAGCAATGCCACATTCTTTCTTTGAGAGTAAATAAAAATCGGAAGAAGCTTTAAACTTGGATATGAGTATCGACAAGCAATGACACATTCTTCCTTTGAGAATAAATAAAAATCGGAAGAAGCTTTAAACTTGGATATGAGTATCGACAAGCAATGCCACATTCTTCCTTTGAGAAAAGTTGTTTGTAAGATTTTGTTTGTGTTTCTGGAGATAGAAGAGATATTTTTCCTATGGGGATGAACCATGTCTAATCCTTTAAGGTTGTTGAATTGTTTTGAATACGAAAGAGTGAATGAATTACAACCCGAAGGCTAGCCTCAGGAGTAATTCAGTTCAAGCACCTGAGGAATGCTAGATTCCTGAGTTCAGTTCTTCGTATAATTTATTTAAAGGTTTCCGTGTTTTAGGAACGTGAGGGTGAATAAACCACATCGCATAGGGCTAGCCCAGGAGTGATTTAATTCAAGAACGTGCGGAGTGCTAGACTCCGGAGTTCAGTTCCTTCGTTATTTGATTTGTGAATTAAGACACGATTGTTTTGAAAACGAAAGAGTGAATGAATTACAAATCAGGGGTTAGCCCCAACAGTAATTCAATTCAAAAACCCGAGGAATGCTATATTCCTGAGTTTAGTTCTTACGTTAATTAATTAGACGCGTAAAATCGTGCAGACGGCGATCACATAGTGACTGACTTACGTGTGTGCAAATGTAGGCGCATGAATTATTTACTTGGCGTTGGACAAAGAAATTAATTATTCTTAAAAGGACTATTCCTAAGAAGCGAGCATTCGTTTTTTTTTATTGACAAAATAAAGTCGTAAATGCGATAAATAAATCATACAAGAGTAACTACGACATCAAGGTTAGAAATGAAGTGTGAAAGAGGTAAAAATGAGTTTCGGTGATACCTAACGGAGAAGGTCCGTTGCCTCTTCCAAATATGCACAAAGAAAATCAAGAATATATGTTAGAAGCTTCATACGATCAATCACAGTATTCCTCAAGCACTTAATATCACAAATCAACAAGGTCAATTAAATCCGAGCTCGGGCAAGTAAACAAAGAAAAAGTTAGAAAGATCTTAATGTCAAAAGTCAATTAATGTACAATCAAAGTCAACTATGAAGAGAAAAATAATATTTACTCACAAGTTTAACCAACAAAATTCTACCAATTATCCAAGTAAGCCGACTAAAATTTAATTTCCAAAATTTAAGTAGAACTTAATCAGGAAAATAAACTATAAGTTCAACTTCAAACCTTTTTTGCAAGAAAATTAACCCAAAAAAAACCTTTAAAAAAAAACTAATCAAGATTTAGTTAGAAAATAAAAGGGTTAGGAATAAATGAGCGTAAGTATTAAAAGGAAAAAGAAACAACATGGGTGTATAAGTGAAAAGGGGGCCTAAAGAGAAAAATTTATGATGGGCCAAGCCCACAATTAGCACAGCAACACAAGATGGGTGAAGTCTGGATTGGGGGGTGTATAGATAATAGAGTTTCAGCAAATATGGGCTTAGGGCATAAGCCCACTGAATGCACCACATAAAAACAATCAGACCAAAATAATATATAAAAAAAACAAAAAAACAAAAAAAAGTAAAAAAAGATAACACGATCCTCTCTTCTTCTTGCAACAACTCGCGATCTGGGAAAAAAATCAACATCCACCAAATCGAAATAGCATCGAAGAGGAACAAAGCTCACCGAAGATTTCTTCCGCCTTCCGTTTCGTTTGATCAAATCTCCTTTAACGGGGTCACTCTGGATTCTCGCGGTTCTCTCTCTTGCACGGCGGCGGTCTCATCTTCATCTAATATCTCCCTCAACTCGTCGCGATTCAACTCACATAAATCTCTCTCAGTTGTGCGATTCAACTCACTTTGTTTGTTCGATTCCGCGCGGTGGTGGTAGGTCGCGATTTGGATTTTGCGGGAGGTTTTATGGTGGCCGTCTTCGGTTGTGGGTGGTTTCTCGGTTGGATTTCGTGACGGTCTACAAACTTCTCACATGATCGTGTTGTGATTTGCGGAGATGGCAGCGCGGTGGTTGCGTTTTCGCGGAATGTGTCTGTTTGTGAAGTGATGAAGGGTCGAGTCTGAGAATGTTGAAGGTGGCAAAACATAATGAAGGAGCAAAGCTGTTTTTTTGTTTTCTGCAAGTTCGAAGCAAGTTCCGGATTTCAGACCTTTTCGTGATTTTGTTCTACTGTATCTGGTTATTTGGGTTTATGATTCAAGTCTCTCATCCTCTAAGCTCTATTTGTTTTTTGTTTAGGTTAAGATGGAATGAAGAAAGGGTCTTGAAGAAGAGGGTTATGGGAGGTAGTGTTGTTGGTTTTGAGGTGGAAGAGATGAAGAATATCTGTTGGTTGTGTTAAGGTTTAATGGAAGAAAATAATCTGTTTCTGTTGTGTTTTGCGAGTTGTTGGAGGTTTTCGTTGGTGTCTCGTGTGGTGAGCGATTTTGAAGGGAGAATAATGAGTTGGTGATGGTGAAAAAAAAAATAGAGGAGTGTTGTTGGGAATGATTTTCAGTTTTTGTGTGAGAGTGATATGGCAGCAGAGATGGTTTAAAGGGTTGGGGATGGTTTAAAGTTTTTTTCTGGTGGTTTTGTGAAGTTGCTCCCCCCCTCTTTGGAGCTGTTTTTCTGTTTTATCAAAGGAGTCCCCTTCCTGCATTCAGGCTCCCATGTATTGTGTTTTTTTTGGATTTTTCCTTGTTGTGATCTGTCCCCTTTTACCCTTTTTGGTGCAGGTCTGAGTATGCACATTTTTGTGAAAGTCTAGAGCTGTGTGTTAGCAGACTTGGGGTGTTGTGTTTTGACTTGGACCATAAACTTATACTTTAAAACTAACTTAATCAATTCTAAACCAACCAAGTAAAACCAGACTAATTAAAATAATTTAATAATAAAAATAATGATAATAATAAATAAAAAATTACTATAAATTAGTTAAATGAGGAAAACAATCAATTAAGATATAAACTAAATGAAAAATTAAATTAAAACTAAATTTAAGTGAAATTAAAACTAATTCTAAATAGTCAAAATTAAAATAAAAAGTAAAAACTAGTAAGATTATTAAACTAATTAAAAAGCCTAAACTAATTCAAATTGATCTTAAAAAAAAATTAAATCTAAAAACTAAATTAAAAGATAAACTTAAATTATAGTAAATAAATAAAGGAAATGATTTAAAAGGAACCAAAAATCTAACTAATATTCTAAAATTAATTTAATTCTCTGAAATAAAAAATGAAACAAAATGATACTGAATAAAATCGAACAAGAGTATAATGATTAATGATTAATGATATGTTTTAACTTAAAATGTAAAAATGATCGATTTTTGATATATCGGCAACAATGCGTCAGATGAACGAAAAAAATGAAAATTTCTGGTCAAAATTTAGGGTATGAAAGCTGCCCTATTTAATCATCCTGAACCTGAATGTACGAGTGACAAATATTTTTTTTTTGAACATTCAAGGTGGAAGAGGATTAAATATCAGAATACCTAAAATTTTGACTGAAAATGCGGATGGAATGATGTGATATGCAATGCAAAAATGAAAGACAAAAGCTATAACACCACCGGGAAGAAAATTGACACTACTGGGGATTAGACACACATGACTGGAGTACAATCCACACGAGGAAATTTCTTTCTTGAGCGAAGCCAGACGACAAATGTCTACAAGTCCCAAGATGACTCGAAATATTTGAACAAAATTCCACTTTGAGAAATCTACTGCCGAGATTTAAAACCTCATTTGGAAATACCTTCTGTTGAGGTATCAAAACGAACCAGAAATCTACTGCCGAGATTCTGGAAAGAAAACATCTTCTGTTGAAGTCTACTGGAGATCTACTGCCGAGACTTTCCAGAGAATCTAAGAATGAGATACCTTCTACCGAGGTATACTATGAAATTCCTACTGCCGAGGATTAACTGAGGATACACCTGTTGCCAAATCTTCTGCCGAGATTTAACTAAGGATGCCATTGTCGAGATCATAAAAAGTAAATACCTTCTGCCGAGGTAGACTGGAAATTTTCTGCCGAGACTTGCCAGAGAATCTAAGAAAATACCTTCTCCCGAGGTAGACTGAAAATCTTCTGCCGAGACATGCCAAAAATAAAAGGAAACACCTTCTGTCGAGGCTTGGAAAAGATATTATTTTTGATGATAAACAAAGGTTCACAACAAACTTCTCACCATGTCTTGGAGATATTCCATTTGCTTGAAAAAGAAAGAGATTCGTACCAAACTTCCCAACGTGTATTGGAGAGATGCCATTTGATAGAACTCTCACCATACTTCCCTTCTTCTGAAAGAGACAACTTAGTGTTAAGAGACCGAGTAAATTAGTGATAGATCAAAGCTAGGTCTTAGTAGTGACAACTTAGTGTTAAGACACCGAGCGTAGTGTCGTGGGGAACTTATCCCCTCCGATTTTAAGTTAATAACGGAGAAGATGAGCTTGGTGTGTCGATCTCTCCCTCGTAGTGTTTTTTCTTGACCAAAGGGTTGACCTCGGGTACGTCCCCGATCTTTATCGAAGCCCTTTCACTTGATTTGTAGTGGAATGATGGATTTGAATTTGTCGAATTCATTGTGTTTCCTTTGATTTTCAAGTGAAAGTAGTTTGAAGAATACTCGCGGGGTCGAGGAGGTCCCTACTTCTGATGGCGCGGATGTCCCCACTCAGGACCGTTTATGGATAATGGACGAGCCACTCAAAACATCGTCTCAATTTGCGATGGATGCTTCAGATGCATGGGCTAGGATTGAGAAGGAGAGGAATGGGAGGCCGTGAACTGGCGAGCCTTACCTCTGAAACCTACCTGGAGGATCTGTTCGCACTTTCCTGCTCTCATGTTTTCGATGTATGAACTCGCGTTTTGCGAGGCTGGGTATCGTCTGCCCTTTACTGATTTTCAACAAGCGGTTTTTACTCACCTTGAGCTCGCGCCTTCCCAACTGCATCCCAATGCTCTAGCCTTCATAAGGGCTTTCGAGCTGGTATGTCACTACTTGGAGATAGGAGCGACTGTTAGTTTATTCTTCAGGATTTTCCATCTACAGAGGAAGTCCCAGGATAGTCGACACAGCTGGATGTTGTTGAAGCAAGCGAGCAGACTCATCAAGGCATACCTGGATTCTGTTTGGGATTTCAAATAACGTTTCTACATTATCCAACCATGCTCGCAGGCTGCCAAGGATTCGGTGTTCGACAGGGAGATGGTGGAGAAGAGGAGAAAATGGTGGCCCACTTTCCGTTGGAGTGGGTGAACATGCATTTACGCAATTCCAGCAAGCACTACATTACCAAGCCTGAAGATTTGAGCACCGATGATATCGCAGCTTACAATACACTGTTCAACTTTGTTGCCAGTTTTCGTCTTACTGAGCTCGTTGACTCTGACGGGAACGCCCTCCTTCGGCCGGATGGGACGTCGACTACTCTAGCCAGGCTAATAAATGTGAAGTCGTTGCTTAGTTCCACAAACGACGAGGCAGAGATGCAACTCTTAGGTAGTTTATAGTCTTTAAATTTTTGATTTGTGGATATGATCGTCAACTAATTGGTTTTCCTGTTGTTTTTACAGAGCAAATGGCCGAGATCCGCGATCGTCTGCTGAAGGCGAACAAAGGGAATGTAAAGAAGGTTGTGAAGGGTCGGGTCGAAGTTGTTAAGGATCATAACACATTGGATGGCTTCGTTGCTTCGAGAAGCTCTACTCCAGGGACCACTCCACTGGGAGGGTCTCCACTGGGCAAGAGGCAACAGACTGGGGAGCCATCTCCTACTCCAAATACTAACACAGTGTCGACGAGCCCATTTGACTTGCCAACTTGTGTTACTCAAAGATCTTTGTCGACGGAGGATCATTTATCCGAGTTCCTGACCTTGATGCTACTGCCATCCTTTCCGCAGATTCAAAGAGTTTGAGAGCTGAGCTCTATCAAGACGTTGCAGGGATGATCCAGATTATTGAGGCCACCCTCGTTTTCAATGATGCCGATATTGTCTCCTGCAAGGATCTTAAGTTGCCAAGGATCGAATTTCCGAATTGGAGGCCGAAAATGTGAAACTGGAAAATGACGTGCTCTAGGCCAATGGGCACTATGAGAGCAAGCTCGAGATCACGAGGGAGGTTACAGAGATCCGGAACAAGATGGCAGAGCTTACCAGTGAAAATGAGCGTATGAAGAAACATGATGTGGAGGCGGAAGGTAAGGTGGACGTCAGGGAGGACGAAATCGAGGAAGAAGTCGCTATGACAACCAGGGCTGAATTGATTTCCCGGATTCGACTGTTGGCGCAGGATAACTTAAGTATGGCTTCATTTGGCTTCTACAATGCCATGGAACAACTCAAGGTGATAATTTTGGTGTGGATCTAGTCGTTGAAGGTACCGGTCCCCTGCACCGTGTGGAAGTCGGGGCCGTCATGCCTCTAGATGAATAGTTGTCTAGCCTGCGTGCCAATATTGACTTTGGCTTGCGTTCAAATTTTTGCTAAGTTTTTGTTTGGGGCTTAGTCCTCTTTTGTATAATTTAATGAAAATGTCGGCCTTATGGTCGTAACTTTTATGTTAATTTATTGTTATCTTACACTTTGCACGTCGTTACTTACATTGTATGTATGTTTTGTGTTTTTATATGTTTATGTTTAGAGAACTGTTGAATGCTCGATGAGATATGTTAAACTTGACAATGTGTGGAACTGGTTGAGGGGCGAGATCTGATCTCACTAGAGGGGTTTGGATACACGGTCGTGTCCCTGTTCCCTAAGTCTTAGACCTTTCCCATCGCGAGTTGGGGGTCTGCCATGCTGGTATAGCAACGACGGAGCTCGTTTGAGTTGTCCCTGTTGGGCGATTCAGTTGTCTGACTAATGGAAAATTGATCACGCGCGTTACATCCCTATGGCCGGGCACGTCCTCCCTATTGGTAGGGTCTTATGGTCGGCAACTATTTCGCGCTTTGGCTGGATTTTAGCTGTAATATTGTTTAAGCTTTTCAGCGTGCCATGGTCGAGCAAATGGTTCTCCATTCAGTTCTTCGAGGTAATATGCACCTGTTCCCTTTTTTGATTTTACGTGATATGGGCCTTCCCAGTTGGTTGCGAGTTTGCCTTCGCGTGAGTCTTTCTGATTTCTGTGAAGGACAAGGCTGCCCACCTAGAATTCTCTTTTGATGACTCTATTGTCGTAACATAATGAGATTTTTTGTTTTGTTTATTCCTCGCGGAGAGCTGCCCCTGAACGAACCTCTTCAACCAAGTCGAGTTCCTCTCTCAAAGCCTCGTTGTTGAGTTCTTCTTCTAAAGGGGATTCTGTTTGGCGAGAAGGTTCTCTGATTTCCATGGGGATGACCGCCTAAGTCCCGTATGTCATCCGGAATGGAGTCTCCCCGGTAGTCGAGTGTGGGTTGGTTCGGTAGGTCTATAATACGCTGTGGAGTTCTTCGACCCACTTGTTCTTTACTTCGCCCAATCTTCGTCTAAGGCCTTGCAGGATAACTCTGTTAGCGGCCTCAGCCTGCCCGTTCTTCTGGGGATGCTCCACGGATGCGAAGTCTTATTTGGTTCCCGTCTTGGCGACAAAGTCTTGAAAATTCCTATCTATGACTTGGGTGCCATTGTCCATTATAAGGGATTGTGGTACGACGAATCTAGCCAAGATGTTTCTCTTATAAAACTGCAGGATGTTGAACGCGGTGATTCTGGCCAGGGCCTTGGCCTCTATCCATTTTGTAAAGTAATCAACGGCTACAATCACGTATTTATTTTGGAAAGAACCTATCGTGAAGGGACTGAGGATGTCCATGCCCCACCGTACGAATGGCCATGGCGATGACATTGTCTTCAAAACATGGGGGGGGGTGCAACGTGCATATCTCTGTGGAGTTGGCACTTCTCACATATTTTTACGTGTTCATGGGCGTCATTTTGCATAGTCGGCCAGTAGTAACCAGCTCGCAACACTTTGCAGGCCAGAGATCTGCCACCCACGTGCTAAGCATTAATTCCTTCGTGTATCTCGTGAAGGATGTCAGATACGCCCGCTTCCTCGACGCATCTCAGGAGTGGGATGGAAAATCCTCGGTGATCATTCTGCCGTCCACTAGGACGTAAGAGGATGCACATAGTTTTTTGGCTTTGGCTTCCTTCTTATGTTCGGGAAGCTCCTCGGTCGTCAGGTATTGGAACACAGGAAGCATCCAGGAGCCACTGTCTCCTCGCCAACCTTTTCAATGCTGGGATGAGGGAGCGTTTCCTGGATAACAGATTTGTTCCTGCATTTCTTCCACTTACTAGCTAAATTTTACAGTACATCTGCCCGCGAGTTACGCTCACGCAAGATATATTGGGTGTCCCATGTCCTGAGTTGTGCAAGCATTTGCTGCACCAGAGCCAAGTACTCGATCAAGTTATCGTTCTTCGCTTGATAATCTCCTTTTACCTGCGAGGCGACCAACTGTAAGTCGGTGAATATTATGACTTCTTGGGTAACCATGTCCATTGCGAGGCGGATTCCTGCCAAGAAGGCTTCATACTCAGCCGGGTTGTTAGATGTTGGAAAGGAGAGAATTAATGATACCTCGAGCACGAGGCCTTCTTCATTTTTGAGGATGATCCTTGCTCCGCTACTAGAAGGACCAGATGCCCCGTCGACGTAGATAATACATTTGCGAACACCTCCTGAAGCGGTTTCTGTTGGGGTCATTTCGGCGACAAAGTCGTCCAGGGCTTGGTCCTTTAAAGCTTTCCTTCCCTCACAGTGTACATCAAATTCGGATAACTCCAAGGACCACTTTAGCATTCTGCCAGCCATATCCGGTCGAGCCAAAAGTTGTTTGATAGGATGGTCGGTTCTCATGATCACTGTATGTGCCAGAAAATAATGTCGTAGTCTCTTGGAAGCGTTTACGAGCGCAAGGGTGATTTTCTCAATTTGCTGATATCTTAACTCTGGTCCTTATAACGCTTTACTTATGAAGTATATGGGTTTCTGGACGTCGTAATCCTCTCTTATCAAAGCCGCAATGATGGCCTCGGTGTTGACAACAAGATAAAGGTAGAGGACCTCCCCAGCCAGTGGTCTGGATAGAACTTGGGGTTCTGACAAGACCTGCTTGAGATGTTGGAGGGATTTCTCGCATTCTTTCGTCCATTCGAATGCGGCTTTCTTGCGTAGTAGCTTGAAGAAGGGGGAAATGTGTTGGGCCGATTTTGCGACAAACCGAGATAAGGAAGCGAGCATACCGTTCAAGGATTGAATTGATTTTTTCGAGCTAGGGGTAGGGAATTCTGAAAAGGCGCGACATTTTTCAGGGTTGGCCTCGATTCCTCTTTCTGTCAGATTGAAGCCGAGAAACTTGTCTTCCTTTACACTGAAAGTGCACTTGCCAGGGTTGAAATGCATTCTACATTTCCTGGCTTGGTCGAACACACTCTAGAGATGTGAGGTGTGTTCAGAATCTTGAACGGAATTGACAATCATGTCGTCCATGTAAACTTCTAGCATGTCTCCAATTTGTGATTGAAAGGCGATGTTCATCATGCGTTGATATGTGGCTCTTGCGTTTTTCAACCCGAAGGGCATCACGTTGTAGTAATAGTTTCCCATCAGGGTCATGAATGCGGTGTGCCTTTTATCTTTGTCGGCTATGGGTATTTGGTTATACCCTGGGTATGCATCCGAAGGATAGCAATTTAAAACCGGCGGAATTATCTATCAACTTGTCTATGTTGGGCAGAGGGTAAGAGTCTTTCGGGGAAGCCAGATTAAGATTGGTGTAGTCAATACAGAGGCACCATTTTCCATTAGATTTTTTACAAGTACAGTGTTTGAGAGCTAGGTCGTGTACCTGGCCTCAGTTACAAATTTGGCCTCTATAAGGTCTTTGACTAGTTTTTCAGCAGCTAAAGATTTTTCTTCATATTTCTTGTGCCTGCACTGGGTAACTGCACAAGCTGTTGGATTGATGGCGAGCTCATGGCATGCAACTTATGGGGAGATACCTGGCATATCAGTGGTGCTCCAACCGAAGAGGTCGGTGTTGTTGCGTAGGCATTGCTTCAATTTCTCCTTGACTTTGTTGGGGAGTCTTGCTCCAATACTCACGCCTTTGTGCGGGTTGTCTCTGTAAGTTACAACTTAGAATTCTCCCGCGGGAAAAGGGCGCAAAATGGTTGATTTAAGCGCGGGGGTGCCTTCCTCTTCGTCTAAAGGGATACAAGGGTCGAGTTCTATTGTGTTGATTTGGGGCGTTGTCTTTTTCTCGGGCTGAATGTCGTCGGCTGGAGAGTTTTCATCTCTTGCGCGCTTACTACTTTTTGGTTCTGTCTCTATCACGGTTTGGCCTCAGGTCACTACTTTAAAACATCTTCTCACCGCCTCATTGTCCCCGTGGAGGGTAGCTACATGACCCTTCTCCGTGTAATACTTCATTTTTGAGGTGGACCGTTGAAGGGACGGCGATGAGTTTGTCCGGTGTTGGTCTCCCCAGAATGCATTGACAGAGTGATGGGCAGTCGATTACCAGGAAGTGTGTCTTTATCGACTTGGAGGCGTCTCCTTCCCCGAACTCAACGTTTAGCTCGACGTAGCACTAAGGCCTGGCGATGGCTCTGTTTAATCCATGCAAATCAAAACCCACATAAGGGGATAGATTTCCCTGGTTAAGCTGCAATGCTCGAAAGAGGAAGTGTACATGATATCGACTGAGCTTCCTTGGTCGACGAGTATTCTACGCACATCTGTCTTTGCCATCTTTGCGTGGATCTGTTGCACCCCAAAATTTTCCCTCACCTAGACCAGACATTGTGTACTAATATTTCCCAAGAGGTTCACAAGGTTCCCAATTAGTCAGAAAGTTTGATAATTCCCCAAAACATCCTCCTAAGCAATGCATCCTAAACTAGGGTTTTGAGTTTCATCAGGCTAAATGGATTTTTAAGGCTTCAAGTGAGCTTCATAGCATCCTATATGTCTTCAAGAATCCCTATGTCAAGTTTCAAGGCTTTCCCAAAAGGTTTGCTCAGTCAAATGATCAGATAGGCTAAAAGCAGTCAAAGCAGTCAAAAAGTCAAACTGAGGTCAACTATGGTCAAACCAAAGTCAAACTTCATGATTTCTTGCCAACATCAAGTATATGAAGTAAAATTCATCATTTGATCAAGGGTTGATTTTGATTCATCAAAGAGATTTCAGATCATCAAGAATCAGGAGTTTCTAAATTAGGGTTTTCATAGGAAAAGTCAACTGAACTTTGACCAGCCATAACTTTCACATGCTTCATCAAATTATTTCCATCCAAAGCTCATTTTGAAGGAAATTGAATTCTCTACAACTTTGTGTATCACAAGCCAAGCCTAAAAATGCTTCATTTGGAAGGTATGAGCTAAGACATTATAGGTCATTTCAAAAGTCAACAAAATGTCAACATCTTCCAAAGAGCATAACTTTAAAATGGTAAAAGATATGGACATGAGACCAATGAGGTTGGTTAGAGGACTCTCTAAGCTTTCCAAAATGTCCTAGAACACCCTCATAGCCTTAAAATTGAGGGAGATATGCCTTTTCAAATTTGGGAAATTTTTGGGAGGTTTATGAAGCAAATAGGGCCTTAAAACCAAATTTTTCCACATGGGCTTGCATTTTTATGACCCAATCTCTAGCATGACATCATGCACGAATCAAATATCATTTATTCAGATTTTTATTTATTTTATTTTTATTTATTTTGATTTTATACATTAAAAATCATTTTAAATCAAAATAAAATATGAAAAGCTCAATATTTGATATGATTCTCATTCTAGAAACTCATAAACATGATTTAAAGCTGATTGGGAGATCCAAATTCGTGCTCAACCAAATTGGAAAGGATTTGTTTGATTTTTTGACCAAAATAGAAAGTTGATTTCTTCATGATCAAGTCACTCAAAAAAGCCCATAAATCCACAAACTTATGACCTAATTTACTTCTACTATATGTACACAAGTGAACACAAAGACAAGGGGACGAGATCCTGTCTCCAAGAACATTCATCAAACTTCAAATTTTCATCCAAAAAGTGAGATTCGGTTTTTGACCTAGAGTCCATACCAAGAGGTTTTGAAGGTTGCAACACATTCCTTGATGATCACTGAACCTATTCGAATCATTTGCAGCATTCAAATCATGACATATAGCATAAACCGAATCAATATTGTTCTTGTTATTATTTTTTTCGATTGTGATTATTTGTGTAATGATAATGAATTCTAACCATATATTTGTGTTAGTTGTGATGTTTAGATGATTTCTGGGCAAAAAGATTGGAGAACCATGACCTAAACCGAAAGTTGCCATTGTTAGGGTTCTTGGACAAAATTTAGGGTTCTTCGATTTAGCCATTATAAATTAATTCTAAAGTTGTAAATGAATTGTATGATGTTTGTGGATCATGACCATGTGATCAATTTGATGAATCAATACGTATTGATGATGATATGAGATTTGCAGGTTTCGAACGTAGGTAAATTCGCAGGAAGCTTCAAAGGAAATTTTGCAGGAATTTTGAATGAAGAAGATGAAGTTTTGGCGCGGAAATTCAACACTGATATTTGTTTTACCTTATAATGATTTATTGATGATTAATTATTGAACGCGCCCCATGTGGCTCAGCTGGTTGGAGTGTTTGTGTATCAATGCAATGATCTTGGGTTCGTATCCCCCAGGCCATTTTGTTTTGTATTTTATTTGGTTTTTGTAGGTTTATAATAAGAGGATTGATACTCACTTCATAAACACCAAGACACGCATGGCCTGGTGGTGGTGATGTTGGACCAAAGAGGGAGAGCCTAGGGCGTGGGTTCGAATCCCAGCCCCATGTATGTTGTTTTTTTCAATTTTTTTTGTACTTTTATTTGTTTATATTATTTAATTTATTTAAATTCTTATAAAATTAATTTCTCAACAATAACTTATAATATTTTCTTATATAAAAACTTCATATTTTCAAAAAAACTATAATTTATTTTCTTAAATTTAAAATTGTTCTTATTTATTTTATAAAATATTTATGTATATGATTATTGTATTTTTTGTAAATAGATTAATAATATATTTTAATTATAATCAAAACCCTAATTTAGCTAACCCTAATTTTCTTAACCTTAACCCTAATATTTAACCTAATTAATTTTTTATTATAAATCATAATTAAATCATTAAATCATTAATTTAATATGTAAATAGTTTATTATTTGTTTATTATTATTAAAACTTATTTTCTTAATTAATTCTAAAAAAAAACTTTTTCTAATATTAATTTTTCTTGCTAATTTCTTATTTCTTTTATTTTATTATTCTAACCTTTATTCTTATTTTATTATTATTATTACTAATATTTAATTATTGCTTATTTATCATTATTATTCTATTTATCATTATTATTATTTCTCGATTATATTGTAATTGTCCCAAAGCCTTGTAATATTCATAGGTTTATATTTTTGCTTTATTTATTATAAATATATTTATTGTATGGTTAGTAATTTAGGGAGTGTATAACATGCTTGCAATTAAAATCAATTTAGAATAATTAACTTAAATAAGATAAATATTTGAATATGAACACGCACACACGTAAGTCGATCTTTGATCGCCATCTTGCCCTTCCTAGGGTTGCCTCTCAGTTGCCTATTTCAAAAGGTCAAGTAGGGTGTCTTAAGCAAGTCCCTTCATAAATATCATCAAGTCCCTTCAGTTTATAAGATCAAGTCCCTTCGAGGTTGCCTACGATAAATGATCTTGTCCCTTCGAATAAAAGATGATAAGTCCCTACGAATTGCTAAAGACGCCTTACAGTTGCCTATATTCAGATGACCCTACACATGTCCCTTAATCATATCCAAGGTAATAACTACCTATTCCTTAATAATAGGGATAGTCTTACCATTGAAAGAACATAAGAACAGTAAAGACTTAATATAAGGTAGGTTTCTCTTAATTACTTGCTCACCTTTCAAAATACTATTTACACCACACTTTTCAAACATTGTCAAATAAGGCTTTGTATACATCCATACGAGGATCATTACAAAGTACTTAGAAAATTTCTAATTACACACTACACTTTTCAAAAACAATTTAAGTGAGCTAAGTAACTAAGAGCCCATGGATAACCATGGATATAAAGGGTGCTAATACCTTCCCTTTATATAACCTACCCCCCGAACCCAAGTCTTTTCAAAACGGTCTTTCCTGTTCTTTTATGTCCCTTCCTTATGGATAAAATAAAAGTCGGTGGCGACTCTTGTTATCCGCAACATTTATAGAAAGTCAGTTCTCCCACCGTGTTACAGGATCTGCAAAGGGATATGAGAGTTTGGAGATCCTCAGAGTAGTTCTTCCCTATAGAAGGTGATTGGATGGGATTTCCGCTTGACTCTCTCGATAGATGAGAGTTGAATTGGCGATGCATCGACCAGATGCTCGAGGTTTCGCCTGACGGATCCGACTGTCATCTCGTTGTATCCTCCACCTGAAATGAGCATGGCTGAAGGGAAGCATTACCAAGGACTGTGCGATGCAAAGTATCCCGCGCTTAGGAGGTGACGACGAATGAGAAAATCTTCGGGCCTGGTGACGAATGTAGCGACCTGCATGGGGGCGGCCTCCTTGGCGACTTCATCGACTATTTTCGTCTCTTCTTGTCGAGGAGCCCCATCTTTTATGAACTTTTTGAGGTGGCCTGTAACACCCCAAAGTCGAGTTTAATTTACGTCGATATTTTGGAAGAGTTTACAAGATGCTTTGGGAACCAAGTTGAGGATGAGTTCTTCTTATCATCCACAAACGGACGGTCAGACAGAACAAACTATCCAATCCTTAGAAGATTTGTTAAGAGCTTGTGTGTTGGATCATAGAGGTGCGTCAGATAGTCATTTGTCGTTGATTGAGTTTACTTATAACAATAGTTTTCACGTGAGCATTGGTATGGCTCCACATGAAACATTGTATGGGAGGCCGTGTAGGACTCTATTGTGTTGGTATGAGTCAAGCGAGAGTGATGTGCTCGGACTTGAGATTGTGCAAGAGACGACGAAAAAGATTAAGATGATTCGGGAGAGAATGAAAACTTCTCAAAGTCGTCAAAAGAGTTACCATGATAAGAGGAGGAAAACACTTGAGTTTCAAGAAGGAGATCATGTGATCTTGAGGGATACTCCAGTGACTGGTGTCAGGCGAGCTCTGAAGTCCAGAAAGCTCACTCCATATTTTATTGGACCGTATCAGATTTTGCAAGAGTTGGAGATGTGGATTATCGGATTGCATTACCACCATCACTTGCGAATTTGCATGATGTGTTTCATGTGTCACAGTTGAGGAAGTATATTTCAGATCCGTCGCATGTGATTCAGATGGATGCTGTTCGAGTAAGGGATAATTTGACTGTGGAAGTTTCACCAGTACGTATAGATGGCAGAGAAATGAAACGATTAAGAGGTAAAAATATTTCCTTGCTGAAGGTATTGTGGGGCGAACCAGCTGGTGATAGTTGGACTTTGGAGCGAGAGGATCAAATGAAAGAGTCGTATCTGATTTGCTTCAGGTACATTTTTTAGGACAAAAATTCTTAAGTGGGGGAGAGTTGTAACACCCCAAAGTCGAGTTTAATTTAATTGATGTGTTTTATTGTGAATTCCGATGTTTATGATGTTTATTGATGTTTTGAGGAATTTTGAGGATAACTTAATATATTAGTAATATTAGAAATATTAATTTAGTGGTTTATTTTATTAATTGAGATTAAATAAAATAAAATAAAAGGAATCAGAGGATAAGGGCATGGTGTTCTTTTGGTGGAGAATTAGTGAGGGTTTTATGGGGAAAGACTAAAAGAGGTCCTTTGGGCAGAGGGGAAATTTGGAGAGTACAATCATTTGGAACGATCGCACTTGGAGGTTGGAAAGATTTACGAAGAGTTTATCAAAAGCTTACGGAAATTAAGGTATGGGGAGTATTTTCCTTTCGATATTATAATGTGGGAATGGAATTGGGGGTTTTGTGGTGTAGTTTAGGGAATAGGGTTTTGATTGATGATTTTGTGTTTTTGATGATGATTTCATGATGATTTTGATAAATACAATGATGTACATGATGTAGATGATGTTATTATAATGGATGTTGATGTTAATGAGGTTTTCCGAGGTAATGATGTTAAATTATGGGTTTTGGAGGGGTTTTATCGCAGAAGGAGAAGGCTGGAAATCGCAGAAAAATTCTGTAGAATCGCGAAGCTCGCTTAGCGAGAAGAGTCAGTGAGTTAGGCACTTAACGAGCGCGATGTCTCGCTTAGAGAGCCCTGAGAAAATTCGAAAAATGCTTTTATTTTGAAAACTATTTTGAGGTGATATGTTCTAGTATGCTATGATGTTGTAGAGTTGTCTTATAATATGTTTTAAGAGGCTATATGAGTAGAGTTAGTAGTTAAGTGATGTATGATGAATTATTTGATTTTCTTCGAGTTAAGATGTATGATTTCATGATGTAGAGATATGATGTAGGATGAGTGCGTTGTATGATGCTCCATGAATATGTACATGATATTATGAATGAGTATGAGGAATGATTGCTTAATAATGAATGTGGATGCAATGTTGTGATGTTTTAAGGATGATGTATGTATATTGCATATTGCATTCATGACATTGAATTTATGAGGGAACTTCGGTCCGTTGGTAGCTTCAATTCTATTGTGTGGATTGAAGTGATATGATGTTTATGATGTGCTCCCTTAGGGGAGAGTTGATGGCCCAATGTCCATCACATGAGGATGTTTCGGTACCACATGCATTAGTAAGAGGTTGCATTTCATTCTAAATGACATGCATGAATGCATTGATTTTATGTAATGATGAGATATATTTGATGAGGTGTATTAGATGAGTAATGATTAATGTTCTTATGATGTGATGATGATGAAGATAGGTATAAATGAATTGTTGTTGTTTTTTAGTGTTTTAAATTCTTATTGCTATATTATATTATGGAATGTAAATTTACTCACCTTGCCTGTCTTCTGGTGATGGTTTATTATGCCATCCTGGAGATAATCAAGGTTAGCTCGCTGCGTGCTTAGTTCGGAGATAGTGATTTGTCAAGTTAGTTAGAAGTGGAGTCCTGCTCTGTGTCTAGTAACATCGGGATGGGTTTCGCTTAAATGTTTATGTTTAATTGGATTAAGATGCTAAGTTTTGTTTAAGTGTTTTGTTAAGATGATATTTGAGATGAATTATGAGTTTTGGTTTTATAAAAAAGGAATTTAAGACTTATTGATTTCCGCTGCGTAATGTTTCAAAAGAAATACAAATGTCTTTTATGTTTTTATGGACCCGTGTTACGAGAGAGGACTCTATGTGATGTCATGATTTTTGACTTTATAAAGAAATGTGATGCCCTTTAAAGATTTGTACTCTGATATATGATTTTAAATTTCCTATTTTGTGATGGGTTAGAAGGTTGTTACAATAGTGGTATCAGACCAGGTCAGTCTTTCGGTCGTGTTGTTGTTAGTCGTGTCGGTTATTGAGTTTGAGTGTTTTGAGGTTGAGTTGTTTTCTGATGTTGTTGGTGATTTGTAGAATGACTTCGAATCGTGCTTTTGCAGATGTGGTAGCTACACTTGCTCAGGCTACGGCGTAAAATAACGTTCGGGATGAGTTTCATGCTTAGGGTTTTTCCAGAGGAACAATCCGCCGAAGTTTGAGGGTTCCCATGAACCGAAGAACGCGCATAAGTGGATGAAGGCAATTGAGAAGATTTTTAGAACTCTGGCGTGCTCCGATGCTCAGAAGGTGCAGTTTGGCATCCATATGCTGGATGAAGAGGTTGAGGATTGGTGGGATACTACCCGTCAGAGATTGGAAGGGGCTGGGGCTGCCATAACTTGGAACGTGTTCAGGAGAGAATTTTTGAGTAAGTATTTTCTTGAAGATGCTCATGGCTATAAAAGAGGTAGAGTTCTTGGAACTGAAGCAGGGGAACATGACGGTGGCAAAGTATGCTGCCAAGTTCGAAAGGTTGGTGAAGTTCTATCCTCACTACAACCGTGATGATGCTGAGTTGTCCAAGTGTTTGAAGTTTGAGAATGGGGTGAGACCATAAATCAAGCAAGTGATTGGTTGTCAGTAGATCTGCAGGTATGCTGAGCTTGTGGATAAGAGTAGAATATATGATGAGGATAGTCGAGCTCGATCTACTCACTATAAGTAGGTGAGTAAGAAAAGAGACAAGGGTCAGTTTCAAGGTAAGCCTTATGAGACTCCAAATGACAAGGGGAAGTAGAAAGGTAATGATGGGAAGAAGCCAAGTGGGGGAGCGAGTTCTACTCCTCTCAAGTGCTATAAGTGTGGCGAAGCAGGTCACAAATCTGATGTGTGTAATGCTACTGTGATAAGATGTTATAAGTGTGGTAAGAAGGGCCATATAAAGAATGAGTGTATGGATGCTGAGCCAACTTGTTTCAATTATGGTGAAGAGGGGCATATCAATACTCAGTTCCAGAAACCGAAGAAGGTTGCTACTGCGACTCAGACTACTAGTATAGTGTTTGCTTTGAGTGGCTCAGATGCCTAGAAGAAAGACAACTTGATTAGAGGTAATTATTTTATTAATGATGTTGAATTGGTTGTTATAATTGATACTGGTGCTACTCATTCATTTATTTCGATTGAATGTGTGACCAGGTTGAATTTGCCTTTGAATGTTATGAGTGGTAATATGTTGATTGAGATTCCTGCTGACGGTTCAGTTACGACTAACCGTGTGTGTTCTAAGTGTCCTTTGACCATTTATGGTAAGGATTTATTAATGGATTTAATGATTGTGGAGAGACGATGTTTCTATCTACAAAGAAAGTGGATGAACTTCTAGAGGATGAAGCCCAGATGTTTGCTTTGTTTGCGGCCTTAGAAGTGGATCGTGAACAAGTGGGTGTTGAGTTATCGGTTGTACGCGAATTTCTCGATGTGTTTCCGGACAATATTAGTGATTTACCACCAGAGCGTGAAGTAGAGTTTTATGTGGATTTGGTACCTGGTACTAGTCTAGTGTTGATGGCTCTTTATCGGATGTCAGCTTCAGAGCTGAGTGAGTTGAAGAAACAACTTGAAGAACTTCTTGAGAAGAAATTTGTCCATCCAAGTATTTCTCCGTGGGGTGCTCCTATGTTGTTAGTTAAGAAGAAGGATGGTAGCCTGAGGTTGTGTGTCGATTATCGAAAATTGAATAAGGTGGCTATCAAGAATAAATATCCACTTTCGAGGATTGATGATTTGATGGATCAATTGGTGGGAGCTTGTGTTTTTAGCAATATTGACTTGAGGTTGGGTTATCATTAGATTCGATTTAAAGCATATGATATTTCGAAGACAGCTTTCCGGACGAGATATGGTCACTATGAATATATTGTAATGCCTTGTGGTATGTCCAATGCACCTGGTGTATTCACGAGATATATGAACCAGACTTTTCATGAGTATTTGGATAAGTTTGTGGTGGTTTTTATCGATGATATCCTAATCTATTCGAAGTCAGAAGAAGAACATGAGGGACATTTGAGGATTGTATTACAGGTGTTAAGGGAGAAGAAGCTTTATGCTAAGTTGACTAAGTGTGAGTTCTGGTTGAAGGAAGTATGTTTCCTTGGCCATGTGATTTCTAGTGGTGGAATTTTAGTGGATCCTTCGAAGATTGATGTTGTATTAAATTGGGATACTCCGAAGTCTGCTACGGAGATAAGAAGTTTTCTTGGGTTGGCCAGTTATTATCGAAAGTTTATAGAGGGTTTTTCTAAGTTGGTATTGCCTTTGAATCAGTTGACTCGTAAGGGCCAGGCTTATGTATGGGATGTTGCTTGCGAGAAGAGTTTTTTTGAGTTGAAGAAGAGGTTGACTAATGCTCAAGTTTTGATTTTGTCGGATTTGATTGAATCTTTTGTGGTGTACTGCGATGCTTCGAATATGGGTCTTTGTGGTGTTTTGATGCAGAATGGTCAAGTAGTTGCCTATGGTTTTAGATAGTTACATGTTCATGAGAGGAAATATCCTACCCATGATTTAGAGTTAGCAGCCATTGTTTTTGTGTTAAAGATTTGGAGATACTATTTGTTTGGATCGAGGTTTGATGTGTTCAACGATCATAAGAGTTTGAAATACTTGTTTGATCAGAAGGAACTCAATATGAGGAAAAGAAGATGGTTAGAGATGTTGAAGGATTTTGATTTTGATTTGAGTTACCACCCTGGTAAAGCTAATATGGTTGTGGATGCTTTGAGTAGGAAGACTTTGGTGAAAGAACTTGAAATGATAGAGCAATTCAGAGATATGACTTTGTTATGTGAACCTACATCTGAAAGTGTGAAGTTGGGTATGTTGAAATTTACTAATGATATTGTGGAGGAGATCCGTATAGGACAACAATCGGATTTGAAGTTGGTTGATCAGATGACTTTGATTAACCAAGGTAATAGAGGATAATTCCGAATTGATGAAAATGGAATGATGAGGTTTCAAAATCGTGTGTGTATTCCTGATATTCCGGAGTTGAGGAATAATATTCTTGAAGAAGGACACTGAAGTAGGTTGAGTATTCATCCTGGTGCTACTAAGATGTATCATGATTTGCAAAAGTTGTTTTGGGGGCCGGGTATGAAGAGAGATGTTGCGGAATTTGTGTATGCTTGTTTGGTTTTCCTGAAATCGAAGGTTGAACATCAAAAGCCTTTAGGTCTGGTGCAATCGTTGGGTATTCCGGAATGGAAATGGGATAGAATTTCTATGGATTTTGTGACAGGGTTGCCGAAGACGGTGAAGGGAAATGATTCCATTTGGGTTATTGTTGATTGATTAACTGAGTCGGTGCATTTCTTGCCGATGAAGATTAATCATTCCATGTCGAAGCTAGCAGAGATGTATATTGATGAGATTGTGAAGTTGCATGGTATACCGTCGAGTATTGTGTCAGATAGAGATTTATGGTTTACGTCGAGATTTTGGAAGAGTTTACAAGATTCTTTGGGAACCAAGTTGAGGATGAGTTATGCTTATCATCCATAAATGGACGGTCAGACAGAACGAACAATTCAATCCTTAGAAGATTTGTTGAGAGCTTGCGTGTTGGATCATGGTGGTGCGTGGGATAGTCATTTTTCGTTGATTGAGTTTACTTATAACAATAGTTTTCATGCGAGCATTGGTATGTATCCGTATGAAGCATTGTATGGGAGGTGGTGTAGGACTCCATTGTGTTGGTATGAGTCAGGCGAGAGTGATGTGCTCGGACCTGAGATTGTGCAAGAGATAACGGAAAAGATTAAGATGATTCAGGAGAGAATGAAAACTTCTCAAAGTTTTCAAAAGAGTTACCATGATAAGAGGAGGAAAGCACTTGAATTTCAAGAAAGAGATCATGTGTTCTTGAGGGTTACTCTAGTGACTGGTATCAGACGAGCTTTGAAGTCCAGAAAGCTCACTCCGTGTTTCATTGGACCGTATCAGATTTCCCAAAAAGTTGGAGAGGTTTCTTATCGGATTGCATTAGCACCATCACTTGCGAATTTGCATGATGTGTTTCATGTGTCACAGCTAAGGAAGTATATTGCAGATCAATCGCATGTTATTCAGATGGATGATGTTCGAGTAAGGGATAATTTGAATGTGGAAGTTTCACCAGTACAAATAGATGGCAGAGAAATGAAACGATTAAGAGGTAAAGAGATTTCCTTGGTGAAGGTATTGTGGGGTGGACCAGCTGGTGATAGTTGGACTTGGGAGCAAGAGGATCAGATGAAAGAGTCGTATCCGTTGTTGTTTGCTTCAGGTACATTTTTGAGGACGAAAATTCTTAAACGGGTGAAAGCTGTAACACCCCAAAGTCGAGTTTAATTTAATTGATGTGTTTTCTTGTGAATTTCGATGTTTATGATGTTTATTGATGTTTTGAGAAATTTTGGGGATAACTTAATATATTAGTAATATTAGAAATATTAAGTTTAGTGGTTTATTTAATTAATTGAGATTAAATAAAATAAAATAAAAGGAATTAGAGGATAAGAGCATGGTGGTCTTTTGGTGGAGAATTAGTGAGGGTTTTATGGGGAAAGACTAAAAGAGGTCATAGGGGCAAGAGTGACAAAAGAGGGGAAAGTTGGAGAGTATGATCATTTGGAACGACCACACTTTGGGAAAAGAGCTCTGGAGAAGAGGAAAAGCTAAGGCTTTAAGGTTGGAAAGATTTACGAAGAGTTTATCGAAAGCTTACAGAAATTAAGGTATGGGGAGTATTTTCCTTTCGATATTATAATGTGGGAATGGAATTGGGGTTTTGTGGTGTAGTTTAGGGAATAAGGTTTTGATTTATGATTTTGTGTTTTTGATGGTGATTTCATGATGATTTTGATAAATACAATTGTTCTGGACTAGGCCCTAGAGATTGTATTGGGCCATGGCCCAATACATCGAGCAAACGCCCATACGCTCGGGCAAGCATACTTGTTGGACGGGCGAAAACCACTTAACGATCGGGCATATTTCATGAGTCGGGCATACACTCTGCGAGACGGGCAGATAACAGTTCTTCCATTCCACTTGCCACATCACCCAACTGTCCCCCATTATCTCCTGAAAGATAGGGGCAGTTGGACCAAGGGCCAAACTACTTGCTAGGTCTACACTCTCCTCACGCGTACCTTGGCAGTTCTTCCTTGGGCCTCACTGGTCCAGCCCAAGGAAGGACTTTGGCCCAGCGCTGAGGGCTCACTATAAATACCATTTTTCACTAAAGGGTCAGGTAATCTGATTTAACTCTGCTAACTTACCATTTTCTGTACCTCTATTGAGTTTGGCAATGGAGCGCCTTGCAGGTACACCCCCACCATTCCATCCATCTTTCCGTTTGTAATACCCCAAATTTGTCCCCTCATGTTTAACATCATCATCATATCATATTCATCATCAGCATGTTATGTCCTTAGCATATTACATAGAAAAATGAAGCATAGCACTTGCACGTTCCAGCATAAGGCATATGATCAATCATCAGCTCACAAGGCATGTTACAAGGTTGACATCAGGGTCAAAGCCAAAAGAAAGGATTAAGGATCAAAATCAGGTCAAAACGGTTGGCGCCGGGTTATTCCTGAGGTTTCCCTCCAAAAGGAGGGAAAATTCAAAATTCACTGGCATTAACCGGTTAACGGATTGGTTAACCGGTTAACGGCCACGAATTTTGAATTTCCAGCAGCAAATTCAGCATGTGTGATTTGGTTCCAATTTCCATTTTTTGATTTTTATTCATTTTGAATTAATTGGAAATTAAAAAGAAGGATCTAGAGCACTTATCCAAACCTAATCCCATTTCTAAATCCTAATCACTTTGCCAAACCATAATTTTGGATCTCAAACCTAATATTTGGGCCCCAAACCTAAACCATATTTAATCCATTTTCATCCAAACCAAAAAAACCTCTCACAATTTTCATTCTCATTCTGAATTTTCACTCTTCTCTCTCACAATTCTCTCACTTTTCTCTCCCAATTTTCCAAATCACTCAAAGTTCCTCTTTGAAGATCACATAACCTTGCATTGAGGTGTGTAGATCTTGGAACTAGACCTCCATCCATAGCTTCCTTGCATCATTTTGCTGGTTTAATTGGTGATTCAGATATGGTTTGGGATCTAGAAGTGATTTTGGATCCAAAATTCTGCATCAAGATCTTGTTCTTGCATTTATTTTGCATGGAGTGTGAAGCTTAGCACCGGATCTTCAAAGTTCTCCGCAAGGTCTCTCATTTCCATCTCAATCAACAACTACCAAAGCATATCTCAGCTTTGTAGGTTGGTTAAATTCAGATCTAGCTCTGTTTTAGCTTATTTGCATGCTTGTGCTTTAGATCCACCATGTGTTTGCATATTTGCTTGTGTTGCTTGATTTAATTGGTTGATTTGTGACCAGATCTACGTATTAATGTTTATGAGCTTGATGATGCCATTTAATGTGAATTGATACACTATTTTCATGCTCAATTGCTTGCTGGTCTGGTGCGAGATTAATCGGAAAAGCTGGTTGGTATGAGCTTTGAACATGGCATTTCCATGAGTTTTGATGATGAACATGTGTTGGACTTTTGCTAACTTGCAGGGGCTCATGGTAAGAGAAGTGTGGATGTTCATCCACATTTAAACTCTTCACCTTTTCTTCTTTTAAGTTGCTTTCTACTTGTGTTTTCTTTTGATGTACCTTATGCCATCATGTGTTGCAACTCTTTTCCTCCCCCTTTAGGAGCAACTTATCTCCTTTAGAGGAGTAAGTTGCTTTCTAGCTCTTGCTTCCTCTTCTTCTTGCTCCTCTTTGGTTCTTCTTTTCTCTAGGATAGTTGAAACCTCACTAACCTTAGGACCACTTTTTGCATGCCAATATTAGGTTTAGTATTTCCCCATTTTAGACTTTTACCTTTTTGCTCCTTTGTTTTCTTTCTCTTCTCATCTCAAAACAAAAACCTAAAAACACTAATAAAGAAAGAAGTGACTTCTTGTGTAATAGCCTTATTCCATGGGGCATATGTATTCATTCCATCTTGGAATAGTGCATTTGTCTAGCATGACGTACAAGTCGGATCATGAAGTCATCTTCATTAAGAAAACCCTAAAAAACACTTCTTCATTTTTTAATCACCAAAACACCTAATAAATTCAATAAGTCAATGAATTTGGGCCCTTGCTCTTGGAAACAAGTCTTGGATAAGTTCTCCTTGCTTGGTGTGCTTGTTCTATTATTCCATCTTGGAATGTAGTAGCAAGTACACATTCCATGGAAGAGAGGTTGAGTTCATTCTCTCGTGCCACACCAATAAAAAGCTCATAAAAAGCACAAACAAACAATAATCGTCTTTCCTTCGGGAATTCTTTTCTCATTTCCTTCGCTCCGTCCGCGAACTTGCTTCTTCTTGTCATCATGCAAGACAGTTATGCACTCGTCGTCCGAGCCTGCAACACCTGAGCATTGGCATAGGCAATTCAAGCCTTAATCCACAAGCAATCTTTTCCACCCCTAGTTAGGGGAACTACGGCGTCTCTGATCCTCATGTCCAGATGAGGTACGTAGGCAGCGGGGTAGGGCCCGTTCGAGCACAATCTTTATTTTCCCTACATTTTTCCTTTTCATTTCTTTTTTCAGTTCCCTTTTCATTCTCTTTTTATCCAGTTTCAGTTTCAGTTTTGCAGCAGCTTTCATTTCTTCACCCTTTGAAGCCGATTTCTTTGCAAGCGTGGATCCCGTCGGGTACGACAGACGATCTGGGGTGCTAATACCTTCCCAGGTCGTAACCGTCTCCCGATCTCAGATTCTTTGGTTCGTAGGACCCGTGTCCTTCCTTTTCTTTTCTTCTGGTTTGTGCAACATTACCATTCCCGTTCCTTCGGGATAAAAATGTCTGGCTGGCGACTCTAACTTCTTTCCGTGCCACTTTCGCGTTTATACCAGGATGGAAATCCGGGGAGCGACACCGTTCACGTTAAATTGTTGGAAGGCCCCCTGATCAGGTAAGATCAACAATGATGTACATGATGTTATTATAATGGATGTTGATGTTAATGAGGTTTTCTGAGGTAATGCTGTTAAATTATGGGTTTTGGAGGGGTTTTATCGCAGAAGGAGAAGGCTGGAAGTCGCAGAAAAATTCTGCAGAATCGCGAAGCTCGCTTAGAGAGCTACAACTCGCTTAGCGAGGAGAGTCATTTAGTTGGGCACCTAGCGAGCGTGATGTCTTGCTTAGCGAGCCCTGAGAAACTTCGAAAAATGCTTTTATTTTGAAAACTATTTTGAGGTGATATGTTCTAGTATGCTATGATGTTGTAGAGTTGTCTTATAATATGTTCTAAGAGGCTATATGAGTAGAGTTAGTAGTTAAGTGATGTACAATGAATTATTTGATTTTCTTCGAGTTATGATGTATGATTTAATGATGTAGAGATATGATGTAGGATGAGTGCATTATATAATGCTCCATGAATATGTACATGATGTTATGAATGGGTATAAGGAATGACTGCTTAATAATGAATACGGATGCAATGTTGTGATGTTTTGAGGATGATGTATGTATATTGCGTCTTGCATTCATGGCATTGAATTTAATAGGGGACTTAGGTTCGTTGGTAGATTCAATCCCATTGTGTGGATTGAAGTGATATGATTTTTATGATGTACTCCCTTAGGGGAGGGTTAATGGCCCAGTGTCCATCACATGAGGACGTTTCGGTACCACATGAATTAGTAAGAGGTTGCATTTAATTCTAAATGACATAGCATGAGTGCATTGATTTTATGTAATGATGATATATTTTTGATGAGGTGTATTAAATGAGTAACGGTGAATGTTCTTATGATGTGATGATGATGAAGATATGTATAAATGAATTGTTGTTGTTGTTGAGTGTTTTAAATTCTTATTGCTATATTATATTATGGAATGTGAATTTACTCACCCTGCCTGCCTTTTGGTGATGGTCTATTATGTCATCCTGTAGATAATCAAGGTTAGCTCAGTGTGTGCTTAGCTCAGAGATAATGAGTTGTCGAGTTAGTTAGAAGTGGAGTCCTGCTCTGTGTCCAGTAACATCGGGATGGGTTTCGCTTAAATGTTGATGTTTAATTGGATTAAGATGCTAAGTTTTGTTTAAGTGTTTTGTTAAGATGATATTTGAGATGAATTATTAGTTTTGGTTTTATAAAAGAGGAATTTAAGATTTATTGATTTCCGCTGCATAATGTTTCAAAAGAAATACAAATGAGTTTTTATGTTTTCATGAACCCGTGTTACGGGACAAGACTCTATGTGATGTCATGATTTTCGACTTTATGAAGAAATGTGATGCCCTTTAATGAGTTGTACTCTGATATATGATTTTAAATTGCCTATTTTGTGATGGGGTAGAAGGGCGTTACATGCCCCTCCTTGATGAGGATTTCAATGGCGTCTTTGAGATGGATGCAGTCTTTAGTGACGTGTCCGTGGCTGCAGTGGAACCGATAATACTTGCTTTTGCTAGTATTGGCCTTTCCAGCAGTTGGTTTGGGGAAACGAACGCCTCCCTGCTTGAACTCACTGTTGATGCACTCATTAAGGATATTCTCTCGAGGAGCGGTGAGAAGGGTGTATTCTGAGAACCGACTAGCTGGTCCTCTGCTTTCTTGCAGGCGATCATCTCTTTGTTTCTCACGTCACGGGGCCCTGTCACTGTTCTTTTTCCTATGAGGTTTCACGTTCTCCTGATTTCACGAATCTCTTGTCTTGTACGCGACCTCCTTCTCCTTGTATTGGATGTATGCTTGGGCCTTATGGAGCAGCTCAGCAAGGGACTGGGGAGGTTCGATTCCTACGACTCTTCGGAATTCGTTGTTGGGGCACAAGCCCTTTTCCAAAATATATCGTTTTATGCGGCCAGTAGTGTGCACCTCGATGGCTTCTTTATTGAATCGGTCGATGTAATCCTTCAGGGGCTCTCCTTTTCCCTGTATAATCCCTTCGAGGTTGGATTCAGATTTTGGATGACGTCTAGATGTTGTGAAATGCCTAGTGAATTGGCTTTTTAAGACCTTCCATAAAGTGATGGATCCTGTGGGGAGGTGCTTAAACCACGTCATCGTGCCTTTATGCAATGTGATGGGAAACTACCTACATTTGATCGCCCCTTCTACGTTATGGTAGTGGAGCATGGCTTCGAGATTCTCAATGTGGTCGTCAGGATCGGTGGTCCCATCATAGGTGGCCAGAGGAGGAGGTTTCTCAAGCTCGCAGGTGATACGGGTTTCCATGATCTCACGGCTGAGTGGCCCGCGATGATCCTTGTCATCGCTGCTACCAAACTCGAGGTGAGGGGATCTGCTCCGTTGATGATAGTCTTCGTCGTATCGGGACTTCTTGTGATCCTGATCTTCTGCAGAGTGCTCGCTACTATGGGGAGGGGAGCGAGTACGCTTACCGGCTCTTTCTGGCCGTGAACCTTCGGGTGGATCTTGATCTCTAGGAGGAGAAAGGTGTTTGGGATCTTTCCCTTACTGATCTCGCGAAATAGGGGATCGAGACCGACAGGGAGAACCTCTGCAACATCGTCTCTGAGAATGAGAAGGGGAACGACAGTTGCGTTCAAGCATTTGCATGCGTTTGCTTTGCTGAAAGAGGGAGAGGTTTGCCCTGTTAAGGGCGTTAATGAGAGCCAACATCTTCGTCTGTAGGGATGGGAATCGGTTCGAACACAAAATCCACGGGAACAACATGGGGTTGTTTCAGGTTAATTAAAGATGGGGAAGGATGATGTCCTTCGTTGAGACTGGCGACGAGTTGGGACGCCGCGTGGCTGCCGGTGTTGTCGTCGTCACTGACCACGATAGCAGAGGTATCTTTCACAACCTCATTCATCTGGGTAGCCATGAAGACAAAAAGATAAGCTTTAGTCTTGCGGTGAAAAGAGGAATCTTGATCACGAAAGACGGAGGAGCTGTTAGTTTCCCACGGACGGCGCCACTGTACAAAAAGAATCCGGACAGGTCTTCGTGGCATCTGACTGGGACTGTGATGTGTTGGTAGGAGAAAGGGTAGGGTACCTACTAGGTACTACGACACTCAAGTAAGTTTCAGTGTGAGACAAACCAAAGCGTAAGGAAAAGAGAGTTAGAATTGAATACCTGACCCTCCAAAATGGAGGGTTTTTATAACAGCTGTAATACCTCAAAATTTGCCCTCTCATTTCCTCAACATTTTGCATAGTATTTTTCATTCATAAATTCATAAAATAACCAAAAACACTGCATCAAACATTGCATAGCTTAGGCACGGGTATGTGATCAATGATCGGAGCAACTGAAGGCATTACAAAGGCAACCGAAGGGCCACAAAGCTTCTCAACCTTGTGCAAAGGGTTCACAGTATCCTACAAGTCTTCATTTGAAGCCACGAGCCATGGAAAGATGAGGTTTAATCAAAGGAGGAAAGCAGTGCAACATTTCCTGAGGGAAAAGAGCCGAATTAGGGTTTCACTTCTATTGGGCTTCTTCATGAAGTTCTGGTTCAAAGAGGATTCATTTGACTTATATATGATGTCAAGTGCCTGAGGTTCAAATCTCGTCCACAAATTCATTTTGGAAGGGGTTCAACTGACCAGACGACGGAAAATCAAGGAATCGGAGAAAAGGCAACCGAGCTAGGTGAAAAGGGTCGACTCCTGACTTTTAAGATCGAGATCATGAAATTAGGGTTACAATGATCCTATGGTTCAAACTTGATCAAGAAATGATGGATGAATCATAGAAAAATCAAAAGAAAAATCATTTGAAAGGTAGTTAGTTTCACCATTTCCCTCCACCTTTCCTTCCACTTTCTTTCCACACTTCCTTTCATTCTTTCCATCTCATTTTTCCACTTCAATTCCACTCCATTCTCCTTGGAAACTTCCACCACCTTCCACCATCTTCTAGAGTGTTCCAAGGAATATTCCAAGGAATATTCCCTTTTCCAACCCTAACCCTAACTAACTTCCAAACCTAATTTTGGATCCCAAACCTAATTTTTGGGCCCCAAACCCAAACCTAGCTCCTAGCCTAGTCTCTATTTAAGCCATTTTCATCCAAACCAAAAGGGTTCCCACCATTTTCCAATTTTCACTCTTTGATAAGCACTTTTTCTCTCTCACTTTCCCTCTCCCTTTTCACCAAAGCTTTTCAAATAAGCTCTTCAAGTTTCACATTGAAACTTGAAGATCTTAAAGCTTAAGCCCCCAACCTTCTTTTATTGTGGATTATAGAAGAAGAAGCTACTGAATTTTGTGAGGATTATCGACTTATCGAAAGCACACGAAGATTCAAGCTCAAGAACGCATTTATTTTGCGATTTCTCGGTTTTCGGTTTTCTCTTCGATTCAAGCTCTGATTCTTGCAACAATCACCGAAGCACTCCTCCGCTTCGTAGGTTTGTGATCTTAATCACTTCTTCTTTAAGTTATTCTCTTCATCTCACCACTTTTGGCATTCTTTAAGTGCTTTTCGCTTTGTTTAAAATCAATTCCGCTTCAATTATGTTTGCTTGTGATTTATGATTTTGGTTGAATTTGGATTTAAAGTGTTGATAGTTATAGGTTCTATCATGTGTAAATAAGCTCAAATTAAGTAGAAATTCGTGTTAGCATGTTCCTAGGAATGTTAGGGATCATTAGAAGTGAGTTTGTGGCCAAAAGCACTTTTTTTCTCAACTTTTTTTACCTTCTGGTTCAGTGTTAACCGGTTAACGGGTGCGTATTGGCCACAAAACAGGGCAGATTTAGGTTCGTTAACCGGTTAACCAATTGGTTAACCGGTTAACGCTGTTAAGTTTTTTATTTTTCGCTTATTTGATGGCTTAGTCCTAAGTTCTAGTGCCTTTAGGTTTCATACATGTTTAGGTATTGAATTTAGGAAATTTTTGGGTCCATTTTCAGTTGCTCATTCCCCCGTTTCGAGTCGTTTCGACGCGTTTCCGTCCATGTTGCGTATTATGCGTTTTTGTGTTTCTTTGTGTATAACTTGAGTTCTTGCATTTTATTGCTATGTTTATGCATCATTTGACACATAATAATCATGTAGCATTCTGGTTTTACATGTTTGCATTGCATTAATTCATTTTTTGCATTCCATTATGTTGATGTATGTTGCATTTGGCATGTTGCATAATCGTGCATTCGGTTGCATTTCGTTGCATACTTGATCACATCATCCATATCAATTTAATTCTGAATTTTGTATTAAGTTTGACATCATATTTTGAGCTATCATGTCATATGTTCATAATTAATAATCATCACGTTCAAATGCCATGTTCATATGCATGTTTAGGTGCTACTTTGTGCATTTACTTGTTGCATAAGCCATGTGATGCATGCTTACATAATCATTCAATAATGTTCATGTTCTTGCATTGATATATGTTGATTTAAGTTCAAATACATGTTCATGATGAGATTAGTGATTTTTGCATTGAGTTTGTGCATTAAAAGTGAAAATAATCAATTATGGATTTGGCATTTCATAGATGTTTTTTGCATAAGTGCTGTAAAATGTGTGCTGTTTGTTATGTGCACATGCTGTTTGTAACCTTTTACACCTACTATTTCATGCTGCATGCTGGCTGTAAAAAAACTGCTTGGTGTTATGCATTATTTTCATGGTTGTTTGTGTAATAGGGGCTGTAATAGGTGCTGTATTTTGGTTTTAGCATTTTTTTAGTTCCATTAGGATTAAAATAGAGTCTAGTTTAGGTCCAAGGTGCCTTAGAATTCAATTAGGATTTAGTTGTTGTGTGTTTACCTTATTCTTTTTAATAAAAATGCACTAACATTTGTTTTGTAATGGGGAAGATTGAGGTAAGTTTACTTCACCCTATCCTTTTATTTTTTATGCATTTCTTTTATGCATTTTAATTCATCTTTTCCTTCCATATGTGTGTTTGGTAGGATTCCCCTTTTGTTAGGACCAACTTACCTTCCTTAGGAAATAAGTTGCATCCTTTTCCCTTCTTTCTTTTCATTTTGATCTTTAGGATTAGAAAACCTCACTAACCATTAGGATCTCCCTTTTGTGAATAATAAATAACTTAGGGTTGTGTCTTAGTCCCCTTAGTTTGTCCTTTTTGCAACTTGAGTCATTATTTCTCATATCATGAAGAAAATAATAAAATACCTAATAAAGTTTGAACGTTTTTGTACGACACGAGACTTTGTTGCGGAGTGCTTATACGCGTCCTGTTTCGGGGCGAGGTATAAGTACTTCCCGCGATGGATAGGTCTTAGTACGAGAGTGTTCACAAACAAATTCAAAACATTTCTCTTAAAAGACAAAAACAAATAACAAGCGACTTTCCTGCGGGAACTTCTTTTCTCATCTCATTCACTCTGAACGCGAACTCGCGACGACTTGTCTCGCATGCAAGACGGTAAACGCACTCGTACCAGACGAGCCTGCAACACCTGAGCATAGACATACGCAGTTCCAGCTGTAAAAAACACAAACAAATAGTTCCCACCTTAGTTAGGCGAACTACGTCGACTCTGATCCTCATTGTCCCGATGAGGTACGTAGGCAGCGGGGTAGGGCCCGTTCGAGCACATTCTTTATTTTCCCTACATTTCCCCCTTTCTTTCCATTTACTTTTCCAATTCCCTTCTCATTTCTCATTCCCATTCCCAGTTAGCAGTTCATTTGTTCAGCAGCATCCTATTTTCTCACCCTTTGAAACAAACAAACAAGCGTGGATCCCGTCGGGTACGGCGGACGGTCTGGGGTGCTAATACCTTCCCAGGTCGTAACCGACTCCCGAACCCAGATCTTTGGTTCGCAAGGCCTCGTCCTTTCCTTCTTTCTCAGGTTTGTGCAACATTACCTTTCCCATTCATTCGGGATAAAAATGTCTGGCTGGCGACTCTACCCTTTCCGCGCCACTTTCGCGTTTGTACTAGGATGAAAATCCCGGGAGAGACAACAACATCTGCCCGTATAAAGCGGGCGCGTAGCCTCTGAACGAGCACAACTGCCTCCTGTAAATCCGTAGGGCAGTTTGCCGTGTGGAAGGCGTTATGGTGCGTGAGGGGAGGTTCCACAACGACTCTTATTCTGCAACGATCATATCCTCGCTAATCCTTAATGGGTTTGTGCCTAGCCGACTTCTGGCTTAGGCCTCAATTTGATGTAGGGGGCGTGCTATATAATAATTAGTTAATTAATTTAAATAATCAATAAACTAAAAAGTTTCAGTTTATTAATATAAATATATAAATTATTAAACTGGAATTATTAAATAGAAATTGTTAAATTAATAAAATAAAATTATTATATAAAAAATTATATATAATAATTTAGTTTATAAATTTAAAATAATAAAAAAATTAAAAAAATTTTGTTTATTAATATAAATATATAAATTAATAAACTAAAATTATTAAATAGAAATATTTAAAGTAATACACAGAAATTATTAAATATTTTTTTTATATAATAATTTAGTTTATTAATTTAAAATAATTAATAAACTATTTTTTTTCAGTTTATTAATATAAATATATAAATTATTAAACTGAAATTATTAAATAAAAATATTAAATTAATAAACTAAAATTATTAAATAGAATTTTCTTTATAAAAATTTAGTTGATTAATTTAAAATAATTTAAAAACAAAACAAAAAAATTCTATTAAAAAATTTCAGTTTATTATTAATATATTAGCATAATTTCAATTTATTGTTAATGTGTTAATTAGCATAATTTCAATTTATTATTAATGTGTTAATTAGTATAATTTCAGTTTATTATTAATTTGTTAATACTAATAATTTCAGTTTATTATTAATGTGTTAATACTAATAATAAATTAATAATAACTTATTTTTATATATAATAAGTATGTAAAATATATAAACAAAATGCATAGTGTCCTTGTGTTTATTAGTTTACTTACCAATCTTTCGGTGTGGGTTCTCCTCCATCTTATATTCTAGCATAATTTTGAATTAAAAAAAAAAAACAGTTATTTTGTAAGTTTTATATGTTTCTATAAGTGTCATATCCATCCAATCTTGTTCTAACTTTAGGTACAATATTTTGTATTTAAAAAAAAAAAATCATATTTAGAATTCTCAGTATTAAATCAAAGAATAAGGTCCAAAAACCACATGAAATTTAATGAGTCAAAAACTATTAAGAATTGACACACTAACACGACAACACCGATAATAATTTGAAAAATCAATAAATTAAATATAATTACAAGAGTTAGTACAGATGTCAGACACGGACACACATTTTATTACGTGTCTGAACTGCATAGGTCAAAGAGCATGTAATTTGAATTAGAGTGTATAGCATGTGAAATATTTCTGTATGCATAATAACAGTTTCTTACATTAAGATATGAACAAAAATCAGGGTAATGTAAAAGAAGAGCAAAATCAGGGAAAAGGGCAGTAGATAAAGTCACAAGAGATAGAAAAACATTTACTTGATTATTTCAGAAAACATTATCTTTCTTTTTCTTATGATCTAGCATCTTGTACTCATACTACATGTTTGACTTATATAAAAAGCATTAGCTTCTATACTGAATCCATTATTTGCATCTACATGATCATATAGTTTTCGGCATCCCGGACACCGCCCGTCTGCCTCAACGATCTTTTTGTGACAAAACAGGCATAAATGAAATCCACATGAACAAGGAAGAAATTTGGCGTCTGTCACGTCTAAATCCTCGTAACATATAGGACATTGACAAGGTTGAGAAATTATTGTTCGCCATGACCAAGGCACAATTTTATGGCTACCATGCCAATTTGTATTCAAAGGAGAACTATGCGGCTTTGTGAGGTCGGGCAAACACCTCGGACGAAGAGTATCGTCGGGTTTCCATGCTCGACAACTTATATGTGATTCGGAAACTGCTGACCGTAACTCTTTTGTTGAGTGATCTGAATTACTAACATAAGACTTCTTCATTTCATCTTCTGAAGGAGTCTCTAAAACCGTGGAATGCTCGTTATAGTCTGCATATAAAGCGTCCGCAACAGTCTCCCAATCATCAAGGCATCCATCTTTGTCACTGAGATTTCCTGAGGAAAACGTAGTCATGCTGCTCCTGCTGCTACAATTCCTAGACACTTCGCGATTATAAGTACTTTGAATAGAGCTATGTATTGTGGATTTACTATCCTCTCCTCCTTTCCTCCTGTTTTCCTTGTATGGTGATTGATTCTCCCCGCTCGCAATGTACTTAGATGTTGGACAACTATCAACCCTTCCATTTGAGTCAACATTGCATTCCTTTTTTACTGAAACACAACAGTATAATCAGCGATGAAGAACTTAACAACTTTCAAAGGATTTTTAAGCCATTCATAAATAATGTTTTAACTGGGTTTGAATTAATCTACGGCAACCACAAAAATTGGAACCAATGATAAAACACAGTCACATGTAAAAGGTTTCACACGTGTTGATTTATACTCTGTGAAGCATCGCTACAGATACTAGACACGACACGATGGTGATAATATATTAATGTTTTGAGATAACAGATGTGATTGAACGTAACTAACTACATGTTCTGTTATCAGACATCAGACACATCTTCAAACTTAACCGAATATTTTGATATTATGATTCTTAAAAGAACTTTCACAAACATTTCTAGAAATCTTAAAATATGACTTTGTTAAGAGAAAAAAATCTCAAACAAAAGTCCTCTAAATTCTCTATACCCTGATAAACATAATAGAATTAAGACATTCAACATTCATAGTTTCGTGAAGGAAAAAAAACTTACCATTGATTGATTGAAGTTGAACAAAGAAAAACATAATTATTAAGTCAAAATTTTCAAGGTGAAAATAAAGATACCTTTAGAAAGCCATTGTTCGCGCCTAACATCAAGCTTTATTTGCTTCAATTTTGCTGAGCCATTAGTCTGAAAATTCACAATGCCATAAACTATTACATCAGAAAATGCAATAACAAATGAAGAATTTCCAACAACAACAAAAAATGGATAAATAAATAATACCCTTTAAACCCAACAAAAGAAAAAGCAAAACAATAGAAAATGGGTTTGACAAAAATCAAATTTTTATAGCTCAAAGGTTTGAAAAATGCAAGAAAACAAAAATGGGTTGAATTGAATTGTTACCAAAATTGAAAAAGGGAAAAGAGAAAATAGGAGAAAGGTTGTTTACCCTCTTCTTCTTGGAGGAGAAAGGAGGTTCAGAAATGAAAGCAGGAGCCATTGAAAACGAGAGAGAATGTGATGGAGAAAGGAGGATATAGAGGGAGTGGATTACAAATTGTTGCGTTTGATTTTCTCTTGTAATTTTCTTTGTTTTCAACAATACACAACATTGATTTCTCTCTACGTGGCTATGCATTTACCATAATGCTTTTGTCTTCTTGATATTTATAAGGTAAAACCATATATAATACTTTAACTTAATTTCATGGGTTAAATATATTTTAGTTTCCTACAAATATTCTATTTTTTGAAATTAATCTCTCTAAATATTTTTTTTAAAATATTGGTCCTCTAAAAGTTTTCCGTTTTGAAATGTAGTTCATCCCGTTAGTTTGAACTGATAGAGGGTGATGTGGCAAGCCATGTGAGAATTGTTTTGATGACGTGAAAATTTCTAGCTAATTCGTAGCTAATATCATATTTAAACTCAGAAATAATATTTAATTCCTAGCTAATTCGTAGTTAATTTATAGCTAATATCACATAAAATGAGTTTTTTCCATATAAGAAAAATCAAACTAATTACTATTGTTTTTCCATTGGTTAGTTTCCATTTCAAAGTCTTCACACCCAATTTGTAACTAAGTCAATGATCAATAATTCAAAAATTAAACACAAGATGTATCCAACAAACAAACAACAACAAATCTAAGTATATATTAGAGGCTAATCAAAGTATCTTTTTTAGTTTCAACATAAATGAAATCAAATTTACACATACTCAATTGAGTTTAGAACATGGTCAAAGGTAAATTGAATTCGATACAGGTAATAATTGAAATTTAAACATGAAGGAAAATATACAAAATACATTTCAATAAATATACTGCCAAAGGGTAACGGTCCTCCCATCAAAGAAACCACTGAAGGTGTGAGGTACCACTTCTTCTCAGGAATGGGACAAGGGATAGTTTTTACACGACATGGATTAGCTACTAGAGACAAAAACAACCACCATTGTGCCAAATGGAATAGCTGCTAGAGACCCATAGAATATAGCAATAATGTTTTGGACAAATCCAATTTCAAAGCATGTGAATGGGAACAAGGAAGTTGTAAGGATCATAGAATTAATCCACCTTTTACCTAACAAACAAATCAAAATAGTTATAGTCATTCAAAACCAGATAGGACTGATACAAAGCCACACAAGAAACAAATATTCAATGAGATTCCAATCCTACCCTCATTCCGTGAGTAAATTCCCCCACTCACCATAGCTTTTCATTGTGTCAGGATAGTCAAGTCCAAGCTCTCTCTCGTTGATATCTAATGCCTTCTGCTGATAAATGGTGGCCTGAAAATAAAGATGGCATAGCAAAAATTTAATACAAATATTGAACTTAGTAGATTAGGAAAAACTGTTTTGTTATCATCATTAGGCTTAAACTAGTATCATGAAAACACATAATGATTTAACAACATCAACAAGGTCATCCTCCAACACCTGGCACTTGTGTACTACAAGGAATGACCCACCAGCTTGTGACTCCCACACATATTGTTCATCATCATTGTGTTTGGTGGTAACAATAACCTTCTCAGCTACAAAATAAGCAGAGTAGAAACCAACACCAAATTGTCCAATCATGTTAACATCAACACCAGCAGCCAACGCTTCCATGAATTCCTTGGTACCTGACCTTGCAATGGTACCTAGGTTGTTCACTAAATTTGAAACACAAAACAAGCAAGTGTTAGAGAAAAACAAAAATATTAAACAAATCTGAAACACATCAACATTCCTAAACAATTCCACAAATATTAAACAAAATCCATCGATCAATAATGTTAATAATCCAAGAATCAAACGTAATAGTTTGTTCATATTAATAATGGAAACACGTGGATCAAACAAAAACGTTGCAGTGTATAAAATAGATCACAATTAGGGATAATAAGTACAAAACAATGGTATATAACTAGACTAATTAAGAATTCAACTTAGGTATTTCAATTATGAAAAGGTACTGTACAAATTAACAACGAAAAAACACCACTTTTTACATAATCAAAACCTCATTAATCAAATGCATACTGCGACCAAACTCAAAATAAAGTTAGACAAGGAAGAATTTTCCATTAACAGCAAAGACAACAAAGATGCAATGCTAGACTATTGAGGAGAATGATCAACAAAACATTGAACAACCTTCTTCTCCATCTTATTCTATTGTACAATAGATACATAATACATACACTTCAAAATTATCATCTATAAAACAAAAGCACATAAAAACAACAATTCATTCATTCCTTTGCACCATCATCTCTACACCAAAAACACCATCTCCAGTGATAACAAACTCAAAACAAAATTCACCCAAATGAGGAGCAAACACAACATTCATCCTTCTCCTTTTACTTTCCCCATATTTATCCCTCAATAAGAACATTCTAGAATTCACACAAGATCATAGGCATACACAAAATGGATCGGGTCACAAAACATTTCTTATTTATGATCGGTCTAAATCCCCTTTCCATCTAAAACCCTACTTCTCTTCGAGACTCAACATAGTCTTCATCTATTCAACTCAAAGCTAGGGTTTTTAGAAAACCCAAATCACTTCAACAATGTCGATGTCAAAAGTTTCAAGATGCTTCAATACAACTGCCGTATGAGAGTAACAATCCAAAATGGTCATCAACTTGCCGGAAAGTTCATGGCCTTCGTATGAGGTTGTTTCAAGGACTGTTGAAGGACCTCCTCTTCCTGAAGAGAGTCGGTCGAAGGGTAGAGGGGCGAATGGTGATTGATTTGGTTCATGATACTTGATATTACCTGATCATAAGGTCCCTCCAGAGGTCGAGTACAAACAAGGTGATGGTTGACAAAGTGAGGATGGGGTGTACCGGCAAGGCACTCCGATGCTAAAGTGAGTATACGGTACCGAAGTGGTAAAAGAGAGAGTGTTTCAGAATACCTGACCCTTTAATGAAAAAAGGTATTTATAGTGAGCCCTCAGCGCTGGGTCAAGATTCTCCCTTGGGCTGGATTAGTTAGGCCCAAGAAAGAACTGCCAAGGTACGTGTAGGAGCGTGTAAGACCTAGCACGTGGTATTTCCCTTGGTCCAACTGCCCCTATCTTTCAGGAGATAATGTGGACAGTTGGGTGATGTGGCAGGAGATGGGGAGACATGGTCTCCCCATTATCAGTCCAATGGATAAGGTGTTTTCCCGACGCGCCAAGCACCTGCTTGGGCAGTTGGAAGTCTGTCCGACAATATAGAAAGCTTGCCCGATTGGGTGGGCCTCTGCCCAACTTGTTGGGCCGTGGCCCAATAGTGTCCTTGAGGCCTAGTTCGGAACAGGAACCCCTCAAGTCGAGTCTCCAAGCTGGAGTGATGAGTTAAGAGAAATAAAGTCGGGCACAAATAACATGTCGAGGCAGGATGTATACCGTGGAGTGGGCGGTCGGGATCAATCTTATGCACAAAAGCGATTTCCATGTCGAATTATTCGGTAAGTCGAGGAGGACATACGTCGAGTTGTCTGGTGTAACGCCCCGATTCGATTATTTCCCATTTTGTGGAGTCTTTTATCTAAATTGAATGATAATTGTTTTATTTGTAAAATTATCATGATGATATGATATGTTGAGGAATTAATGTGATAATATGATATGTTGTGTGATTTTACCGATTTGTGAATTTTCGGGAAAAATTGGATAAGAGGGTATTTTAGAAATTTGTTAATTAGTGTTAAGTTAGAAATTTGTAAAATTGGTAATTTTGAGAGAAAATGATATTTGGTTGGAAAAAGTAGAAGAATAGAAAATAGAGAGAAAATAGTATAAGTTAGGAGAAAGAGAAAGAAAAGGAAATAGAAAGAAAAAGAGAAGAAAGAAAGGAAGAGAAGAGAAAAGAGAAGAGAAAAAGAGGAAAAGCTAGGTTTTGATCAAGATTGCTCCTAGGAATCGATTTAATCGGGTAAGGGTGATAAACATTGTTATCTTAATCTTGTATATGATTATGTATTTTTTAGATTGTGTGGGTTTTTGATTTGGTGGAGTTTTAGAGAAAATGAAAAGTTAGGTTTTGGTGAGATTGTGAGAAATTTATGGATTAATCGGTTGGAAATCGTTATAGTCGAAGTATGATAGCTAGAATATGTTATTGATCATGTTTGTGTGAGTTTAGAGGGGTTTTGGGATCATCTTGATGGACTGTTGCGCAGCTGGGTTTTTCTGAAAAACGTTGTCATCGCTCAGCGAGCTGTCCGTCGCTGAGCGATGTTTCCAGGAGGATTTTCGCTCAGCGAGATGTTCGTCGCTCAGTGAGCCTGGGAGGATTTTTGGGTTTTTACGTTTTGTTTCGTAACTTGAGTTTCGGTTATCTGTTTTTAGTGTTCCCCATATCGATTCGAAGCTAGAAACGCGTAGAAACTAATGATGCTAAGAAATGTAATTTTTAGCCGACTTTTACCCGACTTTTTCGATAAGACGTAAATGAATTAATTATGGAAATGTGGGTTGATGTGATGTTGTAGTTGTTTGGAAAATGAATGCATTGTTTGAATCGAATGTCAATGTATGCTAATTGTATGAGATGAATGCATAACTATATTGTGAATATGTATGCATTTTCAGGAATGTTGTGTGTCATTTTGCATGTAAGCATAATGTATGCATTCTTGTGTTGTGGAATTCTTTGTGAATCCGTTGTAGCATCGTGTGCTGTGGAGTGTGAGCGATGACTACAACAAGATCGTGTGCCCATGTGGGGTGTGAGCAATCGGATTGTGTGCCCGTGTGGGATGTGAGCAACCCAGAAACATCGTGTGCCCGTGTGGGGTGAGAGCAATCCAGAAACATCATGTGCCCGTGTGGGGTGTGAGCGATGGGTGATTTATTCACATTGATTGTGTGCCCGTGTAGGGTGTGAACAATTGGATTGTGTGCCTGTGTGGGGTGTGAGTAATCCATAAATATTGTGTGCCCATGTGGGGTGTGAGCAATGGGGAACATCATGTGCCCGACGGGGAGTTACTTTAGGTAACAAGTGATGATTCCATTTGGTTCCTGAGTGAACCTGCTGAAATGTTGAGTCGGTACCGTATTTGCATCTGCATAAAGTCGTGTGTCGGTCTCTATGAGTTGCATTTTATCATTTTAATTATGATATGCAGAAATAAACATGAATGTGTATATGTTTATTTGGAGTATTATGGAGATGGTAGTATATGTGATGAAACATACTTGTTGGTATATATGCATGTTTGATATATGTATATGTATGTGATTTATACATTTGTAATGTATATGTGTGATTAAACATAGCTAGATGTATGTTTATGCGGAATGAATAGAATTGAGGAATAAACATAAATAATGTAAGTTTATGTGAATTGGGGAATTGTGTGTAATTAATAGGTTGATTGGTATTGACGTACACGTTGCGATATGTATAGGTGATAAGGAATGAATTGTGGTGAGAATATGTTTTATGTACATTTTATATGTTGAGATATATAATTATATGCAATGTTATTATGATAATATTTCTCACCCTTATGTTGTTTTATGATGCTCTATGAGGCATTGCAGAGTAGGTTTGCTGGAGGTCTTTTTGTGAAGCGTGTCTTCATCCTTTTGGTCGGTCGGCTCTGATATGTAGCACCGTCAACAACATGTACTCGTTGTAACGTCTTGCGGGTCCTCTTTCTTCACGCACCTCGTGGAGTTTCTCCTCCTTTCGCTTATCCCCAATGCGGTGGAGAGCATTGGGTCCTCGCGTTTGGGGTGACCGGTGTCATCGGTACTGCGGTTATTCTGAGTATTACGGGCAACCTGTTTCTCTTTGTACTTGATGTAAGCTTGGACTTTGTGTAGGATTTCGTACAGAGTACGGGGATAATCTATCCCGACCGCTCTGCTGAGTTCGTTTCCAGGTAGGAGCCCCCTCTCGAGGAGATATTTCTTCGTGTGCTCCATTGTATCTACCTCGACAACTTCTTGGTTGAACCGCTCGATGTACGAGCGCAATGTCTCATTTTTCCTCTGTACTATAGCTTCAAGGGTCGCCTCAGTCTTAGGGTGACGTCGGGAGGCCGTGAAGTGCCTCGTAAACGCGGATTTCATGACTCTCCAGGACGTGATAGACTCAGGGGCCGGGCTTTTGTACTAGGTCATGGCTCTTTTTCTGAGAATTGTTGAAAATAGTTTGCATTTGAGGTGCCCGGTGATGTCGTTGCGGTAGTCGAGCATAACATTGATGTTGTCGACATGGTCATTTGGGTCAGTCGTACCGTCGTAAATTTCCAAGTGTATGGGTTTCTCCATACCTTCGGGGAGTGGTGCTTCCATAATAGCTCGCGAGAACGGGCAATGGAGGTCTTCCTCATCACTTCTTAACGGGGGAAAGTAATCGTTTCCAGGACTCTACTCGCGTCGGGGCGAGGTCCTTGATCAATCGGTCCCATGGCGTATCCTGGATTTGTTCTTATTGGGTTCAGGGGAGCGTCGACCTCGCTGAGGAGGAGAACGTCCCTGTTTCCTGGCAGCTTCTGGACGTTGCTTCTCGTGCAGTGCACCTCGTCCATGTTGGGGACGATCTCCCTGTTGGTCAGTTTCCAGGGCCATTATCCTCTCATGTTGCTGGTAGAGCATGGAGTTGGCCTGGTTAAGGGCATTCACCATAGCTATCATGGTGACGTCTCATTCGACGGGCACTGGGATAGGCTGAAATGGGGAAACCGACTGAACTTGAGATTGAGGTTGTGGAACCCCATTATCTCCGGGTTCAGGTGACAGGGTAGCAGGTTGCCCGTCTCTGGGATCAACTTCGTTGTAGTTTAGGTTATCCTTCGTCGTGTAGTCGACGAGGGGAATGTCGTGGTTATCACTGTGCTCTCTGGCCATACTAGAAGGATGAAAGACGGATTGGAGCTTTGATCTTCTGTTGCGGAAGAAGGGGATATCTAGGTTCCTACAGACGGCGACACTGATCTTACCTGATCAGAAGGGCCCTCTAGAGGTCGAGCACGAACAAGATGATGGTTGACAAAGTGAGGAAGGGGTGTACCTGCAAGGCACTCTGATGCCAAAGTGAGTATATGGTACCAAAGTGGTAAAAGAGAGAGTGTTTCAGAATACCTGATCCTTTAATGAAAAGGGTATTGATAGTGAGTCCCCAGCGCTGGGCCAAGATTCTCCCTTGGGCTAGATTAGCTAGGCCCAAGGAAGAACTGTCAAGGTACACGTAGGAGCGTGTAAGACCTAGCACGTGGTCTTGCCCTTGGTCCAACTGCCCCTATCTTTCAGGAGATAATGGTGGACAGTTGGGTGACGTGGCAGGTGATGGGGAGACACAGTGTCCCCATTATCAGTCCAATGGATAGGGTGTTTTCCCGACGCGCCAAGCACCTGCTCAGGCAATTGGAAATCTATCCGACGATGTAGAAGGCTTGCCCGACTGGGTGGGTCTCTTCCCGACACGTTGGGCCATGTCCCAACAGTGTCCTTGAGGCCCAGTCTGAAACAATACTTAAGGGGGATTGATGAAGTGGATAGTGGGGATTAGGGTTCAGAGAAGAAGATGAAGTTGTATTTTAAAATTAAATTAACAAAAGAAAAATTAACAAAAGTTTTGAAAAAAAAACATGTTAACAAAAGAAAAATGAAATTGTATTTTCATATTAGATTTCAACCATTTATTTTAAATTAAATGATTGTTATCTCTTTCTTTCATTCTCATATAAGATTACATTTTCTCATTAGATATATATATATATATATATATATATATATATATATATATATATATATATATATATATATATATATATATATATATATATATATATATATATATATATATATTTTGAAACAAAAGATATATGGAGAGAGAAACTATTAATCACATGTTGAATAATTACTAATTATTATAACCATTGATTACAAATGAATCAATTGTCAAAATATGGAGTAAGTTTTAATAACTTACTCCTGGAGTAAGAATACCCATATATATATATATATATATATATATATATATATATATATATATATATATATATATATATATATATATATATATATATATATATATATATATATATATATATATATTGGTTTTTAAATTATTTATTTATGATGTTGATTTTATTTGTATAAATATTTTTAGAAATATTTTGCTCACTTGAGAATATAAATTATCAATTAAAATCATTACATAAAAAGAAAATATAAAGTTGAGATTTTGAGTAAATATTTAAAGTTACTTTTAGATTTGATATAACCATTTTCATATATAATCGAGTTGATTCATGAATCTAACGAGTCGATATATATATATATATATATATATATATATATATATATATATATATATATATATATATATCAAGTTCGACTTATTTAATTAATGAATTTAGGTTTTACTCATATTCAACTCATTTCATTTATTAATTTAATTCAATACTTTAATTGTTGAATCCATATATATATATATATATATATATATATATATATATATATATATATATATATATATATATATATATATATATATATATATATATATATATATTCTTTAAAATGAAAAGACATATATTAGCTAGGCCGATGTTCAAAATGGATTTCTTCATCTATTCACACTTTATCTCATTCATTATGGAGAAATTCTTATGCCCACCTTTCTAATATTTTAAAATATCTTATGAAATTAAAAAATATCATCTGATTCTACAATATACGGCGTGTTTTTTAAACTTTCAAATTCTAGAATAAAAGATAGGGTTAAATATGTTTTTAGTCCCTATAAATATCTCAATTTTGATTTTTAGCCCCTATAAAAAATCTTGAGTTTTAGTCCCTATAAAATTACTTTTGCAAGTCCTTGTAGAGGGACTTAAACTGCGTGAAAAAATAATTTTATAGGGACTAAAACTCGACGTTTTTTTGTAGGGACTAAAAATCAAAATTGAAACATTTATTGGGATCTAAAACATATATAACCATAAAAAATATATATTATTAGAGTTAACAATAAAACTTCATTGTTATATAAGACGAAGTTGATAAACAGTTGAAAGAATTGTAGATAAAGAAAAAAAAGTTTGGATAGTGAGAGAAGCTCCACCTTCTCTCTAGTTCTTAACCTTATTCATCACTCAATCAGATATGCATCCTAAGCAAGACAATTTTTTATCAGTTTGATTTAGTAGTAAGCTCTTGGTATTCCATATTAGCATTTTCGGCTTAAACTCCTAGCCTTTGGGCTAGGGGCCTTGGTGTTGATTTGGTGTTATCTGGTGTTTATTGATTATTTTTTGTGTACCTGCCCCATGGATTGGAAGAAGGTAGCTCATAAGAAAACTAGATTCGTTGCAGCATCTGGATCGGTTTGGAAAGAAAGAGGTGGTAAGGGTGCAGAAGTAGGGGAAACAATCACGTCCTTTTCATTTTGGATTTCCCTGATAATGTTCATGCCAAAGATTTATTTGGGGTGTTTTTGGTTTACAATGTCATATCGGAGGTATATATTCCGGGGAGAAAAGATAAGAGAAGATTACGATTCAGGTTCGCATGTTTTAGAAAGGTCCATGATGCAAGCATTATTGCAGCTAAACTTGACAACATTGTTTTGAGTGGAAAGAAAATATAGGCTAACATACATAGGTTTCAAAAAGAAGCTCAGTTTGGAAGTAACCACATGGGAGTAAAAGCAAATGACTATGGAACAATGGGAAAAAGTTATGCAGGGATCAGAAATGTTAATCACCTTTCGTATGCTCAAGCAACGATGATCAACAATAGGGGTAGAGAAGATGCGATCCATGATAAGATTAAAACAACCAGTAGGAGCAAGATGGTCATAGAAGACGTTTCAAGGTTTATAAGTGCTTTTGTGGGGATAATGCACCCGGAACTCAACCTTTTTCTTGTTCAGAAGAGTCTTATTGAAAAAGGAAACTTTCACATCTTATCTACTCTCTTAGGAGCTGGTAAGTGCCTTCTTGAATCAAAACAGAAAGGTGTGATCCAGGAGTTTGTTGTGAAAGAAAAGGTTTGGTGTGACAAGTGGTTTGGTGAGATTATACCATGGAAAAAGGAAGAGTTGGACACTCAAAGATTTGTGTGGGTCAAATGTTTCGGTCTACCTTGCTTTTCTTGTACACAAGAAGTCTTTAATATGGTTACTTTGAAATTTGACCAGTTCTTTAAAGGCGATTCCAAAACTATTAAGAATATTAGCTTTGATGTGGCTAGATTACTATAAACACCCTAAATTTGCCCTCACTTTTTCTCACACCATGGCTTGTGATCTTTCATATAGCATTGCATAAGCATATCATCTCACTACATAGTTCATTTCATCTGCATCTAGGGTTTGTGATCTGGGCAATCCAAGAAGTGATCTAAGCCATACCAATGGTCTTGAATCTTGCCAAGAGGGTTCATGTGTGTTCCATGATCATAATATGCTCCCCAAAGTTCATGAAAGTCAAGGGATCACAAAGAATGGCAAAGGCATAGAGGCAGACTGAAGATTTCCTGCACAAATGACCTAAAATTAGGGTTTTGGTTTCAGAGGCCTTAATACCAATTTTTTTGGTCATTCTTGTTTCTAATGGTCTTAATATGTTATAAGGACCATGTGTACCAAATTTAATGAAGAAATTCACTATGGAAGTCATCTGATCATTGGGTAACTTCTTGAGCAAGTAAAGTCAAAATCAGGGCATCTGAGGCCTCCATCAAGGGTACTAAAGGGTCACATTCATCATTTTGAGGTTCTATGATATTTATTTAATCTTAGAAGTGGTTATAAGTTCACAAAGTTGAAGAATTTTGAGCCAAATGCAAACTTACTAGTTTTGGAAATGACTTGTAATGGAAACTTTTCATTTTGGGAAAGATATTCAACCTATTCTTTCATGACCAAAAATGCTTCAAATTAAAAATTCTTGGACATGAAAGTTGTAGATCATGTCTTCCCATTTTCAAAAAGTACAAGAACATGTCTTGATTCATCCTAGAACTCAAGATATGGCCTTTCAAAGTTGGCAAAAATCCTATAATTTTCAAGTGTGCACCAAAGAGGGATTTTTGCAAATTCAAGTTCTAAGCCATTTCATGACCTCTAATTGATTTCTAAACATTATACAAACATAGTGAAATTCATTTGGACCAGAATTGTACCTTGGATTGCAAGTTTCATCAAGCCATTTTCACAAAATTCTCAAAGTTGGAAATTTGCAAAACTTATTGAAACTCTTCATCCACTTGTGCCAGCTACATAAACTTCATCCTAGGGCCATCCATTAATCATGTTGAGGCCAAGACACCCCTAAAGCCAGCTCTGCACCATGCCCATACCTCAAGTACACAATGTTGACATTTTTGCAACTTGGCCCATACCAATCACATTATGCCACCACTCACTTTCTAATCACTCTCATTGGCCTATACTAATCTTATGACCTCATTTCACATAACACACAAGCCTGAAACATTCTACAAGGCATATTGCAAGAAAATCACAAAAAACTTCCCTTCTTTGATTCTCTGAAACCAACCATCAAAACTCAAAATTTCTTTCACCATTCAACTCCACATAAACTAAGGATCATTTCCCATCCCTTGCCATGGCCTGAAACAAGCTCAAACCAAAACACGATTTCTACACATTCAGAACTGAAACATTAAAACCAAGCCATTTAAACTTGTTCTAAGCCTTTCAAAAGCTTCAGGGAGTTCATTGGGGTGGATTAGCATCAAGGAGAGGTCTAGAAAGCTCAGATCGAGAAAGCTTCATCTCAGGTATCATCAAGAACGAATTTTCCAGAACTTGTCTTTTAAGTTATAATATGATTCTATATGTCTCTTTGATCATGGTGATGTGTTTAGTTTTCAAAATGGTTAAGAATCAAGCATGTATTTGACTTTTGCAAGTTTTGTGTATTTTTCTGTTTTGCTTCGATTCATGTTATTCTTGAAATATAAATGTTGTTTGTTGTTGGATTCATGTTTGTTGTTGTTCATTGATCATTTCTGGAGAGTTTGATGCGTTTTTATGGGGTTTTGAGGGAGTTGGGGTGGAAGAGTGACCAGAGAAGATGACTGGAGCTTGCTCCGGTTACCTGAAAGTGCTTAGGGTTTGTGATTAGGGCTAATCCTCTCAGTTTGAATGTAGGCCATTAGATTGTGTTTACCGCGTGTTTGGAGGGCCAGGATGCATCCACTTAAAACCCTAATCTTTTAATTAATTAATTAATTAGGATTAATTAAATAAAATGCCAGATTGATTCTCAGCCCTAGGATTACGCGCGTAGTCAACATTTCCTTCCCCAGTTTGAATCTCAGCCACTGGATCTTCATACTTTCATTTAAATTCATTTTATTTCATTTTTCTTTTCATTTCTTTGTCCAATTTATTTAAAATAGCAAAAGTCATCAAAAAAATCCTAAACTTTGCATTTCTGTTTTAAACATTTTTCCTAAACTAAAAGAATTTTTTATTTTATTTTTTGCATTTTAAAAGTATTTTTAAAATATTTAAATGTTTTATTTAATTAATTAATTGATTTTAATTAATTAAATATGCATTTAGGTTTCTAAAAATCACAAAAAAAATCATGAAGCATCCTTAAACATTTAGAAACATTTTCAAACTCACCATACAAATTTATTTTTAGGTTTGATCACATTTTCACAATTTCCTTTGAATTAGGGTTCTTAAATTTCACATTTTTTTAACCCTAACTTGAAAAATTCACTTCTTCCTAACCATGATGAGTTTGAACTTGATTCTTTTTTAATTGTTTCAAATATTGCATATAGTTTCTAGTTTATTTATCTCATATTTTTATCTTGCATTTTCAATTTTATTTTCATTTTCCCTTTAGAAGCACCCAAAAACCCCAGCAAACTTAGGAATTTCATAACCTTCAATAGGATAGGCTTCTGACTTTCTCCTTTGGGGTGTGATCTTATATGGGACTAGGGTTTGTTTGAGCTCAATTTCAATTTTTTTTATCATATTGTATGCTTCTGTTTTGGTCATATGCATCTCATGTGGTCTTAAAACCCTAATTTTGCATGTTCATTTGCATTCATCTTTGCATATCATCATCATATGAACTTGCCATGACATTTCAAGCATTTGTATGTCATAATAGACATCTTAGGACATGTTCGAAACATTGCTTGATCATTTACTTCATTTTCTATGCTTTGCATCCATTACATTTCATGATCATCCATGTGTTTTCATGCTTCTGAACATGCTTCCATTGCATCTCATCTTTGTATGATCATTCATATGCATCTTGTATGACTTTGCATCATCTCATATGCCATTTATATTGCACATTCACTTCTTACTTTGGTCTTTGCATATCATTTCATCTCATTTCCTTTTGCTTTATGTCTTGTGCATTCATACTAACATTTCAGGAGCTTTTGGTAAGTTATCTGGGAGGTCGATTTTCCTTCACCTCCCACCTCTTATCATCTCTTCATATGCATATTTACTTGTCTTTTAAGTGAACTTGCTTCACTTATGATCTCTCCTTCTTACTTTCTTTCTTCCTTTTAGGTTACTTATCTTCTTCAGGAAGTAAGTAACCTATTCTTCTTCCTCCTTCTCTTTTCTTCTGCTTCTTTCATGGTGGCCTTGAAGATTTTTGCTCCTAAGCCTCACAAACCATAGGGATGTCCAAGCATGATAAATTTTAGGGTTGTGTATAGTCCCCCCTAGCCTTTTAACTTTGAGTCTCCTTGAGTCTCTCTTCTCATCTCTTAATTAGAGACTAAACTCTTAAAGCTCTAGGACTTTAGAATTAGGGTTATGCCTGCATCCTTATCTTAGGATGGAGTGTATAACTCTAATCCTTAGTGTTAAACCTTTAATTTGTTTACACCTCTTAATCAAAACAAATTAATAATCACTAAGACTTTATCTTGTAACTTGGGCCTTACATTAGGGTTCTATCTCTTTCTTATGGTTAAGAGGGACTAACCCTAGTGTTTAATGGACAAATCTCCCTCAAGATAAGTCTTACAAACATAAAACTCACTTCTTAATCTCACACTTTAATTAAAATCCATTTAATAAAGGCTTGTTATATAATTAATTTAATCCCTAACCATGGATTAAGTTGAGGTATCTTCCTCAGCTTAAGTGTTCTCATCTATCATCCTTCTATTAGGATGGTGTAATGAGTTCACTAATTTGTGATCAGAGATTAAAATCATTACTTAACACTAAAAAAAAACCCAAAAACATATTAATAATCACAAGTGGGTTAATGATCTTAATCCTACATCATCATGGTAATTAAGTTGAGATGCTTATCTCATACTTAAGTAGGCTCATTATCCCTAATCAGGGAGGATATAATGAGTTTACAAGCCCTTGATTTAGGCTTAAGCTCATAATCCTATGCAAAACACCAAAAATAATAAAAAACTGAAAACATCAAAAACAAACAATAATCGTCTCCTTCGGGATTCTTTTCTCATCACACTCATTCACAAACGAGAACTCGCTGTCGCTCCCGACAAATGAAAACGGATCATATGAAGGTACAGACGCGAACGGTCGGCGAGGGGAACAGTGAGAACACACAGCCGTGAACTCACTGGAGAATGAAAAGAGTCGCCAGCTAGGCATTTTTATCCCGGAGGAAAGGTAATGCTGCATAGACCTAGAAAGAGATGGATAAGACGGTTTGCGAACCAGAGAGACTGAGAAAGGGGGTTGGTTACAACCTGGGAAGGTATTAGCACCCAGATTGTCCGTCGTACTCGACGGGATCCACGCTTAAAAGATTTGTGTTTTAAAGGGGTAGTGTCAGTGCAATTTGTGTATAAAGAGCTGAAAGCAATATGTACAGGTGTCAGTGTAAAGTGTATAAGTGATGTGAAGTACGAAAGTGTCAGTGTGAGAAATGGAATAGGATGCTCAAGATCATGAGGCTTAAAGAATAAAGCTAGAAAGAGGGGGAATGTACAGAGACTTTTGTTCGATAACTGTTAAGTTATGCCTACGTATCCTCTCGTGCAATGAGGAAGTCAGAACACCGTAGTTCGACCCAAAGAGACTGAAAGGATGAATTGACTTGCGAACTGCTTGCTTGCCTATGCTCAAGTGTATGACCTGTCTGGCTCAGGTGCTTACTGTCTTGCATTAGACGGAAGAAGCAAGTTCTCGGTTGTGAGTGAAGATGATGAGAAAAGAATCCCGAAGGAGACGATTATTGTTTGTTTTTGTATTTTCAGTCTTTTATTGCTTGTGGAAGTTTGTCATAGGAAAATGAGCTTAAGTCTAAACCAATGGGTTAGTAAACTCATCACATCTTCCCTCTGATTAGGGGTAATGAGAATACCTTAAGTGTGAAGTCAGATTCTCACACTTAATCACCTTTGGTGTAGGATTAAGATCATTAACCTACTTGTGATTATTTAGATGTTTTTGTGATTTTTGTTTAGTGTTAAGTAATGAGGTTAAGCCATAATCAGGGATTAAACAGACTCATTACACCATCCTAAAAGAAGGATAATAGATGAGAATGTTTAAGCTGAGGAAAACTCCTCAACTTAATCCATGATTAGGGATTAAACCCATGACAAAACAAGCCTTTGATTAAGTGGATTTTATTTAATGGTATGATGATGAAGTGATTTTTATGATTTGTAAGACAACTTGAGGGGGACTTGTCCATTAACACTAGGGTTAGTCCTTCTTAACCACTTAAGGAAGAATTAGAACCCTGATGCAAGGCCCAAGTTACAAGTGTGATGTCTTGATGATTATTAGATGGATTAATTAAGAGATTTAAACACATAAAGGGTTTAATACTTAGGATTAAAGTTATACACTCCATCCTAAGAGAAGGATGCAGGCATAAGCTTAATCACAAAGTCTTAAAGCCTTTAGGGTTTAGTCTCTGATTATGAGGTGAGAAGAGAGGACTCAAAGAGAGACACAAAGGTAAAAACTACGGGGGGACTAATCAAAACCCTAATTCATTGTCATGCTTGGATGATCCTAAGGTTTGTGAGGTTTTCAAGAACAATCTTCAAAGGAGCCACCAGGAAGCAGATGAACAGGATCAAGAGAAGCAAAGTGACTTGCTTCATTCAAGAAGTCAAGTCACTTGAAGAAAGAAAGTGGGGAGAACAAGAATGAGCAAGCTCAAACTCAAACACATATAAGAATGCAGCAATGGATGTAAGAGAGATGAAAAGGAAAAATTATGAGAAGTGAAGGCAAATTCACTTCTCAAGTTCACTTACCACCTGAAATGTTAGAAGGAAATGCAATGCAATGCAAGATGAGATGAAATGATATGATGCTAAGCAAAACCAGAAGCATGTTGATGATGATTATGATGCTATAAGATGATGCAAACATGAGGCAAGGCAATGGAGATGTTCATACAAGATTATGAATGCATATGATGCAAGCTAAGGAGCATGAACAAGCATGAAATGTTATGAATCATACAAGACAAATGGCATGGCAAATGTGTAATGCAATGATCAATGATGCTTCATACATGTCTTAAGATGCCAAATGAACCACAAGAATGTACAATATGCAATGACAAGTCATGTTATGCAAGGAAATGCAAGAGGGATGCAAGAGAAGGCCCAAATTAGGGTTTACAAAGCAAACATCAAACACAAACTCAAAACAGAAGCAAACCTTAACATAAAAAATGGAAAATGGTACCCAAAGAAACCCTAGACCTATAATGAACCACTGCCCAAAGGGGAGCTCTCAACTCTCAACCAAACTCAAGTTATGAATTTTACAAGTTATTAGGGTTTTTTAGGGTTTGTAACAAAAGAAATGCCAATCAATTAGAAAATGCAAGATCAAATCTTGGCCTTTTTATCCTTGGAAGTTCATGTCAAATGGAAAACAATACAAAAAGAATCAATGTCTCAACCCTTACCAAAAGGCAGAAATGAATTTTCAAACATATGATCAAAATAATGCATCAAAAATGATTTAATTCAATGAAAAATTCTTAAAACGCATCAAGATCAAAAAAGAAATTTGGTTTGAAGGTTGGACAATGTTTCTAAATGTCTTAGAACATTTCATGAATTTTTTTGTAATTTTTAAATACCTAAAAGTATTTTTAATTAATTAATTCTCATTAATCAATTAAAAATAATCTTTTAAATATTTAAAAATACTTTTTTAATGATAAAAATAAAATAAAAAATATTTTTGTGTCATAAAAATTAATAAAACCTTAAAGAAAAAAGTTTCATAATTTTTATGATTTTTTGGCTATTTTAAATAAATTGTACAAATTAAATGCAAGAAAAATGAATAAAAATGAATTAAAACTGAAGTATGCAGGATGGATGGCCAGGATGCGTCCAGGGTTCAAAAGGGGTTGACTGCGCGCCAGAATGAGGGGCCAGGATTGCCTCAGATCAAATTAACTTAAATAATAATTAATTAGGCTAACACGTGGATTAGGGCATAAGTGAAATGATCTGGGCCATCAGAATGGGAGGGAAGTCAACAAGTCAAGGGAATCGTACGCTCGAAATTCAAACTGGCATTAATCACTGGATTAAGCCCTAATTACATTCAGGTGGCCGGAGAAGACCTCCGGTCATCTTCTCCGGCCAGAGGGTCACCTGAAAATCTTCAAAACCTCCCAAAACGCAAAATAAATGAAAACTAAGCTATGGGAAATGATCCCCAACACCTCACGAACCAAACCCCTCTCTCAAAACAAATTTATCTAACCTAAACAAGCTGAATCGAAGAAAACAAATTCTAGGGTTCGTGAGCTTCAAACAGCAATTAAACTCTTAAAACGCAACCATTTTCAAAACCAATGGTACCAGAATGATCAGCAAGACATGTAGAGCAAGTTTGTAACGATCAAATTGATTTCTGGAAAAATTAATTTGGAGCTACCTGAGATTTGCAACCTTTGATTTTGGAACTTTCAGGCCCTCTCTCCTTGCTCAATCTACCCCTTAGAACCCTCTGATGATGTTGGAATACCTTGGAACAATTTAAGTAAGCTGGATGGTGAGATTCGAATGCTCCTGCTCCAAGCTCAGTCAACAATGGCAGATGAGATTCTGGCTGATTCAGGCCATGGTGATGAGTTGTATGAGGTCTATGCAATGTGCAAAGAAGATTGGTGGTGTTGGTTTATGTGTTTGTGGGCTAGAATGAGGGATTCGAATGAAACTGCAAAAGGGAGTGTGAAATGGCAGTGAGGTGTTTTGGTTGTTTCAAGCTCTGGTTCTTGATGCTTTGGGTTCTATGGATCAAGGTGAGATGAATGGAGGCAAAAGTTTGGGTGTTTGCAGGCTGTGTAATGAGATTCGATAGAACTTGCAAGTTGGGAGGTTTTTTGTGTAAGTAGTGAATCTCTATGTTTCAGCCTTGGTTCTCATGTGATATGGTTTGCAAATGAATGAATAAACAATTCTGATTGGCCTCTTGATGTGACATGGCCTGCTATGATAGGTGAGTTTGCTTTTGCATAAAATCCACTTTTGTGTAAGATAGGGCATGGTGTGATGCTAGGCAAGTACAAGTTGGGTGCTGGTGCAGCAAAAGGTGAGGGAGAGGCTAGCCCAAAGTCAGCTTCCAATGCTGCAACTTGTAGGAAGTGAATCATGAGTTTTTGCAACTTGGCTAGTTTATGTTTCACATGTGATCTTTGCATAACCAAACATGAAACCAAGGGCAAACTTAGTTCAAATCTGATTTTTAGGACTTAGAGGATGTTTACATGCTGGTTTGACATGAATTAGAGGCTGCATTCATGCATTGATTCAAGACTTAGCAAAATTTCCACTTGGTGCATAACTTGAAAAACAATGATTTTTGGCAACTTTGCATGGCCATAACTTTTGATCCATGAAGAGTTAGATCATGTTCTTGTACTTTTTGAAAAGGGAAAGATGAGATCTACAACTTTCATGACCAAAGTTTTTCCATTTGAAGCCTTTTTGGATCATGAATCAAGGCTTGAAAATTGACCTAAAATGATGCATTCTTGAAAAGTCAACTATGCCCAAAAAGTCAACATTTGCAAAAACCCTAAATTTTTGATTTTTATGAACTTCAACCTTCTTCCATGATCAAATAAAGATCATATACACTCAAAATGATGAAGATCACCCATTGGTTGGGTCATTGGGGGCCTCAGATGCCCTGATTTCGCACTGACTTGTCTGAAAAGTCAACTCTTGATCAGATGACTTCCCCATGGAATTTCTTCATGAAAATTGATATGCATACTCCCTATACCATATAGAGACCAATGGAAACAAGAATGACCAAAAAATTTGGAGTTATGGCCTCTGAAACCAAAACCCTAATTTTCAGTCAGCTGTGCAGTTCATCCTGGCTCTGCATCCACTCAAACCCTAGTTCTTGTGATCCCTCTGCAATTTTGACTTTGAGGAGATGGAATATGATGTAAGAACACACATGGACCCCTTTGAGTTGATTAGTGGCCTTTGGAATGGCCCAAGATACCTTTGGCTTGCTCAGATCACAAACCCTAGGTGCAGATGACCTAGAAACTATCCAGTGAATCAAAAATGGGATATGAGATGATATGGTTGTGTTTATGCATATGAGATGATCACAAGCCATGTGTGAATGGGTGAGGGCAAATTTGGGGTGTTTACAGCTGCCCCTATTCAAGCATGAGTTAGCTGTGCAGGTTGTAAGCGGCGGCTTAGCAGGCAAACAAGATAACTTGTGGTTGAATACCAAAGACAGTCCAAAATTTGCACTCACAGAAATGAAGAAGAAAAGGGATATAGATTGTAAAAGCAAATAAAGTATATTGTAAAGTGTGGGCGACGGAAGACGACCGTCGAGCAGAGGACGACTGCTGGGTAAGGTGGTATGTGAAGCAAAGCGATGACGGGGACGGCCGACATGCTGGTAAAGTGTGTAAAATAAAGCGATGACGGGGATGACCGACATGCTGGGGATAAAAGGTAAAGCTAAGACGGGGACGGCCGACTAGCTGGGAAAATAAAATATCATGATGGGGACGGCCATCAAGATAGAGCTGCAAAATTCTGAGGATTAATGAAACATGACGGGGACGGCCATCAAGTTCATAAAGGTAAAGTAACCAACGATGGGGACGGCCATCGGGCTAAAAAGGAAAAGGGACCACGACGGGGACGGCCATCGGGTTAAAGAATAAATGAAATAAACAGATGATGGGGTACGGCCATCAAAGGTGAAGGACGATCACCTAGCAGGGGACGGCTGCTCTGTTGGGTATAAAAGAAATATGATGGGGACGGCCATCAAAGGTGGAGGACGACCACCTGGCAGGGTACGGCTGCCAAAATATCAACGATGGGGACGGCCATCGGACAGAAAAGGTCAACGATGGGGACGGCCATCGGACGAGCATGATGGAGGACGACCATCAAGAAGTGGAGGACGACCACTCAGCAGGGGACGGCTGCTCTCAAATTTATCATAACACAGGATGAGTGTTAGACAACTAAAATCAACAATGGGGACGGCCATTGGATAAAGTGATGAAGGACGATCATCAAAAGGTGGAGGACGACCACCTAGCAGGGGACGGCTGCTAAAATCAACGATGGGGACGGCCATCGGATGAGCATGATGGAGGACGACCATCAAGAAGTGGAGGGCGACCACTCAGCAGGGTACGGCTGCTCTCAGAGGTATCATAACACAGGACGAGTGTTAGATAAAAAGAAAATTTGTTGGCAATCTACTGGGGAGATAGTAAACACGGACGAGCGTTTACATCCAAGAAACAAAAGGTATAAGTGTTTGGTATTGTGTATAGATTAAAGATGCGGACGAGCATCCTTAAGACTATGATACGGACGAGTATCACGTAGAAACAAACTGACACGTGCTCAGAGCTGATGATACGGACGAGTATCAACTGGTTAACAAGGAACACGGACGAGTGTTGCATCTGAAAGTATCCTTCTGGGGAATAGTAGACACAGACGAGCATCTATATTCACGAAGACATAAGTGTTTGACACGGTGTATGGATTAAAGATGCGGACGAGCATCCTTAAGACTATGATACGGACGAGTATCATGTAGAAACAAACATTAGACGCAATGTTCTGAGATGATGGTACGGACGAGTACCAACTGGTTAACAAAGAACAAGGACTACTGTCGAATCTGCGGGGATATACATGGTGTATATAAGATACGGACGAGTATCTGAGTAGGTGTACCAATGAGTAGTGAGTATATAATGTATAGGTGGGTGTTTATCTGCTGGGGATATGACACGGACGGGTGTCAGGAAAGTGTATATACAAGTATAGGCGACCACGCTGGGGATATGACACGGACGGGTGTCAAGAAAGTGTATAGGTATATGTAAGTGCAAAGAGGGTGTCTTTGGCTTTCTGCTGGTGACACGACACGGACGAGTGTCAGGATGTATCTGCAATACTGGTGATCTTGGTTTGTAAAGTGTATTCAGGCAACCTACTGGGAAATGATGATACGGACGGGTATCAAAAAGGAGATATGCACTGGTGTTTGTGATATGGGGCAACTGCTTTTGCTGGGACTCTGATGGGGATGTATTCTGTATGCCGACAGATTGTCAATATTTTACAAGTGTTCGACTCACAACATGACTTATGATTATGCTATGCATTTGATTTTTGCCGTAATGCTCCGCATTAGACGGAATGCTACGCTTTGAGGGTGAATATGATGCGAATGCTATGATTATGCAAAGAGGCACCGATCCGGGATCCGGATCCCGTTGCCGCGGAGATCTCTGGTCGATCTGCTGAGGAAGACATCCCAGCTGGGGATGGGATCATTGGTAGATCTGTAGTTGTATCTGCTTGGGGATATACGTCATCGATTGACATATTCTTATAATACGGGACCCAGCTGGGGTTTGTAGAAGCCTTCCCTCTCTCTGTTGTGACTTCTTCGTGCGCTGCTCTTCTGAATAGAGGCCTGAAGCTCTGTGGGGAGATGATTCCTCGATTCTCGCATCCTGCTGAGGAATAAAGGCTACTCGGCTGGGGAATTGTGAGAGGCAACTCAGCTGGGGAGAGCAACTCAGCTGGGGATAGAACATTTCAGATGCTGTATGTTGATTTGGCAACTTCGCTGGGGGAATGGGCACCCTCGATGCTGTATGTTGAAGATAGACCGAGTTGATAAAGATTCGCCTACTTGCTGAGACGTAATCTGCATGCCCCAGGTTGCATTCTGGATACCTGCAATCCTGCAAAGATAAGGAAACGTACAAAGGGTCCCGAGGTATCCTTTACCGGATTCCGTCATAGGAAATAAGTACTTTCGAGAGTAAGTATATTCCCTGCAAGCATGTGTTTTATTTTCAGAGAGAGGCATCTGTACTTATGCAATTGTGTTTTTAGAGACATCAGACAACTCTTTGCAAAACATAAATGTAAAAACGAGACATGACTGAAAATCTGATTATATTAATTCGTGTGCCCTGAATTGGCAAGATACAGTCAGAGAAACATATCTCCTGAAATGAGGAGATTGTTACAAATTGAGAAATGAAGTGCTGGCGGTGTTGACGACGCTTTGAGGAGCTTCCTCTCCTGCTATGACTCGTATGACAATGACGTTCTTCTCGTCTTGCTTTCTGGAGAGAGTTGATTCTGATTGCAGCTTGATCCTTTGGGACTTACCAAGTTGTAGGTGATACAGACGAATTCAGAATGCAGTTGTTCGCTTATTCCCTTATTTTGCATGGATCGCCCTTTCGGGTTTTCAATCCATCGGGATACCCATTTTTGCCTGAGCTGTCCAATGCGGCTTTTCAACTCAGCGGGTGTACATCTTTTCATTTATTTCCCTTATTTTTGCCCGAGTCTTTTATTCTGTTTTTGACTCGCCGGGATGCCCTATTTTTGCCTGGACTTACATTCTGTTTTTATGTCCAGCGGGTCATTTTATGCGAAGTATTTTTTAACTGCATCTGAATTCACAGGGGACGGGAAATCTTCACCATCCATGGTGCTGAGCATCAGCGCTCCACCAGAGAAAACTTTCCTTACAACGAATGGTCCTTCATAATTCGGAGTCCATTTGCCCCTGTGGTCTGTATGAGGAGGGAGGATTCTTTTCAACACAAGATCCCCTACTTGGTACTCTCGGTGCCTGACTTTCTGATCGAAGGCTCTCTTCATTCTTTTCTGATATAACTGCCCATGACAAATTGCAGCCAATCTTTTCTCTTCGATCAGACTCAATTGTTCGAATCGGGACCGAACCCATTCTGCTTCACTCAGTTTAACATCCATCAATACCCGTAGAGAGGGTAATTCAACTTCAACAGGTAGGACTGCTTCCATACCATATACAAGCTGATACGGTGTTGCCCCAGTGGATGTTCTGATTGATGTGCGGTACCCATGCAAGGCAAATGGTAGCATTTCATGCCAATCTTTGTAGGTGACTACCATCTTCTGCACAATCTTCTTGATATTCTTATTTGCCGCCTCGACAGCGCCGTTCATCTTTGGCCTGTAAGGAGAAGAATTGTGATGTTGGATCTTGAAGTCCCGGCACAGCTCTGCCATCATTTTGTTGTTCAAGTTGGAACCATTATCAGTAATGATTCGCTCGGGCACTCCATACCGACAGATGATATCTCTTTTCAGAAATCTGGCTACCACTTGCCTTGTGACATTTGCATATGAGGCTGCTTCAACCCACTTTGTAAAATAATCGATGGCGACCAGGATGAATCTGTGGCCGTTCGAAGCAGTTGGCTCAATTTTGCCAATCATGTCAATGCCCCACATAGCAAAGGGCCATGGTGAAGATATGATGTTTAACGGATTTGGAGGCACGTGCACCTTATCTGCGTAAATCTGGCATTTATGGCATTTTCTGGCGTAAGCACAACAGTCTGCATCCATTGTGATCCAGTAATAGCCTGATCTTAACAACTTCTTAGCCATGGCATGCCCTCCTGCATGGGTACCAAAGGATCCTTCGTGCACTTCATGCATCAACAAATCTGCTTCTGTCTTGTCAACACATCTGAGGAGTACCATATCAAAGTTCCTCTTGTATAAAGATCCATCAGTGTTCAGAAAGAAACTTCCAGCAAGTCTTCTTAAAGTCTTTTTATCATTGGAAGATGCCCCAGGTGGGTACGTTTGATCCTCCAAGAAGCACTTGATGTCATGGAACCAAGGCTTATCATCTTTAGCAATATCTGCTGCAAATACATATGCTGGTCTATCAAGTCTCGATACTGAAATCTGAGGTACAAAGTTAGCAGCTTGAACTTTGATCATGGATGAAATGGTAGCAAGAGCATCCGCAAACTGATTCTCGTCCCGAGGGATATACTCAAGCTTGACTGTTGTGAAGAAAGTCAATAACCTTCTTGTATAATCCCTGTAAGGTATCAGATGATCTTGGTGGGTGTACCATTTTCCGTTGGTCTGATTGACTACCAAAGCTGAATCTCCGAATACGGTCAATGTCTTGATCCTGAGGTCAATGGCTTCCTCAAGACCCATAATGCAAGCTTCGTATTCAGCTTCGTTGTTAGTGCAGTTGAAAGTGAGCTTTGCCGAGAAAGGCATGTGAACCCCTTTAGGTGTAATGAGTACTGCACCAACACCGCGGCCATTCATGTTGACAGCCCCATCAAACATCATAGTCCATTCTTCTTCTGGGTCAGGCCCTTCAGTGTGAATAGGCTCTTCACGATCTTTTGCTTTAATGAACATGATGTCTTCATCGGGGAAGTCGAACCTCATAGGCTGGTAGTCATCAATGGGTTGCTCAGCAAGATATTCAGATAGTACACTGCCCTTGATGGCTTTCTGAGATGTGTACTGTATGTCGTATTCTGTGAGAATCATCTGCCATCTTGCAACCCGTCCGGTAAGAGCTGGCTTCTCGAAAATGTACTTAACTGGATCCATTTTTGAGATCAATAGAGTAGTATGGGTCAACATGTACTGTCTCAGTCGGCGAGCAGCCCACGCTAAAGCACAGCAAGTTTTCTCGAGCAGTGAATAACGCTGTTCACAGTCGGTAAACTTTTTGCTTAGGTAGTAAATTGCATACTCTTTTCGACCAGACTCGTCATGCTGGCCCAGCACACACCCCATCGACTCTTCTAATACTGTCAAGTACATAATCAGAGGTCTTCCTTCAACTGGAGGCATAAGGATTGGAGGTTCTTGCAAATACTCCTTGATCTTGTCAAAAGCTTTCTGGCAGTCTTCGTTCCACCTGACCGTTTGCTCCTTTCTTAACAGCTTGAATAAGGGTTCACAAGTTGCTGTAAGGTGAGATATGAACCGTGAAATGTAGTTCAATCGACCTAAGAACCCTCGAACTTCTTTCTCAGTTTTCGGTGCAGGCATTTCTTGAATAGCTTTGACTTTATCAGGGTCAACTTCAATCCCTTTCTCACTTACAATAAAGCCCAGCAGCTTACCGGATCGCACCCCGAATGTGCATTTGTTGGGGTTCAACTTTAGTTGGTATTTCCTCAGACGCTTGAATAACTTGAGCAGATTCACCAGGTGATCTTCCTCTGTAAGGGACTTGGCGATCATATCATCCACGTAACATTCTATTTCTTTGTGGATCATATCGTGGAACAATGTTACCATAGCCCGTTGATACGTTGCGCCAGCATTCTTCAGTCCGAATGGCATCACTTTGTAACAGAACGTGCCCCAAGGTGTGATGAATGTTGTCTTCTCCATGTCTTCAGGTGACATCTTGATCTGATTATATCCTGAAAATCCATCCATGAAGGAGAATACCGAGAACTGAGCCGTGTTATCTACCAATACGTCAATGTGAGGTAATGGGAAGTCATCTTTCGGGCTGGCTCTGTTCAGATCCCGGTAATCAACACACATTCTAACTTTACCGTCCTTCTTAGGCACAGGTACTATGTTAGCAACCCACGGCGGGTAGCTAGTCACAGCAAGGAACCCGGCGTCCCATTGCTTTTGTACCTCTTCCTTGATTTTCATAGCCATGTCTGGGCGAGTTCGGCGCAACTTCTGTTTGACTGGTGGGCATTCTTCCCTCAAAGGCAGCTTGTGCACAACAATATCGGTATCCAACCCTGGCATATCTTGATATGACCAAGCAAACACATCAACATACTCTTGAAGCAGATCTATCAGCTGTCTCTTCACTGAGTCTTGCAGGCAGGCCCCGATTTTGACTTCTTTTACGTCTTCCTCCGTACCAAGATTAATCACTTCAATCTCCTCCTGATGAGGAGTAATGACTTTTTCCTCCTGTCTCAACAACCTAGCTAGCTCTTCAGGAAGCTCATATTCTTCATCAACCCCTTCATCAGCTTGATTGATTGGATTGTCAGAGTCATACGATGTCATAGCCGTGCTGTTGTCGGTGCAGTCTGGAAGGCACTCTCTGCAAGGGTTAAATTGGTTCATTTTAGTGATTGATTTTAATCTTGCTTTAGAAAAAAGTGAAATGAAGTTACCATTTTGAAAACACCGCCATTTATTTTTTGTACAAAAAGAAAAATGGAAAAAACAGTGAGCATAAAAGAAAAAGGACTCGTTTGCAAAAAGATTGTCTGATATTTCATTAATTTAATCTTGTTTGCACAAAAGTACAGATGGCCCTGATTACAAAATGAGTCTTGTCATCTTGGGCAAGATGCAAGACTTTGATGCATGCTATAAAAGAATACAGGAAATAATAATTACTCTGCTCGAGTAACACTTATAATTTCCTGGGAAGACCAGTTCGAGACACTGCTCCCCGGGACCTTTGGACGAATCCAATTCTCCAGGTTGCGCTCCTCTTCCAGCTCGTCTTCCAGACAGTTGATAGCATCGGGGGTTAGCATTCCCCCACTGACAAATCCTGGCTCTGCAGCAGCCTTTGCTTGACGTTGAGTTGGTTTGTAACCCAACCCAAATTTGTCCTTCTTCTCCTCCACAGCTAAGACCTTGCCCCAGCCTTGGGCAGTTCCTTCTTCAACAACCTTCCGGGCTTGTTGATAAGACGACATTGGGGTACCAGATACAGCAGATGCTTCATTCACATTCAACGCTTCAAACCCCTGGCTCATTGTCTCATGGATCTCTCCATCCATTTCAATGTACTTGTAGGTTGCCAGGTGGCTGACAAAAATGTCCTCCTCTCCACAGATTGTGACAACTTGACCTTCCCACTCAAATTTTAACTTTTGGTGAAGGGTAGACGTTATAGCGCCAGCGGCGTGAATCCAGGGTCTACCCAACAAACAGCTGTAGGCGGGCTGAATGTCCATCACATAAAAGATAGTTTTAAAGGTCTGCGGGCCAATTGTCACGGGCAGCTCAATCTCTCCCAGAACCGATCTCTTTGAGCCATCAAAAGCTCTAACCACCAGGTTGCTGGGTCTCAATGCCAATCCATCATATTCTAACTTCACCAGAGCCTTCTTTGGTAAGACATTCAGGGAAGAACCTGTGTCCACCAGCACATGAGAAAGGACAGCTCCTTTGCATTCCATGGTTATGTGCAAGGCTTTGTTGTGATTGCGGCCATCCACTGTCAGGTCAGAATTGGTAAACCCTAGCCCATTGCTAGCAGTAACATTACCAACCACGGTTTCCAATTGGTTGACAGTAATCTCCTCGGGCACGTAAGCCGCGTGCAGTACTTTCAGTAGTGCATTCCGATGGGCTTCGGAGCACATGAGCAGTGAGAGGATGGAGATTTTGGATGGTGTCTGATGAAGCTGATCCACCACTTTATAATCGCTCTTTTTGATGATCCGCATAAACTCATCAACTTCCTGATCAAATGGAGTCTTCAAGGCTTCTTTGGCAGCTGGATCTTCCTGCACCGGGCCTTTTCCTTTTGCCTTGGCAGCAGCTTCTGCTTCGGCATTAGGTCTTTGGACTTGTGAAGCAAAGAGACGTCCGCTTCGGGTGAAGCCTCCGCCTCCGCCCACATTATCAATTTGTGGTGCAGGTGCTGTTGTTTCAAGAGTGATTCTTTTCCCTTCACAGTACAAGTCAGAGCCATAGTGCCAAGGGATGGCCCTATTGCTTTCATATGGTACAGGTCCAGGTACCGTGACGGTTACTGGACTGATTGCTGCTGCTGAGGGGACTGTTATTGTCTGCGGATCATAGAAGATTGTAACTGGTGCTCTGGTGGGAGCAGCACCTTCTGAATGGTAGGCAGAATGGTTTTCTGGATCGTAGAATATGGTAACAGTAGAGACATCTTCATGATTGATTGCTGGTGTTGTAGGAGGTTCTGTTGGAAGAACGTTGTTGTTGTTGATGGAGAGTCGAAGTGGACTGAAGCTGAAGTTGTAGCAGGAGAAACTGTTGAAAACTGATCATTGGGTAGAACAGATGAGGTACTTGCTGATGTTGCTGATGAATCGTCGGGAACAATTGTTGCTGTATTTGTAGGAGGATCTGAAACCGTTGTTGCTGAAGTTGTCGGGTTTGCCGGGAATGATGTAGTGATCTGCAGTAAGCCACTCTGAATAAGGCTGTCAATGCCATTCCTCAAGTCTTCACACCCATTCCAAGAAATATTGCAGTATGGGCACCCTAGTTCACACCCCGGAAATATATTGCTTTCACGGAGTTGAGCCTTGATTTCCACCAATGGTGTCCTGATCTGATCCACACTAGTTATCAAATAAGACTGTTGGTCTTCTTCAATGGCATTAATTCGGGGACCACCATGGTGTGGCATTGGGTTTTTATTGACATTGGGTGGAGGTGCGAAGTTCAGAGCCTTGGAGTCTACTAAGTCTTGTACCTTCATATGCAGTGCCCTGCATTTTTCTGTACTGTGACCAGGCGCGTTTGAGTGAAAAGCACACCTAGCATTAGAGTCATAGTTTCTTGGTAGACTGTTAGGATCCGGAGGTGCCAACGTTCTTAGCTCAACCAGGTTGAGTTTCAGAAGCTGTGGCAGCAAAGCAGCATACGGCATTGGAATCGGGTCGATCACTCGATTAGCTTGAGACGGCCTCTGTTGGAATGGCCTCTGTTGATTGTTGTTGTTGGAGTTGTTGTTGTTGAAGTTTCTTGGAGGATACTGATTCTGATGATGATACTGAGGTTGTGGTTGGAAGCTTTGTTGAGGAGGTTGATAGACTGGCAGAGGGTGTGCTGGAGCAGGGATAGTGACTGCTGCTATGGACCTTTGAACATATTGGGGCCTACCCCTGTTGGTATGAATGGCATTGGTCTCGCCAGCTCTTCTAGGGCCTGCAAAAGGCTTCCTTGTACTGCTGGACGAACTGGCGCCATTATCGGAAATTTTACCCATTTTTAACAGGCTTTCAATTCTCTCCCCAGCTATAACAACATCTGCGAAGCTAGTGGACGAGAAAGCAGCCAACCTGTCAATATACGTTCCCTGGAGAGTGTTCATAAACATGTCTGCCATTTCTCTCTCAGACATTGGTGGTTGAACAGCAGCAGCCAATTGCCTCCATCTCTGGGCATATTCTCGGAAACTTTCCCTTGACGACTGTGACATGCCCATCAGGAGAGTCCTATTGGGTGCCAAGTCTAAGTTGTATTGATACTGTCGGATGAAGGCCTCTGCCAGGTCCTTCCAGCATCTCACAGTTGCCCTTGTCAAGTGGGAATACCATTCCCTTGATGCTCCAGTCAAGCTATCTTCGAAGTAAAACATCCAAAGTTTCTCATCCATCGTATAAGCTTTTAATCTTCCCAGGAATGACTGCAAATGAGTTCGGGGGCATGAAGTCCCATTATACTTTTCGAAACATGGAGGCTTGAACTTATGGGGGATCCTGACCCCGTCTACCAGCCCCATGTCCATGACGTCGAAGCCCAGAGAACTTTGAGACTCCAGTGATCTCAATTTTTCAGCTATCTCATCCAAACGCCTATCATAGGCCTCTTCTCCAGCACCCATGACTGTGAATTGGTCCTCCTGAGGATCCTCTTGAAGCACTCTGGCTGCAGTAGCCGTTCCCTGAACGTTTGCGGGGATGTGGATCTCAGGATGTAGGTGTGGACCAAATATAGGGGGGTTAACATGTGGTTGCACTCTTTCGTTGTTACTGGTGCCAGCAGTTCCCACATGGGGGTCATCCTGAGTTCTCCCCTCTACCAGAACTCTGAGCCTCTCCTGGCTTTGAGCTAAATTATTCATCACTTCCATGAACTGAGTTATTTGGGTTCTCATCTCCACCCTTTCATTAGCCATCTGGGTCCTGGCCTCATTGAGGTCTTGCTGCAACTGGTCCATCTGGATGCCCGGAAGGTTGTTTCTTGTAGGGTACCTGTGTGGCCTGTTGAGAGGGAATAACCTGCGGCGAGCAATAATTCCTGAATGTCACAACAGAGGTTAGAAACAATAAAACAAAACCTACAAAACAAACAAAAGGGTTAGTATGCAATGCAGTATGCTTATTTGCTATCAAGGTATCCGGCTTGGTCTTCAGTTTTGACCCGTCCAGACCCTTGAAGATGATGCTGTTGAAGTTGCTTTTGAAGTGAACCCAGATGGAAACAAACACAAATATATTACAAAGGTAAAATAATACAAATTGTTCATTTTTTACAACACTAGCCCTCTAAGGGGTCAAAAATACATCACCAAAAGCAAAAGTACATGGAAAAGGAACAACAACAAGCAAATAATCAGACTCCAAGGCCAAACTCATCCTCGCGAACTTCCTTAAGAAGTGCTTCGGTCACAGGATCAGCCGGATGCTCCGTAAGATTCCTGATGAGAAGGTTTCTTGTTGCAACAGCTGTAGCCAATTTCTTGTTCTGGCTTTGATCTTTGGATTTCTTCACTCCAGCTTTGATTCTTAGCTCTGAATTTTCCTCCTGGGCTGCTGCCAGGGCTTTTTCCATCTGCTCCATCTTATCTTGAACTCTCTTGTCTTCTAGAGTACGGGCCTCAGTGATCCGGACCCACCTGGCCTGACTTTCCTTCAAGTACAAGTCTGTTCTTGCTCTTTGGAACTGGGCTTCTTTACAAGCATTCTTCAGAATCTGCTCACCAGCTTTAGACTTGTTGATATAATCCCCAGACTTCTCAATCTTGGTCAAATGCTCCACTCTCAACTTTTCCAATCTTTCAATCTCCCTCACACCTTCACTCCTCTCCCTGAGGGTCTTCTGCAAGGCTTGGGATAACTTCTCATTTCTGTCCTTCAAGCTTTCAAACTCTTCCAGGCTGACTGTTGCTGGAGGTGGTGCTGAAGATGACTCAGGCATGTCTTTGATGGTGAAGGGCAATCCTGAGATTTGGGCCCTAGCATAGGACCACTCATGATATTGGGCTGATGCCACATTATTGCACTTCCCCAGAATGGTGATTCCCTTGGTTTGAACATGATCCCAGGCCCAGGCAGCCTGTCTAACAGTTGCCAGACTAACCTTGTTCTCACAGTAGAGGGTCTCAGCCAAGTCCTTTTCCCTAGGAGCATGAACCAGTGCATAACCCAATTGCCTCTTGAACAGCAGGGGGTTGTAATTGATACTTCCCTTGACTCCTACCAAAGGCACATTAGGAAAATGCCCACAGCTAGTGATTATGTCTCTGCCCTTGGTACTTTGATTGCACCACCTGATATCTGCTGTAGTTAGGACAGAAAGTCTCCTTGCCCAGTTGCTTTGCTGGTGAGGGTTTAGGAATGCATCTGTCTTAGGTAGATGCTTGAGAAGCCAGGCATGGAATAGTGGAGCACAAATCCTCACTAACTTCCCTCTCTGTTTCTCATTCCTCTGATGTACTGAGTAATAGAGATCACCCAACAAGGTAGGCACTGGGTTCTTCAAGATGAACAAATGGATTGCACTCTTGCTGATGAATCTGGGCTCATCTGCAAATAACACAATTCCATACACACTTAAAGCCAACAGAGCACAAACAGCTTTCCACTCCCCCAGGGAGGCCTTCAGACTAGCTTGAGAGATTAGGAAGTCCAGCTGTAATCCAGGGACACTAGATTTAGAGGTCATGTGTTGTTCAATCAAAGCAGGTTCCAGGTGCAAAGCTTTGGCTATCTCCCCACTGCTGGGAAAATCCATTTCAGGATTGAATGGGATCTCCCTCTTGATAGGCAAACCAGTCAAAGATGAGTATTCTTCCAAAAGAGGACCCAACTGGAAGTCTTGAAATGTAAAGCATCTCAATGGGGGGTCATAGAACTGAATGCAGGTATGAATCAGGCTCCTCTGAGACGGGTCCATGTCCATAACTAGGTCAAGTATGTCCCCATAATGTTCCCTGAACAAAGGGATGTAATCTGGTGTAATCAGGGTTTGGATCCTCCTGAGGTCTGACAAATCTGGTTGGAAGAAATGATAGGTGATGTTGTTCTTCTTTGGAGCCATGATGTTGAAGACTGAGCAGAATGCTGAAGCAGGGAGAGCCACTGATTGGCTGGTGCTGAAGCAGACAGATAAAACTGAAACAGATGCTGATGAAGATGGGTCAAAGCTGCAGATGGGGTCAAAACCAAAACCTGATGAACAATGGATACCCTGAAAAACAAATAAGCACATGTTAATATGATGCAATGAGTATGCATGCAAATGAAATGCAAGGGTCTGTGACAGAGCTGGATCTGAATAAATGCCTTGGTATAGATCCATGTGTGTCTAAGAATTCCAGATGGAGGTCTAAGAAATCCAGTAACCAAGGTAGGGGACTCAAATAAAGAGCCACATGTCCAGGGTTTTAGAATCACAAGAACTATCCAACATGAAGCATTCTTAACAAAGTCAAAGTAACAGGGTATTCTGAGGTCAAGGTACCTGCAAACCTGTAAACAGCCCAACCCCCTCACAGGTAGTGATCTAGAACAAGGATCCTCAGACTTGGATCTGTTATGAGAAGTGTAAGCACTTCTAACCCGGAGGTACAGTGTTTACAATTACCATAACAATTCCTCCTCTAATTCACCTCAATTTCTGAAGGTCAATACTAAAAGGTCATCCAGACTTAGCAGGCTTCCCAGATCACCCTAGCATTGCAGGAAATCTGCAACACAGAGTTCTCAAGAAGAAACCCATATCTGAACCGTGTTTCATATTCCCGCACCAGACTGAAAATTGACTGGGAAAGAATATGATTCACTCTAGCCTAGGTGTCACTCAGGTCCCAGGTATAGGACCTAAACTCTCAATGGAACCCCAACCCACCAAAACAATCCAGATCCAACACAGACAGCATGACAGTATGATATATATGAAAACTGTAAAGAAAGCAATAAATAAAGCTGTACAGAAAGCAGTAAATAAAGCAAATATACAAACACAAATAACACCTAACACCCCAGTAAACACAAATCAAACAAGCGCTAGGAGGAACCCACAAAAAGGAACCAGAAGCCCTGGTTGCCTCTCACACTTCCCCAGCAGAGTCGCCAAGCTGTCGCTCCCGACAAATGAAAACGGATCATATGAAGGTACAGACGCGAACGGTCGGCGAGGGGAACAGTGAGAACACACAGCCGTGAACTCACTGGAGAATGAAAAGAGTCGCCAGCTAGGCATTTTTATCCCGGAGGAAAGGTAATGCTGCATAGACCTAGAAAGAGATGGATAAGACGGTTTGCGAACCAGAGAGACTGAGAAAGGGGGTTGGTTACAACCTGGGAAGGTATTAGCACCCAGATTGTCCGTCGTACTCGACGGGATCCACGCTTAAAAGATTTGTGTTTTAAAGGGGTAGTGTCAGTGCAATTTGTGTATAAAGAGCTGAAAGCAATATGTACAGGTGTCAGTGTAAAGTGTATAAGTGATGTGAAGTACGAAAGTGTCAGTGTGAGAAATGGAATAGGATGCTCAAGATCATGAGGCTTAAAGAATAAAGCTAGAAAGAGGGGGAATGTACAGAGACTTTTGTTCGATAACTGTTAAGTTATGCCTACGTATCCTCTCGTGCAATGAGGAAGTCAGAACACCGTAGTTCGACCCAAAGAGACTGAAAGGATGAATTGACTTGCGAACTGCTTGCTTGCCTATGCTCAAGTGTATGACCTGTCTGGCTCAGGTGCTTACTGTCTTGCATTAGACGGAAGAAGCAAGTTCTCGGTTGTGAGTGAAGATGATGAGAAAAGAATCCCGAAGGAGACGATTATTGTTTGTTTTTGTATTTTCAGTCTTTTATTGCTTGTGGAAGTTTGTCATAGGAAAATGAGCTTAAGTCTAAACCAATGGGTTAGTAAACTCATCACATCTTCCCTCTGATTAGGGGTAATGAGAATACCTTAAGTGTGAAGTCAGATTCTCACACTTAATCACCTTTGGTGTAGGATTAAGATCATTAACCTACTTGTGATTATTTAGATGTTTTTGTGATTTTTGTTTAGTGTTAAGTAATGAGGTTAAGCCATAATCAGGGATTAAACAGACTCATTACACCATCCTAAAAGAAGGATAATAGATGAGAATGTTTAAGCTGAGGAAAACTCCTCAACTTAATCCATGATTAGGGATTAAACCCATGACAAAACAAGCCTTTGATTAAGTGGATTTTATTTAATGGTATGATGATGAAGTGATTTTTATGATTTGTAAGACAACTTGAGGGGGACTTGTCCATTAACACTAGGGTTAGTCCTTCTTAACCACTTAAGGAAGAATTAGAACCCTGATGCAAGGCCCAAGTTACAAGTGTGATGTCTTGATGATTATTAGATGGATTAATTAAGAGATTTAAACACATAAAGGGTTTAATACTTAGGATTAAAGTTATACACTCCATCCTAAGAGAAGGATGCAGGCATAAGCTTAATCACAAAGTCTTAAAGCCTTTAGGGTTTAGTCTCTGATTATGAGGTGAGAAGAGAGGACTCAAAGAGAGACACAAAGGTAAAAACTACGGGGGGACTAATCAAAACCCTAATTCATTGTCATGCTTGGATGATCCTAAGGTTTGTGAGGTTTTCAAGAACAATCTTCAAAGGAGCCACCAGGAAGCAGATGAACAGGATCAAGAGAAGCAAAGTGACTTGCTTCATTCAAGAAGTCAAGTCACTTGAAGAAAGAAAGTGGGGAGAACAAGAATGAGCAAGCTCAAACTCAAACACATATAAGAATGCAGCAATGGATGTAAGAGAGATGAAAAGGAAAAATTATGAGAAGTGAAGGCAAATTCACTTCTCAAGTTCACTTACCACCTGAAATGTTAGAAGGAAATGCAATGCAATGCAAGATGAGATGAAATGATATGATGCTAAGCAAAACCAGAAGCATGTTGATGATGATTATGATGCTATAAGATGATGCAAACATGAGGCAAGGCAATGGAGATGTTCATACAAGATTATGAATGCATATGATGCAAGCTAAGGAGCATGAACAAGCATGAAATGTTATGAATCATACAAGACAAATGGCATGGCAAATGTGTAATGCAATGATCAATGATGCTTCATACATGTCTTAAGATGCCAAATGAACCACAAGAATGTACAATATGCAATGACAAGTCATGTTATGCAAGGAAATGCAAGAGGGATGCAAGAGAAGGCCCAAATTAGGGTTTACAAAGCAAACATCAAACACAAACTCAAAACAGAAGCAAACCTTAACATAAAAAATGGAAAATGGTACCCAAAGAAACCCTAGACCTATAATGAACCACTGCCCAAAGGGGAGCTCTCAACTCTCAACCAAACTCAAGTTATGAATTTTACAAGTTATTAGGGTTTTTTAGGGTTTGTAACAAAAGAAATGCCAATCAATTAGAAAATGCAAGATCAAATCTTGGCCTTTTTATCCTTGGAAGTTCATGTCAAATGGAAAACAATACAAAAAGAATCAATGTCTCAACCCTTACCAAAAGGCAGAAATGAATTTTCAAACATATGATCAAAATAATGCATCAAAAATGATTTAATTCAATGAAAAATTCTTAAAACGCATCAAGATCAAAAAAGAAATTTGGTTTGAAGGTTGGACAATGTTTCTAAATGTCTTAGAACATTTCATGAATTTTTTTGTAATTTTTAAATACCTAAAAGTATTTTTAATTAATTAATTCTCATTAATCAATTAAAAATAATCTTTTAAATATTTAAAAATACTTTTTTAATGATAAAAATAAAATAAAAAATATTTTTGTGTCATAAAAATTAATAAAACCTTAAAGAAAAAAGTTTCATAATTTTTATGATTTTTTGGCTATTTTAAATAAATTGTACAAATTAAATGCAAGAAAAATGAATAAAAATGAATTAAAACTGAAGTATGCAGGATGGATGGCCAGGATGCGTCCAGGGTTCAAAAGGGGTTGACTGCGCGCCAGAATGAGGGGCCAGGATTGCCTCAGATCAAATTAACTTAAATAATAATTAATTAGGCTAACACGTGGATTAGGGCATAAGTGAAATGATCTGGGCCATCAGAATGGGAGGGAAGTCAACAAGTCAAGGGAATCGTACGCTCGAAATTCAAACTGGCATTAATCACTGGATTAAGCCCTAATTACATTCAGGTGGCCGGAGAAGACCTCCGGTCATCTTCTCCGGCCAGAGGGTCACCTGAAAATCTTCAAAACCTCCCAAAACGCAAAATAAATGAAAACTAAGCTATGGGAAATGATCCCCAACACCTCACGAACCAAACCCCTCTCTCAAAACAAATTTATCTAACCTAAACAAGCTGAATCGAAGAAAACAAATTCTAGGGTTCGTGAGCTTCAAACAGCAATTAAACTCTTAAAACGCAACCATTTTCAAAACCAATGGTACCAGAATGATCAGCAAGACATGTAGAGCAAGTTTGTAACGATCAAATTGATTTCTGGAAAAATTAATTTGGAGCTACCTGAGATTTGCAACCTTTGATTTTGGAACTTTCAGGCCCTCTCTCCTTGCTCAATCTACCCCTTAGAACCCTCTGATGATGTTGGAATACCTTGGAACAATTTAAGTAAGCTGGATGGTGAGATTCGAATGCTCCTGCTCCAAGCTCAGTCAACAATGGCAGATGAGATTCTGGCTGATTCAGGCCATGGTGATGAGTTGTATGAGGTCTATGCAATGTGCAAAGAAGATTGGTGGTGTTGGTTTATGTGTTTGTGGGCTAGAATGAGGGATTCGAATGAAACTGCAAAAGGGAGTGTGAAATGGCAGTGAGGTGTTTTGGTTGTTTCAAGCTCTGGTTCTTGATGCTTTGGGTTCTATGGATCAAGGTGAGATGAATGGAGGCAAAAGTTTGGGTGTTTGCAGGCTGTGTAATGAGATTCGATAGAACTTGCAAGTTGGGAGGTTTTTTGTGTAAGTAGTGAATCTCTATGTTTCAGCCTTGGTTCTCATGTGATATGGTTTGCAAATGAATGAATAAACAATTCTGATTGGCCTCTTGATGTGACATGGCCTGCTATGATAGGTGAGTTTGCTTTTGCATAAAATCCACTTTTGTGTAAGATAGGGCATGGTGTGATGCTAGGCAAGTACAAGTTGGGTGCTGGTGCAGCAAAAGGTGAGGGAGAGGCTAGCCCAAAGTCAGCTTCCAATGCTGCAACTTGTAGGAAGTGAATCATGAGTTTTTGCAACTTGGCTAGTTTATGTTTCACATGTGATCTTTGCATAACCAAACATGAAACCAAGGGCAAACTTAGTTCAAATCTGATTTTTAGGACTTAGAGGATGTTTACATGCTGGTTTGACATGAATTAGAGGCTGCATTCATGCATTGATTCAAGACTTAGCAAAATTTCCACTTGGTGCATAACTTGAAAAACAATGATTTTTGGCAACTTTGCATGGCCATAACTTTTGATCCATGAAGAGTTAGATCATGTTCTTGTACTTTTTGAAAAGGGAAAGATGAGATCTACAACTTTCATGACCAAAGTTTTTCCATTTGAAGCCTTTTTGGATCATGAATCAAGGCTTGAAAATTGACCTAAAATGATGCATTCTTGAAAAGTCAACTATGCCCAAAAAGTCAACATTTGCAAAAACCCTAAATTTTTGATTTTTATGAACTTCAACCTTCTTCCATGATCAAATAAAGATCATATACACTCAAAATGATGAAGATCACCCATTGGTTGGGTCATTGGGGGCCTCAGATGCCCTGATTTCGCACTGACTTGTCTGAAAAGTCAACTCTTGATCAGATGACTTCCCCATGGAATTTCTTCATGAAAATTGATATGCATACTCCCTATACCATATAGAGACCAATGGAAACAAGAATGACCAAAAAATTTGGAGTTATGGCCTCTGAAACCAAAACCCTAATTTTCAGTCAGCTGTGCAGTTCATCCTGGCTCTGCATCCACTCAAACCCTAGTTCTTGTGATCCCTCTGCAATTTTGACTTTGAGGAGATGGAATATGATGTAAGAACACACATGGACCCCTTTGAGTTGATTAGTGGCCTTTGGAATGGCCCAAGATACCTTTGGCTTGCTCAGATCACAAACCCTAGGTGCAGATGACCTAGAAACTATCCAGTGAATCAAAAATGGGATATGAGATGATATGGTTGTGTTTATGCATATGAGATGATCACAAGCCATGTGTGAATGGGTGAGGGCAAATTTGGGGTGTTTACACTCGCTTCTTCCGTCTAATGCAAGACAGTTAGCACTTGAGCCAGACGAGTCATACACTTGAGTATAAACTAGTAAGCAGTTCACAGTCAATTTATTTCCAGTCTCTTTGATTCGAACTACGGTTTTCTGACTTCCTCATTGCACGAGAGGATACGTAGGTATAACTTAACAGTTATCGAACAAAATTCTCTTTGTCATCCCCCTCCTTTAGCATTATTTTCAAAGCCTCAGTTCCTGAGCAATTCACCTTTTTGCACTGACACTTGTACTTTCTTTCCTTAGCTTTTGCACACAGATAGCACATACACTTACCCCTTTTAGCACAATCTTGTAAGCGTGGATCCCGTCGAGTACGATGGACGATCTGGGTGCTAATACCTTCCCAGGTCGTAAGCAACCCCCTTTCTCAGTTTCTATGGTTCGCAACCGTCTTATCCATCTCTTTCTAGGTTTATGCAGCATTACGTTTCCCTCGGGATAAAAATGTCTAGCTGGCGACTCTATTCAATTCAACCTCATTTCTCTTTTCGCCGACGATTCGCGTTTGCACCAGGATGTAAGTCCGGGGAGCGACAGCTTGGCGACTCTGCTGGGGACCTTATATTGCAACCAGGGCTCCTGGTTCTTTTTTTTGTGGGTTTCTCTAGCGCTTGTTTGATTTGTGTTTATGGGGGTGTTATGTGCTATGTGTGCTTTCTATTTATTGCTTTATTTATTGCTTTCTGTACAGCGTTATTTATTGGTTTCATTTATTGTTTATGCATTTCATATTATTGTCATCATATCATGTGCTGGATTTGTTGGTTTACCTTGGTGGGATGGGTATCTCAGTGAGCAAGGTTCCCCACCGGGAGCCTGAGTGACACATAGGATTAGAGTGGCTTCATATTCTTTCCCATTCCATTTCGGTCTGGTGCGGGAATATGAAACACGGTTCAGACATGGGTTTCTTCTTGAGAACTCTGTGCTACGGATTTCCTGTAGTGCTAGGGCTATCTGGGAAGCCTGCTAAGTCTGGATGACCTTTTTAGATGACCTTCAACATCTGAGGTGAATTAGAGGAGGATTCTTTATGATTAGGGTAAACACTGTACCTCCGGGTTATAAGTGTTTACACTTCTCATAATAGATCCAAGTCTGAGGATCATTGTTCTAGAACAATACCCGTGAGTGGGTGGGGATGTTTATAGGTTTGCAGGAACCCTTGGCCTCAATATACCCTGTTACTGGATATTGTTTTTAAGGTTACACTATTTTGGACTGATTCTATGAAACCCTGGACTTGTGACTCTTTATTTGAGTCCCCCACCTGGTTACTGGTTCTCTATCCTTCATCTGGATTTCTGAACACTCATGGACCCTATCAAAGCAAAATGACAAATCCAGCATTTGATCACAAACCCTTGCATATCATTCTGCATACATCATTTTGCATCATTTTAACATTTGTCTATTTGTTTTACAGGGTATCCACATCATCTTTTGTTTGGTTTTGATTGTTCTTCTGCTCAGCCATCTTCATCAGTTACCTTCCTCAGAGATCTTCTTCAACTGATATCTTCTCCAGTTGTTTTCATCAGTATTTCTCCTCAGTTATCTTCATCAGCATCCATTGTCAGTATGGACTCATCCAGGAAGAGCAACATTACTTATCATTTCTTTGAGCCCTCCCTAGCAGGCATCAGGAAGATTCAGGCACTTATCACTCCTGATCATGTCCCTTTATTCAGGGAACATTATGGTGGTATTATGGACATGATAATGGACTTGGATTCATCACAAAGGAGAATGATTCACACTTGCCTTCAATTCTATGACCCTCCTCTCAGATGTTTCACTTTTCCAGACTTTTAGATGGGTCCTTTGTTGGAAGAGTTTTCCATGTTGTTGGGTGTCCCCATCAGGATAGGGATTCCTTTCAACCCTGAGATGACTGCTCCTAGGAATGAAGACATAGCTAAGGCCTTGCACTTGGAAATCACCCTCATTTATCAGCATATGACCACCAAGGCTGGAATCCCAGGCCTCCATTTGTACTTCTTGATCACTCAGGCCACCAGTCATGCTGCAGTTGGGAAGTGGGAAACTGTCTGTGCTCTCCTGGCTCTTAGTATATATGGAATCATCCTGTTTGCAGACGAGCCTAAGTTTGTAAGCAAGAATTATATCCACCTCTTCTTGCTGAAGAATCCAGTTCCTACCTTGTTAGGGGATTTATATTACTCAGTGCATCATAGAAATGAGAAGCAGAGGGGAAGATTAGTCAGGTGTTGTGCACCTCTCTTTTACTGTTGGTTATTGAGACACCTGCCAAAGACAAAAGCTTTCTTGAATCCTCATCAGTCAAGAAATTGGGCTAAGAGAATGATTGCTCTAACTTCAGAAGAAATCAGGTGGTGCACTCAGAGCACCAAGGGCAGGGACATAATTACAAGCTGTGGGCAGTATCCCAATGTACCTCTTATTGGATTAAAGGGTTGCATCAACTACAATCCTTTGCTTTTCAAAAGGAAGTTAGGGTATGCCTTAGTACATCCACCAAGAGAGAAGGATTTAGCAGAGACCCTTTACTGTGATATTTAGAATAATCATGCCATCACCCGAGAAGCAGCCTGGGCTTGGGATAACATACAGACAAAAGGGACTGCTATTCTTGGCAAGTGCAACAACATAGCTTCAACTCAGTACATTGATTGGTCTCGCATCAGAGGACAAATTACCCGCATGCCATTCACCCTGGAGGATGTGCCAGGGCCATCAGCAGTAGAGCCTCTAGCTACAGTCAGTTTAGAGGAGTTTGAGAAGCTGAAAGAGAGGAATACCCAGCTCTCTGAAGCTCTGAAGAAGACCCTCTGGGAGAGGAATGATAGTCGTATGGACAATGAGAGGTTAGAGAAGCTCCGTATCGAGCATATGACTAAGATTGAGAAGACTGACGATTACATCAGAAAAGCCCGAGCAAGGGAATTGGTATTGAAGAATGCTTGCAAAGAAGCTAAGATTCAGAAAGCCAGAGCTGAGAACTACTTGGAAGAGAGTCAGGCTAGATGGATCACGATCACTGAGGCTCGTTTGCAAGAAGATCAGAGGACACAGGCTAGGATTGAGCAGTTGGAAGCTAATGAGAAGAAGAGTCATGAAGCCTTGTTAGCAGCACAGAAGGAAATCTCCGAGTTAAAACTCTGGGCGGGGTTGAAGAGATCAAAGGACCAAGACAAGTACCAGAAGTTGACAAGTGCCATTGCCACCAAGAACCTTCTTATCAGGACCATCACAGAGCATCCAGTTGGACCAGTGACTGATGCTCTCCTGAAGGAAGTCAGAGAGGATGACTTTGGGCTGGATGTTTGATTTCTTTGAACTTGTATTTTATTTTGGGTTGGACATTATTTCTCATGATAACTTGGTTGTATTCCTCGACTTTGTTGTATTTTGACCCACCATGGGAACTTTTTGTAATCATAAACTATGTACCTTTTATATATTTGTAATATATGGTTTATGTATTACTTGGATGTTCTTTTGGGCTTCATTTCTCTTCAACATCTTCATTCCCAGAGGTCTGGAAGGTCAAAACCAAAGAACCAAACCGGATACCCTTGGAAGAAAAATAGGCATACTGCATTGCATATTAACCTCATTATTTGTTTTGTAGGTGTTTTTGTTGTTGTTTTCTCACTTTGCTGTGTGTTTCAGGAAACATTGCTTGTAGGAGGGTTTTCCCCATCAATAGAGTTCACCGGTATCCTACAAGAAACAACCTTCCGAGCTTACAGATGGACCAAGTTCAGCAAGATTTGACTGACGTGAGAACTCAAATGGCTAATGAGAGAACTGAGATGAGGGCTCAGATGAACCAGTTCATGGCAGTAATGACTGGGTTGGCCCAAAGTCAAGAAAGATTAAGAGAGGTTGTCGAGCGGAAAACTCCCGAAGAGAATCATCCAGGTACAGGAGGTATTAGTAACAATGATCACGGAAAGCCACGAACAGATGCGCCAGAGTTTGGGCCTCACCTCAACCCTGAAGTCAATGCTATCAGGAATACTCAAGGAAACACAGGAGGTCGTGCCTTGCAAGAAGACGCTCAAGAGGAACATTTTACAGTAATTGGTGTAACACCCCAAAATTTGCCCTCTCATTTTCATATTTAGCATATCACTTTGCATTTTGCATAGCATTTTTCATTCATAGTTTCATGAAATAATCAAAAACATTGCATCATAACCATCACAGCAGGGGCATAGGTTTGTGATCAGTGAACAAAGCAACTGAAGGCTATACAAAGGCTATCAAAGGACCACAAAGCTTTTCAACCTTGTGTAAATGGTCCACAATATCCTACAAGTATTCACTTGAAGCCACAAGTCCTATACAGAGGTGTTATGATCAAGGGAGGCAAGCAATGCAACGTCTCCCAGCAAAAAGGAGTCAGATGAGGGTTTCTAATGAACTGGGCTTATCAATGAGACTTTGGTCCAAGCATGGTTTCATGGTTCTCTACATGATGTCAAGTACCTATGGTTCAAATTTCACCATTGGACTCATTTTGGAAGGCCCTCAATTGTTCAGTTGATTGAAAATCAGAAAATTGGAGAAAAGTCAACCAGGATGAGTAAAAGGTCAACTCTTGAATTTTTGGGATCAAAATCATGAAATTATGATCACAAGGCTCTTAGGGACCAATTTGAATCAAGAGAGAATGGAAAAAATCAAGAAAACTAAAACTTACCATTTTTGGAAAGTTTGGGTTTCCAAAAATGGCAAGTTTTGGTCACTGTTGTAGCCACTTCAAGAGAGGTTTTTTCCCAAAAAAAAAGTCCTATGAAAAGTATACCTTGAGAAAATGAAAGAGGACATCCTAAGCTTCAAAACCATAGGTGGAACTCCTTCATAGGATCAAAATTGAGAAAGATATGGCCGTTCAAAGTTTGAAAAAAAAAAACAAGGCAATACAGCAGGATGAATCGATTCATCCATGTATGAATCGATTCATAAAACTATTATGAATCGATACATCCATGTATGAATCGATTCATAATGCGTTTTTTTGCTAAAATTAGCTTTCTCTTCAGTATGTATCGATGCATAACCTTATGAATCGATTCATGATGCTGTTTTTTGCCATTTTGCTGTTGTTTTTGATGCAAAACAAGGGGGAATGCTATGCTATCTTTGGGGTTGAACGTGGAAATGATTGGTACACATTCTATAGCTCATTTAGCTTCACTTTGGCCTCAATTCAAGCTTCACCATTGCTGCTACATCAAAGTGGTCTTCACCACAAATGTTCATGAGCTAGAGTACACTAGATTCATTGGTTTCAAGCTGAATTATGCCATTGATCCTTGTTACATCAGCAAGTTATCATTGAATGTATGCAGGTCCATTTTAATTGTTGTGCATCCCACAAACTAGAGAGCAAACTCAAGCTGAAATCCTTGAACTACTAAGCTTGTGTTCCACTTCACTAATCTCCATCATAAGCTTCATGGTGTTGGATGCATTAGATTGGTTCTAATTGAAGAAAGTTCTAGAAATCCAGCTGGCATAACTGTCCCAACTAACTTCACTCACTTAACTCACTTCAACCAAGGCTTGTTAACTCTGGTTCTAACTGTTAACTAGAGGTTCAAGGCTCTATATAAGGAGGAGTGGTGCTAGAGTGCAAGGTTCAACTTCATTCTTCACTAAAATCACACCAAATTCTCCAAGTTTTCTCTGCATTTTCTCTGCAAAATCACTGCATTTGGAAGGATCAAGCCTCCATAACCATAGCATTGATCTTCTCCTTCATTGTGCTTCATCTAACACCATTCATAGAGCATTTTTCATGGAGTTTTGAAGCTGAAATTTTGGAGTTACTTCTTCTGAATTTTCTGCATTTTTGCTTCCATACTCCTTGGTCTTCATCTACAACACTTCAATCTTCATCAAGTCATCATCAACATCAAGATTTGAAGCTTATTCATGGAGTTTATGGCTTGAATCCTCCAAAATTTACTTCTGAATTTTTCTGCATATTCATTAATTCCTCAAGATTCTTCACCAACAAAGTGTTTATTTCACTTCACAAAGAATCAATCTCAATCAAGGAAGCCGTAGGAACCTCCTCTCTGGTTTTCTTCAACAAAATTCAGCACTACATTTCAGGTTTCATATTCAATTCTTCTGACATGAATTCTTATTTTTCTTGTTGTTTTATGTTGATTGAAGCTCAATAGGAGCAGTGCTTGTGCTGGCTAGTTGATATGCACCCTAGGTGCTTAGATTCAATTGTTAGGTTGATTCTTGTGAGCTTCGATTTGCATTGTTTGTGAACCTTAGGAGAAAACTAAGCCTAGGTTAGTGATGTGCTTGAGGAGACGAATCTATCCATGGTCTCATTTTTCAATTTGGTGAACATTTGTCCAAGCCCTAACCGGAGAGTGATCGGAGAAGATGACCGGAGTTTAGCTCCGGTGACCGGAATAGTGAGTCTAGCATTAGGATGAGAACATGTCACAACCGTTAGATCAGTTTCCATCCAGTGCACCAAAATCTGCCACCACATTAAGGAACATGTGCCAACCATGTGCCATCATTTATGAAGATTTTTTTTTAGACCACTATCTGCACCCCTGCATGTGTGAGTCCAGCCCAATTCAGTTCATTTTTTTTCACTTCCTGCACCTCCCTTCATTTCTTTTATTTCTCTTTCCTATTTTTGTTTTCATATAATTCAGTTTGACTTTAATCCATTAAAAATAGTTCTATTCATCTAAAAATTCTCAAATAAATCATGGATATTCCTTTTGTTTCTAGTTTTTTTATCATATTTTTATTTTATCTTTTCATTGATCCACGTGCCAGAATTAAATCTCCATTGTGCATAGCTTCTTTTTCTTCTTTTCTTGACCAGTCTGTCTTGTTTATTTTCTACAGCTTTCAATATTTGGAGTTTTGATCCCATTCTTTTTGAATTGTGTTCCTGAGATCTTGTAGTTTTCATGTGATTTTTCTCAGAATTTTTAGAAAATTATTTCTGGAGTTTTGGTCTGGTATCTTGTGATGTAAGTTTTCTGTCCTAACTTGTGTTCTTGTCATCATTTGGCCTAGTTCCTTTCTGAATTTTTGTAAATCCTTTTGGCAAATTAATATGATATGTTTGAAGATCATTTGGTTTCAGTTGTAGAATTTTTAGATGGCTGGTTGATTATTTGTGGATTTTTGTTCTCACCTTGTCCCATTTTGCTTCTTTTGGTTTATTAGACCTCTTATAGGCTTAGAAGGGAACTTGTGCCAACTTCTTCTTCTTATTTGGGGTTCCTTTGGGGTGTGGGTACATTCCTGGTCCTAGGATAGGTCTTGTTTCTTCTGGATTTTTAGGTTTGCTTCTTATTTAAGTCATTCGTTTCTTTAAGTGTTTAAATTCCATATTTTGGTTCCGTTGCTTCTATTTTGACATTGTTTGGTATTGTGTGACTTCTCTCTTCATCTTGCTGGCCTCCTAAGCCATTCTTTATATCATTTTGATTCTGGTTTTGAACTTTGTTCTTGTATTCATTTGTGCATGCTAACCTTGCAGGGGCTATGGTAAGTGTGAGATGTGGGAATTGAGTTCCACATCTCCAATTCTCATCTCTTCCTTTTATGTTTATTTGAACTAACTCTCTTTTGTTGGGCCTAGGCCTTTCTCATCCCTTCTTCTTTTCTTCTTTCCTTCTTCATTAGGGTAGAAACCACACTAACCCTTAGGACATCTATGCATGTTAACACTTAGGATTATTTTAGTCCCCCTTTAGAATTTTTCCTTTGAGATCCTTTTGGTTCTTTTTCTCTTCTCATCTCATAACTCTAAAAAACACTTTAATGTGAAGTGATGTCTTGATCCATAGCCTTATCCCATGAGGTATGCTTGTAGTCTTCCCATCTTGGGATAGTACAAGTTTACCTTGTGATGCACAAGTCTGATCAAGGTATCTTCTTCATAAAGAAAAGCATAAAAAACACTTCTTCATCTGTAAATACCAAAACACTTAATAATTCAACAAGTTAGTGAGCCTAAGCCCTAATCTTTGGGATCAAGTTTTGGGGATCTTCTCCTTACTTAAGTATGCTTGTTCTATTATTCCATCTTGGAATGTAGTGACAAGTGCACATTCCATTGGTGAGAGCTTAAGTTCACTTCCTTGTGACACACTCATAAAAGCTTCATAAAATACATAAACCAACAATAAGCGTCTTTCCTTCGGGATTTCTTTTCTCATCTCCTTCGCTCCGTCCGCGAACTTGCTCCTACTTGTCATTTTGCAAGACGGTTACGCACTCGTCGTCCGAGTCTGCAACACCTGAGCAATGGAATAGGCAGTTCAAGCCTTAATTCACAAGCAATTTCCCTTTGTTACCCCTAGTTAGGGGAACTACGGCGTCTCTGATCCTCATTACCCTGATGAGGTACGTAGGCAGCGGGGTAGGGCCCGTTCGAGCACAATCTTTATTTTCCCTACATTTTTTCCTTTTCATTTCTTATTCATTTCCTTTCTCAGATTTCTTTTCCAGTTCATTTTCTTTTCTTTTGCAGCAGTTTTCATACCTTCACCCTTTGAAATAGTTTCTTTTGCGAGCGTGGATCCCGTCGGGTACGGCGGACGATCTGGGTGCTAATACCTTCCCAGGTCGTAACCGACTCTCGAGCTCAGTCTCTTTGGTTCGTAGGACCTGTGTCCTTCCTCTTTCTTTCTTCTGGTTTGTGCAACATTACCATTCCCTTTCTTCGGGATAAAAATGCCTGGCTGGCGACTCTATTCTTTTTTCCGCGCCACTTTCGCGTTTGTACTAGGATGAAAATCCCGGGAGCGACAGCTGGCGACTCTGCTGGGGACTGCACACCAGATAATCTCTGGTTCCCCTGTGAGTCTCTCCTAGCGCTTGTTTGTTTCTGTTTCATTGGGTGATGTTTTGTTTGTTGTGGCTTGTTGTATGTTATTGTTGTTTATTTACAGCTTTCTTTACAGCTTTATTTACAGTTTTCAGTATTTATTTACTGCATCATGTATATACTGGACTGTCTGGACTGGTTTTCTTTGGTGGGATGGGTGTTACTGGTTCTTGAGAGATATGAGCCAAGTACCCGGCTCGAGTGCACCATAGGACTTAGAGTGGTTCCACTTTGGCCTCATGAGATCTTGTCATGGGGGTAGTAGTGAGTTCCACACCCAGGTTGCGATTGTCTTGGAAATGTCTTGATTTGGGGATCTTCCTCTCTCATTACATAACCCTGACAGTTATGTGCAGCTGGGGACCGATCATTGAGAACCTTGTGGAAACATCCCTCTTTAGTGATGACAATGGCAGCCCACGTTTCGTGGCAAACCCATTTGCATCCGAGGGCCCACCTAGGGATCGCATAGGATGACCTTGTTTCCCGGACTCAGCTGAGGCCTCCCTGCGTAGTATATAATGCCAAACCGATTCCCTGATTTGGTCATGAGCCATTTCTTGGAGATGGTGACAGTATTATTGCTACGTGGCTTTGAGAGTCCGTGATGTCTGATCCGGAGCTTTTTACCCGTGAGATTGGGAGGGGTTTACAGGTTTGCAGGAACCCTTGACCTCAACATACCCTTCATCATCAGTGTGATCTTGTGTTTTGGTCCGGTTATTATAATCCTTGAGTTCTTGATCCTTGGTTTTGAGTTCTTATCAGATGGTTATTATTCAAAGGACATATATCATCAGATACTTGGTTCTCAGCTCAGTGTTTCGTATTCAGACAGATACCAGTTCTCGATCACTTGCCAGCTGCATACATACTATCATGGCATTTTAGCATACATGTTCAGTTATTTCCGAGAATCCCATACCTGAATTATTGTTGTTGGATTTTTGTATCATAATGTGGATCCAAGTAGATAGATTCTTTGGAAATAACTGAATATGGCATTTCATACCATTTGCATTGCATTTCTGTTTCACAGGCAGGGCTCATCCGTTCTTTGTTCACCATCCACAGTTGAGACTCTAGTTCTCGGATCAGACTTGAAGCAACTTTTGAGAAGATCATGGACCCTGGAGAGCAAAGCCAGTCTGCAAGTGTTGGGTTGACAAAAGATCAGTGGGACCAACTTTTGGAGGCTATGATGACTTTGGCAAGGCAGGATGACCGTAATTCCGCTCAAGCTCAGCCTGTACAGACCCCTGTTGGGAATCCAGATGTTCAAGAGCGCCAGGTCGCCAGAAGTGGACATTCTTCTTCTGTTGATGCGGCAGATTATCACAGTTTCGCTTTCACTATGCCAGATCCCCAAGAGGCAATCCCTGTGGTGAGATTCCCAGATCCGCGAATTGTGGAGAGGGAAGAGAGATTTCGTGTGTTGGAGGAAGAGATCAAAGCCCTTCAAAATCGTAATGTCATTGATCTAAGTGCTGCAAGCATGTGTTTGGTGCATGGCCTGGTAATACCTCCAAAGTTCAAAGTACCGAAGTTTGAAAAGTACAAAGGGGATAGTTGTCCAAGACAGCATTTGGTAAGATTTTGCAGAAGGATGGCCTCACATGAGCATAATGACAAATTGATGATTCATTGTTTCCAATATAGTCTGAGTGAGGCATCGTCGAATTGGTATATGCAGTTAGAGAGCAGTCGTATTCAGTCATGGTCAGACCTAGCCAATGCATTTGTGAAGCAGTATGACTACAATCTTTACAGGGCTCTTAGCCGCATGGATTTGCAAGTTTTATCCCAAGGAGATGGTGAATCTTTCAGAGAGTATGCCCAGAGGTGGAGAGAAGTAGCTGCTTGGGTGCAACCCCCACTCTCAGACAGAGAGTTGGTTGATCTTTTCATAGAGACCTTACAGGGGCAGTACTTGGAGAGGTTGAGTGGCAATGGAACTTCGAGTTTCTCGGACTTGGTGATAGTTGGAGAACGCATTGAGAGTTTTATTAAGATGGGAAAGATCCAAGGCATTTCAGATAGCTCAGCTGAAGAGAATGAATCTGTTGTCAGTTCCCAAGATAAGGATGTGATTGATGCAATCTGGGAAGATCCTCAAACTCCATTGACTTATCCACATTACCCAGGCATTTCAACTGCTCAGAGTCAGCAACATTCTGAAGACATATGTCAGATATCAGTTAATAGTGAACCTCCCCAGTATCAACAACGACCATGCCAACAGAAGAATACTCCGCAAAGGCGTCGTTACTACACTAAGAGATCCAAAAGGTGTTTCGATCCATTGCCAGTACCATACAGTCAAATACTCCCATGCCTGATCGATAGTGGATTGATAGTGCCGAAGAAACCGGGTCCGGTACCTTTTCCATATCCACCAAGTTTTGATCCCAATGTTCAATGTGGTTTCCACGGCAACGCACCAGGGCATTCAGATGAAGAATGCAAGCCTCTCAGGGATAAGGTTCAAGATTTGATTGAGTCTGGGTTGATTTCAGTGACGCCTCAAGGCATTCAAGTTAACAAGTCTCTGTTTGGTCATGTGGGTTCGTCAGCTCATGTTATGGAGGAATTTATTGAAGATATATGTGAAGGTGATTCTCAGTTTGATTCTGAAGAGCGGCTGTGTACCTCACTTTGATCCCTTTTGAGGGGAACTACGTCGCTCTGATTCTTCATTGGTCTTTGGTCAATGGAGATACGTAGGCAGAAGATCGTCAGGTCTTTCCGAGCAACCTTAGGTGTCAAAATTATATGGCAATTTCATCTCAGTGTCACTCTTCTCTTCAGACGTCTTGTGAATGTTTGAACGTCGAAAGCTTCAAGTCAGAATAATGGGGAATGAAGTATGGTGCTGACATGTTGTCAGCGGATTGAAGACTGTAGATCTTATCAAGAAAAGCTGCTGACTACTGAAAGTATTCAAGATCAACAAGTCCAGACGGAGTCAAGTCTCCTCAACAATGGCATTGCTCAGCTTCTTTACTGCATTTTCATGCGTCGCTTTTATATGTTTGTTTGAACATTTGTATGCTTGCATGAAACTTGTTTGTTTTGAATGATAATTAATGAAATGCACATGTTTTTCTTGAAGTAATTAATTCGTATTTTTACTTATAATTTTGCATGTGCATTGCAATACCAACTGTTGTTCTTAAATTCTGTGATGGAGGATGACGAAATGAAAATGCAAAAATCTCCAATTGAGTGCTCTTGAATAAGACCCTATTGACGATGTACATGCATTGTTTCAAATTCCCAAACACTGGAGATATAAGGGAGATAAACCTTTGATAACCCCTTTGAGCCTTGAAGTAGGAGTTTCTTGTCACATGAAAAAACCCTTACATTTAACCCGGGGCAGGGTAGGTGTCAGCTAGTTGGACCAGACGTTCACGCTTCCATAAATGAGTGTATCTGAGGATCCCTAACATTTCATTGTACCAAATCAAGAGGTCTAAATACCGAAAACCACCATGGTTATTCTTCATCGACTGAAAAGTGAGACAGTCACGACCCTTACAAAACAGTCAAGACAAACAGTGTCACACGATTTGTTCAAAACGAAAAGAAAAAGAAAAAAAAGAAATAAATAGCCCGCTAAGTCAAAGCTTGAAAACAAGCGACTTAGGCAAAAATTAGGGCATCCCGCTGGACTACAATTGCAATAATTCACAAGAATCAGTCCAGGCAAAAGTTAGGGATAAGCAAAAAATGAAACAAAAACGAAAAAATGGAAAGGATTACATGAGAAAGATCCTTAAGCAAGAACAAGTCGTGTGATGCAAGCACAAAAGACAATAGGGGTGATTGTTACTCCAACAACCTCAATGGTGCTTAAACTGTTAGAGTAATGATTCCTCAATCAATACGAAACCCTTAGGAAAGGTGAGCGTTTGCGAAAACTAGCTGAACATAGGAATGGAAGGACATCACGAAGAGGGGTGGGCACAAATAAGCATTGAGCCTATATCTTTGTTTCTATAACCGTGAACCAGGCCACGATACAACCCTTAAAAGTCCTAATTGAAGCAGGGTTAATTCGAGAGCATGTCGTCATGAGATAGCGTTCCTGACTCCTACGAGTTGTGCTAAAAGACCCTTGTTGGTATTGCATATGCATGTTCATTTCATAAAAAAATATTATACTGTCTTAACCAGTGATTCGTTCATAAATGACATCTTTTCAATAAAAGCTTCAAGATTAACATGTGTTGCATTAGAATTTTCATTCTCAGAATAAAACATTTTCTGCTTGCATACATCTGTTTAGCATCAAAGAAGTTCACATCTGGAACCTCAGTCTAGAAGCTTAATCTTGCCAAGTTGAGAAGGCGGAAACTTCGGAAGGACATTCATGTCAAGGGGCACTTTTCCAAGAAACTTCGTTGAATAGGACCTTTTCCAACCAGTTGGGTTAAAGGTAGCCAATCTGGGGCAATAACGTCGATCAATCTCTTCAACAGCCAATCTGGGGCAATCATTTCGAGATTTAAATCTCTCACAGAGTAGTTAGCATGGGTGTTTTCTCCAAAGCAAGGCTCATACTGGGGCAGCTCACCCTAGAAGAACTAGAAGTTACTCTCTCTAGAAGACAGTCGATCAGACGCACCTACCCAAGGTTCAGAATACTAGGGCAGAACACCTCATGATGATGCAAGATCTTGGGGAAAATTCCTCCATGGACCATACAGTTTGAAGTGGTTACTTCGAGATATTCAAGAGTTTGAAAACACTGAAGCATTTCAGATGCTAGGTTTCTGTAAAATCCTCTTGAGATAATATTACGGTATGCCAGACCGTTCCCAGAATGAATGTCTGATGATTTATCCCAGTAGGGTGCTTCCCTAGTCAGAGAACTTATCCGCAATTGTTATGGTTTCTTCATCATACACGGCTAAAGTCCAATAGTCATTGGCATCTTCACGGTTAAAGTCCAATCTTTGTTGGCATCTTTTCAACTATGACTAGTTGGCATCTATATGCGTTCAGTCTCCCACTTCAGCTGAGTGTGGCAATCTTCACTTTGATTTGCTTCGACTCTCGAGTCGATATCATTGCTTCTGTTTTCTCAACCCTCGAGTTGATGTTGTTTTGTTCTCTTCGACCCTCGAGTCGATATCATCGCTTCTGTTTTCTCAACCCTCGAGTTGATGTTTCTTTGTTATCCTCGACCCTTGAGTCGATATTGTTGCTTTCATTTTCCTCGACCCTCGAGTCTATGTTGCTATTTTATTCCATCAACCCTCGAGTTGATGTTGCTTTGTTATCCTCTACCCTTGAGTCGATATTGTTGCTTTCATTTTCCTCGACCCTCGAGTCGATGTTGTTGACATTTTTTTCCAACCCTCGAGTTGATATTGTTGTGTTCTCTTCGACCCTTGAGTCGATATTTCCGTTTCTTACGACCCTTGAGTCAATATCATAGTCTCCACTTCTTCAACCCTTGAGTTGATACCCAGTGAGTCTGTCATAAAAGAAAATTCAAAAATCATATCATCCTGGCTCAGCCACACTGGATTCATTTATGCCCGGGGCAGGTATGCATATCTTTGTGCTTACAGGGCACAGTATTTCGCAGTGACACGAGGTTTTCAGGAATCCTTGCGAGACAAATTCTTCCATAGTCTATACAGTCTGGGGCAGTTATGTCAAGATTCGGCGAATCTCTAAAGAGTTTGAAGACTTGGACATTTTGGATGTCAGGTCTTTTGTAAAATCCTCTTAGGTTGATCTTCAAGCAGTCAACTAGTCCAGAAAATGCAAGAGGTCACTAGATGATATTCCCCACAGAGTTAATATTGGATTTTCATCTCTGTCCGTGAAATATTTCCCAGCAAAGTTGCCGTACTTTTGGGTATTTGATGATACAGCCAGGTATTCATCACCTCAGTCAGAGTTGAGTGTCCAGACCTCTTGACTTGTCTTCCCCCGCAGAGTTGTATCTCTTGTGGCCAATCAGGCATTTGTTTACCGCTCGTCTGCGTTCTTCAACACTCGTCTGTGTTATCCCTAAGCAGAGTTCTCACCAACAGGGGAATATCATGCTTCATTGCTGCTCGTCTGCATCTTTCAACACTCGTCTGTGTTGACCTTTTGGTATTGCTCGTTTGCTTCCCCCAGCAGTGGTTTATGATTACCTTGATTTTGCTCATCTGCAGTTTCAAACATTCGTCTGTGTTTGGTTATATCAGTTGCCGTTTGCTCGTCTGCAATTTCCAGCACTCGTCTGTGCTTTGAGATGTAATATTTTTGTTGTTGACTCCTCAACATTTGTCTGTGTTCTGATATGGTATTTGTTGTTGCTCGTCTGCAAATTCTCAACACTCGTCTGTGTTGTAGAATCTCATATGCGGTTGCTCGTCTGCAACTTTCCAGCACTCGTCTGTGTTTGGTATGCCTGATATTTGTGGTACTCGTCTGTATCATTGCCTGAAGCACTCGTCTGTGTTTCTCAGATCATCGTCTGATACTCGTTTGTATCATTGACCCATAACACTCGTCTGTGTTATCTTGATGATCATCCAATACTCGTCTGTATTGAAGAGGTTTCAAATCCTGACAGTGGGAATTAAATGTCAAAATGGTTACCGGTCCTGGCGTAACAGGTAAATCCGAAGGAGGCTCGTCTGTCTCAGGCACCAATTATTATTGTTGCTGCACCTGGCGTCACAGGTTTGCTAAGAAGACTCGTCTGTCTTGTACCATATATCCGCGGATAATATATGAAGAAGGTTCGTCTACCTTGATTGCATGTCTATCCCACAGACTTAAGTGCATTACCGGTCCTGGCGTAACAGGTAAATCCGAAGGAGACTCGTCTGTCTCATGCTATATGCATTGTTTTGAGGACTTGTATGTCCAGCTCCTGGCGTCACAGGATTGTTTGAAGACTCGTTTGTCTCATGCTATATGCATTGTTATTGAGGACTCGTCTGTCCAGTTCCTGGCGTCACAGGATTGTTTGAAGACTCGTCTGTCTTAGCACTATTATTCCAGATATCAGTTTTAACTTGGAAGAAGCTCGTCTGCTTTTTCTCTCCTTCAGCCACCAAAGCGTAATTTGGTTGGGTTTATTTCCCGGTGTTGCATTCTTCATCAGAGTGCAAATTTCTGGTCTTCTTGGTATTCAATCACAGTTTATCTTGAATGGTCAATAGCTCGTGCTACCGTCCTTTTCAGATTAACAGATGATTGAATAGGGGCAGCTGTAACACCCCAAAATTTGCCCTCTCATTTTCATATTTAGCATATCACTTTGCATTTTGCATAGCATTTTGCATTCATAGTTTCATGAAATAATCAAAAACATTGCATCATAACCATCACAGCAGGGGCATAGGTTTGTGATCAGTGAACAAAGCAACTGAAGGCTATACAAAGGCTATCAAAGGACCACAAAGCTTTTCAACCTTGTGTAAATGGTCCACAATATCCTACAAGTATTCACTTGAAGCCACAAGTCCTATACAGAGGTGTTATGATCAAGGGAGGCAAGCAATGCAACGTCTCCCAGCAAAAAGGAGTCAGATGAGGGTTTCTAATGAACTGGGCTTATCAATGAGACTTTGGTCCAAGCATGGTTTCATGGTTCTCTACATGATGTCAAGTACCTATGGTTCAAATTTCACCATTGGACTCATTTTGGAAGGCCCTCAATTGTTCAGTTGATTGAAAATCAGAAAATTGGAGAAAAGTCAACCAGGATGAGTAAAAGGTCAACTCTTGAATTTTTGGGATCAAAATCATGAAATTATGATCACAAGGCTCTTAGGGACCAATTTGAATCAAGAGAGAATGGAAAAAATCAAGAAAACTAAAACTTACCATTTTTGGAAAGTTTGGGTTTCCAAAAATGGCAAGTTTTGGTCACTATTGTAGCCACTTCAAGAGAGGTTTTTTCCCAAAAAAAAAAGTCCTATGAAAAGTATACCTTGAGAAAATGAAATAGGACATCCTAAGCTTCAAAACCATAGGTGGAACTCCTTCATAGGATCAAAATTGAGAAAGATATGGCCGTTCAAAGTTTGAAAAAAAAAACAAGGCAATACAGCAGGATGAATCGATTCATCCATGTATGAATCGATTCATAAAACTATTATGAATCGATACATCCATGTATGAATCGATTCATAATGCGTTTTTTTGCTAAAATTAGCTTTCTCTTCAGTATGTATCGATGCATAACCTTATGAATCGATTCATGATGCTGTTTTTTGCCATTTTGCTGCTGTTTTTGATGCAAAACAAGGGGGAATGCTATGCTATCTTTGGGGTTGAACGTGGAAATGATTGGTACACATTCTATAGCTCATTTAGCTTCACTTTGGCCTCAATTCAAGCTTCACCATTGCCGCTACATCAAAGTGGTCTTCACCACAAATGTTCATGAGCTAGAGTACACTAGATTCATTGGTTTCAAGCTGAATTATGCCATTGATCCTTGTTACATCAGCAAGTTATCATTGAATGTATGCAGGTCCATTTTAACTGTTGTGCATCCCACAAACTAGAGAGCAAACTCAAGCTGAAATCCTTGAACTACTAAGCTTGTGTTCCACTTCACTAATCTCCATCATAAGCTTCATGGTGTTGGATGCATTAGATTGGTTCTAATTGAAGAAAGTTCTAGAAATCCAGCTGGCATAACTGTCCCAACTAACTTCACTCACTTAACTCACTTCACTCAGTTAACCAAGGCTTGTTAACTCTGGTTCTAACTGTTAACTAGAGGTTCAAGGCTCTATATAAGGAGGAGTGGTGCTAGAGTGCAAGGTTCAGCTTCATTCTTCACTAAAATCACACCAAATTCTCCAAGTTTTCTCTGCATTTTCTCTGCAAAATCACTGCATTTGGAAGGATCAAGCCTCCATAACCATAACATTGATCTTCTCCTTCATTGTGCTTCATCTAACACCATTCATAGAGCATTTTTCATGGAGTTTTGAAGCTGAAATTTTGGAGTTACTTCTTCTGAATTTTCTGCATTTTTGCTTCCATACTCCTTGGTCTTCATCTACAACACTTCAATCTTCATCAAGTCATCATCAACATCAAGATTTGAAGCTTATTCATGGAGTTTATGGCTTGAATCCTCCAAAATTTACTTCTGAATTTTTCTGCATATTCATTAATTACTCAAGATTCTTCACCAACAAAGTGTTTATTTCACTTCACAAAGAATCAATCTCAATCAAGGAAGCCGTAGGAACCTCCTCTCTGGTTTTCTTCAACAAAATTCAGCACTACATTTCAGGTTTCATATTCAATTCTTCTGACATGAATTCTTATTTTTCTTGTTGTTTTATGTTGATTGAAGCTCAATAGGAGCAGTGCTTGTGCTGGCTAGTTGATATGCACCCTAGGTGCTTAGATTCAATTGTTAGGTTGATTCTTGTGAGCTTCGATTTGCATTGTTTGTGAACCTTAGGAGAAAACTAAGCCTAGGTTAGTGATGTGCTTGAGGAGACGAATCTATCCATGGTCTCATTTTTCAATTTGGTGAACATTTGTCCAAGCCCTAACCGGAGAGTGATCGGAGAAGATGACCGGAGTTTAGCTCCGGTGACCGGAATAGTGAGTCTAGCATTAGGATGAGAACATGTCACAACCGTTAGATCAGTTTCCATCCAGTGCACCAAAATCTGCCACCACATTAAGGAACATGTGCCAACCATGTGCCATCATTTATGAAGAGTTTTTTTTAGACCACTATCTGCACCCCTGCATGTGTGAGTCCAGCCCAATTCAGTTCATTTTTTTTCACTTCCTGCACCTCCCTTCATTTCTTTTATTTCTCTTTCCTATTTTTGTTTTCATATAATTCAGTTTGACTTTAATCCATTAAAAATAGTTCTATTCATCTAAAAATTCTCAAATAAATCATGGATATTCCTTTTGTTTCTAGTTTTTTTATCATATTTTTATTTTATCTTTTCATTGATCCACGTGCCAGAATTAAATCTCCATTGTGCATAGCTTCTTTTGCTTCTTTTCTTGACCAGTCTGTCTTGTTTATTTTCTACAGCTTTCAATATTTGGAGTTTTGATCCCATTCTTTTTGCATTGTGTTCCTGAGATCTTGTAGTTTTCATGTGATTTTTCTCAGAATATTTAGAAAATTATTTCTGGAGTTTTGGTCTGGTATCTTGTGATGTAAGTTTTCTGTCCTAACTTGTGTTCTTGCCATCATTTGGCCTAGTTCCTTTCTGAATTTTTGTAAATCCTTTTGGAAAATTAATATGATATGTTTGAAGATCATTTGGTTTCAGTTGTAGAATTTTTAGATGGCTGGTTGATTATTTGTGGATTTTTGTTCTCACCTTGTCCCATTTTGCTTCTTTTGGTTTATTAGACCTCTTATACGCTTAGAAGGGCACTTGTGCCAACTTCTTCTTCTTATTTGGGGTTCCTTTGGGGTGTGGGTACATTCCTGGTCCTAGGATAGGTCTTGTTTCTTCTGGATTTTTAGGTTTGCTTCTTATTTAAGTCATTCGTTTCTTTAAGTGTTTAAATTCCATATTTTGGTTCCGTTGCTTCTATTTTGACATTGTTTGGTATTGTGTGACTTCTCTATTCATCTTTCTGGCCTCCTAAGCCATTCTTTATATCATTTTGATTCTGGTTTTGAACTTTGTGCTTGTATTCATTTGTGCATGCTAACCTTGCAGGGGCTATGGTAAGTGTGAGATGTGGGAATTGAGTTCCACATCTCCAATTCTCATCTCTTCCTTTTATGTTTATTTGAACTAACTCTCTTTTGTTGGGCCTAGGCCTTTCTCATCCCTTCTTCTTTTCTTCTTTCCTTCTTCATTAGGGTAGAAACCACACTAACCCTTAGGACATCTATGCATGTTAACACTTAGGATTATTTTAGTCCCCCTTTAGAATTTTTCCTTTGAGATCCTTTTGGTTCTTTTTCTCTTCTCATCTCATAACTCTAAAAAACACTTTAATGTGAAGTGATGTCTTGATCCATAGCCTTATCCCATGAGGTATGCTTGTAGTCTTCCCATCTTGGGATAGTACAAGTTTACCTTGTGATGCACAAGTCTGATCAAGGTATCTTCTTCATAAAGAAAAGCATAAAAAACACTTCTTCATCTGTAAATACCAAAACACTTAATAATTCAACAAGTTAGTGAGCCTAAGCCCTAATCTTTGGGATCAAGTTTTGGGGATCTTCTCCTTACTTGAGTATGCTTGTTCTATTATACCATCTTGGAATGTAGTGACAAGTGCACATTCCATTGGTGAGAGCTTAAGTTCACTTCCTTGTGACACACTCATAAAAGCTTCATAAAATACACAAACCAACAATAAGCGTCTTTCCTTCGGGATTTCTTTTCTCATCTCCTTCGCTCCGTCCGCGAACTTGCTCCTACTTGTCATTTTGCAAGACGGTTACGCACTCGTCGTCCGAGTCTGCAACACCTGAGCAATGTCATAGGCAGTTCAAGCCTTAATTCACAAGCAATTTCCCTTTGTTACCCCTAGTTAGGGGAACTACGGCGTCTCTGATCCTCATTACCCTGATGAGGTACGTAGGCAGCGGGGTAGGGCCCGTTCGAGCACAATCTTTATTTTCCCTACATTTTTTCCTTTTCATTTCTTATTCATTTCCTTTCTCAGTTTTCTTTTCCAGTTCATTTTCTTTTCTTTTGCAGCAGTTTTCATACCTTCACCCTTTGAAATAGTTTCTTTTGCGAGCGTGGATCCCGTCGGGTACGGCAGACGATCTGGGTGCTAATACCTTCCCAGGTCGTAACCGACTCCCGAGCTCAGTCTCTTTGGTTCGTAGGACCTGTGTCCTTCCTCTTTCTTTCTTCTGGTTTGTGCAGCATTACCATTCCCTTTCTTCGGGATAAAAATGCCTGGCTGGCGACTCTATTCTTTTTTCCGCGCCACTTTCGCGTTTGTACTAGGATGAAAATCCCGGGAGCGACAATTGGTGCCGGGGATGAAGCCTATGATCGTCGCCTGGACGAAATAACAGAGAAGCTGAGATCTTTGGAGTCCCAAAACTCTTTGGGATTTGATGTAATGTACATGGGTTTAGTTGAGGGAGTCAGGATTCCTCACAAATTCAAGCCTCCTTGCTTTGAGAGATATAATGGTACCTCTTGTCCACGTACTCACCTGCATTCCTTTCTGGGGAGACTGAAAGCTTATACCATGGACGAAAAGTTGTGGATGTTCGACTTCAAAGAAAGTCTGACCGGGGCATCCCGTGAATGGTATTCTCACCTGTCCAGAGCAACAGTCAGAAACTGGAAGTATTTAGCCGAAGCTTTCATACGCCAGTATCAATATAACTTGGACATGGCTCCCAACAGGACTCTCCTAATGGGTATGTCTCAGTGTTCAAGAGAAAGCTTCAGGGAGTATGCCCAAAGATGGAGACAGCTTGTTGCTGCTGTCCAGCCTCCAATGTATGAAAGAGAAATGGCCGACATGTTTATGAACACGTTGCAAGGAACATACATTGACAGACTTGCTGCTTTCTCATCCACCAGCTTTGCGGATGTAGTTATAGCTGGAGAGAGAATTGAGAGTCTTTTGAAAATGGGCAAAATTTCAGATAATGGAGCTAGTTCCAGCAATACAAGAAAACCTTTCTCAGGGCCTCATAGGACAGGTGAGACCAACTCAGTGCATATGGGCAGAGGTAGGCCTCAATACATGCCAATATCAGTAGCTGCTGCTGTCACCATTCCAGCTCCAGCACCTCAACAACAATATCCTCCACAACCACAACACTTTCCACCGCAACAACAATTTCCTCAATAGAGATCTTACAACAATAACAATCAGCAACAACGGTGGTTTCAACCAAGGCCTTCACAAATCAACATGGTTATCGATCCTATTCCGATGCCCTATGCTGCCTTACTTCCACAATTATTAAAGCTCAACTTAATTGAATTGAGGACTCTGGCTCCCCCAGATCCCCAGAACCTTCCAAGAAACTATGATGTTAATGCCCAGTGTGCCTTCCACTCAAATGCACCGGGATATACAACAGAAAAGTGCAGAGCCTTACACATGAAGGTTCAGGATTTGATTGATTATAAGGCAGTCAACTTTGCACCTCCTCCAAGTGTTACCAAGAATCCTATGCCTAGCCATGGTGGGCCTAGGATAAATGCCATTGAGGAGGATCAACCAATGAACCTAATTGACAATGTTGCAGGTATTCGAACACCTCTGGCCGAGGTTAAAGCCTAGCTTTTAAAGTGCCAAGTGTTCCCGGGTTGTGAGGCCCACTACGAAGCTTGCGAGATTTCCATCAACGGTTGTGTAAATTTGAAGACCGACATCAACAATCTTATCAAAGAAGGCACTTTACATATCACTTCAACAGTTCTAGCTCCTACAACATCAACAACCATTCCTCCTACAACTCCGGCACATGTCATTCCATCAGATTTAACAGATATCACTCCTACAACTTCAACAACAATCATTACAACAGATTCTTCCACAACATCAACAACCATCCCTTCTTCAACTTCAACAGACATCAGTTCAACACATCCTTCTACAACAACAACTATCAATGAAGACATTTCCACAGTTACTATTTACTATGATCCTGCAACAATCCACGTTCCAGATTCACATCAACATCTCCATTAACATCAGCAACCTTCATCACCAGCACCATCTCCGGTCAGACCACCTATTACAATTTATTATGAACCTCAAACTGTCTCAGTTCCTTCTTCCGCAACAATCAGTCCGGTTACTATCACGGTACCAGGACCAGTTCCATATGACAGCAACAGTGTCGTGCCTTGGCACTACGGTTCAGATTTATATTGCAACGGAAAGAAAGTCACTCTTGACACTTCTACACTACTGATTGATAATGAGGGGGGAGGTGGAGGCTTCACTCGAAGCGGACGTCTCTTCGCCTCACAATTCCCAAGAACTAATGCTGAAGCAGAAGCTGCTGCCAAGGCTAAGGGAAAGAGTGTGGTTCTTGAAGAGCCTATTGCCAAAGAAACTCAGAAGACATCCTTTGACCAGGATGTAGACGAGTTCATGAGAATAATCAAGAAGAGTGACTATAAGGTTGTGGACCAACTCCCTCAGACACCCTCCAAAATCTCTATTATATCACTGCTAATGTGTTCTGAAGCTCACAGGAATGCACTTATCAAAGTCCTGCACGCAGCTTACGTGCTAGAAGAGATTACAGTTAATCATCTAGAAACGGTGGTTTCTAATGTCAATACTAGTCATGGAGTAGGGTTCACCGATGCTGATCTAACTACGGAGGGCCGTAACCATAATAAGGCTTTGCATATCACCTTGGAGTGTAAAGGTGTTGTTCTCTCTCATGTCTTGGTTGATACGAGGTCTTCTCTCAATGTTCTTCCAAATAAAGCCTTGGTCAGGATGGAATATGATGGTCTTGCTTTGCGTCCAAGTAACCTGGTAGTGAGATCCTTTGACGGTTCTAAAAGATCGGTTCTTGGGGAAATTGAGTTACCTGTGGTGATTGGCCCACAGATCTTCAAAACTATCTTCTACGTGATGGACATTCAGCCTGCCTATAGTTGTTTGTTGGGTCGGCCATGGATTCATGCCGCTGGCGCTATAACGTCGACCCTTCACCAGAAGTTAAAATACGAATAGGAGGGCCAAGTCATCACAATCTGCGGGGAAGAGGATATCTTCGTTAGTCATCTATCTACTTACAATTATATTGAGATGGACGAAGAAATCCATGAGACAATGAGCCAAGGGTTTGAGGCCCTCAATGTCAATGAAGCAACAACTGAAGTGTCTGGTACTTCGATCTCCTCTTATAAGCAAGCTCGGAAGGTTGTTGAAGACGGGAATGCTCAGGGCTGGGGCAAGCTGCTGCAAGTTCAGATCAAGGAAGACAAGTTCGGGTTGGGTTACAAGCCATCCCGACAGGTCCAAGAGGAGGTTGTTGAAGCTCCCAAGTTTATCAGTGGGGGAATGCGAACCCCATATGCAATAAACAATGTGGAAGACGAGGCTGAAAGTGACTTCAACTTGGAGAGCTAGATTCGTCCAAGGGTCCCAGGCCAGCAAGTCCTTAACTGGTCTTCCTAGGAAATTATAAGGATTACTTCTGCATAGTAATTATAATTTCCTGTTTAAGCATGCATCAAGTCCTGCATCTTGCCCAAGGTGTCAGGACTCATTTTGTAATAGGGCCATATTTGTATTTTTTGCAAATGAATGATTAATGAATAAATGGACATCTTTTGCAAACGATCTTTTCCGCTAACTGTTTTTCATTTTTGTTATTTTCGCACAAAACAATAATTGGCAATGTTTTTCTTAAATAACTTCATTCACTTTTTCCTAAACAAGAATAAAATCAATCACTAAAATAAACAAATCTTAACCCTTGCAGAGATAATCCTCCAGATTGCATCGACAACAACACTGTTATGACCTTGTATGACTTCGACAATCCGATTAATCAAGCAGATGAAGGGGTTGATGAAGACTATGATTTGCCTGAAGAGTTGGCTAGGTTGTTGAGACAAGAGGAAAAAGTGATTGCTCCTCATCAGGAGGAGGTTGAAACTATCAATCTTGGTACCGAGGAGGATGTGAAGGAAGTGAAGATCGGGGCCAGTCTGCAAGCTCCAGTGAAAGAACAACTCATCAATATGCTTCAGGAATATGTCGACGTCTTTGCTTGGTCTTATCAAGATATGTCAGGTTTGGATACATATATTGTCATGCACAGGTTGCCACTGAAAGAAGATTGTCCGCCAGTTAAACATAAATTACGCCGTACTCACTCGGACATGGCTATGAAAATCAAAGAGGAAGTACAAAAAGCAATGGGACGCCGATTTTCTCGCTGTAACTAGTTACCCGTCGTGGGTTGCTAATATTGTACCCGTGCCTAAGAAGGATGGCAAGGTGCGTATATGTGTGGATTACCGGGATCTGAACAGAGCTAGCCCGAAGGATGATTTCCCATTACCTCACATTGATGTATTGGTGGATATCACAACTCAGTTCTCGGTATTTTCTTTCATGGACGGATTTTCTGGATACAATCAGATTAAGATGTCACCTGAAGACATGGAGAAGACAACTTTCATCACACCTTGGGGCACGTTTTGTTACAAGGTAATTCCGTTTGGTTTGAAGAACGTCGGTGCAACATATCAACGGGCTATGGTAACATTATTCCACGATATGATCCACAAAGAAATCGAGTGCTATGTGGATGATATGACTGCCAAGTCCCTTACAGAGGAAGATCATCTGGTGAATCTACTAAAACTGTTCAAGCGTCTGAGGAAGTATCAGTTGAAGTTGAACCCCAACAAGTGCACATTAGGGGTACGTTCTGGTAAGCTGCTGGGTTTTATTGTAAGTGAAAAAGGAATTGAGGTTGATCCCGACAAGGTGAGAGCCATTCAGGAGATGCCTACATCTAAGAATGAGAAAGAAGTTCGAGGGTTCTTGGGTAGATTGAACTACATCTCAAGATTCATATCTCATCTTACTGCAACCTGCGAACCCATGTTCAAGCTGTTAAGAAAAGAACAAACAGTCAGGTGGAATGACGATTGTCAGAGAGCGTTTGACAAAATCAAGGAATATCTGCAAGAACCTCCAATTCTCATGCCTCTGATCGAAGGAAGACTTCTAATCATGTATCTGACAGTTTTAGAAGAGTCAATGGGGTGTGTGTTGGGCCAGCATGACGAGTATGGTCGAAAAGAGTATGCAATATACTACCTAAGAAAAAACTTTACCGACTGTGAACAACGTTATTCACTACTCGAGAAAACTTGTTGTGCTTTAGCGTGGGCTGCTCGCCGACTAAGACAGTATATGTTGACTCATACTACCTTATTGATCTCAAAGATGGATCCAGTCAAGTACATATTTGAGAAGCCAGTACTTACCAGAAGGGTTGCAAGATGGAAAATGATTCTAACAGAATATGACATCCAGTACACATCTCAGAAGGCCATCAAGGGCAGTGTACTGTCTGACTATCTGGCTGAGCAACTCATTAATGATTACCAGCCTATGATATTTGATTTCCTTGATGAAGACATCATGTTCTTGAAAGCAAAATATTTTGAAGAGCCTATTCACACTGAAGGGCCTGACCTAGAAGAAGCATGGACTATGATGTTCGATGGGGCAATTAATTGCAACGGTCATGGGGTTGGTGCAATACTTATCACACCCAAGGGAGTCCATTTGCATTTCTCAGCAAAACTCACCTTTGCTTGCACTAACAACGAAGTAGAATACGAAGCTTGTATCATGGGTCTTGAGGAATCCATCGACCTCAGGATCAAAACCTTGAATGTATTTGGAGATTCGGCTTTGGTAATCAACCAGACCAACGACAAGTGGTACACTCATCAGGAGCATCGGATTCCCTACCGTGACTATATGAGGAGATTGCTGACCTTCTTCACAACAGTTAAGCTTGAATACATCCCTCGAGATGAGAATCAGTTTACAGACGCTTTTTCTACCATTTCATCCATGATCAAAGTACATGCCGCCAACTATGTACCTCGGATTTTGGTATCCAGACTGGACAGACCGACATATGTATTCTCTGTGGACACTGTCACTGATGACAAGCCTTGGTACCATGACATCAAATGCTTCTTGGAAACTCAGACATACCCGCGTGAGGCATCATCAAAAGATAAGAAGACATTAAGAAGGCTAGCCGGTAATTTCTTCCTCAATACTGATGGTTCTTTGTACAAGCGAAACTTCGACATGGTCTTGCTCAGATGTGTTGACAAGAAGGAAGCAGACTTACTGATGCACGAAGTACATGAAGGTTCTTTCGGTACCCATGCCGGAGGACATGCATTGGCAAATAAGTTATTAAGATCGGGTTACTATTGGATCACAATGGATGCAGACTGTTGTGCCTACGCCATAAAATGCCACAAATGCCAGATCTACGCAGATAAAGTGCATGTGCCTCCAAATCCTTTGAATGTAATGTCTTCACCTTGGCCCTTCGCCATGTGGGGTATTGATATGATTGGAAAGATTGAACCGAATGCTTCAAACGGTCACAGATTCATCCTTGTAGCCATTGATTACTTCACCAAATGGGTTGAAGCAGCTTCACATGCAAACGTCACCAGACAAGTGGTAGCTAGATTTATGAAAAGAGATATCATTTGTCGATATGGAGTTCCCGAGTGAATCATTACTGAGAATGGTTCCAATTTGAACAACAAGATGATGGTTGAGCTTTGTCGGGACTTCAAAATTCAACATCACAACTCTTCTCCTTATAGGCCAAAGATGAATGGCGCTGTTGAGGTGACTAACAAGAATATCAAGAAGATTGTGAAGAAGATGGTAGTCACCTACAAAGACTGGCACGAAATGCTACAATTTGCCTTGCATGAGTATCGAACCTCTATCAGAACATCTACTGGGGCAACACCTTATCAGCTTATATATGGTATGAAGGCGGTCTTACCTGTTGAAGTTGAACTACCCTCCCTACGGGTAATGGTGAATGTGAAACTGGATGAAGCAGAATGGGTCCGGTCTCGATACAATCAACTGAATCTGATTGAAGAGAAAATATTAGCAGCTATCTGTCACGGGCAGTTGTATCAGAAACGAATGAAGAAAGCCTTCGATCAAAAAGTCAGACCTCGGGAATACCAAGTGGGAGAGCTTGTTCTGAAAAGACTTCTTCCTCCTCATACAGACCACAGGGGCAAATGGATGCCAAACTACGAAGGCCCGTTCATAGTAAAGAAAGTTTTCTATGGTGGGGCACTGATGCTCACTACTATGGATGGCGAGGATTTGTTATCTCCTGTGAATTCATATGCAGTTAAAAAATATTTCGCATAAAAAGACCCGCTAGACACAAAAACAGAATGTAAGTGATCGTACCTGGAGATCAAGATCCGATACGGTTGGCCTCGAGTGTTGTTGAAGGACGGTTGATGAGGAGAGGAGGGGGTGTACCTGCAAGGTACTCCGATGCTGAAGTAAGATACTGAGTAAAGAGTGAGCAAGTACAAGAATTAAGGTCAGAGAATTGAATACCTGACCCTCCCAAACGAGAGGGTTTATATAATGGGCTGAGTAGAAGATTATTGGTCCACACCGTTGGGCGCGGATCACGAAATTCGTAAAGATAGGTAACGGTCAAAACTAGCCGTCGGAGGACTTTGTCTTGGTCAGTATAACCTTGGTCGACAAGGACCATTATTCTCAATATTGCTTGACATCGAGCGTTCTGCAGAGCCGATTTTCCTGGCCCAATTCTGGGAATTGGGCCTTCCCAGAACAGGAGCCCCCCAAGTCGTTGCTCGTGCGAAGGAGCAGTGACTTAGCAATGGTTTCATGCTCAAGGGTATGCAGTGTGTGGGCCAGGAAGCTATCGCTGATGATCCTCGGTAGGCGAGCATTCGTTACGTCGCTCGACAAGAGGATATGAAACGAAAAGTTGGCGTATTTGGGAATTCGCGCCTATTAATGCTCTGACGGCTAGCCTAGGGGCTAGTGCGTAGGTAATAATTGGCTAGGGGTAGGGGTCACGCGCGTCTGCACGTGTTCCCTTCCCTATAAATAGGATCCCAAGGCTTTATTTTAAGCTTTTTCGTTTCATCTTCTTCTCCGCTGCATTGCTCGTCCATCAACTGCTATTCTCAGCTGTCGACCACCGCTTCCAACCGTCAACCACCATTTCCAGAATCAATTTCTTCTACAAATGGCTTCCCAAGCTCAAGGTACGGCTTCTTTTTCGTGTTTATGTTAGTCATAGGCTTGATATCTTAGAAATGCATGTGGTTTACGGTAGATTTTCCGGTAGTTTTAGATTTAAACCAGTAGGTAGGAGAATTTATGCCACTGTTGTCCGTCGGCTATGAACCCTAGTTCGTGGCCGACGCAGGTACTGGTCGACTTTGACTTGGGATCTGATAAGTATTTAGGTTTAGATTCTATTATCTCCGAAGTTGGGCGTTAGCCATCACCTTGAGCGGTGGTCAGCCGGGGCTATGGCTCGGGACCTTGTTCCTGGGTCGACGTGCGCCATTTCACTTGTCGAGCGGTGAAAGGGTGGATTTGATATTCTTAATTGAATTCAATGACGCCTTTCCTCTGATTTTCAGGTGAAAACTCGCTTATGGACCCGCTGGACGTCTCCTCGGAAGACTCTGGTTCTTCCGCATCGGTTCCCTCCGACTCCGGGAGTTCTTCGGGAGAATCAGACGCGAGCACAATGGAGGAGGGGGCTTCGACTGATTCACCTCGTTGCCCTGAAGAGATAAGGACCTCGCCTGAAGAATGGATAGTGGAGGACCTGCTCGACAAAGTATCTTCGTTTTCGAGGCCTCGCGCGGAGCCGCTGCCCACTGTTGGTGACCCTGCGGACTGGATTGTCACTTGCCCAGGGGATGATGACCGCATCTTCTCGGACTTTGGCGGTCGGAAATTTTCTATGTATGAGTACGCAACTTCGGTCCTGGGGTTAACTTTTCCCTTCAGTGACTTGGTTTGCACTGTGCTCGGGCATCTGGGTGTTGCCCCGTCTCAGCTACACCCCAACTCATACGCGTTTCTGAAGGCATTTGAGGTAACGTGCGCCCATCTGGGTGTTGGAGCCACGCTTCCTCTGTTCTTTCGTTTATTTTTGCTGCAGCGTCAAGTCGGGCAAGGGAATGACTGGAAGGGATTTGTCTCCTTTAAGCAGAGGACCAAGATCTTTAAGGCTCACTCAGAGTCCATCCGGGCTTTCAAAACGGATTACTTCTTGATAAAACCTACGAGCGCGGAAGCTGTGAGGGCGCTAAGTTTCGTGGGGATAGACACTGACGAGAACGACGAGCCTAAGCATGACGATCAAGGACAGGTGATTCTGAGGAGGCTTTGGCTATTTCCCTTCTCCTGGAGCTACACTCACTACGAGCGGCCGATTAGCAAGTTCGTCCAGGTGGGGGACTCTCTGAACGAGGATGATGCGGCCAACTTCGAGGCCTTTAGGAAATTAATAGACTCTTTTACCCCGACTCCTTTGCTGGACGGAGAAGGGAAAATAATGCTGGATCAGGACGGGGGGGAAGCTGTGGAGAGTCCTCTGATTGACGTCACCGACTTGCTGGGGTGTAATACCGGGCAGGAAGTGTCTGAGTTTTTTGGTATCTGTTTTATTTCTGCTTGTTATTATGTCTTGATAATATTCTGTCGCCGGTGACTAGTCTAACTCTCCTTTTTCTTTCTTTTTCAGGCTCCCTGTCGAACCCGCTCGACAAGATTCAAGAACGTCTGCGTCAACAGCAGAAGAAGAGGTCACGGGTCATTCAGACCAAGCTGACTGAGACAAGCGGCTCTGGGTCGGGCCCCCTAGTCCAGGGTTCCCCGAGCGCTTCTACCGGTTCCTTAATGAAAAAGCACAAGTCTGCAGCGACTGTAGACTTGACGGCCAATGCTCCCCCCAAACCGAAGCATGTGTTGCCGCCTTGCTTCGTGAAGCGAAACTTCTTTGAAGGGACGAGCATGGAGGTGGACCGTGCAGACTCCCTGTTTCTCGAGGCGATGGATCATCCTGCCCGGTGACTATCTTTGGCACAGGACACGAGTGTTGTCATGCAGGTCTTGTCAATGGCCTAGCAGACGGCTGAAGGAAACCCCGAGCAATAGAGGGAAGTAGCGAGGCTGAAGGAGCAGTTGGCTGCAGCCGAGAAGAAGCTGACGGCGGCCACTGAAGAAGCCACTGCCACGGCCAAAGAGCTTACCGAGCGGGGGAACATTATTGCCAAGCAGGAGGTTGACAAGAGGAGGGCTCTGGAGCAGAGTAAAAAGTTGAAGGATGCCTTCTGCCCGAAGGAGGATGAAGATGCTGAAACTAAGAGTATGGTGACTAGGGCACAGTTCCTTGTTCGGATCGACCAAGATATGGAAGATCTGAGCTCGTCGACTGAGCTCAGTTTCCAAAATGTTGTGGATCAAATAAGGGCTCTTCATCCTGAACTGGCCTTGGACACCAGCCGGATCAGCTACCTCTAAAAAGTCGAGGATGGCCAGATAGTGGTTCCCTCAGACTTGGTCGTGGAGGATTCTCAGCCCGGGATGACTGTTCAGCCCGGTCAGCCAGAAGTGCAGCCGGACCAAGGTGAGGGTCAACCTGGTGTTTTGGACAACGAGGGTAATTAGTTTTGGCCTGCGTGCCGTTATCTTGTAATTTAATGTGTTTCTTTTGGGGGCGTGGTCTCCTTTGTAAGTAACCACGAACAAGTCGGCCCTTCGAGGTCTCATTTTTGCAGTAAAAGTTAATGTTATTAATGGTCATTTATTGTACAATGTTTCCTGTTTAATTGTGCGTCCGTCGGAGGATTGTTTTCTTTGTGTTTTAAACGCTAAGTGTTTGACTTTCTTGTACTGATTGGATGTGATCGAATAAATACGGGGTGTGTTTGTGATCTGTTGGTTTGGGGGACCAATCAGATTTCAGAGTCTTGCTCCTAATCAGTGCCCGGGCCAAGGTAATGACTCGGGCTCCGAGGCTTGAATGTCCCATCGCGAGATGGGGTTCTGCCTGGTCGTGGTACTTAGGCGACGTCGGACTCGTTTGAGTATCCGCCCGTGCAACAGTTTTCTCCTTCTCTTGAAAGGAGACCCTAACGATCATGTTATTTTGGGCTGCCGTGCTTGTACCTGGGCACGCAGTTCTTAGTCAGACCTATCGCTCCTCGCTTGAGAGTTGAGCAAGGTGACTTTGTAAGTTAGCTGTAATATTGCTTGAGCTTCTCGGCGTTCCACGGCCGAGCAAGTTCTTCCCCGTGTAGATTTTCTAAATAATAGGCTCCGTTTTCGGTTTTTGCTCGGACGCGATATGGGCCCTCCCAATTAGGTGTAAGTTTTCCCTCGCGAGGGTCCCTGTGATTTCTCCTTAGAACGAGACTACCCACCTCGAACGTTCGTCTTATGACTTTAGAATCGTATCGAGCGACTATTTTCTGTTTGAGGGTGGCCTCCCGAAGAGCAGCTTCTGATCGGATTTCTTCGACCAGGTCAAGCTCGTTTCTCAAAGCTTCGGAGTTGGTGTCCTGGTCCATTGGGGACTCTATTCGTCTGGATCGAACGTGCATTTCCATAGGGATTACTGCCTCGGTCCCATATGCCAACCGGAACGGGGACTCATCGGTCGTTGAGTGGGGAGTGGTTCGATACGCCCACAACATGCTGTGTAACTCCTCGACTAAGTGCTTCTTATGTTCGTCCAGTCTTCGTTCCAGGCCTCTTAGGATTACCCTATTTGCGGCCTCTGCTTGCCCGTTAGTTTGGGGGTGCTCCACTGAAGCGAAGTGATGTTTTGTTCCTACTGATGCAACAAATTCTTTGAAGTGTTTATCTGTAAACTGGGTACCGTTATCGGTCACAATGGCGAGTGGTACTCCGAACCGGGCGAGGATGTTCCTCTTGAAGAAGCGTAGTATGTTGAGCGCAATGATTTTGGCTAAGGCCTCAGCTTCTATCCATTTGGTGAAATAATCGACGCCTACAATTAGGTATTTATTTTGGTCGGATCTGACGACGAATGGCCCTAAGATATCCATCCCCCACCACGCGAATGGCCAAGGTGAAGATAATGATTTTAGCTCGGTAGGGGGTACTACGTGTACGTCCCCGTGTCGTTGGCATTTGTCACACCTTTTTACGTGTTCCTTTGCGTCGCGCTGGAGTGTAGTCCAATAGTATCTTGCTCGGAGAATCTTTCGGCCAACGATCGTCCGCCCGGATGTTATGCATTAATTCCTTCATGGACCTCTCTTAGTACATGTGGGATGTTCTCTTCTTCTACGCATCTGAGGAGAGGTGTAGAGAATCCTCGACGATACATACGTCCACCTACTAGAGAGTATGAGCATGACCTTCGTCGTACGATGCTGGCCATTTTCGGGTCTGCCAGTAACTCCCCTTTGGTCAGGTAGTTAAACACTGGGGTCATCTAGCAGTTCGTGTCGCCTACGAGATTAACGTCTAGGTGGATTGACGACTGTCCAATGCTTGGTCGGGGGAGCACTTTTTGTATGACGGATTTGTTGTTTCCTTTCTTTTTAGTGCTTGCCAACTTGGAAAGGACGTCAGCTCGGGTATTATTCTCTCGCGGGACGTGTTTGACCTCCACGCTTCTGAATCGTTTTAGTTTGCCTTTTACAAGGGCTAGGTATTCGGCCATGTTATTGTTTTTAGCCTGGAAATCTCCTCGGACTTGGCTAGAGACCAGCTGGGAATCCATGCAAATTGTGATCTCTTCCGCTTCCAGGTCGGTCGCAAGCCGTATGCCTGCTAGGAAGGCTTCGTATTCCGCCTGGTTGTTGGAAGTGGGGAAGGATAAGGTTAAGGATACTTCGATGATGTTTCCTTCTTCGTTTTCTAAGATAACCCCAGCTCCGCTACCCGCCGGGCCGGACGCTCCGTCCACGAAGATAGTCCATTTGGATGGGGACTTTGGCTCCTGCTTAGTGAAAGTGAGTTCTGCAACAAAGTCGGCCAGCGCTTGAGCTTTGAGAGCTTGTCTCCCCTCGAATTTGATGTCGAATTCGGATAGTTCTAACGACCATTTTAGCATTCGCCCGACCATGTCTGGTCGACCGAGCAATTGTCTTATGGGTTGGTCTGTTCTTACGATGATGGTGTGGGCCAGGAAATAATGTCGTAGCCTTATGGCTGCAAAAAGGAGGGCCAGGGCCACCTTTTCTACCTGGAGGTATCGAATTTACGGGCCATGGAGTGCCTTGCTCGTAAAATAGACAAGTTTCTGTCCCTCGGGTAGGTCGCGTATGAGGGTCGCACTTACGACTTCGTTTGCTATGGGGAGATAGAGGTAAAGTGTTTCCCCTTCTTCAGGTCTGGACAAAACTGGGGGCTCAGATAGTGCCTTCTTCAGGTGGGACAAGGCTAGCTCGCACTCCTCCGTCCATTCAAAAGTAGCCTCTTTGCGGAGGAGCTTGTAAAGGGGGAGGGCGTGTTGAGCGGATTTTGCCACAAATCGAGCGAGGGAAATGAGGACCCCGTTTAGTGATTGTATGGATTTTTTAGAATTAGGGGTTGGAAGTTCTGCGAACGCCCGACATTTGTCGGGATTGGCTTCGATGCCTCATTTGGTTAGACAGAATCCGAGGAACTTCCCTGCTCGGACCCCAAATGTGCACTTCTCGGGATTGAAATGCATTTTGCATTTCCGTGCTTGATCGAACACTTTTCGTAAGTGGGATGCGTGGTCTGTCTCTTGTTGAGATTTGACGATCATGTTGTCCATATACAATTCGAGCATGTCTCCGATTTCTGCCCGGAATACCTTATTCATCATGCGCTGATATATCGCGCCTGCATTTTTTATACCGAAGGGCATAACGTTATAATAATAGTTGCCCGATTCGGTCATGAAGGCCGTGTATTTTTTGTCGGACACGGCCATGGGTATTTGGTTATACCCTGAGTAGGCGTCCATGAAGGACAATAGCTTGAAGCTGGACGAATTGTCGACCAATTTATTGATGTTAGGCAAAGGGTATGCGTCTTTTGGGCATGCCCGGTTAAGATCAGTATAATCAACACACATTCTCCACTTTCCATTAGATTTCTTGACAAGTACAACATTTGAGAGCCAGGTTGTGTACCTGGCGTCGGTTACAAATTTTGCCTCTAGGAGGTCTTTAACAGCAGATTCGGTCGCTTCAGTTTTTTCGGTCGACTGCTTCCTCCTACGCTGGGCGATCACTTTGTGTGTTGGGTCGATGGAGAGGTGATGGCAGGCTGTCTCGGGGTCGAGTCCTGTCATCTCTGCGGCGCTCCAGGCAAACAGATCCGCGTTTCCTTTAAGGCAAGCTTCTAACTGTCTTTTTGCCAAGTCGGGCATATGTGCTCTGATCTTAACGCACCGGGTCAAGTCATCTCCCAAAGGAATCAGCTCGAACTCTCCGTCTGGAACTGGCCGGGATAGTGAATCGGTTGGCTTTTGAATGCCCTTGTTATCGTCTGAGAACCTGCAGTCCAGATCGATCGAGTCTACCTGAGGAAAGGCCCTGGATGTTTGTGGAGCATCTGGTGAAGTCAATGCTGAAGGACTTGGTTGGTAATATATTGAGCTAAGACCTTTAAATGCCGCTTCGAAACATCAGCGAGCAACATCGACGTCGCCGTGCAGTGTAGAAACCTTGCCCGAAGTAGTATAATACTTCATCTTTAGGTGGACGGTGGATGGAACAACGATTAGTTAGGCTAGGGTCGGTCGTCCCAGAATGCACTGGTATAGCGACGGGAAATCCACGACTAGGAACTGGACTCAGACCGTTCTGGATGTCTCGGCTGCTCCGAAGGTGACAAACAGATCGATGTAGCCCCATGGTTGGGAGACCGCTCCGTTGAAACCTTGCAAGTCTGACCCGACATACGGAGTCAGGTGTGTTTCGTTCAACTGGAGTGTTGAAAACAACTGGGAGTACATAATGTCGCAGGAGCTGCCTTGGTCCACCAAGATTCTTCTCACATCAAAATTCACCATTCGCTCCCGGATGAGTAGCGGGATGTTGGCGTTTGGCGCCCCTCCCAAGAGTTCCTCCCAGTAAAAGGCAAGGGGTACCGAGCCTTCTCTTGGTGGGTCCAGGGTTGCGTTATGTGCGGGCCCCTTCGCAATCAGCTGGTCGAATTTTCTCTTTACGGATCCGACCGTGATTTTGTTGAAACCTCCCCCTGATATAACCATTGCGGATGGAAAGGTTTCCCATGGGCTATGTGAGGAAAGGTACCCCGGACTCCCGGTGTGATCGGGCAGGAAGAAATCTTTCGGGCGATAGATGCTCAGGGAAACCTGCATGTTTGCATCCGCAGGAACGGGTACAGTCTCCTCGATCTTTTGAGTCTCCTGTGCTTCTTGTCAAGGAGTGTCCCTGGATTTGGTGAATTGTTTAAGGTGTCCGTCCTTGATAAGTATTTCGATTGCATCCTTGAGATGGATGCAGTCTTCGGTACTGTGGCCATGACTTTTGTGGAATCTGCAATATTTTGTTTTGTCCGTGCCCGGTTTGCTAGGTTGCTGCTTCGGAAAGCGTACCCCTGCTTGCCTGATTCTGAGTTGGCACATTCGGACAGGATTTTCTCCCTGGAGGCCAGGAGTGGAGTATATTCGTGAAATCGACCGACGGGTCCTCTGTGCTCCCGCGGTTCACGGGAGCGGTCATCCTTTCTTTTGTCTCCTCCCCGACGAGATGTCGAGGGTTCATCGACTCGGTGGGACTTCGCATCCTCGGGACGTCGAGCGTCTCGTACGGAGCTGGCTTCCTGCTTTTCCTCATACTGGATATAAGCTTGGGATTTCAGCAAGAATGCATCAAGGGTGGCAGGAGTCTCGATGCCGACTGCCCGGTGAAAATCTGTTGACGGGCGCAGTCCTCGTTCTAACAAATACTTCTTCATGTCGTCGGTTGTGGACACCTGGACTGCTTATTTGTTGAACCTTTCAATGTAAGTTCGTAAAGGTTCGTCCTTCCCTTGGATGATCGCTTCGAGCGAAGCTTCCGTCTTCGGGTGTCACCTTGAGGCGGTGAAGTGCCTGGAAAACGTGCGTCCGAGCTGTTTCCAGGAAGTGATGGACTCTACTTCGAGGCTTTTATACCACGTCATCGCCCCTTTCCTCAGTGTTGTAGGAAAGAGACGACATTTGATCGCTTCTCGTACTCCTCGATAATCGAGCAACGCATCAATATTCTCGATATGCTCATCCAGATTTGTGGTCCCATCATATGAGCCTAGTGGTGGTGGTTTTTCTAGACCTCTTGGAAGTTTAGCTGCCATGATTTCTGACGAGAGGGGGCCCCGGGTGTCCTCGTCGTCGCTGGAGTTGAACGAAGGGGATCTGGGTGCGCGCTTCTTTACTCGCCGAGGCGATGCAGATCTTGATTTGCTCCTTCTTGATTTTCTTGGAGGGGAAGATCGCGAAGGAGACTGGCAAGGTCGTTTGTCCCCAGTAGATTCGTCGATGCGTCCCTTCCTTTTTCTCTTGGGAGGAGAGGGACTACGCCTTCTCTGGTGTCTCGCGGGAGACCAGGGTCGACAATTATTTTCTTCGAGACGGGCAATTTTCTTGCCATGGGCGACGAGCAGCAAATTTGTCTGATTCAGAATTTCAGCCAGTGCAGCGAAGTCAGATCCTGAAGGAGTCGGGGGAAAGAGGACTTCCGGGCGTCTCTCCAGAGGTTGGTCACGGTCGGGAGAAGGCGAGGCCGTCTTCCTGTCCGGGTGATCTTGCACGGTTTCTTCGGGCGGAGGATGATGAATATTGCTCTCACGTTGCGTGAGGATCATGCCATCGTTCGATCGGTTGTCCGGATTGTCTCGAGCAGCCATGGATCTTGGTAAAAACTTTGGTTCTTTGAAGATTTTAAGAGAGAAGAACGGGGAAATCAGTTTCCCACAGACGGCGCCACCTGATCGTACCTAGAGATCAGGATCCGATACGGCTGGCCTCGAGTGTTGTTGAAGGACAGTTGATGAGGAGAGGAGGGGGGTGTACCTGCAAGGCACTCCAATGCTGAAGTAAGAAACTGAGCAAAGAGTGAGCAAGTACAAGAATTAAGGTCAGAGAATTGAATACCTGACCCTCCCAAACGAGAGGGTTTATATAATGGGCTAAGTAGAAGATTATTGGTCCACACCGTTGGGCGCGGATCACAGAATCCGTAAAGATAGGTAACGGTCAAAACTAGCCGTCGGAGGACTTCGTCTTGGTCGGTATAACCTTGGTCTACAAGGACCATTATTCTCAATATTGCTCGACGTCGAGCGTTCTGCAGAGCCGATTTGCCTGGCCCAATTTTGGGAATTGGGCCTTCCCAGAACAGTAAGTCTAGGCAAAAATAGGGCATCCTGGCGAGTCAAAAACAAAATAAAAGACTCGGGCAAAAATAAGGGAAAAATTGAAGAAAAAAAATGTGTGTACACTCGCTGAGTTGAAAAGCCACATCGGACAGCTCAGGCAAAAATGGGTATCCAGGTGGATTGAAAACCCGAAAGGGTGATCCACGCAAAATCAGGGAATAAGCGAACAACTGCGTTCTAAATTCGTCTGTATCACTCAGAACATGGCAAGCTTCGAAAGGACAAAGCGTCGGTCAGAATCAACCTTCTTCAAAAAGCAAGATAAGGAAAACGTCAAGGTCATACGAGTCATAGCAAAGGAAGCTCACTGGAGCGTCATCTTCAACATTGCCAACACTCTTGTTTTCTCAATTTACAACAATCTCCTCCTTTCAGGGGATTCGCTTCTTTGACTGTACTTACCTATTCAGGGTACACAAATCAATAAAATCAGAATATTCAGTCACACTTTGATTTTGTACATTTTTGTTTCGTTTGCAAAATGTCCAAAGTTCATAATACAACACTTGCATAAAACATATGAGCCATTTTAATAAATGCTTGCAGGAAACATGTTTCTCTCAGAAAAATCTAACTCCTATGGCGGAATCCGGTTAAGGATACCTCGGGACACTTGTGCGTTTCTTTTGTTTAACAGGTTGTAGGTACTCAAGGCAGACCATTTCACAGCATGAGGTATATCAAGCATATCATCCCCAGCCGAACCAACAATCACATCATCAGCAGGACTCCTTGACAAGAAGTATTTCCCCTTGAGGAATTCATCAACCCCTAGCGTATTACTTCCCAGAAGTTATCTCCTCCCCAAGCAGGGATCTCCCGAGCAATACCTGACAGCTTTTCCCTATCAAAGTGGTTAGGAATTTTCTATTCCCTACAGAGTTGCCAGGATTCTCTCATCCTCAGCAGAGTCGGTGGAATTGCTTCATAGAGTTGCCATTCTCTCCCAAGTAGAGCAAGACATTTAAGTACTTCCCCAGCGAAGTTGCTAAAACTTCCTCATCCCCAACGGAGTTCTCCCTCCGGACAGATCAACCAATGATCTCTTTCCCCAGTTGAGTTCTCCCTCCAAACAGATCGCCCAGAGATCTTTCTCCCCGCAGGATCTGGATTTCGGATTGGGTTTCTCATTTTCATAATCATAGCATTCACATCATTTTTTTTTATCAAAATAAGCATAGCATTCCGTCTAATACGGAGCATTACGGCAAAAATCAAACATTTGCATGATCATGAGCCAGGTTCGAGCCAGTCACCTGCAAATACCATTATCACTTCACCAGTAATATACAAAACTCATATCCCCTGCAGATAAAAGCCAAAGCATCCCCTTTTCACTCTCAAAACACAAAGGCCTGTTCATATTTATACATGCTCTTTCTCGACACTCGTCCGTGTCATCTTCCCCCAGTAAGGTCGCCAGAATACCTTCTGCATTCTCAATACAGATACTTGTTCTTACTTGTACATTTTCTTTTTGACACTCGTCTGTGTCGTACTTCCCCGGCAAGTCAAAACACTCGTCCGTGTCCCTTGCTCAATCTTCTGGCACTCGTCCGTGTCTTGCACATACTTCACCAGCAGATCAACACTTGTACATGCTTATACATAAGTCTTTGATACTCGTCTGTATCTTGTGTATATCACCCCTCAGCAGATTCAACACTCGTCTGTGTTCCTTGCTTACCCGATTGATACTCGTCCGTATCATCATCCTTCAAACACGTATCAGCGTTTGCTTCTATCGATACTCGTCCGTATCGTGGTCCTAAGGATGCTCGTCCGCATCTTTAGTTTATACACACCGTGAAGCACTTATACCTTTTATTTTAAGGCGTGAGCACTCGTCCGTGTTTACATCCCCACAAAAATAAAACAACTTTATCTATCCGACATTCGTCTATGTCGTGATAGCTTTTGGCAGCCGTCCCCTGCCAGGTGATCGTCCTTCACCTTTGGATGACCGTCCCTCATCCTTTCCCCAGTGGAATCCCCATTGTCGGAACTTTCTATCCAGCATTCGTCCTATGTCGCGATATCTTTTTAGCAGCCGCCCCCTGCTAGGTGATTGTTCTTCACCTTTTGATGACCGTCCCTCATCATTTATCCGATGGCCGTCCCTATCGTTGATCTTTGTTATCCGACATTCGTCGTATGTCGAGATAATCCCCAAGAGCAGCCGTACCCTTCTAGGTGATCGTCCTTCATCATGCTTATCCGATGGCGTCCCCATCGTTGATCTTTTCTATCTGGCATTCGTCCTATGTCATGATAAGAGCAGGCCTTCCCCTGCTAGGTGATCGTCTTTCACCTTTTGATGATCGTCCCTCATCCTTATTTCATTTATTCTTTTACCCGATGGCCATCCCCGTTGCGGTTTATTTACCCTTTAACCTGATGGCCGTCCCCGTTATTGCTTTACTTACCCTTTTACCCCCAGCAGTCGTCCTTTGCTCGATGGTTGTCCTCCATCGCTTTCATTTGATACTCATACTATACTTCCTGTTACAATTTATATCCCTTTTCTTCTTCTCCCCAGCGAGTGCAAATTTCGGATTGTCTTTGGTATTCAACCACAAGTTATCTTGTTTGTCTGTTAAGCCAAGCACTTACATCCGGCACAACTAACTCATGCTTGAATAGGGGAAGCTGTAAACACCCCAAATTTTCCCTCACTTTTTCTCACACCATGGCTTGTGATCTTTTATATAGCATTGCATAAGCATATCATCTCACTACATAGTTCATATCATCTACATCTAGGGTTTGTGATATGGGCAATCTAAGAAGTGATCTGAGTCATCCCAATGGTCTTGAAGCTTGCCAAGAGGGTTCATGTGTGTTCCATGATCATAATATGCTCCCCAAAGTTCATGAAAGTCAAGGGATCACAAAGAATGGCAAAGGCATAGAGGCAGACTGAAGATTTCCTGCACAAATGACCTAAAATTAGGGTTTTGGTTTCAGAGGCCTTAATCCCAATTTTTTTGGTCATTCTTGTTTCTAATGGTCTTAATATGTTATAGGGATCATGTGTACCAAATTTGATGAAGAAATTCACCGTGGAAGTCATCTGATCATTGGTAACTTCTTGAGCAAGTAAAGTCAAAATCAGGGCATCTGAGGCCTCCATCAAGGGTACCAAAGGGTCACATTCATCATTTTGAGGTTCTATGATCTTTATTTAATCTTATAAGTGGTTATAAGTTCACAAAGTTGAAGAATTTTGAGCCAAATGCAAACTTGCTATTTTTGGAAATGACTTGTAATAGAAACTTTCCATTTTGGGAAAGATATTCAACCTATTCTTTCATGAACAAAAATGCTTCAAATGAAAAATTCGTGGGCATGAAAGTTGTAGATCATGTCTTCCCATTTTCAAAAAGTACAAGAACATGTCTTGATTCATCCTAGAACTCAATATATGGCCTTTCAAAGTTGGCAAAAATCCTATAATTTTCAAGTGTGCACCAAAGAGGGATATTTGCAAATTCAAGTTTTAAGTCATTTCATGATTAGGGCTAATCCTCTCAGTTTGAATGTAGACCATTAGATTATGTTTACCGCGTGTTTGGAGGGCCAGGATGCATCCACTTAAAACCCTAATCTTTTAATTAATTAATTAATTAGGATTAATTAAATAAAATGCCAGATTGATTCTCAGCCCTAGGATTACGTGCGCAGTTAACATTTCCTTCCCCAGTTTGAATCCCAGCCACTGGATCTTCATACTTTCATTTAAATTCATTTTATTTCATTTTTCTTTTCATTTCTTTGTCCAATTTTTTAAAATAGCAAAAATCATCAAAAAAATCCCAAACTTTGCATTTCTGTTTTAAATATTTTTCTTAAAATAAAAGATTTTTTATTTTATTTTTTGCATTTTAAAAGTATTTTTAAAATATTTAAATGTTTTATTTAATTAATTAATTAATTTTAATTAATTAAATATGCATTTAGGTTTCTAAAAATCACCAAAAAAATCATGAAGCATCCTTAAACATTTAGAAACATTTTCAAACTCACCATACAAATTTATTTTTAGGTTTGATCACATTTTCACAATTTCCTTTGAATTAGGGTTCTTAAATTTCACATTTTTTAACCCTAACTTGAAAAATTCACTTTTTCCTAACCATGATGAGTTTGAACTTGATTCTTTTTTCATTGTTTCACATATTGCATATAGTTTCTAGGTTATTTATCTCATATTTTTATCTTTCATTTTCAATTTGATTTGCATTTTCCCTTTATAAGCACCCAAAAACCCTAGCAAACTTAGGAATTTCATAACCTTCAATAGGATAGGCTTCTGACTTTCTCCTTTGGGGTGTGATCTTATATGGGACTAGGGTTTGTTTGAGCTCAATTTCAATTTTTTATCATAATGTATTATTCTGTTTTGGTCATATGCATCTCATGTGGTCTTAAAACCCTAATTTTGCATGTTCATTTGCATTCATCGTTTCATATCATCACCATCATATGAACTTCCCATGACATTTCAAGCATTTGTATGTCATCCTAGACATCTTAGGACATATTTGAAACATTTCTTGATCATTTCTTCATTCATTTGCTATGCTTTGCATCCATTACATTTCATGATCATCCATGTGTTTTCTTGCTTCTAAACATGCTTCCATTGCATCTCATCTTTGTATGATCATTCATATGCATCTTGTTTGACTTTGCATCATCTCATATGCCATTTATATTGCACATTCACTTATGACTTTGGTCTTTGCATATCATTTCATCCCATTTCCTTTTGCTTTATGTCTTGTGCATTCATACTAACATTTCAGGAGCTTTTGGTAAGTTATCTGAGAGGTGGATTTGCCTTCAACTCCCACCTCTTCTCATCACTTCATATGCATATTTACTTGTCTTTGAAGTGAACTTGCTTCACTTATGCTCCCTCCTTCTTAATTTCTTTCTTCCTTTTAGGTTACTTATCTTCTTCAGGAAGTAATTAACCTATTTTTCTTCCTCCTTCTCTTTTCATCTACTTCTTCCATGGGGGCCTTGAAGATCTTTGCTCCTAAGCCTCACAAACCATAGGGATTTCCAAGCATGATAACTTTTAGGGTTTTGTATAGTCCCCCTAGCCTTTTACCTTTGAGTCTCCTTGAGTCTCTCTTCTCATCTCTTAATCAGAGACTAAACTCTTAAAGCTTTAGGACTTTGGAATTAGGGTTATGCCTGCATCCTTATCTTAGGATGGAGTGTATAACTCTAATCCTTAGTGTTAAACCTTTAATTTGTTTACACCTCTTAATCAAAACACATTAATAATCACTAAGACTTTATCTTGTAACTTGGGCCTTACATTAAGGTTCTATCTCTTTCTTATGGTTAAGAGGGACTAACCCTAGTGTTTAATGGACAAGTCTCCCTCCAGATTAGTCTTACAAACATAAAACTCACTTCTTAATCTCACCCTTTAATTAAAATCCATTTAATAAAGGCTTGTTATATAATGAATTTAATCCCTAACCATGGATTAAGTTCAGGTATCTTCCTCATCTTAAGTGTTCTCATCTATCATCCTTCTGTTAGGATGGTGTAATGAGTTCACTAATATGTGATCAAAGATTAAACTCATTAATTAACACTAAGCAAAAAACCCAAAAACATCTTAATAATCACAAGTAGGTTAATGATATTAATCCTACATCATCATGGTAATTAAGTTGAGATGCTTATCTCATACTTAAGTAGGCTCATTATCCCTAATCAGGGAGGATATAATGAGTTTACAAGCCCTTGATTTAGGCTTATGCTCATAATCCTATGCAAAACACAAAAAACAATAAAAAACTGAAAACATCAAAAACAAACAATAATTGTCTCCTTAGGGATTCTTTTCTTATCACACTCATTCACAAACGAGAACTCGCTTCTTCCGTCTAATGCAAGACAGTTAGCACTTGAGCCAGACGAGTCATACACTTGAGCATAGACTAGTAAGCAGTTCACAGTTAATTTATTTCCAGTTTCTTTGATTCGAACTACAGTGTTTTGAATTCCTCATTGCACGAGAGGATACATAGGCATAACTTAACAGTTATCGAACAAAAGTCTCTTTGTCATCCCCCTCCTTCAACATTCTTTTCAAATCCTCATTTCTTGAGCAATTCACCTTTTTGCATTGACACTTGTACTTTATTTCCTTAGCTTTTGCACACAGATAGCACATACACTTACCCCTTTTAACACAATCTTGTAAGCGTGGATCCCTTCGAGTACGACGAACGATTTGGGTGCTAATACCTTCCCAGGTCGTAACCAACCCCCTTTCTCAGTTTCTCTGGTTCAGAAACGTCTTATCCATCTCTTGCTAGGTTTATGCAGCATTACCTTTCCTTCGGGATAAAAATGCCTAGCTGGAGACTCTATTCAATTCAACCTTATTTCTCTTTTCGCCTACGGTTCGCGTTTGCACCGGGACATAAGTCCGGGGAGCGACAATTACTCTTAAAATCAAGCTGGTATGAGTTCATTAATGAGACAATGGAGATAGATTTAAATGATATTGTTTTCACCATTAGAATGATTGAAGATGTTGAGGTGTATTCTTTAGACAAAGAAAGTGAAGTAAACGAGGAAGATAACATTGAGGACTCATCCGAGTTTAATGAAGGTGATAGTGTAGATTCTTGGTCCAATGTGTTTGAGGAGGATGAATTCAATGCTATTTCGGATAGTTCTAGCATTCCTACTGAGGTCACAGTCATCAGAGGCTCAACTAACGAGGTTGTCGAGGAATTAGACTGTGCGGTCACATCTAGTTCCTATGTTTGTGACTCTTTAGATCATAGGGTGGATATAGTCAGTGAAAGGTTTGTTGGTAGGGAGGATGATTTGGTTTTAGTGGACTCACAGGTGGTGATTGTAACACCCCAAAGTCGATTTTAATTATATTGATGTGTTTTTCTTGTGAATTTTGATGTTTATGAGGTTATTTGATGTTTTGTGAAGTTTTGAGGGTAGCTTAATATTTTAATAATAATTAGAATAATTAAGTATAAGGGGTTTAGTTTATTATTTGAGATTAATTATATAAAATAAATGGAATTAGAGGATAAGGGCATTGTGGTCTTTTGGTTGAGGATAAGTGAGGGTTTTATGGGGAAAGACTAAAAGAGGTTCTAGGCGAAAGAGTGACAAAACAGGAAAAGTTGGAGAATACGATCATTTGGAACGATCGCGCTTTTGGGAAAAGAGCTACGGAGAAGAGGAGAAGCTAGGGCTTGAAGGTTGGAGAGATTTACGTAGAGTTTATCGAAAGCTTACGGAAATTAAGGTATGGGGAGTATTTTCCTTTCAATATTATAATGTGGGAATGAAATTGGGGGTTTTGTGGTGTAGTTTAGGGAATAGGGTTTTGATTGATGATTTTGTGTTTTTGATGATGATTTCATGATGATTTTAATGTGTTCTAGTATGCTATGATGTTGTAGAGTTGTCTTATAATATGTTTTATGAGGCTATGTGAGTAGAGTTAGTAGTTAAGTGATGTATGATAAATTATTTGATTTTCTTCGAGTTATGATGTATGATTTCATGATGTAGGATTAATGTGTTGTATGATATTCCATGAGTATGTACATGATGTTATAAGTGAGTATGAAGAATGATTGTTTAATAATGAATGTGGATGCAATGTTATAATGTTTTAAGGATGATGTATGTATATTGTGTCTTGCATCAAGGGCATTGAATTTATGAGGGGACTTCGGTCCATTGGTAACTTCAATCCCATTTTGTGGATTGAAGTGATATGATGTTTATGATGTGCTCCCTTAGGGGAGGTTTGATGGCCCAATGTCCATCACATGAGGATGTTTCGGTACCACATGCATTAGTAAGAGGTTGCATTTCATTCTAAATGACATAGCATGAGTGCACTGATGTTTTGTATAATAATGAGACGTATTTGATGACATGTATTAAATGAGCATGATGAATGTTTCTACGATGATTATGATGATGATATGTATAAATGAGTTATAAATGAATTGTTGTTGTTGATTGTTGTAAATTCTTACTACTATATTATATTATGGAATGTGAATTTACTCACCCTGCCTGCCTTCTAGTGATGGTCTATTATGCCATCCTATAGATAATCAAGGTTAGCTTGGTGTGTGCTTAAATCAGAGATAGTAAGTCGTCAAGTTAGTTAGAAGTGGAGTCATGCTCTCTGTCCAGTAACATCAGGATGGGTTTCGCTTGAGTGTGTTTTTTATTTGGATTAAGATGTTAAGTTTTGTTTAAATATTTTGAATAAAATGATATTTGAGATAAACTATGAGTTTGGTTTTATAAAAGAAGAATTTAAGACTTATCATTTTCCGCTACATAATGTTTTAAAAGAAATACAAATGAGTTTTGATGATTTTGAGGAACCCGTGTTGCGGGACAAGACTCTAAGCGATGTTTATGATTTATGATTTAAGAAGTAATGTGATGCCCTTTTTAATGAGTTGTACTCTAATATATGATTTAAATTGCTTAATCATGTTGGGGTAGGAAGTGTGTTACATGAATCATATCAGAGCAGGTCGGTCTGTCGGTCGTGTCGTGTCGTTGTTAGTAGTGTCGGTTTTTGAGTTTGAGTGTGTTAAGGTTGAGTTGTTTCATGATGTTGTTGGTGATTTGTGATATGACTTCAAATCATGCTCTTGCGGATGTGGTAGCTACACTTGCTCAGGCTACGACGCAGAACAACGTTCGGATGAGTTTCATGCCTTGGGGTTTTTTCAGAGGAATAATCCTCCTAAGTTCGAGGGTTCTCATGAACCAGAGAACACGCACAAGTGGCTGAAGGCAACAGAGAATATTTTTAGGACTATGGCGTGCTCCGATGATCAGAAGGTGCAATTTGGAACCCATATGCTGGATGAAGAGGCTGAGGATTGGTGGAATAATACCCGTCAGAGATTGGAAGGGGTTGGGGTTGCGATAACTTGGAATGTGTTCAGGAGAGAATTTCTGAATAAGTACTTTCCTGAAGACGCTCGTGGAAAGAAAAAGGTAGAGTTCTTGGAACTGAAGCAAGGGAACATGACAGTGGCAGAGTATGATGCCAAGTTTGAGAGGTTGGTGAAGTTTTATCCTCACTACAACTGTGATGATGCTGAGTTATCCAAGTGTTTGAAGTTTGAGAATGGGCTGAGACCGGAAATCAAGCAATCAATTAGTTGTCAGCGGATCCGCAGGTATGCTAAACTTGTGGATAAGAGAAGAATATATGATGAGGATAGTCGAGCTCGATCTGCTCACTATAAGCAGGTGAGCGAGAAGAGAGACAAGATTCAGTTTCAAGGGAAGCCTTATGTGACTCCAAAGGACAAGGGGAAGCAGAAGGGTAATGATGGGAAGAAGCCAAGTGAGGGAGTGGTTTCTACTCCTCTTAAGTGCTATAAGTGTGGCGAAGCAGGTCACAAATCTGATGTGAGTACTGCTACTGTGATAAGATGTTATAAGTGTGGTAAGAAGGTCCATATGAAGAATGAGTGTACGAATGTTGAACCAACTTGTTTCAATTGCGGTGAAGAGGGACAAATAAGTACTCAGTGCCAGAAGAAGGTTGCTACCGTGGCTCAGACTATTGGTAGAGTGTTTGCTTTGAGTGGCTCAGATGCTTAGAAGAAAGACAACTTGATCATCAGAGGTACTTGTTTTATTAATGATGTTGAATTAGTTGCTATGATTGATACTGGAGCCACTCACTCGTTTATATCAATTGAGTGTGCGACCAGGTTGAATTTTCCTTTGACTGTTATGAATGGTAATATGTTCATTGAGATGCCTGCTGAAGGTTCAGTTACGACTAACCGTGTGTGTTTGAAATGTCCTTTGACCATATATGGTAAGGATTTCTTGATGGATTTAGTGTGTTTGCCTTTGCGCCATATGGATGTTGTACCGGGAATGAATTTGTTAGAATTTAACTTTGTGCATATCAATTGTTATGCAAAGACGGTGGAGTTTCTAGAGTTTAGAGATTGTGGAGAGATGATGTTTCTATCTGCGATGCAAGTGGATGAACTTTTAGCAGATGAAGCTCAGATGTTTGCTTTGTTTGCGGCCTTACGAGTGGATCGTGAACAAGTGGGTGTTGAGTTACCGGTTGTACGAGAATTTCTCGATGTGTTTCTGGATGACATTAGTGATTTACCACCGGAGCGTGAAGTAGAGTTTGTTGCGGATTTATTACCGGGTATTTGTCCAGTGTCGATGGCTCCTTATAGAATGCCAACTTCTGAATTGAGTGAATTGAAGAAACAACTTGAAGAACTTCTTGAGAAGAAATTTGTTCGTCCGAGTGTTTCTCCGTGGGGTGCTCCTGTGTTATTGGTAAAGAAAAAGGATGGTAGTATGAGGTTGTGCGTCGATTATCGACAATTGAATAAGGTGACTATTAAGAATAAATATCCACTTCTAAGGATTGATGATTTGATGGATTACATAGTGGAAGCTTGCGTTTTTAGCAAGATTGATTTGGGGTCGGGTTATCATCAAATTCGAGTTAAAACAGATGATATTCCAAAGACAGCGTTCAGAACGAGGTATGGTCACTACAAGTACATTGTGATGCCTTTTGGTGTATCCAATGCACATGGTGTATTCATGGAATATATAAACCGAACTTTTCATCAGTATTTGGATACGTTTTTGGTGGTTTTTATTGATGACATTCTAATTTATTAGAATTCATAAGAGGAACATGAGGGACGTTTGAGGATTGTATTACAAGTGTTGAGAGAGAAGAAGCTTTATGCTAAATTGTCGAAGTGTGAGTTCTGGTTGAAGGAAGTGAGTTTCCTTAGCCATGTGATTTCTAGTGGAGGAATTTCTATGGATCCTTCAAAGATTGATGCTATGTTGAATTGGGATACTCCGAAGTCTGCTACCGAGATCAGAAGTTTTCTTGGTTTGGCCGGTTATTACCGCAAGTTTATATAGGGTTTTTCTAAGTTAGCATTGCCTCTGACGCAATTGACTCGAAAGGGTCAAGCTTATGTATGGGATGTTTCTTGCAAGAAGAGTTTTGTTGAGTTGAAGAAGAGGTTGACTACTGCTCCAGTTTTAATTTTACCAAATCCGAATGAATCTTTTGTGGTGTACTGTGATGCTTCGAAGATGAGTCTTGGTGGTGTTTTGATGCAGAATGGTCAAGTGGCTGCCTATGCTTCTAGACAGTTACATGTTCATGAGAGGAACTATCCCACCCATGACTTAGAGTTAGTAGTCGTGGTTTTTGTGTTAAAGATTTGGAGACACTATCTCTTTGGATCAAGGCTTGAGGTGCTCAGTGATCATAAGAGTTCGAAATACTTGTTTAATCAAAAGGAACTAAATATGAGGCAGATAAAATGGTTAGATATGTTGAAGGATTTTGATTTTGATTTGAGTTACCACCCTGGTAAAGCTAATGTGGTTGCAGATGCTTTGAGTAGGAAAAATTTGCATATGTCGACGATGATGGTGAAAGAACTTGAAATGATTGAGTAATTCAGAGACATGAGTTTGTTGTGTGAAACTACATCTGAAAGTGTGAAGCTGCATATGCTGAAATTGACTAATGATATTGTGGAGGAGATCTGTATAGGATAACATACAAATTTGAAGTTAGTTGAATAGATGCCTTTGATTATCCAAGGTAACGGAGGGGAGTTATGTATTGATGAGAATGGTATGATGAGGTTTCGAGGTCGTGTGTGTGTTCCTGACATTCCAAAGTTGAAGAAATGTATTCTTGAAGAAGGGCATCGAAGTAGGTTGAGTATTCATCCTGGTGCTACTAAGATGTACCATGATTTACAGAAGTTGTTTTGGTGGCCGGGTATGAAGAGAGATGTTGCATAGTTTGTGTATGCTTGTTTGGTTCGCCAGGAATCGAAGGTTGAACATCAAAAGCCTTTAGGTATGATGCAACTGTTGAGTATTCCAGAATGGAAATGGGATAGCATTTCTATGGATTTTGTGACAGGTTTGCCAAACACGATGAAGGGAAATGATTCCATTTGGGTGATTGTAGATCGATTAACTAAGTCGGTGCATTTCTTGCCGATGAAGAATAATCATTCCATGTCGAAACTAGCAGAGATGTATATTGATGAGATTGTAAAGTTTCATGGAATACCGTAGAGTATTGTGTTGGATAGAGATTTGCGGTTTACATCGAGACTTTGGAAGAGTTTGCAAGATGCTTTGGGAACTAAGTTGAGGATGAGTTCTGCTTATCATCCACAGATGGATGGTCAGATAGAACAGACTATCCAATCTTTAGAAGATTTGCTGAGAGCTTGTGTGTTGAACCATGGAGGTGCGTGGGATAGTCATTTGTCGTTGATTCAGTTTAATTATAAAAATAATTTTCATGCGAGTATTGGTATGGATCCGTATGAAGCATTGTATGGGAGGCGGTGTAGGACTCCATTGTGTTGGTATGAATCGGGCGAGAGCGTTGTGCTTGGACCTGAGATTATGCATGAGACGACGGAAAAGATTAAGATGATTCGGGAGAGGATGAAGACTTCCCAAAGTCATCAGAAGAGTTATCATGATAAGAGGAGGAAAAGAATTGAATTTCAAGAGGGAGATCATGTGTTCTTGATGGTTATTCCCGTTACTGGTGTCGGGCGAGCTTTGAAGTCCAGAAATCTCACTTCGCATTTCATTGGATCGTATCAGATTTCATAGAGGGTTGGAGAGGTAGAATATCAGATTGCATTACCACCATCACTTGCGAATTTGCATGACGTGTTTCATGTGTTCCAGTTGAGGAAATACATCGCAGACCCGTCACATGTGATTCAGATGGATGATGTTCGAGTAATGGATAATTTGACTGTAGAGGTTTCACCAATGCAAATAGATGGTAGAGAAATGAAGCGGTTAAGAGGTAAAGAGATTTCCTTAGTAAAGGTATTGTGGGGTGGACCAGTTGGTGATAGTTGGACTTGAGAGCGAGAGGATCAGATGAAAGAGTCGTATCCAATGATGTTTGCTTCAGGTACATTTTCGAGGATGTAAATTCTTAAGTGGGGGAGAGTTGTAACACCCTAAAGTCAATTTTAATTATATTGATGTGTTTTTCTTGTGAATTTTGATGTTTACGAGGTTATTTGATGTTTTGTGAAGTTTTGAGGGTAGTTTAATATTTTAATAATAATTAGAATAATTAAGTATATGAGGTTTAGTTTATTATTAGAGATTAATAAAATAAAATAAATGGAATAAGAGGATAAGGGCATTGTGGTCTTTTGGTTGAGGATAAGTGAGGGTTTTATGGGGAAAGACTAAAAGAGGTTCTAGGGGAAAGAGTGACAAAAGAGGGAAAAGTTGGAGAGTACGATCATTTGGAATGATGACGCTTTTGGGAAAAGAGCTCTAGAGAAAAGGAGAAGCTAAGGCTTGAAGGTTGGAGAGATTTACGATGAGTTTATCGAAAGCTTATGGAAATTAAGGTATGGGGAGTATTTTCTTTCGATATTATAGTGTGGGAATGGAATTGGGGGTTTTGTGGTGTAGTTTAGGGAATAGGGTTTTGATTGATGATTTTGTGTTTTTAATGATGATTTCATGATGATTTTGATGAATATAATGATGTACATGATGTAAATGATGTTATCATGAGGGATATTGATGTTAATGAGGTTTTCTGATGAGATGCTGTTGAATTGTGGGTTTTGGAGGGGTTTTGTCGCAGAAAGAGAAAACTGAAATCGCAGAATAATTCTGCAGAAATCACGAAGCTCGCTTAGCGAGAAGAGTCAGTGAGTTGGGCGCTTAGTGAGCGTGATGTCTCTCTTAGCAAGCCCTGAGAAACTTCGAAAAATGCTTTTATTTTAAATTTTTTTTTGAGGTGATGTGTTCTAGTATGCTATGTTGTTGTAGAGTTATCTTATAATATGTTTTAAGAGGCTATGTGAGTAGAGTTAGTAGTTAAGTGATGTATGATGAATTATTTGATTTTCTTCGAGTTATGATGTATGATTTCATGATGTAGAGATATGATGTAGGATGAGTGCGTTGTATGATGTTCCATGAGTATGTACATGATGTTATGAGTGAGTATGAAGAATGATTGTTTAATAATGAATGCAGATGCATTGTTATGATGTTTTGAGGATGATGTATGTATATTGCGTCTTGCATTCATGGCAATGAATTTATGAGGGGACTTCGGTCCATTGGTAGCTTCAGTCCTATTGTATGGATTGAAGTGATATGATTTTTATGATGTGCTCCCTTCGGGGAGGGTTGATGGCCCAGTGTCTATCACCTGAGGATGTCTCAGTACCACATGCATTAGTAAGAGGTTGGATTTCATTCTAAATAACATAGCATGAGTGCATTGATGTTTTGTATAATGATGAGACGTATTTGATGACATGTATTAAATGAGCATGGTGAATGTTTCTAATATGACTATGATGATGATATGTATAAATGAGTTATAAATGAATTGTTGTTGTTGATTATTATAAATTCTTACTACTATATTATATTATGAAATGTGAATTTACTCACCTTCCTGCCTTCTGGTGATGGTCTATTATGCCATCCTACAGATAATCAAGGTTAGTCTAGTGCGTGCTTAACTCAGAGATACTGAGTCGTCAAGTTAGTTAGAAGTGGAATCCTGCTCTGTGTCCAGTAACATCAGGATGAGTTTCGCTTGAGTGTTTATGTTTATTTGGATTAAGATGTTAAGTTTTGTTTAAGTATTTTGAATAAAATGATATTTGAGATGAACTATGAGTTTCGTTTTATAAAAGAGGAATTTAAAACTTATTGTTTTCCGCTGCGTAATGTTTCAAAAGAAATACAAATGAGTTTTAATGATTTTGAGGAACCCGTGTTGCGGGATAGGACTTTAAGTGATGTTTATGATTTGTGATTTAAGAAGTAATGTGATGCCCTTTTTAATGATTTGTACTCTGATATATGATTTATGTTGCTTAATTGTATTGAGTTAGGAAGGGTGTTACAGTGACAACACTGGGTAAACCAAAACTTTTAGATGTCATAGATTTGCCTCAAAATCCTGGGGTAAATAAGGTTTTTTTAGTGGGCCATTTTAATAAAGAAGGGAATTTACTTGGGCTGGCCCATGAGGGTATTTTGAAGGGTTTTGGATCGGATCCGATTTTGGCTTCATCTGGTGATTCCCTGAGAAGAAGTGCAAGGGGTGATAGCAGAAAGAAGAAATCTATTATTGATGTTTATGATAGAATCCAAATACCTTTTTCACCCTCTTTTTATTCTATCCTTCTTAATATTCATGGGGATAATTCGTCCAAGAGTCTACCTCATAAGAAGAAGAAGAATTCGTGCTCTAATAAATAAACAATCTTATCTCTTCCTTCTAATCTAGAGAAGGCTGATAAATCATTGCAACCCGAGGCTTCATACTCGATTGATGAATCTGATATATGCAGAGCTAATTTGAGGTGCAAAGCCTATTTAGAAAGTGTTCCTCACAAGGTTTGGGAATTGGTTAAGCTTATGGGGTTAGAAGTTTCAGTTGAGGATGAAGTGATAGTGTTGTCAGGAATTTAGAGGTTAGAGACAAGATGCAATTTGTTAAAAGGAAGGTTGTGGACATTCGTGATCAATGATCTTTGTCTCTTATAATGTATGTGGTTGTAATATTCTCTTAAAAAGAAGAAGAATTAGAAAAACATTGTTGGCTGGTAATGTTGATCTATGTCTCTTGCAGGAAACTAAGATCCAAGGTATGAAGGATTCCTTGGTTAGAAGCATATGGGGCAAATAGGGCTACGAATGGTCTGCTTGTGACTCTTCTGGTGCGTCTGGTGGATTGTTAACAATCTGGAAAAAGGGGATATTCTAGTCAATCTATACATTCAGAGGCATTGGTTTCTTGTGTTCTATGTTTTCTTGGAATAACACTAGTTTGTTCATTGTTAATGTGTATGCGCCGCAAGCATTACGGGACAAACGTAGACTTTGGTCAGATATTTTGGACCTCAAAATGAGGAATCCGGGGGGGGGGGGGGGGGGGGGGGGGGGGGGGATGTTTAATAGGAGGTGACTTCAATTTCATTGAAAATGTTGACGAAAGGATTGGTATGAGTTCTTCGAGTGTTCGAGAATGTATGGAGTTCTCATCTTTTATTAGGGAGCTGGAGCTTGTGGATCTTCCTTTCGTTGGTAACACTAGTTGGTTCAATCCTAATGATACTTCTTGCAGCAAAATTGACAGGTTTCTTGTCGATGATTCGTTGATTGATTGTTGGGATTTTAGAGGGCAAGAAGTGGGGGTTAGGGACATTTCTAACCACCGACCTATTTGGATTAAGTTTAATAGCTCCAATTCGGGTCCCAAACCTTTTCGATTCTTTAATTGTTGGTTAGAACATAAAGATTGCAAAGGGTTCATTATGGAATCATGGAATTCTTTCTCCTTTTTAGGTACCCCTGCGTTTGTCCTTAAAGAAAAGCTAGCAGCCTTGAAAAATTTGATGAAATGGTGGAATATTAACGTATTCAGTTGGATGGATCTCAAAATCAATAGTCACAATGAGAATCTTAATGAATTGGACGAGCTCATAGAAGGAAGTTTAACGGGATTATCGGAAGCTGAATTGATTCGTAGAGGTAAAGAACATGAGTACTTTTGGAGCAATTTGTGCCTCAAAGAAAGCATGATTCATCAAAAATTTTGCTCTAAATGGCTGAAGGAGGGAGATATAAATAGCAGGTTCTTCCATAATTCTCTTAAATCTAGGAACAGATTGAATCATATTTTTGCTATTAATTTTGAGGGAGAAAAGTTTGAAGATTTTGTCATGATTAAATAAGTTTCTGTAAGTTTTTTCAAAGATAAATTCAGCAAGGTTGATATACATAGGCCGGTGTTAAATCTCCTTGATTGCAACAAACTTAGCATGGAGGATAGTTGTAATCTGGATGCTCCATTCACCTCTATTGAAATTAGAAATGTTGTATTTGATTGTGATGGTTCGAAATCCCCTGGCCCGGATGGATTTTCTTTCAAGTTTATCAAAGATTGTTGGGAATTTATAGGAACAGATTTTGTGAATTATATCCTTCACTTCTCAGAAACAGGCAAATTACCGAAGGTTTTTGCATCTTCATTCTTGGTGTTGGTTCCCAAATTGGATAGCCCGCAACAATTTGGCGATTTCAGACCAATTTCTTTGGTAAGTTGTGTCTCTAAAATCATTTCCAAAATCATGGCATCTAGACTTGCTGCTGTTATATAGAATTTGGTCTCACCAATTCAAAGTGCATTTATTCCCGGCCGTAATCTTTTGGATGAAGTGTTGCTAGCCAATAAAATTCTAGATTCGGCGAGAAGAGACAACAAAAATTGCCTTTTTTTAAGGTTGACTTCGAGCAAGCTTATGATTGTGTCGATTGGGGATTCTTGATCTATACCCTCAAAGCTATGAATTTTGATACAAATTGGATTAAATGGATTTAGGACAATGTGTGCACTAGTTTTGTTTCTGTTTTAATCAATGGCTCTCCAACCAAAGGTTTTGCTGCAATAAGAGGTCTTAAGCAAGGAGAACCGCACGCACCTCTTGTTTTCACTTTAGTTGATGAATCGCTTGCCACTTTGGTTAAAAGATCTTCTGCTCTCAATCAGTTTTCCAGGTACAAATTTGATGAAAATCAACACAATGATCTTCTTCAATTCGCAGACGATACACTCTTGTTTTGTGATGGCGGATACCAGAATCTTTGGGCTATTAAGTCAATCCATAGAGGTTTCGAATTGATTTCAGGCCTTAAAATCAATTATTCTAAAATCTGTTTATTTGGGGTGGGCCTAGAGGATGATTTTTTGCAGGCTGCAGAAGTTTTTCTTTGTTGCAAATTGGGTTCCATACCTCTTAAATTTCTGGGGGTTACAATTGGAGGTAATCAACGGAGAATTTCACATTGGCATCCTATTCTGGAATGTTTGAAGGCATGATTAAATTTGTGGGTTGGAAGGAATATGTCCATGGGAGGTAGAGAATCCTTCATTGATCCCGTTCTAGTAATTTACCGATCCATTACCTTGCTTTCTACAAAGCTCCTTCCAAGATTGTTAACCAAATTATAGCAATTCAGCGACGGTTCTTGTGGTCGGGTGCGGTTAATAAAAGGGCTATAGCATGGGTAAAATGGAGTTCCTTATGCAAATCGAAAGAACAGGGAGGTCTTGGAATAAATCATGTAGGAGTCTTTAATAAATCTTTGCTATCAAAATGGCTTTGGAAATTCTTATCAGGAGGCGACGAAATTTTGAAATTTCCTTACTTCAAGATATGGGAACCTCGGTTATTGGGTCATGGATACATATCCAAATTCGCATCCTAAGAATGCTTCCCTTTGGATGTGGGATTTTCTCAAATAAAAGTTCAGCGGTGATGTACCTTGTTTCACTCCCATTATTAATCCTATTCTTGTTTGTGGCAGCAATATACCTTTTTGGAATTCTTTGTGGTGTGGGGAACAACTCTTGAAAAACATGTTTCCTAACCTTTTCATGGCAGCGGCAAGAAAGATTATTCTTGTGATTGAATGTGGTTCCTGGCTTGGAGAATTTTGGTCTTGGAATATTGATAACACTTTCTAGCTCCCTGGTTCTAACATTTTGCAGGATGATTACATTGAATTGTTGTCGGTTATTAATGTTGTGCAGATATTTCGTAATGGGAGAGACCATTGGATTTGGAGCTTGGATGCTAATGAAGGTTATTCGGTTAAAAGTATGCATAATCACCTCATGAATGAGGTTCCCGGAATTATTTTTCAAGAAGCTGAAAATCTGTTTTTGAAGATGGTATGGAAGACTAAAGTGCCTCTTAAATTTAAGATCTTTTCTTGGAGATTGATTTGCGATAGATTGCCGACCCATCTGAATCTTGTTGATAGAGCTATTTTGACATCTCTTCACGACAAGGCCTGTGTTTTATGTTTCTAACATGAAGAAGATGCTTCTCACTTATTTTTTTCCTGTTCCAAGGTTAAGTTTTTGTGGCATAAATTAACTGTTTGGTTAGGAATTCAATTGACCGGTGCCGATTCTTTTTGTAACCATGCTCTTTTATGGTTCCTTGTCTCCTCTTCCAATGTCAAAGAGGACATGTACTATTATGTTTGTATTATAGCGTCCCGGGGCATTTGGAAATTTCGTAATAATATTTTGTTCAAAGGTTCTGTTTGGGATGTCAATGATATTTTCGGTCGAATCGTTTCAATTCCTTGGAGATGGTTAGGCCTTGGCCGTAGGAATTGTATTTTTTACGAGTGGTTGCACCACCCCTTAGATTTCTTGTAATAGGTGATAGGATGGTTTTTATCCTTTTCATTTTGATTGGCTTTTTGTAAGGGTTGGAGAATCCCTTTTTCTCCCTTCAATACATATTTCTTATCAAAAAAAAATTGTAGATAAAGAAGAAAAAAATATGTAAATCTAATAAATTCAGTTTCTCTCTATTCACTATTATTACAATCATTGTTAACTAATTTTGGATTTGTATACACTAACTCAATGTCAAATGAAACTAAAATGCAACTAACAACTTGAATTTAAATTATATTTAACACCACCTCTCTTAATTCTTATTCAAGGTTAAAAATCAATAACACAAATTTTATTCCTTAAATTGTTGAAGTGTTCAATTTTGATTGTCTTGGTCAACACATCTGCAAATATTTTCTGAGTGCTGACGTGAACAACCTTAAACACTTCGTTATGAACTTGATTGTATAGAAAATGATACTTATTATCAATGTGATTACTTCTTCCATGCAACATTGGATTCTTGGCAAGACTTTATGGTTGATTTGTTGTCTGTCATCAACATGATTAGTTTATTCACCTTGAACTTCAATTCCTGCAACAAATTCATAAGTCAAACAGCCTGACACATAAACAAAGCACCAATTATGTGTTCTGCTTCACAGGCTAACAGTGCAACCACTGGTTGCTTCTTGGAGCACATTACTATGGAAAAAGCATTTAACAACGGTTGGAAAAGGGATATCATCACACAGGTCCAACCGCTATGACATAACATGTGATTATAGGTATGATGTTTTCCACAATGAACAAGTGATCGTGATTGTAGTCATGTAGCGCGCTACCTACCACAACGGGTACTTAAACAACCGTTGTGGTGTGTGTGTGTGTGTGTGTGTGTGTATATATATATATATATATATATATATATATATATATATATATATATATATATATATATATATATATATATATATATATATATATATATATATATATATATATATATAATAACGGTTGTTTTAGACAGCTGTTGTCGTATGTATCCCTGAGTTTATTATATATTATGTGAAATGTTTATTTCGTCAATACTTAGTATATAAACTTCCAATCGGCACTAGAAAATTATAATATGACAAATTAAGTTATATTATAAAATATGTATACGTCCAATTCTTGAGAAGTTATCTTTAATTCCTTATTCATATTTTTTTCTTTGACCTTTAGAACTTGGTTTAATGATCCTAGATCTTCAACAAACATTGCCTTCACCACTAATTACTTTTGCAAACAAAATTAGAGGTGGAGAGAGGGGTGATTGAAGATTTACAATCATTGAATCAAGTTCTAACGGTCAAAGAACACCATGCAGTTAAGAGTACATGAATAATACTTCTCAAGAATTTAACTCATACTTATTTTCTAATACAATTTTATCTATCATATCATAATTTTCTAATGCAGTTTGAAAAGTTATATATTCGGTAAGGTATTGGAGAAACACTTACACCACATAGTATATAATAAACTCATTTACTAAACAAACATTAACAAAAACATTCATCAAACACATATCAAGTCATATAATGCTTCAGAAACATACCATAAAAATCTCATAATGGTGTGTAAACAATCAAATATAGACGAAGTTGAAGTGAGAGCGCCAAACTTAAGATCCATACATTCAAATTTATCGCCCTAACTAAAGCTTATTCCTCTTTATAGAAACAAGTTTGTAAGAAGCATTCATATTCCTACAAGCATCCATATACCTACAAGTCAAATAAAGACGTGAGTTCAAAGATAATTAAACAAGTTATTAAACAGATTTTGAAAAAAAAACTACTGAGAAAACGAACCTATAAATATCCATTGGCTAAGATTTGCTGTTATTGTTTCGTTTTGGAATTTCCATATGAGAGAAGAAAGACGAGTGATAGAGTTGTTAGGGTTTCGTATACATGTACATGTAGCATATAGTATTTTTCTGTCTAATTTGTCTCTGTACCAGTCTGAGTCTGAATAGTATATCAACTCAGCATTATCTAGCACTCTGAATGTAAATAAAATACAGTACCTCAGAGTCCCTTTTACATACCTTAGTATCCTGACTACGACTTGGTAATGTGATCACTTTGGCTTACTCATAAACCTACTTACCATTCCAACTGCATAACATATGTTCGGCCTAGTGTTACACATATATCTCAGAGAGCCAACCAATTGTTTGAAGGTTGTAGCATCTACATCCTCACCATTAGCAACAAAATCCAGTTTATGGTTTATCTCAACGGGTGTGACTACTGACTTACAATTCATTAGCTCAAATCTCTTTAGCAAGTTCACCTTCATAGGAAGGTCCACCATCAAATGCAGGGCCACCTTCAGAAGGTCCATATTTAGAGGCTGGATTATCTTAAGAGTCAGACTCACCTTCAGAGTCATAGTCATCGTCAAATTCACCTTTAAAGTCAGATTCATCTTCAGATTCAGAGTCATCTTCAGATCCAAATTCGCCTTCAATGTCAAACTCATCTTCAGAGGCAGAATCTCCTTTAGAGGCAGAATCAAACTCGAGTGTTGACACTGCACTAGTGTTGGATTGAGGCTTATTCGAATACCACATTTTATTATTCTTTCACTATGACATATCTACTGACTTCAACTTTGTTAGTGATTTGGAAATAGAGAATATATGTACCTATAAATTGGTAACCAATAAGAAACATGACTCTGCTTCTGTCATCCAAATTTCTTCTAGTAGCATATGGTATATGTTTGTAATATATAGAACCAAACACCTTGAAATGGGTCACACTTTGCTTTCTTCCAGTCCACTTCTCAATAGGAACTACTTCTTTCAACTTCTTTTGGACATTTTTTGAGCACATATTATGACGTGGCAATTGTTTCACCATCCAATGTGTGAGGTAAATTATTTTCTTTCACCATGCTCCTTGTCATGTCAAGTAGAGTTCTATTTCTCTTTTAAGCAAGACCGTTATGTTGTGGAGTGTATGGAGCAATCACCTCATGCTTAATTCCATGATTCTCATAGAACTTCGAAAACTCTATGAATTAAACTAACCTCCACTATCGATTCTGAGGATCTTCAACCTTTGTGCCCTTTGATTTTAAGCCTTAACTTTGAACTTCTTGAACTCAACAAATAACTCATGTTTGAACTTTATGAGTGTTATCCATGTCAATCTTGTGAACTCATCCACAAATGGCACAATGTGCTTGTTTCCCCCAAGTAAAGGTACCTCAAATGGACCATATACACCAGCGTGGGTGGATGAACAATTACATCCTTTTATGCTAGCACCACGTACAACATTTTTTTTTGAGAAATTGATCATCCGCATCATCATCATCTTCATTCGTATGTTGTTGGAAGGACCCACTTATTCTCTGCAACATAGTATTGTTTTTTAACATAATACATAATAAACACATTTCTATATTTTCTAAATTTTCCGATAAAATACAATATATCATACATTTCAAATAAAACAAAATATATCATACATTTCAGATAAAACACAATATATCATACATTTCAGATCAAACACTAGCATTTCAGATAAAAAAACATACCACATATAACTTTTCTAACTTATTATAACTAATATCAAACATTAAAGAGACACAACCAAATCATAAAATGTGGTAAACAAAAATAAAATGCAACTAAACATATAAGAAGATTAACTAAAACTAATGGTAAAATAACTTATAAAAACCACTGATCGAACTCCCCCAAACTTAAACTGTTGCTTAACCTCATGCAACAAACTTGCATAAAGATTATTAGCCCAAGCAGTACACATCAAATGAAATACTCATATGCGAGCCTTCGTCTCGATCGAATAAAACTAGCTCTCTTGGTAATCGTCTGTTAACGAAGGTATTGCACAAAAACATACTGTGGTAAAACGTCGGACCTAAATCCCACTTTCGGTCACCTCTTCAACTATGCTTTGGCTTAAGTCTTTTCTTCCATTTTCTACCCCTTTAGTTTGGATAATCAAATTAAGGAATTTGTGATGTTTTCCCTCACACGTACATGATCGTTCGAGACTTTTCTATACACCTCTATTTTTATCACACATTAGCGTTTATTACTCTACTTTGGGATGATATTTGAGACTCAACCGCCGTTAGGCTAAGTAACCGGGTGAGGGTTACCCAACTTAGAAAGACTAGTTGTCTTTATCACCATTATTCATTTTTTCGGTGCCTTAAGTCATTCTCTCAATCAACCTTATACATGCAATTATTTTTAATCATGTTGAACTATCACCATGAACTAATCGGGGAATAATTCTCAGATCAAAGTACTATGGCACAAATATACATCTTGGACTCGTTTCCTTACTCCAAGAAATCTAGGGGGTTCAGGTTATACCTCAATTTCCAAACTTTCCCAATGTCCCTAATTCCAGCTCCTCTTCCCTCAAACTCTATATACTTTCTTGACCACCTCAAAATCACATTAATCACAAAAATGTTTTTTACGGAATTAGTTCGGGGAGAACTCAAAGTGGTTTCAGTAAGACAACACACAAAAACAAAAATACAAATACTAAAATAAAAAAATAAAAAATAGTAAATCCTCCTCTAAACTTGAACTACACATTGGCCCCAATGTATTAGAACAAAAGCGAGAAAGGTTACTTACAAAGATACTTATAGAGGAGGCGGAGGGTAATATGCAACACCAATTGCTGCATCATAGCTTGCACCTGTAAGGTCTCATTTATTACCTGCAAACGAAAAAAAATAAACAACAAAAAGAAAATGTTGAATCATTAAAAGTGTGGGTTGCCTCTCACGTAGCGCTCCATTTAACGTCGCATGGCTCAACGGTTAACTCCCCATTGTTATGGGGTGTATTTTAGCTTCCACACTTTGTTGCGTAACTTTTCTGCAACATAGAACTGGTCTGGTTCAAAGATATGAACTACTTTTTTCCTCATTTAAATTCCAACTTCCTTATCATTCCTTCGATTTTCTTTTTCGTTTTTTTTCTTACTTTCACAAATGGATTTTTTAGTGCGGACATGTGCACTAGATGACTGAGAGATTTTAACCTTAGAGATAATGCCAGAGATTTTTTCAAGAGGCGGTTTTTCACTTCTAATTTTTACCACCATTTTGATCATACCCACTGAAGCTTGACTATTTTTACCCTCACTTCGCTTCTTGATATCCAACACTTTTATAGTGATTTCCTCATCAAAAGATTTTAAAGTCACAATGCCTTGTTCAATAAGGTCGACCGAAGATTTTAAAGTCACAATGCCTTGTTCAATATTGATAGGAGTCTCTTCAAGAATATCCATGATCTCAAAATCAAATGGAAAGATAAATTCATCAATCGTCACCAACACATCTTCAGCTAGCCTATATGATCTCTTAGTGGCGTGGTTTGCAAAATTTAAATTTGTGCCCATATCACTTACCTTTCTAATTCCCAAATTTTTATAAATGGATAATGGCATGAGACAAACACTAGCACCTGAGTCAATCAGAACCTTTTTGAAAATTCTGCCTTTTATAATGCAAGGTATTACAACAGATCCAAGATCCTTATTGTAACACCCCCTTTCTATACCCCCAAATAATCAATTAAATCATTTAAGCACATGTTAAAATTTTTATCAGAGTATAATTGAACATGGTATAAAAGAGACATGTCACATTATGCTTGAAATTAAAAACATACAACACCTGCTCATTTAAAGATATGCAACGATGGGGTAGTTTTCAACATAGGAAATCAAATCCTTACACCCATCTCCCAAGATATAATTACACAGCGGAAACTAAATCAACAACCTCAAACATATATATTTCCATTCGTATATATATATATATATATATATATATATATATATATATATATATATATATATATATATATATCAACAAGTTTGATGCCAACAACAATATTCATGTTTATACAAAACATCCATCCAACAGATACATATACACAATCCATCACAAAAATGGCACTAAGCCAACCTAACTACCCGGTGCTACATATCAGAGCCGACCGACCAAAAGATGAAGACGAGCTTCACAAATTTTACCATCCAGCAACCTACTCTGCAATGCCTCATAGAGCATCATAAAACAGCAGAAGGGTGAGAAACATTATCATAATAACATTGCATATAATTATATATCTCAACATATAACATACACATAAAACATATTCTCACCACAATTCATACCTCATCACCTATACACATCACAACGTGTACATACCCAATTCAAGCATGTTTATCATGCACCAATTCACTAGTTCACATAAACTTACATTATTTATGTTTATTCCTCAATTCTATTCATTCCGCATAAACACGCGTCTAGCTATATTTAATCACACATATACATTACAAATATATAAATCACATGCATATACACATATCAAACATGCATATATATAAACAAGTATGTTTCATCACACATACTATCATCTCCATAATACTCCAAATAAACATATGCACATTCATGTTTATTTCTGCATATCATAATTAAAATGATAAAATGCAACTCATAGAGACCGACACACGACTCTATGCAGATGCAAATGCGGTACCGACTCAACATTTCAGCAGGTTCACTCAGGAACCAAATGGAATCATCGCTTGTTACCTAAAGTAACTCCCCGTCGGGCATACAATGTTCCCCATTGCTCACACCCCACACGGGCACACAATGTTTATGTATTGCTCACACCCCATACGGGCACACAATCTGATTGCTCACACCCCACACAGGCACACAATCAATGTGAATAAATCACCCATCGCTCACACCCCACACGGGCACACGATGTTTCTGGATTTCTTACACCCCACATGGGCACACAATCCGATTGCTCACACCCCACATGGGCACACGATCTTGTTGTAGTCATCGCTCACACTCCACACGAGCACACAATGCTACAACGGATTCACAAAGAATCCCACAGCACAAGAATGCATACATTATGCTCACATGTAAAATGACACACAACATTCTTGAAAATGCATACATATTCATAATATAGTTATGCATTTCATCTCATACAATTAACATACATTCGCATTTAATCCAAGTAATGTATCTACTTGCCAAACGGCCACAACACAACAATCAAACCCATAATTCCATAATTAACATAATTACATTTTATAGGAAAGGTCAGGTAAAAGTCGGCTAAAAATTACTTTTTCTTAGCATCATTGGTTTCTACACGTTTCTAGCTTCAAATCGATATAAGGATCACTAAAAACGGATACCCGAAACTAAAGCCACGGAACAAAACATAAAAACCCAAAAATCCTCCCAGGCTCGCTGAGCGACGAACAGCTCGCTGAGCGAAAATCACCCTGGAACTCTCGCTGAGCGACCACTGCGATTTCAGAAAAATACCAGCTGCGAACAGTCAACCAAAATGACTCCAAAACTCCTCTAAGCTCATACAAACATGATCAATAACATATTCTAGCTATCATACTTCGGCTATAACGATTTCCAACCGATTAATCCATAAATTTCTCACATTTTCTCTCAAACCCTAACTATTCATCTTCTCTAACTTCTACCAAATCAAAAACCCACAAACTCTAACACATACATAATCATATACAAGATTAAGATAACAATGTTTATCATCCTTACCTGATTATTCCGATTCCTTGGAGCAATCTTGAAGCTTTTCCAACTTTCCCTCTTTTCTCTTCTTTTTCTCTTCTCCCCTTTTCTTTCTTCTCTTTTTCTTTCTCTTCTTAACAACTTTTCTATTTCACTCTTTCTCACTTTCTTATATTCTTTTCTCTCTATTTCTACACTTAACTCTATTCTTTCTATTTCTTTCCAACCAAATATCATTTTCTCACAAAAATACCAATTCTACTAATTTCTAACTTAACATTAATTAACAAAAGTCTAAAATACCCTCTTATCCAATTTTACCCGGAAATTCATAAAACGGTAAAATCCCATAACATAACATATCATCACATTAATTCCTCAACATCAAATATCATCATGATAATTTCACAAATAAAACAATTATCATACAAATGAAGTAAAAGACTCCACAAAAATTTGGGAAAATCGAATCGGGGCGTTACACTTATGCTTGGCGGGAATTCTCCTACTTTGTGGTACTTCATTGCACTTCTCATTTACAATTTTCATCTCTTCCCCACTAGGTCTATTTTTAGTGATCACTACTTTTATGAATTTCTAATACAAATGCATTTGCTTGAGTGCTTCAAAGAACATCATGTTGACCTCTAAATTTTTGAACATTTTGGTAAACTTCTTAAAATCATTCTCTTTTGGATCCTTCATTGTCACTCTCGAAGGGTAAGGTAATTTAATCACAGGTTTTCCTTCCTTTTTATGTTTCTCTTCAGTTGGCTTGACATGCAGTATGAATTCTTCCTATTTTTCTGGTGATCTTTAATTTCCAAGTCTACCTCTAAAAAAACTTCCTCTTCTTTTCTTTTTTCTTCAGAATTCTCACTTGACTTACCACTTCTAGTCATAATGGCATTCACCTTCTGATGATCCCTTGGGTTTGTCACAGTTGCACTCGGTAGGGCACCTGGTGTTGAGAATTTTCTACCTATTGTGCAATTTTCCCCTTTTGAACTTCAAGATTTTTAATTTATGTTATGGCATTCCTAATATTATTCCTTGTTTCTTCATGGAATTGGGAACTTTGAACGATCATCTTATCAATGGCAATTTCCCAATCTACTTTTCTTGGTTCCTACTATTGAAATTGTTGTTAAGGGTGATGAAATTGTTATGGATATGGTTGCTAAGGTTGTTGTTGATATGGTTGTTGAGGTTGTTGTTATTGTTGTGATTGGTTCTGATGGTGGGTGAATCCTTGTTTGGGAACATTCCCTTATTTCCCCTTCCAAGATAAATTTGGATGATTTTTCCATCTTGGATTATAAGTATTGGAGTAGGGATTGTTCTACTTAACATCTTCAACTTGTTGCACAATATCAACATAATGCATAGAAAATGAGGTCCCTCACAAATTTCATAATAAACCGCTTGAACCGGTTTAACCTGTGCAACAATTTGAGTCCCAATATTTATCTTCTTAAGTCTTCTTTCGACTTCAACAGGTATCTGGTCTTCCATTTTTACCACTTGATTAGACAACTTCAAGTCTATTATTCCCTCAGGTTGACTCACACTCTGATCATAAAGCTCCAGATGCTAATTTTCTGTAATAACCTCAATGATTTTTTTTTATACCAGTGTGTCGCTCCCGGGATTTTCATCCTAGTACAAACGCGACAGTGGCGCGGAAAAGGTAGAGTCGTCAGCCAGACATTTTTATCCCGAATGAATGGGAAAGGTAATGATGCACAAACCTGAGGAAGAAGGAAAGGACAAGGCCTTGCAAGCCAAAGATCTGGGTTCGGGAGTCGGTTACGACCTGGGAAGGTATTAGCACCCCATATCATCCGTCGTACCCGACGGGATCCACGCTTGTTTGTTTTGTTTCAAAGGGTGAGGAATAAAGATGCTGCTGAATAAGAAATGCTGATTGGAAACTGGAATGAGAAAGGAACTGGAAAAGAGATAATGAAAAGAAAGAATGGGGAAAATGTAGGGAAAATAAAGAATATGCTCGAACGGGCCCTACCCCACTGCCTACGTACCTCATCGGGATAATGAGGATTAGAGTCGACGTAGTTCGCCTAACTAAGGCGGGAACTATTTGTTTATGTTTTTTATGCGCTGGAACTGCATATGTCTATTCTCAGGTGTTACAGGCTCGTCTGGTACGAGTGCGTTTACCGTCTTGCATGCAAGACAAGTCGTCACGAGCTCACGTTGAGAATGAATGAGATGAGAGGAGAAGTTCCCGCAGGAAAGTCGCTTATTGTTTGTTGTTTGCTTTTTAAGAGTTTTGTATGAATTTAGCACAAGGAAGTGAATTCAAACTCTTTTCCATGGAATGTATACTTGCTACTACATTCCAAGATGGAATAATAGAACAAGTACACCAAGCAAGGAGAATTTATCCAAGACTTGTTTCCACATATTAGGGTCTAAGTTCACTAGCTTGTTGAACTTAATTACATGTTTTTGTGGCTTTTGTGAGGAAATGTCTTTTAGATTTTTCTTTGTGAAACAAGCCCTTGATAAGACTTGTGCATCATGCTAGACAAGCTTACACCACTCCAAGATGGAATGAATGCAAGTGCCCCATGGAATAAGGCTATACACAAGGGATCATTTCATACATTTATTAAGTCTTTTTGGATTTTGTTTAAAGATGAGAAGAGAAAGACTCAAAAGGCAAAGGTCAAAGCTAATGGGGGACTAAGACATAACCCTAAGTCATCCTATTATGTACAAGTGTGGTCATATGGTTAATGGGGCATTCTAACCTAAGGAGAAGAAAGAACAAGTTAGAATTCAACTTATGAACAAAGCACAAAGGTGCTAAGGAAAAACAAATAGATGCATAAGAGATAAAGAATTAAGTTATTACCTCATCTTCCCCCCTACAAAACAATAGTTAGCATGATGGATAAATATGAACAATTATTACATGGCAAATTTCAATAACAATCCACACTAGCTAAGGAAAGATGTTAGTGAGCTTCTAAGGTCAATACCTTAGCCTAAAGCATATTATAAGGTAACATACTTAAAAAGTAAGTATCTAAACCAATTCAAAAGTATATAAAGGGATTAATTGAATTAAAGTCAAACTATGTCCTAAAGTATTACTAAACCCTAAGGATGAAGTTAGAAAGATAACCTAAGTGTTTGTTATTGCTAAAATCTCTTAAAATCAAAAGTCCATAAAAAATCCAGAACTTAACACTATATGGAAGTGAAGGAAATGTATAGATCAAATGAGAAGGAAGAGATTCAAGTTAAAGGTATTCAAGTATGAGATTGAAAGGTGAGAGGAAGCATATAGAAGCATGGTTCTAAAGATGCAACAAAAAAGACTTAGAAAAAATTCAAGAAATGACCAAAGTGATTTAACTTCCCCATACAAAAACCAAGGGCTTGACAACAAAATAAAATGGAGATCATATTTTGAAAATGTTCAAAAATGGTGGGTTAAGAAGCATCCTAAGGTTAGGTGCTCAAGTTAGGGTTTCTAAGGTCCTTTAAGTGACAAATGAAGTTCAAAAGGAAGAAAAATGGTTCTAAAATGAGATGAACAAGTATGGGTGATCACAAAACATTTATAAGACTCAAAACAATGACAAGATGAAGTTAAATCATGTACAAAAGGATTTTGAAGTGCTTAAGATGGAAGGAGGAGGAATATTAAGTTAAAATGGGACATGTATGACTTAGGACTCAAGTAATCCCTAAAAATTAAAGATAAAGACCCAAGGGTTGTAATAAACATTTATATACATCCTAAATGACCTAAGAGACTCAATATTGTGACCTCAAAGTATTGGCATGAAGGCCTTAGAATAAAGGGATCAAAGGAAAGAAATGGAAAAACCAAAAACATGACTTGTGAACCAAGCAACCTAAAAAATATCAAAGGGTCATAAAATATTATGAAACATTGACATTTGAATACAAAATCCAGAGGTGAATTGCATACAAAAAATCTCACAAAAATTCCCATTTTGAGGGTTTAAATGGTGTATGGAAGTAGATTAGGGTTTATGAGCATGCAGGTAAAAGGATGGGACCAAAACATGGCATAAAAGGACCTAAATATCAAAACAAAAATATGGTGAAGTAGTTTAATGGGTCTACTGGTTAATTCAAGAAGAACGGGCCATTTATGTTTTATGGTTTGAGAGAAAGAAATTGTACAAGGTGATTGGTCAAAATATGAGAAAAATGGAATTAATTCAAATGAGAAATTAATTCTGACTAAAATATAAAAGAAAAATGAAAACAAAAATTATAGAAAATTAAAGAAAAAGATGGAGATCATGTATGATTTTTTGTGGAATATTTAGAGGCCAAATGGTATTTTATTGAAATAAAAATGGAAAATGAATAAAAGTGGGAAATAAAAATAAAATAAATAAATGGAATTGGGCCTGAGGGGTGTGATCAGCAAGGAAATACACTGAAATGGGCTTTGACACGCACACATGGGGGGTGTGAATATGAAGTCAAGGTCAGAAATGTTGACATTTCATGCACGTGAATGGGAGGGTGCTCATTAATGTGCTAGCAAGCCCTGGGACGGAGGATGGAAAAGATCCAATGGCTGTGACTTAAAACTGGGATTAAATTAGGGTTATTGTTCAGATGACCGGAGATGAATTCCAGTCATCTTCTCCGTTCAACATTCCGGTAGGGAAAACCCTAATCATCACTAAAATGAAAACTAGGACCATCAATGGATTTGCCTCTCTTCAGTGATCATAAATATGGCTTCAAAAATCATTTAGGGTTCTTGAAATTCCTGAATCGAAGCAAGAACTAAACCTGAGAAAATTGAATCTCTGCATCTACCATTCCTATCAACTAGCCAGTTAATCCATAACCTCTATCAGGCCTCAATCAACATAAAACCAATTGAAAACAAGAAATTCGAGCAAGTGGAATTTCAGGACATACCTGAGTTGCAGAGATGTCAAATTGTTGCTAGAAGGCCAGAGATGAGGTTACAGTGCTTGCTTGATCTTGATCTTGATTAATGGAAGTGAAATAAACACTCTGGGAGCTATGAATCCTGAGAAATTGAGGAAAGTACAGTGAAGATCAATGATATGCAGTGTTAATTCTTTGATGTTTCAAGCTATTCCTTCCATGGATATTAAACTAGAGATGATGCTGATGATGAATTGAGAGAGATTGAAGCATGATTGTGGCAATTTGAGGAGTTTGAATCCAAAATGCAGTGAAGCTTTAACATTGTGTCATGCTTGATCTTGAAGATTCAGACTGTGCAATGCTTGGTGATTGAGCTTGAGACGATGAATATGATCAATGGAGAAATAATGGATCCAGATCAATAATGACAAAGCTTGCTCGAATCAATTTGCAATGTGAAAATTCAGAGAGAAAACTTTGAAATTTTGGTGATGTTGTGATGAAATGAAGCTGAACTTGGCACTAAGGTGAGGAACTTGCTTTATAGAACTCTTAACCATGGTTAATCATCCTTTGGTTTAACTGAGTGAGTGAGGTTAACTGAGTGAGGCAGTTATGGCAGTTATGCCAGCTGTAACATCCAGAAGCTTCCACTCGAGCTGGATCATATGATGCAAGCTTCATGAAGTTTATTATGTGGATCAAAGCATGGCAATGAGTAACATGATCTTCTGACTGTAAATTGTAGTGCATTGTGATTTAGCATAAGTTTCATGAGGTGCATAGAAATAAGCATAGTCTAGCAAGTATTCCAATGCAGCCTGTTGTGAAGTGCATGGCAATGGTGTGGAGATGCATTCATGAGATCATATCCTCTTAGAGCAATGCATTTGATCTGAATGTGATGAATAATGTCAATGAAAATGAACTGAAGTGAAGTTATGTGCAATGCCTTACCATCCAAGCAAACAGTTGAGAATCATGACTTTCAATGGAAGATTTCTTCCACCTCAAGCAATCAATTCAAATGACTCTTGGGCTCAAATTGAAGTCGAGGGATCATAGAACAAGTTTGGTGTTTGGACCATAATGAATGATGGCCTCTAATCATCTCAAAATGACCATTGCATAGCATGTCAGAAGGCTGCATATTGGCTTGCACGAATTTGGGCATGCCTTATGCCCATGGGCCTATGCCTGGCCAGTTGCAACCTCTCCACTTTGACCCTCAAATAGCCCAAGAAGACTTGCTCAAATGAAAAATCTTTGAACACCAATATTGTAGGGATTGCATCAAGGAACAACTTTGTAGTTCACCAAAAATTGATTTGAAGTGTTTTTGACCAAGAAAAATGGCTTGATATTTGACCATCCACCTATTTGATGATATGCCAGGCAGGGCGCGCGCACTGGCCTGCCAATTGCCTCGCCCATGGCCTAGTTTTGCCCTAGTTTGCTTCAACTTTGCAAGATCATATCTCTCTCATTTTTTATGATATGGGTGAGTTCCACCCGTGGATTTGAAGCTCAACATGCCCTCTTTAATTGGCTCCAAGTAGAATTTTCATATCTCTCATATTTTGGGAGAAAGCCTCATTCAAAGTAGCTGCAAAAATGACTAAAACTTGGCATTTTTAGAAACCCTAATTTTCCAAAAATTGTAAGTTTTGGTTTTCTTGATTTCTCTTGATTCCTCCATCATTTCTTGATCAAATTTGAAACATAGGATCCTTGTAACCTTAATTTCATGATTTTGAACTCAAAAAGTCAGGAGTTGACTTTTTCCTCAGCATGGTTGACTTTTCCCCAAATTTCTGATTTTCAATCATCTGATCAATTGAACCTCTTTCCAAGACTTGAGGCTTCAAATGGAGACTTGTGGGATGTTGTAGACCCCTTGCACATGATTGAGAAGCTTTGTGGCCCTTTTATTGTCTTTGTATAGCCTTCAGTTGCTCCAGTCATTGACCACATACCTCTGCCTCAACTATGCTACACATGATGCAATGTTTTTGGTTATTTTGTGAACTTATATATGCTAAATGATGTGCCAAATGTTAAGGATATGAGAGGGAAAATTTTGAGGTATTACACAATGGCTATTGCAAAATTAGTCGAGCCACCAACAGTTGTATCAATGAGTTTCTTAGTCTTCATCTTGAGACCATTTACAAAATTCTGCATCTGTTTGATTGCATACATGTTATGAGTAAGACATGCAACAAAAAATCTCATAAACCTCTTATATGCATCCCGAGTGACTCTCCCTCCTTATATTTGAAATTTACAATGTCATACCTCTTCTGAATGTATATAGAAACAAGAAAATACTCATTGAGGAATGTTGTCTCCATCTCTTCCCAAGTGGTGATACTCCTTGTAGGTAGAGAATAAAACCACTCTCCAGCTTCCTCGGATAATGTGAATGGAAACATCACCAATTGTTTAGCTTCTTCTGATGTCTCTCAATCTTTAATGATTGATTATGTGTAAGAAACCTCTGTAAGTGCTTATTTGAATCTTTGTTGATTTTTCCTGAAAAAGGTTTCCTCTCGAGCTGACAGATGGTGAATGGGTGCAGCTGGAAATGATTAACATTCACCGGTTGATTTAATATTTTCAAGCGTCATGTTGGAGCATTTTCTCCTCCATAGTCACCCAGAAGTCTTTCGGCTACAAGTGGTGGTGCAACCATAATAACCGCTTTTGGACGTGTCTCTGAATATGTGTGAGCCTGAATCGGTATTCTCAGAGTGAACGGAAACTTATTCTTCTTTGTCCAGTTCCAAGAATAACGGTTCTAAATTTGATACTGCCAGTCTTCCTCGTCTAGCTTGACGACGTCTTGCGTGCAACGATCTTTCTGATTTTGCATAAAAAAGAAATTCAACTGAGGCCTTACCTCACATACACAGGTTAGATAATATTAGTTATAATAAAAATCAAGAAAATAACAGAAAAATTAATTTTGGTTGCAGAGTAACAAAATTTACATTGATTTAACACAAAAACTTATAATTTGGCAATCCCTGACAACGGCGCCAAAAACTTGATCGAAAAAATAACAAGTGTAGTATTTTAACGATGTAGTAATAATATGGCTAATCCCCGAAATCGATCTCGAGGACTGCACGTTATTATAAGTGCAAATACTAATTCAATTAAACAAAAGTTCCTTGAGATTTTTGGTTTTCAGAGAAATTATAAAGACAATTAATAAAATAAGCAAAATGATAAATTTGACTTGAACAAATATGAGAAGGTATGCTAGGAAAATTGTATGAATTGATCTGCAAGAACCCTAAATTACTATTCAAAAAGATATGCCTCAAACCTTATCTTATCAAATCTCAATATTATCTTTCCTTAATATAAAAACCTTTGGTATTATCCATTGCCCCTAATTCCTTAGAAGACCTGAAAGAATATCAAGCATTTGTTTTAACAAGATTATATCGGTTATTATGGGGTATCCCCATTCCTAAGTAATATATACTGTAATGTTATTATGCAAAAGCGTTAGGTTGGTTGGTCCGACCTAAACCCTAGTCGTAAATCATTTTCAATTTGTACGATCGAAAAAGCATTAAACACATTGCACAATAAAAGATAAAATTAAAAACATAGTCTCATAGAATAACTGAAATCAGATTCATTACATAGCAATTCAGGGACATCCCCTAGAATTGGGGGGTTTAGCTGCTCATAGTACTAAAGGAAATTACAAATAAAGGTAAACATTACACGATAAATGGATGAATTTGATATTCAATTGCAATGGCTCATGAAAAATATTCCTTTCCCGAATTCCTTGATAGCATCAAAACTTTATCGTAAAATCATCATAATGTAAAAAGTGTTTCTTCTTTCTCCAAAAACTAACCCAAGTAACTCCCAGATCACTTAACATCAATAGAGAATACCCATAATACCCCTAGGAGTCACTTAACATCAAAAATCATAAAAATAAGACGTATTAGCACCTTGGCTAACACGGGCCCCTGTGTTGGCTCCTTGTCATGAGTATAAATAACTCCCAATGACAGACTTGTTGACACGGGTCGTGTCAGCTGACATGGGCACCCCTGTCAACCCATTATTTTCCCTTCATTCATTGCTGCTTACTTGACACGGCCATTGTCATCCTGGCAAAGGTCGTGTCAGGCCTCCTAGAGTGTGCAGGAAACTTTTTCGAATTTTTGCAATTTTTCCTGGTTTTTGCTCTGATTCTTTCTGAATGCTTATCTGAACCTACAAACATTAAAGAGACACAACCAAAACATAAAATATGGTAAATGGAAATAAAATGCAACTAAATATATAAGAAGATTAACTCAAACTAACATGAAAATAACGCATAAAAACCACTAATCCGTAAGCATTATAGCACTTCTTTGTGATCTTTTATTTCCATCTTGAGTATCATTTATACGAGTTTCACTTGCAATAGTTTTGTCACCACTAGATGAAAAGTAAGACGATGATGACATCTATGTTAAAAAAACAACAATAACCTCAACATCATCAACAACAACAACAAACTACTTCATCTATCATTTCCACATATAACCATGAATAGAAGTATGTTATCATACACATTCAACAACAACAACATCAACAAAAGATTAATCAAATGTTATCACATACACATTCAACAAGTACAACTACAAACATAACAAAAGATTAATCAAGTGTTATCACACACATTCAACAACAACCCCAAGAACAACAATAATGGAAACTGAAGTTTACTGTAGATGCATGGGAAAAAAATTCACATACCGTAAACGTGATGACTAAGTAAATATGGATATTTGGGTTGAAAAAATATTGTTGTTGTTGTATTCCTACTCGACAATGACGATGGTGTTAGTGTTGGTGTTGGTGTGTTATATTCCTCCCCACGATGACTACGAGTTAAAAATGAACAATGAAAGGAAAACGATGAAAAGTTGAAAAATGATAAACCTATGAAAATTTGATGAAAAACGATGAATGTTAGGGTTGATATGATGTTTCGTTTCTCAACACTTAATGCTAGGGTTGAAATAGTGTCTTGTATCGTATCATTATTTAGTGCAAAGAATGGATATTGAAGAGACGAGCTAGTTAGTTGTGATAAAAATGAATGAAGGATACCACTACGATCAACAACCGGAACAATGGTGATATATTATTTGCTTAATTCAATTTCATAAAGAAGCGTCAGTATATTACAATTAAAAATATATAAAATAAAATGAAAAATATGTTACAACAGTTTAGCTACGCTACCGTGGTGGTATCACATTTAAAAAAATTAAAATAAAATGATAAATATGTCACGACGGTTGTTTAAACAATTGTGGTGGTATCACATTTATTTTTAAACTAAAAATAAATAAAAATACACAGGCACGACTAAATGTTAAGGAAATAAAATATTTGAGGTTGTTGAGATTCGGAACCATGAAAGAGTGATTACATAACCACGGTTGTATCTTTCAACTGTGAGTATATGATATCAAAATTTTAATAAGTAAATAAAAGAAAATGTCCACGCATTAAATAATAGATGTTATCACAGTCCTTTGTAGCATTGTGATAACTTTGGCGTAGTTGTATATACATTTTGTAATATTTTGGCGAGTTAAGTACTAGACGTCATCATTTAAATGATGATGTTTGTCTATAAAATCAGTTATATTTTGAGGTGTTCTATGACACAGTCTCTAAAGTTTGAAGTTTTTTGCGAGTATCTAGCTTGGGTGTTCAAGATGATCATGAGAAATTGATGACAATTCTTGATATGGTTTACACTATTTCTTATAGATACAATGTGATATTGGTCTCGTTGTCCAGTAGATTTAACATCACTTTCCTCTCACTTGTGGTATCTCCATCTATGTCTACCAAGAGAAAGAGAAATGAGTACCCCTATTAACCTTGAACTCTTTCAACATCATCCCTAGTATAACCCCCAAATATGTCTTAGCAGCCATAGACACATTCTCTTGGTTAATGACAAGAGCGATAAATAAGTTAACTACAAGGGGATGGAAGAGGCTGGAGATATCATCTAGGGTAATCCTCATCTCACCAAATGGTAGGTGAAATGAGGATGTCTCCTAATACAATCACTCAACAAAATCAGAAAGTAGTGGAGCATCAAAAATGATGAGGGAACATTCCACCAACAAAAGCAAATTGACATCAACGACAATCACCCCTGACCTCATCTAGCATGTTCACACAAAAGAATTTCTTCAATTTTCCCCATTGGTGGACACCTTCAATGGAGCTTAGTCTTGTATCATTTAAAGTATAAACCATTAGTTACTTTCAATTAATCAGTAATAAATAAAAACAACTTAAAATGAAATATTTATACCTCTCTCAACAATTATTTAAATTCTACATGATCGAATACCTAGTGATTAATGTAGGGTCATTGGGTCCTCTAGGGAACCCTCCATCTTTGTGGATAAACAATTCCATTTAAACCCGAGCTGCCATATTTGTATCAGCTACAACAAGAACCTCTATATCAGCACAATAGGAACACCTGAATCAACCTAAGGAGGAACCTCAATATCATCCTGAGGAGGAACCTTTATATTCTGGACTGGCCTAGCAGGTGCCCTATGTAACACCCCATTTTTAAAATTATTTATCGTCGTGTATTTTTGGTGATTGTTGGCCTTGTATAAGGTGTGTGTATTTAGATGTTTGGGTGTAGAGTCCTAGTGGGACGGGTAGACTTGTGGTGTTGTTAGGATTGGTGAGGTGTAGTAATAATAATATTGCCCAATTAAATATTATTCTTATTATTATTATTATGTTAATAATATTATTATGATCATTATTATAATAATAATAATAATAATAATTATTATTATTATTATTATTATATTAATTTAATTAAAATAAAGGGATGAATTAGTAAAAGATTATGGTGAGGGTAGTAGTGGAATTAGGGTTTAATATGAAAAATTAGGAGGGGTTTAGTCATAACAACTTTTGGATCAAGGGAGAGAGTTAGGAAGAGGAAGAACATCTGCTAGGGAATTCTCCAAAGACCAATTTTGCAGGATTTTTGTCAAGAATTTGAGGTAAGGGGGAGATAGGGTTCATAATTGATGATAATAACATGATAAGGTAGTGAGGGGTCCTTTCCCTCGTAGGATTTTACATGTATGATGTTGTTTGATGATTCTGTTATTATGTGAAATTGTTGTTGTGAACTCAATCTGAGTTAATTGATTTCTTGCTTGGATTATTATTGTTGTTGTTCTGTATAGTCTATTGTATATACGGATCTTGTGTTGTTGCAGATGATGAGTGACAAATCTAGATCTAGAAACTTATGAAACTAGAATAGTAATGTTAAATGAAAGAATAACATGAATAAGAGTGTAAAAATGATGTAGAAACCATTCTAAGACTGGTATGGAGTGTGGAACTGAGACCCATAGTGAACAAATTCGAACTGAGGAAGAAAATGTGAGAATTTAGTGTTATTCTGCCCATATGCGTACAAGAGAGGCCATACGCGTATGGTAGGGAATGCCAGCATGACATTACGCGTAACAGGGGGTCATTACGCGTAAGAAAGACCTTGTGGCATGGCCATCTAGCCAAATGCGTAGGTTACGCGTAAGGAGACTGGGCAATACGCGTATAGGGAGGTGGTACGCGTAGTGAGTTGTGTTGAGGAGAATTTTAGAAGAAAATGGCTCTGCCCATACGCATAAGGGGCTTTCCATACCTGTATGAGGCTGAGGGTGGGGAGTAGTACGCGTATGGTGGGCGTAAAGGTCTGAGGCATGGTAGCTTGGCAATACGCGTATGCCCTTGTCCAATACGCGTATGACCAGTAGTGTGGTGCAATTTTGGTGTTTCGCAATGTTTGTCCCGATTTCGCGTCTGATGGTGAATACCTTGATCTGGAGTTTAGAAGGTATTAGGAATAATTTAATCAAGGATTGGTGACGGAAAATAATTAATAACAAAACTTAGGTGGATTAGTTAGATGATTAATTACTTAATTCGTGTGAGGTATTGTTGGTGATTTTATGGACTTGTATGTTGCATATGTGATCGGATGGATCGTGCAGATGTATAACTATGTGTTTATACATGTTTGCATTCATAGTCATTGTCATGAATACATTGAGGTATTATTGGTGGGATGAATCATTGTCGGATGGGCATATGTGATTCATCTATATCCATTATGGAGAGTGTTGTAGATATATCATTGTTGGATGGGTGTATGTGATTTATCCAGATTCTTTTATGAATCGAGTTTGATTGAATGAACTAAGGTGAATTGGTACCACATGCATTGTGTCATTGTTGAGTCACATTGCATATTGATTGGTGTTGAATCATTAGTCTTGTTGCTAATTATTGTTGTGTATGTTGATTGCGTGAGATAATATTCCTTGAAATGTATTATACGCCATTAATTATTGAATGTGTTTCTCACCCCTTTGTTGTTGTTGTATTTGTGCTTCCTTGGAAGTACAGATAATCCAGGTACTTGAGTGTGCATGGACTACGTGTTGCTTGTTCGAGTCATAGGATTGCTCTGATACGTAACACAGGTTTAGGGATTATTTTTTATGTTTTTACTTATTTTCATTATTTTGTTATGTATCGTAATTTTGTCAAAAACATGTAAATCAAGAGATGTTGATGAATATTGTTGATGTTGGCAAATTGCCATGAGTTGAATAATTCTTATTTTTTGTTGTTTTAATAAAGAAGTTTTGTTGCTATTATTGATGATTTGACATTCCACTTTGGTTAAAAACTATGATTTTACGTATTATTTTGTTATTTTTTAAAATAGGAAATTGGGGTGTTACAATTGGTATCATAGCATATCGGTCCAACCAGCCAGATGTAGTAGTGTAGTCAGTCCTTAAAATAGGAGTTGTTGGCGTGTTCTAACCTTGCGTGTTTGTTGATCATTATGGCTAGAAGGAATGATGTTGCTCTTACTGCTATTATGCAAGCCATAACACAAGCTGTAGAGAACATCGGTCCAGCTGTTAGGAATGGTGACTTTTATGACTTGGATCAGTCCAGGAGCAACATGTCGCCTACGTATGAATGGGGTATCCTTGATCCATAGGCTGCATGGGAATGGCTGAAGAAAATTGAGAAAAACTTCAGAACCATAGGGTGCAGTGATGCTCGGAAGGTGAGGCTTGGTACTCACATGTTTGAAGGCGAAGCTGAAGTCTGGTGGGACAACAATCGCCAGAGGTTGGAAACTGCATGAACTGGTATTACTTGGGTGTTGTTTCGAGCGGAGTTTCTAGAGAAGAATTTTCCAGAGGATATTCGTAGTGCAAGAGAGGTATAATTTTTGGAGTTGAAGCAGGGTAGCATGATTGTGGTTGAATATGTTGCTCGATTTGAAGAGTTGGTGTAGTATTGTGCTCATTACAATACTGAAGATGATATGACTTCAAAGTGTCTGAAGTTTGAGAACGGGGTTGCGTCCCGAGATCAAACAGGGCATTGCTTGTTAGAAAATCAAGAACTATCCGGAACTGGTGAGCAGAAGCAAAATCTACAATAATGATAACAAGGCTCAGATTTCTCACTACAAGGCTGTGAGTGACCGAAAGAGTAAGTAGATATTTGGGGATACTCCTTAGAGTGCTCCGAATGATAAAGGGAAACAGAAAGCTGCTATTGACAAGAAGTTAAGTGGGGGAGGGGTAAATCCCAATCCTACGAAATGTTTCAGATGTGGGGGCACGGGTCATCATGCTAATACCTGTCAGAATGAGGCGAAAAAGTGCTTCAAGTATGGATGAACAGGACATGTGGTGGCAGACTGTAGAGCTATTATGCATACCTGTTTCAACTGTGGTGAACAGGGTCATATAAGTACAAGCTGTCAGAAGCCGAAGAATTATCAAGGAGCTAGTGGGAAGGTGTTTGCCTTGGTGGGAACCCAATCCACTAATGAGGAACGTTCTGTCAAAGTTACTTATTTATTAATGGTACTCATTTGATTCCTATTATTGATACAGGTGCAACCCACTCGTTTATTTCTGTTGATTGTGTGAAAAGTTTAGGAATTGTGCCGTCCACTTTAGATCAGAGGATGATGATTGAAACTCCATCTATTGGTTATGTGGTTACGTCTTTAGTGTGCTTGAAGTGTCCATTGACCATTTTTTTATAGAGATTTCAGAGTGGAATTAAAATGCTTGCCACTCGGTAATCTAGATATTATTTTGGGGATGAACTGGTTGGAATTCAACTGGGTCTATATTGATTGCTTTAGGAAGAAGTTGTTGTTTCTTACTCCTGAAGAGGAAGCGTTGGCAAATTCTTTATCGACTAAATAATTGAGGACATTGTTGGAGGATAAGGCTAAGATGTTTGCAATGTTTGCACCTTTATTTGTTGAAAGCAAAATATCAGTTAGTGAGTTACCAGTAGTGAATGAACTTCTTGAAGTGTTTCCTGACGATATTACAGAATTACCTGCAACGAGAGAAGTTGAATTTACTATTGACCTTATTCCTGGTACAAGACCTATTTCTACGACACCGTATAGGATGTCTGCATCAAAGTTGGCATAATTGAAATCTCATATTAGAGAATTGGTTGATAAGGAGTTTATTAGGCCAAGTGTGTCGTCATGGGGAGCTCCAGTGTTATTGGTAAAGAAGAATGATGGTAGTATATGTTTGTGCATTGATTACCATCAATTGAATAAAGTGACCATTAAGAATAAGTATTCGCTTCCTAGAATTGATGACTTAATGGATCAGCTAATTAGGGCTCATATTTTTAGTAAGATTTATCTAAGGCCAGGTTACAATCAGTTTCGAGTAAAGGAATATGATATTCAGAAGACCTCATTTAGGATTCGTTATGGACATTATGAATATGTTGTGGTGCCTTTTGGAGTGTCTAATGCATCGGGTGTGTTCATGGAGTATATGAATCGTATCTTCTATTCTTATTTGGATCAGTTCGTTGTTGTATTTATTGATGTTATTTTGATTTATTCTAAAACGGAAGACGATCATAAAGAGCATTTGAGGATTTCATTACATGTATTGAAGGATAACAAGTTGTTTGCTAAGTTATCAAAGTATGAGTTTTGGCTTAAGAATGTGAGTTTCTTGGGTGATGTGATTTTTGGTGATGGTATAGCAATGGATCCATCTAAAGTAAGTATTGTGTTACAGTGGGAAACTTTGAAGACAGTAACAGAGATTAGAAGCTTTTTGGGTTTGGTAGGTTATTACATAAGATTTATTGAAGGGTTTTCTAATTTGGCGATGCCGTTGACTCAATTGACTATAAAGAGTCAAGCTTTTATTTGGGATGCGGCATGTGATGAAAGTTTTGAAGAATTCAAAAAGGAATTGACTATGGCACCAATGTGGGTTTTGCCAAGTCCTGGTGAACCTTTTGTTGTATATTGTGATGCGTCTAAGATGGATTTAGGCGGAGTATTTATGCAAGACGGTAAAGTGGTGGCTAATGCTTCAAGATAATTGAGGGTGCATGAGAGAAATTATCCTACTCATGATCTTAAATTAGCTGTAATGGGTCCGGAAGTCGGTTACAAACTGGGAAGGTATTAGCATCTCAATCCATCCTCCGTACCCGACGGGATCCATGCTTGTTAGTCTACTTCAAAGGGTGAGAAATAAGATGTTGTTGAACGAAAGAATTGATAACTGGAACTGAAATGAGAAAGGGAACTGTAAAAGAGAATTGAAAGAAAGGGAGAAACGTAGGGAAAATAAAGAATGTGCTCGAATGGGCCCTACCCCACTGCCTACGTACCTCATCGGGAAAATGAGAATCAGAGTCGCCGTAGTTTGTCTAACTAAGGCAGAGACTTGCTTATGTTTTTTTTAGGATGAAGTTTTCATAGCTCTAGCTCAGGTGTTACTGGCTCTGACTCGAAGGTGTTTACCGTATCACTATTTAAATTGTCAAGGCAAGTCGCATTCGTCCGTAAGGAGTATGAGATGAGAAGAGAAGATGTGATGTCTTGGTTTGTTGTTTTTTTATGAGAAATGTTTTGAGTTTATGATTATCGTGGGTACAACACTGAAGACTATGATACGGGAGCGAATACTTTCCAAGATCGCCCCCAATGGAACGTTTATAAAGCATTCTAGAAGAGTGGATGAGACCTCCACTAATCATTTCCCATATAGCTTAAGGCTCGTGGCGTATTGTACCTACTTTCCTTTTAAATGTTTTTTATTTTTCTTTAAAGGTGAGAAGTGAGACTCAAATTGAAAGGAAAAACTCTAAGGGAAACTAGACTTTACCCTAAGTTAATTGAGTTTAATGGCGACCTATGGTTAGTGAGGCTTGAAAGATTAAATCTACCTAAGCGGATATTAGACTAGAAATGCGAGTACGAAAATTAATAGTGAATAAAATGGTCCGCCTACGTCATGGTGGATGAAAACGTGTATGAATCATTAATGAGATGAAACGATGGATCGGGTGGGTCGATTGCATGGTGCTGAGACGCACGACTTATGGTGTGCAACATACAAGGCTTGCTTTTGGGTGTATTGGAGTGGAATAACTCCTTTTCTTTATTTTTGAAAATTGGTCATCTAAACGCTTCATTTTATCTTTTTCTATCCTAATTATAGGTATCACATATAAAGTTCTAACTATTACATCACAAAGTATAAACCACAAAAGTATAATCAAGGCATAAAAATAATCCAAATCCGTAAGAGAATCCTCGCATAATACCTTGTACAAAAAGAAAATTGTTAGTAAATGAAATAAAGATGAGGATGCAAAAATATGGACAAGTGAATAAAAGATGTAAGTTTCAAGAATTTCTAAAATGCACATAAAGCACATAAAACAAATATAATGGCTAATCGCTTCATGTAAACACACTTGAACGGTTTCTAAGCCTAAGTCCTAAAACTAAAGGATCTTGCATGATATTGACATTCTAAAATCAGTAGCTAAACCACACTAAGACTTTCTAATATCCTAAGATCAAGCCTAATTAATCTAAGTCCTAATGCACCATAAAATCTTAAGCTAAACTAGATGGATTTACAATGGAAAAATTGACTAAAATCAATGCACTACAAAAAATAATAAAAGTCCTGGAAAAAATATGAAATTAATTCCCTAAGGTCCCTAACCTGACTATAATATTGTGTTAAAAAATCTCCTAAATATTCATAACCTAACTATGTCAAATGGTCACTTAAATCTACCTAAGATCTAATCAGAATTTTACACAAATGACACTACCAAAACCATGGATAAAATGGCCTAAAAATATACCAAAATTTATTCCAGCTTCTATTATTAGTCCTCTAATCATAGCAAAAAGAATGGGACAAAAATCAAACAGAAAGTGGGAGAAATAAAATGCACAAAATAAAGTGTTCATGAAAGAATTCAATATAACACTAATTAAATGGAAAATCGAAAAAAAAATTGAAAAAAAGCCAAATTAGAAAGTAAAAACATAGAAAAATTCTAAAATGATTTAAAAGGCTACTATAATTTTTGGGGAATTTTATCATGCGTTTTACTATTTTTTAAGGATTAAAATGAAAAGTAAAAACAAAGAAATAAGAAAGGGGGTGCGGATATAGCAATTTCTTAGTGAAAAAAAAAGTTGGGCTTGGATAAGGAGGTGTTGATAGCAAGAGGACCTAGGCCCATACGCACCAAGGCCTGAGGGTGCATTGTGTGGTTTACAGTCAAATATTTGACTGAACAAGGAGCGTTTGATTTGTGGACTTCCCTAGTATTCTCATCAAACGGCCAAGAAACGAAGGAGCGTGATAACTATGGTATATTAACGCGCGTGCAATCACGGTGGGGCAGTCCAACCGGACGGTGACAAGTGTCACCTCCGGTATGGGCAAAATCTAAAAAATCTTCCATGATCCACGTTATCCTTATCTTAATCTTTTCTTATATTCATTTTATTGTTATAACTTAATATAAAATACAAGAAAGCAATAACTCATATGCACAAGCAATCCTCTCTCTCTCCAGGCGTTGCGTCTTCCTCACCTTCCAACAAGCCCTAATTCCGGTGAACAGCGACGGAGGCGTCGTCCTCTCCGACGGTTGGTCACCACCAAACCACAAAATCCGAGCATAACCCCCCCTCTCTTTTCTTTTCCTTATCTCGAATCCGAACTCGGATTCTTCTAAATCTCCTTCAAATGCCGGATCGGCCTCAAACAAAAATTGATTTTTAAACTACATAAAGCCAAACACGATGAACTATGAATTCGCATCAAGCTTCACATACCTGGGAGACGATAACACCAAGAACCGATCAAGGTATGAGTTCTGTGTTCTTTGTTCTTCTTCTTGAACCTCCTTCTTGTTGACCGTTCTTCGAAATTGTGGTTGAATCTTATCTCCCTATTTCGACTCACTTCTGAACTCTCGTCGTTTGTTGTTTGATGTAGTGGTGATCTCGGATTGCCGATTTCTAATCGAAGCGGTGCGGATATGGAGGTGGTGACCGATGACGATGAAGGTTCGATCAAAGTTCCGATGATAGCTCGGTGATTATGAGGTTGCTGACGTGCAGGAACGAGTCGATATGATGATTCTTTGTTGCAGGATTGGTGATGATGAAGGTATTCGAAGAAGATTTGTGGAGATTGAAGAGTTAGAGGGACGATTGATGAAGAAAGTTTGAGGATAAAGATCACGAAGATTGAAGGATGATTCTGAGATTGATGAAGGTTGATGTATGAAGATGAAGAAAAGTGATGGAAATTTGCAGAATGAGATTTGGAAGAATCAATGGGGTGAGAGGTTCTAGCCAAAAAAAGTGTATGAAGAAGATCCTGTCTTTATAGAAGATGACTTGAAGGTTAGTTTGTTATTTTCACTCGAATTCGGTTAGTTAGAATTATGTTAGTTTGTTAGAGAACAGTTAGAGCATATAACTATATTGATTGAGTTCTATTGCCAATCCATTCTCTAATTTTCTATTATAAATTCCCGACTTTTGTTGTGAATTTTGTTTGAATGTCTATGAAGAATTTTTGTTAGCTCCATTTATTCTGATATCTCCCTGCTAATGTATTCCTTCAGACAATCTCCTCTTACTAACTGGTAAATTTTATTCTTAGAATCAGGCGCGGGGCGATCAACGGGAAGCAAGACCCGACGCGAACGATGGCTGCTGGTACTTTTCGAATCAATACAGTTGTATCCAATGCTTCACAAGACCAAGGCAACATATTGGGCGGTGCGTGAAAGGTGAACCAACTGAGCTTAAATATGTTGGCGGTGTCGATCATTATGGTGAATTTTCAGTTCCACAATCAATGTCTCCTTCTAGCTGCACAGCCAATGAAATGGATATCGGCTCTGATAAGACACCAGAACGGTGTGCCCTTCTTGTCGAACCTCAGATGCCGGAGATTTTATTCTTAGATAATGAAACCGCCTTCAATGAGGCTTTCATTGTTGAAAGGGATCAAGGCATTCAAAAAATCGGTGAAGTTAATGAAGTTCGAAGATCTTGTTGTGCTTGTCCATGATCAAGTAACCATGATTGATGATATTGATTCCGACATTGAGAATTCGCATGCTGCCACCGAGAATTCACATCCTGCCACCGCACAAGCAAAACGAAACTTGCAAAAATGCTTCAAAAACATCAAAGATCAAAGTTCTTGCTGCTTATTGAATGTGCATGCTGCCATCGTGAGATAGTGACCATAGTTCTTGCTGCTTATTGAAAGATTATATCAACTCCATCAAGTAACTAATGCATATACAAAAAGTAGTGGATGATGTCACTTAAATAGTGCTTGTTAAGTCCCGTTTGACTAGAGTTTGACTTTGGCCAAAGTTGGCCAAGAAGTCAACTATTGGTCAACAATGTAACTTTAGTTCTTTCACTTTGTAATTTTTGAGAAATAAAATGTAAGCACTTTATTAATTACAAATAAATGATAACTTGTATTAGTGTGGTAATGGGCTTTAAGAAATGGGCCCTAAAAATGACAAAGGTGAGATTTGAAAGTATGGATGGATACATGGACAAATGGATAATTGGATAATCGGGTAAACCAATGAGTTCAAACACGATTCTTAGGTAATGATTTGAGATTCGAAACGAATGTTAAACGGATTGAATGATTATTAAGAGATGAATACTCGAATTGGATTGCTATTGAATCAATTAACATATTTTGGTCATTGGATAAAAAGGTAATGGTTTTCTTCTTCTTCTTTTTTGGTTTAAGATAAGCGGTTAGAAATGAATTATATTCGAATTCGAATGACGTCTTCTGAATAGACCGTAACTGTTCACTTTTTCCATCCTCAATTCGAACCAAATTATTGGACCCAAACTTTAATGCCATGATGAATCCCCGAAGCCAATAGCTCGAACCGTGCTCCTTGCTTCACCTGAAACTAATACACGTGAATGAACATCTCCATCGAATAATACACACGAATGAACATCTTCATCGAATAATACACACGAATGAACATCTTCATCAAATAAGTCCAAATCGAACTTTAAGATAACGGATTTTAGTTGGTGGAATGCTCTCAAACTCCATCATGAATAAAACCTTAATCCAACTTGATAATGAGCCTGCTGCGCCAATGAACAATCTTTACGAAGGAGTTCCTTAAGGATCACCTAACCAGGGAAATAAACCCTAACTTCATATGGCGTTGATCCCATGCCTTAGAAGCTGATGCACTGCATGATTTAATATTATGACCCAATGGGAGAACGTAAATGAATGTGAAGCGTAAGCCAGTTTGGGTTATAAATATGAGGGAAAATTTTGGGGTGTTACAGCTGCCCCTATTCAATCACTGTTGACCTGATAGTTGTTGCTTTTAGACGTTTGAGGTATGCAGGGATTGAATACCAGAAACAACCAGAAAATTTGCACTCTGCGATAGAAGAACAGGGAGATAAACTCGACCGAACGAACTCTGCTTGAATATAATTATGATGGGAAGAATAGTAAACATGGGATGCCTTTTGAGTGATGTCAGATGGCTACTGACTTGCCATGATGCGGGTGGACTTTGGTAGGCTGTAACAATGCCTTAATGGTGTCTTTCGGATGGAGTCAGACGACTAACGACTTGCCACACTGCGGGTGGACCTTTACCAATTTACGATTGAACTTCAAGATATAATTTGCCACCCTGAGGAAGGACTTTTTCCAATATGCGGTTGGACTTCAGATACTTCGCCACACTGCGGGTAGACTTTGGATAATTTACCACACTGCGGGTGGACCTTTGGATATTTTGCCACACTACGGTGGACCTTTGCTCACTGCGGGAGACTTTTTTCTCGCTACGGGAGACTTTTGCTCACTGCGGGAGACTTTAGAAATTCGCCACCCGAAGATGGACTTTGGCCAGTCCGTCGCTGGACTTTGGCTCACTGTGGGAGACTTTTGCCCATCGCGGGAGACTTTAGAAATTTGCCACCTATAACACGGTGGGAGAACTGACTTTTAGTCATGTTGCGGATAGCAAGAGTCGCCACCGACTTTTATTTTATCCAAGTGGAAAGGACATAAAAGAACAGGAAAGACCTATTTTAAAAGACTTGGGTTCGGGGGGTAGGTTATATAAAGGGAAGGTGTTAGCACCCTTTATATCCATGGTTATCCATGGGCTCTTAGTTACTTAGCTCACTTAATTTTTTTTTGAAAAGTGTAGTGTATGATTAGAAATTTTTCTAAGTACTTTGTAATGATCCTCGTATGGATGTATACAAAGCCTTATTTTGAAAAATGTTTAATAAAGTGAGGTGTAAAAAGTATTTTGAAATGTGAGCAAGCAACTAAGAGGTACCTACCCTAGATTAAGTCTTTCATGTTCTTGTATGTTCTTTCAAGGGTAAGATTGTCCCTATTATTAAGGAATAGGTAGTCATTACCTTGGATTTGTTAAGGGACAAGCGTAGGGTCATCGTATGGTCAATGAAGGCAATAGGTAAGGGTGTCTTTAGCAATTCGTAGGGACTATCATCATTTATTCGAAGGGACAAGATCATTATCGTAGGCAACCTCGAAGGGACTTGATCTTTTAAACTGAAGGGACTATGATGATTTATACTTGAAGGGTCTTTGCTTAAGACACCCCTATATTCGAGGGACTTGACTATATTTAAAGGCAACCAAGAGGAATACCCTAGGAAGTGCAAGATGGCGATCAAAGATCGACTTACGTGTGTGCGTGTTTTATTTCAAATATTTATCTTATTTAAAGTTAATTATCTAATTTAATTTGAATTACAAGTAGTTTCGCACTCCCTATTTACTAACCACACAGTTAAATAATACTCCCTCCGTCCCAAAATAATTGTCACATTTGAGGAAAAAAAATTGTCCCAAAATACTTGTCACTTTAGATTACCAAGACATTTTTATATTTAATCTTCCAATTGTATCCTCTAATAAATACTCTTAATTAACATTAATGCTAATTTGAATATACCAATAGTTAATTAGGATAATTTGGTAAAGTTACTATTCTCTCTCTTTCATTTATTATTGTTTCTTAATCTGTGTGAAATGATCAAATGTGACAAATAATATGGGACGGAGGGAGTAATAATTAAAAAAAACGGCAAAATAAATCTAAACTATTACAAGGCTTGGGCAGTTACAAAATAATCGGATAAATAATAATAATAATAATAATAATAATAATAATAATAATAATAATAATAAAGCACAACAAATATAATAATAATAATAAAGTATTAATAAAAGAAATTAAGATTAGAATTATAAAAAAAAGAATTATTTGAGGTTAGGAAAAATTAAAAAAAAAAAATAGAAGTTATTTAAGAAAAGATAAGGATTTAAATAATTTAATAATAATAAAAGAAATTACTTATTTGCATAATAATAATAAAAAGTTAGTATTTTAATTTAAGAAAATCAGGATTATGAATTTAAGTTTAATAAATTAGGGTTAATAATAAGGTTAGTTAGCAAAATTAAGGTTAAAATTTTATGATTAGAGAAATTATGATTTTTTCTAGTTTATTCTAGACCTAGTTAAAAAATGAATTAATTTACATAATATTTACAAGAAATATTATTATTATTTACAAATGATACAAAAAAAACCACAGTTTTTTTTATAAAAACAAATTAGTAGAATTTTAATTAGGAAAAGTTTATCTTGTTATTAATTTAAATTAATTGGATTAATTATTATATTAAAATGAAATTAATTAAAAATAATAGAAACAAGAAAACATGAAAAAAAGGTGAAATTCGCTCAAAAGAAAAGGACCTGGGAATCGAACCCAGGTCCAATACCTGCTAGGAGCGCCCTTTGGCCATCTGAGCTAGGCCGCGTATGTGACAATGATCCAACATCATTTCGTTTTATTAAATTCTTTCCTTTTCTCCAGAAAACAACTAATCGCGTCATGCCACCTATTGTCTTCAACCTTCAGCACTGCAAAATTTCCTACGAATTTCGTTGCGTTTTTTCCTGCGAAATATTTTTGCAACAGAACCTATATTTTCTTGTTAACGTCAATTCAAAAGCAGTCAATACACAATAATAATATCAATCAATTCCTTAAAGTGTCATAGAGTCCGAATATGATATCTAAAACTTATGAAATTGCTTTAATTGGAAAGCCCTTTTTTTGAACCAAGAACCCTAGAAATGGCATCACGTGATTTTAGCCATGGAACTTCATGCAAATCGTCCAGAAAGTTTCTATGCTTCAAGATAGACACAAATCAATTGTTAAAATTAATCATGAACGCATGAAAAAGCAAAATTGAAAAAATTCAAAACCAAGGATAAAGCAATTCAGTTTATGCGTATGGGGTCGATTCTGGAAATACAAAAGGTCTAGACATGTTCAGTGATCATCATGGAAGGGATTGGTGTTCTTGGAATGCATTGAAACTACCTCCAACCAAAAATCCGATTATGAGTTTTCCTTGAAATTTTGAGACTGGTTCTTCTTCTTGGATGCTGCAAAAAACCTGTCTCATGCTTGTGTTGTGTTGTATACTTATAGAAGAGTGAGATTAGGTCAAAAATCTGATGATTTGTATGGGCTTTTGGGTAGCTTGAATGTGAAGAAATCCCCTTACCAATTTGGTCAAAAAATCATATATATTCATGCCATAATGCCTTAACACGAAATTGTAACTTCTCAATCAACTTTAAATGACCTTTAAGAGTTTCTAGAAGAAGGATCCAATCAAATAATTGTATTTTTATATTTTATTTTGATTTAAAATGAATTTTAATGAATAAAATCCAAATAAATATAAAATAAATTATAAAAATCTGAATAAATAAGCATTGGGTCGTGTATGATGTCATTGTAAAGATTGGATTACAAAATTGCAAGCCCATTTGGAAAAAATTGGATTTGAGGCCCTTTTTTCTTCATACACCCCTAAAAAATCTCCCAACTTTGACAAGGCACAAATCCTTCAATTTTAAGGCTATGAAGGTGTTCTTGGAAATTTTGGAAAGCTTAAAGAGTCCTCTAACAAGCCTCTTTGGTCTCATGTCTGTATCTTTTACCATTTTCAAATTATGCCCTTTGGAAGATGTTGACTTTTTGTTGACTTTTGAAATGACCTGTAATGTTTTAGCCCATACCTTCCAAATGAAGCATTTTTAGGATTGGATTGTGAGACACAAAGTTGTAGAGAATTCAATTTCCTTCAAAATGAGATTTGGATGGGAAATTTTTGATGAAGCATGTGAAAGTTATGGCTGGTCAAAGTTCAGTTGACTTTTCCTTAGAAAACCCTAATTTAGAAACTCCTGATTCTTGATGATCTGAGACTTCCTTGATGAATCATGATCAACCCTTGATAAAATGATGAATTTTACTCCATAAACTTTATGTTGGCATAAAATATTGAAGTTTGACTTTAATTTGACCACAGTTGACCTCAGTTTGACTTTTTAACTGTTTTGACTGATTTTCTCATATCTAATCATCTGACTGGGCAAGCTCTTTGGGAAAGCTTTGAAACTTGACATAGGGATTCTTGAATACATATGGGGTGCCATGAACCTCACTTTAAGCCTTGAAAGTCATTTTAACCTGAGGAAACTCAAAACCCTAGTTTTGGACACTTTGCTTATGAGGAGGCATTGTCTGGGGAAACTTCCACACTTCTTGACCAATTGGGAGTCTTGAGGACCTTATGATCATTTAGAATTCTTGAGAGAGGTTGTCTTGATTGTGGGAGGTCAAATTTTGGGGTGCAACACCACCCAAAGATGGACTTTGGCCAGTTTGTGGTTGGACTTTTGCTCACTGCGGGGGACTTTAAGAATTTGCCACCCGAAGATGGACTTTGGCCAGTCTGTGGCTGGATTTTTGCTCACTATGGGAGACTTTAAGAATTTGCCACCCGAAGATGGACTTTGGCCAGTCTGTGGCTGGACTTTAAGAATTTTTCACCCGAAGATGGACTTTGGCCAGTTTGTGGCTGGGCTTTTGCTCACTGCGGGAGACTTTTGCCCACTGTAGGGGACTTTAGAAATTCGCCACCCGAAGATGGACTTTGGCCAGTCTGTGGCTGGACTTTTACTCACTGTGGGATACTTTTTCCCACTGCGGGGGACTTTAGAAATTTGCCACCCGAAGATGGTATTTGGCCAGTCTGTGGTTGGGCTTTACAAGATATCAAACTTGGATTATGATGGGTACGCATATGTTGAATTACATGGCATGATGCTCCATGACACTGGGGATTTTATGTCTTGAACATTTCAATGAAATGGCGTAAGTGTAAAGGGAGTTCCTGATGCAGAAATAATAGGTCCCTGTCGATTCTGCTGAGCATGCAATGATCGCGAATTCGATCTCAAGAAGCCCAGCGGGGATAACATCTCTGTTGGAGAAGAGTGTGAATAATTCATCTATCCTGAATTATCACCTTTGTCAAAAATAAATTGGACTTTAGATTTGAGGAACCTGCTCGGGGATACGATAACTACTGGGGATTGAATCTCATCCATAAGACTGTTGGGGGATCGACAACTTCCCGACTTAGCTGGGGAAAGGTTTTGTCAATGCTCTAAGGAGAACTCTCTGTCTACCTGAATTTTCTGAACCTCTGTAGGGTAGGGAATCGTTCAGCTGGTTGTCGGGAATACGTGAACTCTTGTAAGAAATACTTCATCGCGGGAAGAGAACTCTCTATTTGGGGATTATCAATCCTTGTTGCTCTGATGGAGCGAAGAAATCTTCCAAGATCTGTTAGGGAAGAGAAATTTTTCTGATATCTGCTAGGGAATAGGATCCACCTTAGATCTGTTGAGGAAAAAGACCCAGGAAACCTATTGAAGAAAATTTTTGGCGATTTTATTGGGGATAACATACATCCGTCTACTGGGGATAACAAAACTGACATGTCCTGCTAGGGAGGAAGGATTTCAAGTCGTCTCGTGCTGGGGATCATTTGCTTTTTGTCGGCACTTTGCCTTAAGAGGATTTTACAAAAGACTTAGTGTCTTTAAACTCTTAAGCATCGCAGTGACTAGATAAATTGGCGCAGTAACCTTGCTGGGGAGGTAGCCATTTTCAACATAGATGAGTTTGTAGCTGTCATAAATGTTGAATGAGAGAATTGGCTTGAAGAGTGACCGCTAGATGGGTAATGAACTCAACCAGTAAAAGTTATGACGAAAGGGTGACATAGAAACTCTTTGAGGGTATAATTGTCCCGGTACTCTGAACCCCGGGTAGACGCTTCCGATTGTCTGTCTTCGGGAAAGAACGAATTCTCGTGCTATTAGGGTGGCTTGCCCCAGTACGAGTATTTGAATAGTTTTACACTTGACTGACTAAACTTTGCTCTTGGAGAGATTTGAATCTCGAAGTGATTACCCCATTTTGGCTGAATTTTGAAGAGATTGTTCGACATAACTGCCCCAGATTGGCTAGCTCTTACCATGACTAGTTGGAAAAGTCCTTACTCAATGGAGATTTCTCGGAAAAGTGCACCTCGACGTGACTATCTTTCAGAAGTTTTAGACTTCTCAACTTGGTAAGCTTAAACTTCTGGACTGAATTTTCGTATATGAACCGTTTATGATGCCAAACAAATGTATGCAAGCAAAAAAAATGTTTATTCTTAGAATGAAAATTCTAATGCAACACACATGTTAATCTTGAAGTATTTATTGAAAAGGTGTCGCAAACCTTTGTGAGTGAATCACCAGTTAAGATACGACATTATTTTTGAATGAAAGTATGTTCATGCAATACCAACAAGGGTCTTTTAGCACAACTCATAGGAGTCAGGAACGCGGTCTCGTAGTAGTACGCTCTCAAATTAACCCTGTTTCAGTTAGGACTTTTGAGGGTTGTATCGTGGCCTGGTTCACGGTTATAGAAACAAAGGATATAGGCTCGAAGTTTATTTGTTCCCACTCACTCTTCGTGATGTTCTTCATTCCTATGTTCATAAAACCTTCATAAGCGCTCACCTTTCATAAGGTTTTCATGTTGGTTGAGGAACCATTGCTGCTAACGGTTCAAGCACTAATCAGGTTGTCGTTGAGAATCATTCACCCCTTTGTCTTTCGTGTCTGTGCCACACGAATTTGTTCTTGTTTGAGGATCTTTCTTGTGTAATCCTTCTTTCATTTTTCACCTTTCATTTATTTTGCTTATCCCTAACTTTTTCCTGGACTGATTCTTGTGAATCTTTGATTGTGAAGTCCAGCGGGATGCCCTAAATTTTTCCTAAGTCGCTTGTTTTCAAGTTTCGACTTAGCGGGCTTTTTCATTTCTCTTTTCTTTTTTCTTTTTGAACAAATAGTGAGACACTATTTGTCTTGATTGCTTTGTGAGGGTTGTGACAGCCTCATTCTTTGGTCAATGAAGGATAACCATTGCGGATTCCAGTCTTTAGACCTCTTGATTTGGATAACCATTATGGTTTCTGGTCTTTGGACCTCTTGATTAACATAGTGGAATGTAATGGATCCTCAAATACACTCCTTTATGAAAGCCTGAACGCTTGGTCCGACTAGCTGACATATACCCTGCCCCTGGGTTACATGTGAGGGTTTTTTCATGCGAAAAGAAACTCCTACTTCAAGGCTCAAAGGGGTTAGTGAGGGTCTATCTCCCTTATATCTCCAGTGTTTAGGGATTTGAAACAAAGCATGTACATCGTCAACAGGGTCTTATTCAATAACATACAATTAGAGATTCTTGTGTTTTTGTTTCGTCATTCTCCTTCATAAAGTTTAAGCACGACAATTGGTATTGCAATGTACACATGCAGAATTATAAGTGAATGCGAATGAATTACTTCAAAAGAAACATGTGAGTTTTATTATTGCTAACATTCAAAAGCAAACAAATTTCATACATGTAGACAAATGTTTAGCACATAAAAGAAACTACAAATGGAAATGCAGTAAAGAAACTGAATATTGACGTAGTTGAGGAGGCTTGACTCCGTCTGGACCTGTCAGTCTTGGACATTTTCAGTGATCAATAGCTCTTTCACAGACTTGTAATCTTCAATTTGTAGCCGTATACCCAACCATGGCAATCATACATATTCTTCTAGTTATTCTGACTCTAACACGAGACGTCTGAATGAAAGAGTAAAGGTGGGGAGAAAAGTTGCCCCATAAGGTTGCTAGGAAAGACCTGATGATCTTCTGCCTACGTATCTCGATTGACCAAAGATCAATGAAGAATTAGAGCGACGTAATTACCCTCAATAGGGATGAAAATGAACAATGAAGAAAGACAAACACACGCATGCCATCACTGAGAGTATTTGAATACTTCTGGATTTATTTGCTTCATGAATACCCTAGCATCCTGGGTGATTAACTCGAAGACTTCAGCTTAACGTGGACCATCTGGTAGAACTACTATGACACCGGTTCCGCCGTGGTTAGGCATTGGATTCTATAGTACATTTGGGTGAGGAGCGACATTAATCTCCTTGGAGTCAACTAGGTCATGTACCTTGTTCTGAAAAGCCCAACATTTCTCAATATTGTGCCCCTGAGCACCCGAATGGAATTCGCACCTAGCGTTAGCATCAAAATTCAGAGGTAGATTGTCAGGAGGAAGAGGTATCATGGAAAGAAGCTCGACCATGTTCAACTTTAGTAGCTCTAGAAGCAATACAACATATGGACACGGGACAAGATCAATCCTACGGTCCCTCGCTCTTGCTCTTTGCTGAAATGGTATTTATGCCTGTTGTTGCGGACCTTGTGGTCGTTGTTGAACCTGCGCAATAATAGTCACTGCAGCTGCTTGGTAGTACCCTTGAGAACGACCTCTATCTCGGCCCCTATACACAACATTGGTCTCGCCTTCTCTTCTTCTTTGGCCATTTCCAAAAGGCTTTTTCACACCAGAAGAACTAGCACTGCTTGCATCCTGAATCTTTCCCAATTTCAGAAAGTTTTCTATTCTTTCTCCAGCGATGACAATATCAGAAAAACCGATGGACGGGCAGGCGGCCAGACGATCCAAGTAAACACCTTGCATGGTGCCCATAAACATGTCGGCCATTTCCCGATCGAGAAATGGAGGTTGAACCTGTGCGGCCAGCTCACGCCACCTCTGGGCATACTACTTAAAACTTTCCTTAGGTCCTTGAGACAAGTTCTGCAACTGAGTTCGGTTCGGATCCATATCAATATTATATTGATACTGCTTGAGAAAAGCTTCAGCTAAATCTTTCCAGCTTCGAATAGAGACCCTTCTTAGCTTCATGTACCAGCTCAACAAAGCTCCAGATAAACTATCTTGGAAGAAATGCATCCAGAGTTTCTCGTCATCAGTGTGAGCCAAGATTCTTCCAAAGTATGCGTGAATGTGTCTATGGCACGTACTGCCATTGTACTTATCATATGATGGCACCTTGAACTTATGAGGGATTCTAACTCCTGGCACTAACCCAAGACTGGTTACATCGATGCCCAGGGAATTCTGACATTCCATAGCCTTAATCTTCTCTGCCAGCTCTTCATACCTGCGGTCATTGATCTCATTCATATTACCTATATCAGCATCTAGTAGAGTGAACTGGTCCTCTTACCTGTCTTCTATAACCACATTACGGACCGCAGTCCCATTTAGATTTGGCTCTCCGTTACGGGCAGCGTTAGGATCCACATTCTCAGTCGGTGTTCCAGTATTAGCATTCACTTGGGGTTGCTCAACCATCAACCTGAGACGTTTCTGGTTCTGGGCCATGCCAGTCATCATTTCCATGAACTGATCCATCCTCTGTCAGAGCTCATTGAGATCAGTCTGCATTTGTTCAGCCATTCTTACTCGATTTCTTTTAGTCGGATATCGATGAACGCGTTGATCAGCTATATTGCCTGCAGTTGAATAAGTTAGAAATTCTGGATAACCTGCAAAAACACAAGAATATGATATGCAGGAAATGAATGCTTATGGCATGTCTATTCACTCTTTAGGGCATTCCATCCTCTGATTCCAGTTTTGTGGGTTTCATGAAGACAGAAGCTCCTTTTGCTGCAAATAACAAACAATGTTGATAATATAAGATGTGTGTGTGTAGCAGACGTGCCAAACAATTCCAAGAATATGAAGACCAAAGTGTTTTGCAAATGTTCCAGATGTGTCGGTGATCACAAAGCGAGAGCACACAGAATGATAGTAAAGAGATCTTTTAATGACAAGCACTTGTTGATATAGTCAAAACACACGAAACATGGACCTTAAACAGAACTGCATTGATAAAGAGATTCCATCAACAGTCCTGATGGTAATACCGTAACATACAAGCAAACAGAAAGATGTCTTTGTCAATGTGATCCTCTATCTAAGTCTGAGTCAATGATTGGTCCTGCCTTTGGAACTTCTACCAATTCCTTCGTCTGCACCTGGTTGTCCTCAACCCTCTTCAGCTTCTTCCGATAGTAGATCATCATCTGCTTGTAATAAGCAGCTTCCTCTCGGGCCTTAGCAAGTTTTGCATCATTTTATTTCAACTTACCAGACATCTCTTCATCTTTCTCCTTTAGTTTACTCGCGATCTCTTCAGCTTGAACCCTATCTTGTTCTTCTCTTTTGATCCTGTAAGCAGCATGCCTCTTCTTCATGTTCTCAAACATCAAGGTCTTTTGATCCAGTTGCCTTCTAGTGTCAATATGTTCCCTGGAAGAACTCCTAGTAGCAAACTCGAACCTCGCATACCGAGCTAACTCAACTTCACATTGCTTCCTTGTGATAGCATGCTTCTCAGCATCTTCTTGAGCTTTCCACTCAATCTCAAATCTGGCGTGATTAGCCTTAGCAAGCTCTTGACTCAACTGTGCATTCTCCTTTAACAACCTGTCTCTTTCCATCTTTACTTTTTTGAACTCTTCAATGCTAACTGTGGTAGGTTGTTCAATGACCGTGGGATATAGAAGAGGCGCAAGCCCAAATGGCAACACTAACACTTCAACCCGTTCTCTTAGCCATTCTGAAAACGGTGGATACATTCGGCAATCCCCTACTCCCAAGGTCTTCTTCCCTCTTTTATTTCGACTATGCCAAGCATTGGAAGATTTCTGAGCAATCTCGAACCCATCTGTTGATTGGAAGTATAAGGACTCTGTGATGTCCAAAGCCGCTGGTGGTTCCTTCAAGGCGTACCCAAACTGTCTAACCGTGAGGGAAGGGTTATAATTAATTCCCCCTTTCCTCCTGATCAATGGAACATTAGGGAATCCTCCGCAACTATGAAGAATGTCAATGCACCGCAATCCCTGATTAACCCAGACAATGTCCTTTGCTTGCAAGGCCATCAGTCTTTCCGACCATTCAAGTGAGTTCTTCATCCTCACAAAAGCCCCTGATTGTGGAAGAAAGTGTGTGAACCACTTATAGAATACAGTTGCGCAACAATTCAACATTCCACCCATTCACTTCTCATTCTTATAATGCACAGAGTGGTAGAGATCTCCTAAGAGAGTAGAAACAGGATTCTTTGCTATGAAAATGCGAATAGCATCGACATCCACGAAGTTTGGCATGTTCGGGAACAAAGTGATTCCATAGATACACAGAGCTAGGATCGCATTGAAGGTACTCCAACTTTTTGCTTCAGCCGCTTTAGTAGCCTCATCTAACAAGAAACTCAAATGATATCCTCGGAAGCCTCCTTTACTATCAATCCGGTCTTCCAATAATGACTTGCTCAAATAAAGAGCAGTTGCTACATCTTTGAAGTCGGGGTCAATCTTGGACCCAAAGAATGGTGCACAGTCCTTCACGAAAACTCTTAGGATGCTCGAGTACTCCTCTAATGTAGGTGCCAATACGAAGTCAGAAAGTACGAAACATCTAAGTTGTGGATCATAAAACTGTAGCAAGGTGTGCATCCCTCTGAAAGCGTAGTCACTGATGGGCTATATGAAATACAAAATCCACCTGTAATCCTGCTTGAAGACATTGAGAACTTTTGGAGGAGCTAAGACTTTCACTTTGAGGATTTCCTTCACAACGGGCTGATAAACCTTGTAGGAAATAATACACTTGGTCTTTTTCTCGGATTCCATGCTCATAGAACAATACCCACAACTAGAATCAAGGATGTGATATGCAACCCTGCAAATGAATAAACATGTGTTAGGAATGCAAGTATGCGGATGATGTGATGTAATGCAATGGCATGTGATCACTGTTGCATATACTGAGCATTGTTGTACTGCCTTCTGATTTGCCTGAATACTGATTGTCAAGAGTACCAGATCAAAAGAAAACCCAAGTATCAGGAACAAGGTAGGTTGAAGGTCAGTTTTCCTGCAAACCTGTAAACCCCTCCCAATCTCACAGGTGTGTTACTACGGGTCAACATCACGGACTCTCAAAGCTGAGTAGCAATAATACGTTCACCATTTCCGAGAAATAGCTCATGACCAAATCAGGGAATCAGTTTGGCATTATGTACTACTCAGGGAGGTCTCAGTTGAGTCTGGGAAAACAAGCATCCCTCATAAGTTCCCGGCTTCAAGCACTGAAGTCGAGAAACAATAGTACATTCATCCCGAAGGGTACAATACTACCGTCATACGACCAGTTGCTTTAACTAGGTTCCTATGAGAGAACAAGGTCATCCTATGCAATTTCCTAGTGGGCTCTCGGGTGCGAATGGGTTTGCCACGAAAGGTTGTCTGCCACTTTCACCACTGGAGAGGGTTGTTTCCACTAAGATCCTCGATGATCAGTTCCCAGTGTTAGTAGCTCAGGTAAGAACATTCAATGGTCTGCCTAGGCAGTATAGAACATATCCCAAGAGAGCCTGATCTGGGTGTGGGACTCGTGAAAACTACATGTGCTCAAGACCACGCAAGCCACATGACTGCCCACTCTAAATCCTATGTATATACTCAAGCCGGGTAGTTGGCTTATCTCACAATAATCCCATCCCGCCAAGGAAAACTAGAGCAGCCAGTACAGTATATACCAGTATATGCAATAGTAAAGTAAAGTGCAGAAAGCTGTAAATAAAGTTGTAAAGTAAAGCGATGAACTGTAAATAAAAAAGTAAATCTAAACTAAAGCACACTAGCAAAAAAATAAACATCCAAAGAAAATAGAAACAAACAAGCGCTAGGATTGACTCTCAAAGGGGAAACCAGAGATTCTGGGTTCGCTCCCCAGCAGAGTCGCCAGTTGTCGCTCCCGGGATTATCATCCTAGTACAAACGCAAAAGTGGCGCGGAAAAGGTAGAGTCGCCAGCCAGACATTTTTATCCCGAATGAATGGGAAAGGTAATGTTGCACAAACCTAAGGAAGAAGGAAAAGGACGAGGCCTTGCGAACCAAAGATCTGGGTTCGGAAGTTGGTTACAAACTAGGAAGGTATTAGCACCCCAATCCGTCTGCCGTACCCGACGGGATACACACTTGTTAGTCTGCTTCAAAGGGTGAGAAATAAGAAGTTGTTGAACGAAAGAATTGATAAATAGAACTGAAATGAGAAAGGGAACTGTAAAAGAGAATTAAAAGAAAGGGAGAAATGTAGGGAAAATAAAGAATGTGCTTGAATGGGCCCTACCCCACTGCCTACGTACTTCATCGAGAAAATGAGGATCAGAGTCGCCGTAGTTCGTCTAACTAAGGCGGAGACTTTCTTATGTTTTTTTAGGATGACGTTGCCATAGCTCTAGCTCAGGTGTTACCGGCTCTGACTCGAGGGTGTTTACCGTATCGTTGTTTGAACTGTCAAGGCAATTCACATTCATCCGCAAAGAGTATGAGATGAGAAGAGAAGACGTGATGTCTTGGTTTGTTGTTTTTTTTATGAGAAGTGTTTTGAGTTTATGTTTATCATGGGTACAACACTGAAGACTATGATACGGGAGCGAATACTTTCCAAGATCGCCCCCAATGGAATGTTTGTAAAGCATTCTAGAAGAGTGGAGGAGACCTCCACTAATCATTTCCCATATAGCTTAAGGCTCGTGGCGTATTGTACCTACTTTCCTTTTAAATGTTTTTGATTTTTCTTTAAAGGTGAGAAGTGAGACTCAAATTGAAAGGAAAAACTCTAAGGGAAACTAGACTTTACCCTAAGTTAATTGAGTTTAATGGAGACATATGGTTAGTGAGGCTTGAAAGATTAAATCTATCTAAGCGGATATTAGACTAGCAATGTGAGTACGAAAATTAATAGTGAATAAAATGGTCCTCCTACGTCATGATGGGTGAAAACGTGTATGAATCGTAAATGAGATGAAACGATGGATCGGGTGGGTCGGTTGCGTGGTGCTGAGACGCACAACTTATGATGTGCAACATACAAGGCTTGCTTTTGGGTGTATTGGAGTGTGTAAACACCCCAAATTTTCCCTCACCCATTTCACACCATGGCTTGTGATCATTTCATATGCATAAACTCAATCATGCCATCTCACATCACATTTTTGATCCACTGCATTGGTTCTAAGTCATCTGCATCTAGGGTTTGTGATCTGAGCAATCCAGGAGCCTCTTGAGCCACTCCAAAGGTCATCAATCACTTCAAAGGGGTCTATGTGTGTTCAAGTATCATATTGTATCCTCTCAAAGTCAAGAATGTCAAAGAATCACAAGAACTGGGATTGGTATGGAAGCAGAGCCAGGCTTGACTGCACAGATGACCTAAAATTAGGGTTTTGGTTTCAGAGGCCATAACTTCAAATTTTTTGGTCATTCTTGTTTCTATTAGTCTCTATATGGTATAGGGAGTATGCATATCAATTTTCATGAAGAAATGCCATGGGGAAGTCATCTGATCAAAGGTTGACTTTTTGGACAAATCAGTGCAAAATCAGGGCATCTGAGGCCCCCAATGACCCAACCAAAGGGCATTCTTCATCATTTTGATTGCATATGGTCTTTATTTGATCATGGAAGATGTGTGAAGCTTACAAAATTCAAGAATCTCAAGTTTTTGCAAAGTTGACTTTTTGGGCAAGTTTGACTTTTCATGAAAATGTCATTTTATGCAACTTTTTCAACCCTTACTTTTTGATTCAAAAATGCTTCAAATGGAAAAACTTTGGTCATGAAAGTTGTAGAATAGATCTTTCCCTTTTCAAAAAGTACAAGAACATGACCTAATTCATTTTTGATCAAAAGTTATGGCTTGTCAAAGTTGGCAAAAATCACTAAATTTCAAGTCATGCACCAAAGAGGCAAAGTTGCAAATTCATGTCTCAAGGCCAATTCAGTCATCAAATGGGCTTCTAATTCACTCAACATGATCACACAACATTCAAAAATCAGAATGGGGCAAAGAATTACATGTTTTATGGCCCATGGATCAAGTTCCCTTCATGAAAACCAAAGGCAAAGTCAAGTTGCAAAAACTCATGATCACATCTCATCCACTTGCTAGCTACTTTGCTGATCAACCCTAGCCTTTCCCCTCACCATGCTGCGCAGCACACTCTCCATGTACTAGCCTAGAACATGACCCATGCTTCTCTTACACAAAGTTGACAAATTTGCAAAAGCTACCATACCTATCACAAAAGGGCATGTCACATCTTCTGACCAATAGCAATTGTTTATACAAACAAATTGCAAGCAAAAGCACATAACAAGCCAGCCTGAAACAAGCCATAGCATCACATTCTCATTTTCACTCTCAAAGGCAAAAACTTTCGAAACTCAGAAAACAACTCACAAACTCACAAACAAACTTCATAGATCAACTCAACTCATCATCCTGGTCAGAAAGCACCCCTCATCCTTGCCCTAAACTGCCTGAATCATAAACACGATTCTCACCTGAGCTTGAACAGAACTTGTTCAAACTTCCAAACCAGCCAACACAAACTCTTTTCAATCATCAAAGCTTCATCAGGGAGGTCCCAGGAGTGGTTTTGCACAAGAGGGAAGGTCAGAAAGTGCCAGATTGAAAAGCTTCAAACTCAGGTAGCTTCATGAACATTTTTTCCAGAAATGATTTTTTAAGTTCTTAATAGCTTCTACATGCCTCCCTGATCATGAATATGTTGTTGGTTTTGAAAATGGTGAAGAGATGAGAGTTTAATCTTGTTCTGAAACTTTTTGCCCTAAAACTAGTTTGATTCGATTCTCTTTGTTTAGGAATGATAAATGTTGTTTGAATGGGGGTTTTGATTCGTTTTCAAGTGGGGATCATTTCTGTTTAATTAGATTTCATTTTAGATGCGTATGGAGAGAGTTTGGAATTTGGGGTGATCGGAGAAGATGACCGGAACACTGTTCCGGTCACCTGAATGTCATTAAGGCTGGATTAGGGCTAATTAATTAGGGTTAGTGAGTTTGAATGCTGGCCCTTGGATATGGCGCCAGGTCAATGCACGCGCGTTTGAGTTTGAATCTGGACCTTCAGATTGAATGACTTTTCTTTATTTCAGTTTAAATTCATTTTATTTTTTCAATTAATTGCATTGTTTTGTCCATTTATTTAAAAATAGTAAAATCAATTTAAAAATTTTGAAATTTTTTATACAAGTTATTATTTAATTTCAGAACACAAAAATATTTTTATTTTTATTTTTTTGCATTTAAAAAGTATTTTTAAGTATTTAAAAGTTTATTTTAATTAATTAATGAGAATTAATTTATTAAAAATACTTTTAGGTATTTAAAAATCACCAAAAAATTCATGGAACATTTAAAAACATTTAGAAACATTGTCCAACCCTCAAACCAAATTTCTTTTTGATCTTGATGCATTTTGAGAATTTTTCATGGAATTAAAATCATTTTGATGCATTATTTTGATCCAAACTTCCAAAAATCACTTCTGCCTAACCATGAGGAGTTGGACTTTGATTCTTTTTGCATTGTGTTTAGCATATCATGTAGTTTGTAAGATTAAATGGTCATGATTTGATCTTTCATTTTCCATTTGTTTGGCATTTTTCTTGTCAAGGAACCCTAAAACCCTAGAAAACTTATGAAAATCATAACTTGAATTAGGTTAAGAGTTGGAACTTCTCCTTTGGGTAGTGAGTTAGTATAGGATTAGGGATCCTTTGAGTGCATTTTCAATTTTTTGTATTGATGTTTGCTTCTGATTTTGGTTTGTGTTTGATGCATTAATCATAAACCCTAATTTGGTTTTCCATATGCATCCATCTTGCATTTGCATTCATACCTTGACTTGCCATAGCATTTTATGCATTCTTTTGATTCATTGAACATCTTAAGACATATTGAAAGCATGTTTGATCATTGCATTTGGCATTTGCCATGTTGTATGCCATTTGCATTTCATAACTTTTCATGTATGATCATGGTTCTTAACTTGTTTCATTTGCACCCATGAGCTTGTATGATCATCCCCATGTGTTGTTCCATGTTTGTAGCATCTCATGGCATCATTATCATCATGCATATGCTTCTGGTTTTGTTTCTCACCATGTCATTTCATTTCATTTTGCATTGCATTGCATTTCTTTTCTAACTTTTCAGGTGGTAAGTGATTTTGAGAAGTGAATTTGCCTTCACTTCTCATAACTTCTCTTCATCTCTTTTATGAATCCTTGCTGCATTTTGTATGTGTTTGAGATTGAGCTTGCTCATTCTTTTTCTTCTTACTTTCTTTCTTCAAGTGACTTGTCTTCTTAAATGAAGCAAGTTACTTTGCTTCTCCTGATCCTTTCATCTGCTTCCTGTTGGTCCCATTGAAGCCTTCTCTTGTAAACCTCACAAACCTTAGGAACAACCAAGCATGACAATGGTTAGGGTTTTGATTAGTCTCCCCATTTAGTTTTACCTTTGTGTCTCTTTGAGTCTTCTCTTCTCACCTCATAATCAGGGACTAAACCCTAAAGGCTTTAAGGCTTTGTGATTAAGCTTATGCCTGCATCCTTCTATTAGGATGGAGTGTATAACTTTAATCCTAAGTGTTAAACCCTTAATGTGTTTAAATCCTCTAATCAAATCCACTTAATAATCATCAAGACATCAAGCTTGTAACTTGGGCCTTGCATTAGGGTTCTAATTCTTCCTTAAATGGTTAAGAAGGACTAATCCTAGTGTTAATGGACAAGTCCCTCTCAAGTTGTCTTAAAAACCCTAAAATTCACTTCATCATCTTACCATTAACTAAAATCCACTTAACCAAAGGCTTGTTTTGTCATGAGTTTAATCCCTAACCATGGATTAAGTTGAGGAGCTTTCCTCAGCTTAAACATTCTCATCTATTATCCTTCTATTAGGATGGTGTAATGAGTCTGTTTAATCCCTGATTATGGCTTAACTTCATTACTTAACACTAAACAAAAACTCCAAAAACATCTAAATAATCACAAGTAGGTTAATGATCTTAATCCTACATCAAAGGTGATTAAGTGTGAGAAGCTGACTTCACACTTAAGGTATTCTCATTACCCCTAATCAGAGGGAAGATGTGATGAGTTTACTAACCCATTGGTTTAGGCATAAGCTCATTAACTTATGACAAATTTTCAAAAGCAATAAAAGAATGAAAACATAAAAACAAACAATAATCGTCTCCTCCGGGATTCTTTTCTCATCTCATTCACTCACAAACGAGAGCTCGCTTCTTCCGTCTAATGCAAGACAGTTTGCACCTGAGCCAGACAGGTCATACACTTGAGCATAGGTAAGTAAGCAGTTCACAAGTCAATTCATCTTTCAGTCTCTTTGGGTCGAACTACGGTGTTCTGACTTCCTCATTGCACGAGAGGATACGTAGGCATAACTTAACAGTTATCGAACAAAAGTCTCTGTATATTCCCCCCTCCTCCAGCTTTATTCTTTTAGCCTCATGACCTTGAGCATTTCATTCCTGTCCTTACACTGATACATCATTTATACACTCCACACCTCTTTTTACATTGACACCTGTACCTTCTTTTCCAGCTCTTTATGCACAAATTGCACTGGCACTACCCCTTTAAAATACAAATCTTTTAAGCGCGGATCCCGTCGAGTACGATGGACAATCTGGGTGCTAATACCTTCCCAGGTTGTAACCAACCCCCTTTCTCAGTCTCTCTGGTTCGCAACCGTCTTATCCATATCTTTCTAGGTTTATGCAGCATTGCCTTTCCTCCGGGATAAAAATGCCTAGCTGGCGACTCCTTTCTTCTCCAGTGAGTTCACTGCTGTGTGTTCTCATTGTCCCTTTCGCCGACCTTTCGCGTCTGTACCTTTATTTGGGCCGGTCCCATTTATCGGGAGCGACAGAGTGGAACGATGATAATCGAGGGATCCTAATGTCACATGAAAATTTATTTATTTATTTATTTGAAATTCTTCGATTTTGGGTCGAATAACTCCTTTTCTTTATTTTTGAAAATTGGTCATCTAAACGCTTCTTTTTATCTTTTTTTATACTAATTATAGGTATCACATATAAAGTTCTAACTATTACATCACAAAGTATAAACCACAAAAGTATAATCAAGGCATAAAAATAATCCAAATCCGTAAGAGAATCCTTGCATAATACCTTGCACAAAAAGAAAATTGTTAGTAAATGAAATGAAGATGAGGATGCAAAAATATGGACAAGTGAATAAAAGATGTAAGTTTCAAGAATTTCTAAAATGCACATAAAGCACATAAAACAAATATAAAGGCTAATCGCTTCATGTAAACACACTTGAACGGTTTCTAAGCCTAAGTCCTAAAACTAAAGGATCTTGCATGATATTGAAATTCTAAAATCAGTAGCTAAACCACACTAAGACTTTCTAATATCCTAAGATCAAGCCTAATTAATATAAGTCCTAATGCACCATAAAATCCTAAGCTAAACTAGATGGATTTACAATGGAAAAATTGACTAAAATCAATGCACTACAAAAAATAGTAAAAGTCCTGGAAAAAATATGAAATTAATTCCCTAAGGTCCCTAACCTGACTATAATATTGTGTTAAAAAATATCCTAAAAATTCATAACCTAACTATGTCAAATGTTCACTTAAATCTACCTAAGATCTAATCACAATTTTACAAAAACAACACTACCAAAACCATGGATAATGGCCTAAGAATATACCAAAAATTAATCCGGGTTTTATTATTAGTCCTCTAATCATAGCAAAAATAATGGGACAAAAATCAAACAGGAAGTGGGAGAAATAAAATGCACAAAATAAAGTGTTCATGAAAGAATTCAATATAACACTAATTAAATGGAAAATCGAAAAAAATTTGAAAAAAAGCCAAAATCAGAAAGTAAAAACATAGATAATTTCTAAAATGAGTTAAAAGGCTACTATAATTTTTGGGGAATTTTATCATGCATTTTACTATATTTTTTGAATTAAAATAAGAAAGGGGTGCGGATATAGCAATTTCTTAGTGAAAAAAAAGTTGGGCTTGGATAGGGAGGTGTTGATTGCAAGGGGACCTAGGCCCATACACACCAAGGCCTGAGGGTGCATTGTATGGTTTATAGTCAAAGATTTGACTGAACAAGGAGCGTTTGATCTGTGGACTTCCCTAGTATTCTCATCAAACGGCCAAGAAACGAAGGAGCGTGATAACTATGGTATATTAACGCACGTGCGATCACGGTGGGGCAGTCCAACCGGATGGTGAAAAGTGTCACCGCCGGTATGGGAAAAATCTAAAAAATCTTCCATGATCCACGTTATCCTTATCTTAATCTTTTATGATATTCATTTTATTGTTATAACTTAATACAAAATACAAGAAAGAAATAACTCATATGCACAAGCAATCCTCTCTCTCTAGGCATTGCGTCTTCCTCACTTTCCAACAAACCCTAATTCCGGCGAACAGCGACGGAGGTGTCGTCCTCTCTGACGGTAGGTCACCACCAAACCACAAAATCCGAGCATAAACCCCCCTCCTCTCTTTTCTTTTCCTCATCTCGAATCCGAACTCGGATACTTCTAAATCTCCTTCAAACTGCCGTATTGGCCTCAAATAGAAATTGATTTTTAAACTACATAAAGTCAAACACGATGAACTATGAATTTGCATCAAGCTTCACATACCTGGGAGACGATAACACCAAGAACCGATCAAGGTATGAGTTCGGTGTTCTTTGTTCTTCTTCTTGAACCTCCTTCTTATTGACCGTTCTTCGAAATTGTGGTTGAATCTTATCTCCCCATTTCAACTCACTTCTGAACTCTCGTCGTTTGTTGTTTGATGCAGTGGTGATCTCCGATTGCCGATTGCTAATCAAAGCGGTGTGACGCGGATATGGAGGTGGTGACCGATGATGATGAAGGTTCGATCAAGGTTACAATGATAGCTTAGTGATTATGAGGTTGATGACGTGCAGGAACGAGTTGATATGATGATTCTTTGTTGCAGGATTGGTGATGATGAAGGTATTCAAAGAAGATTTGTGGAGATTGAAGAGTTAGAGGGACGATTGATGAAGAGAGTTTGAGGATGAAGATCGCGAAGATTGAAGGATGATTCTGAGATTGATGAAGGTTGATGTATGAAGATGAAGAAGAGTGATGGAAATTTGCAGAATGAGATTTGGAAGAATCAATGGGGTGAGAGGTTCCAGCCAAAAAAAGTGTATGAAGAAGATCTTGTCTTTATAGAAGATGACTTGAAGCTTAGTTTGGTATTTTCACTCGAATTTGGTTAGTTAGAATTCTGTTAGTTTGTTAGAGAATAGTTAGAGCATATAACTATATTGATTGAGTTCTATTGCCAATCCATTCTCTGATTTTCTATTATAAATTCCCGACTTTTGTTGTGAATTTCGTTTGAATGTCTATGAAGACTTTTTGTTAGCTCCAATTATTCTGATATCTCCCTGCTAATGTATTCCTTCAGACTATCTCCTCTTACTAACTGGTAACTTTTGTTCTTGGAATCAGGCGCGGGGCGATCAACGGGAAGCAAGACCCGACACGAGCAATGGCTGCTGGTACTTTTCGAATCAATACAGTTGTATCCAATGCTTCACAAGACCAAGGCAACATATTGGGTGGTGTGTGAAAGGTGAACCAACTGAGCTTAAATATGTTGGCGGTGTCGATCATTATGGTGAAGTTTCAGTTCCACAATCAATGTCTCCTTCTAGCTGCACAGCCAATGAAATGGATATCGGCTCTGATAAGACACCAGAACGGTGTGCCCTTCTTGTCGAAACTCAGATGCCGAAGATTTTATTCTTAGATAACGAAACCGCCTTCAATGAGGCTTTCATTGAGGAAAGGGAGCAAGGCATTCAACAAATCAATGAAGTTAATGAAGTTCGAAGATCTCGATGTGCTTGTCCATGAATAAGGAACCATGATTGATGATATTGATTCCGACATTGAGAATTCGCATGCTGCAACTGAGAATTCGCATGCTGCCACCGCACGAGCAAAACTCAACTTGCAAAAATGCTTCAAAAACATCAAAGATCATAGTTCTTGTTGCTTATTGTTGCTTATTGAATTTGCATGCTGCCATCGTGAGATAGTGACCATAGTTCTTGCTGCTTATTGAAAGATTCTATCAACTCCATCAAGTAACTAATGCATATACAAAAGGTAGTGGATGATGTCACTTAAATAGTGCTTGTTAAGTCCCAGTTGACTGGAGTTTTACTTTGGTCAAATTTGGCCAAGAAGTCAATTATTGGTCAACAATGTAATTTTAGTTCTTTCACTTTGTAATTTTTGAGAAATAAAATGTAAGCACTTTATTAATTACAAATAAATGATAACTTGTATTATTGTATTATTGTGGTAATGGGCTTTAAGAAATGGGCCCTAAAAAATGACAAAGGTGAGATTTGAAAGTATGGATGGTGTCACGGTGAGAATCGGATACCAAGCTATTGATTAAGCTTGAATCGTAAAATTTTTATGTTCACCACCGACTTTAATTTAATCCAAAGGGAAAAGGGAAAAAGATTGTAAAAACCCTAAATGAGGAGAAACTAGGTTCGGGGGTTGATTATACCTAGGGAAGGTGTTAGCATCCTAAGCATCCGCAGTATCCTACGGGAACCTCTTGTTAATATTTGTGTTATTGTTATTTATTGCTTGTTAAAACTAGGGAACCTAAGGTTTTATTTCTAATGGTGCTCGCACAACATCGCATCGATGCCTACGTATCGGGTATAGAATCAGAGCACTCGTAGTTCTCCTAAGGATTAACGAACACTTGGTTACGCTCAAGGTTCGCGGGGGAAGGTAAGTGTTATGGCAAACACTCACGTGACTTTAGGAAAGTCACAAAAAGTTGTAAAATAAAAAGTCCTAATGGTTAAGGTTGAAAAGGAAACTAGGGATGGCTAAACTTCCTATGACATTGAGTCAACTGCAGGAGTTCTTTCCCTTTTGGATTTAAATGCAAAGAAAGTAAAGAAATGAGGGTGCAAGCTCCTAAGTCTAAGGCATAGGTTGCTACTTGCAAAAAATAAATTGGATAAAGTAAATAGAAATGCAAGGTAAAAGGCTTAGTAACCGGGCTATGGCTCGATATATGGATCGAGAATGCTGAGGTGGAAGACAAACGTGGTGCGTCAATTTGCTTAAGTTGAAAAGCTGTGAAGTGTAAGGAACTGTGCAGATGGCGATCGTAAAACGACCGACTTACGTGTGTGAGTGAAGTGTATGCGAAGTTCACTTGGCGTTGGACCAAGGATTTATTATCTTGAAAATTAATGTGCGCTTCCAATTTTTATTTTAACAAATATATGGTCATGATGCGGAATGAAATAAATACAAACATATAACCAAGACATCGAAAGAAAAACTCACACTAAAAAGAAATAGGCCTGAATTTAAAACTCTCACACTAATGGGATCTAACTTAACCTAAATTATCTAAACTAACTTCTTAGGGGAAATATAGACAAGACATTATTTTTTAGGATTTTTAGAATTAAAATAAAATGAATTAATAATAATAAAAATAATAAAAAAAAGGATAGAAAACCTAATTAGATAATCTAAGATTACATGAGGATTAAGAAAATACACACAAAGGTTATGAGAAAATATTTTTGATTTTTTTTTTTTTGGAATGTATCAAAGGAACTATCGAATAAACAACCAAAGATTGAATTCTTAAGGAAAGAAAACTTAATTAGAAGAAAATATTTTGTATTTTTTTATGAAATTGTCAAAGAAATTAATAACAAATCCTAGGTAAAGTTTAATTACATAAAGTTTCAATCCACAAATATAGAAAAAAATGTTTTAATTAAAAAATGAATTGACATCTCTATTTTTAAAAAAAAAAAAAAACTACTATATTGAATAAAAATTATATTAATAAAATCTCTAATTGAACCAACTTAGCAAAAATGAGATCAAAAAAAATTTAAGAAAATAAATTTGGTTTTCAAATCTAAAATAACTTAAAAACACAAAGCTAAATTAAATCTAAAGGAAAAGAGGAGCTAGTGGTAGTGGTTCTGGTTGCAGCAAAGGGGAACGGTCCAAAGGCCCATGGGGCGCTGGTTGGGTCCGAAATGGGTCGACCCACAACCCGGTTCAGCAAAAACCAAAACTAAGAAAAGAAAAACCTAAAAATCGTACACAGCAAACGGGAACACTGCCGCCCTCATCCCTCAAACCTCACGCTCGCCTGAACTCTCTGTCCGATCTCTTCCCTCCCTCTCGCGATTCCGGTTCAAAGTGCCGGCGGCTTCTCCGTCTCGTCCTCTCTTGGATTTTCACGGCGACTGGGCGACGGTTTGAAAGATTGTGAGTTCGGTTTTGATCTCATGGTTGCGGTGGAGGTCGCGAATGGTGTTTATGAAGTGGTGGTCGGCGCGGTGATTGTGAGCGTGCGACGGCTCTGGTTTTGCGGCTGGGCGGTTTCTTTTCAAGGTTTGCGTTCGTTGTGCTCTCAGTATTGGCTATGTGCGAATTAGTGTTGTTGCTGTGGAATGTTTAGGAATAGAAGAAAATGCGCGGGTTATTTTGATGTATGAGAGATGGAGGAGGTTTGATGTTTGTTGAAGGTTGCTGGGCTTAGAGTGTTGCAGTTGTGTCGTTAATGAGAAAGAAGAAAACAAGCTCTGAGAGTTTTGTTAAAATGAAGTGAATCGAAGGTGGTTATTCAAACCTGAAAAATGCAGATTGGGATTGGAGATTTTTTTGTTGGTGGTTTCGAAAAATGAACGCTGTCAATTCTGTTATGAGTGAGGGTTGTTGTGCATTGGTAGTGTGGGGAGCGGTTTCTGCCTGCGTTTTGTTTCATGTTGAAAACAAAATGGTGAATTGATGCAGGGTCAGATTTGGAGTTATGTGAAGGTAAGGGAATGCAGAGGACGGCGACGGTGATATGAGGTGATGATGTGTTTCGGTTGGGTTTGAATGAGTTGTTCTTGTGTAGTGATGAATAGAAGGTTGATGAAGGTGACAAAACAATGATGGTGAGTTTAGAGTATTGAGACTGGTTTTGCAATTTGTGTAGATTATTAACGGTGAGAGATTTAAGTTGAAGGTTGAATGAAGGATGAGCAGAGGTTAAGAGTTTGAAGAGAAGAAGGATATGTTTGAATGTTGAAAGGGTGGTTGAAGTTTATGTTGATTATTAAATGGTGAAGTTGTTGAAGATTTCGGTTATGAGAAAATGAAGGTGAGTGATGGAGTATATGTTGCGATTTAAATGGAAGATTGAAGGGTGTGGTTGTGAGTGACTCGGTAATGGTGTACGAAGGTTATGTGAGGTGTGTTGTGAGGCTGAGCTTGGTACAGGGGAATGTTGCATCGAATGGAAGCTTAGAGTTGAAGGATGGCAGACATTGATATTGTTTGGGTGAGTTTAGTGAGTTGGAGTTTTGAGGTGGTGTGATGGTTTTTTGAAAGAAGTTGGTTTGCTGAAGAAAGGGTGGAGGTTCATGGAGGATTTGCTGAGTTTATTGTTATGGTTGGTTATGTTGAAGAGAGAAAAGAGTGGTTTGTCTATGAAGTGAATTTGTTGTAGCCAATATGCAGGTGTGAATTTTGTTGGTTTTTTATTGTGAGAGTATGGAAAATGAAAAAAATCGAGAGAGGGAACTAAAGAATCTGTATCTGTATTTTTTCTTATTTTTTGAGAGTCTGAGAGCTGTATAATGTCTGAATCAATTGTACCCGTTGGGGATTTTTAGTGATCTATTGTGGTGGAGGTGTTTGTTATGAAAATTCCTTGTGTGGTCTCAAAAGAAATGAAGGTGGAAATTCTTTTTTTGTTGTAGTTTTGTGTATGACTCTTGCTGTTTTGTGTATGGTTTTAAGTATTTTTTTTTGAAGTTTTTATATGGCTTTGTATGCAGGATGAGGTGTAACGAAATGAAACTGAAAAAAGGAACCTAGCTATTCGGAATCAAAATCAAACCGTAAACATAAACATGGCTAAGGAGGAATCAAGCAAGATGAACAATATGCTGAAAGGAGGTGAAGGAAAAGGAGAACATTACCGACCCGAAAGTTATCGGGGTGAAGAATCCGCGATGGTAAGCTTCCTTCTTCTACTATTCCTTGTTATTGCTGGTGTTGCTGAATTTTTCTTTGTTTTGTGTCAATCTCCTCTCTCTTGTGTTTTTTTTTTGTTGTGGGAATGTTACTGAATTTTTTTCTGTGTTTTTGATTGCAATGTAACAGTGCTTTTTATAAGGGGAAATTAGGGTTTTTTGGTTTGAATTTGGTACTGTGATAACTTGTGGTTGAAGGGTTTGACAATAGGGGACAGATTCTGAATTTTGGTTGTAGTGGGAGGCTGTAGCAGAATGTTTTTGTGTGCTGTGTGCTGCTGTTTTTTCTGCTGTTTGTTGCTGTTTTTTTCTGCTGTTTGTTGCTGTTTTTTTCTGCTGTTTGTTGCTGTTTGTTGCTGTTTTTTGTACTATGTATATGACACTTTATTATGAGAAAAAAGAAGCTTACAATATGTAAAAATGAATTAACATGAATGCTGAATTTTTAATGATATGCTTGAATGAAATAGAACTTGAATGCTTATGTAACATACATGGGGCTGTTTTGAATTAAACATGAAATTGGAATAATAATACTTGAAAATGAATATGTTTTGAAATTTAAATATGTTTGAATGGAATAGATTGAATTTGAATGAGATGTGATGAATTTTTATGATTATGTATGAATTAGAACATGGATGCTAACTTGTTTTTTTTTCTTTTTATTTCATGTGCAAATGGATGAATTGGAATGATGGACAAAAGGCCATGGAGAAAGAAGATTTTCATGCATGATTGGATATGAAGAAACTATGGATTTACTTGGAAATTAAAAAGATGTAACAATTAGTTTTTTTTTGGATGTTTTGTGTACTTAAGCACTAGTTTAGAATGAAATTCTAATTATGTATGTAATACTAAAATGCATATGAATGGTATGTATGAATGTTATTATGATGAAATAATCAACTTAAATGTGACATGAGTGAATGGTTATAAAAAAAATGAATGTTCATGAATATGTTTTAATTTAAAGTGAAATATGAATGCTTGAAAAAACTTGGGACAAAGTTGAACATTGTGAATAAGTCTTGAGAAAGGACATAACATGAATGCAGAATAAAAATAAATATGAAATGACATTGAATTTTAAAATTGGAATGAATTTGGAAATATGGAATAGAAAAAATGAAGTATGGATTTAAAATTGGAACTTTGAAACTTGAATAAAACTTGGAGAAACTTTGGACGTTAGATTTTGAACTTGAAACTTGAAATTGAAATTGGAAGTTGTGATTAAAAATAGAAATAGTTTTGAAAATGAATTAAAAATTAGGATTTAGAAATTGAGATAAAAATTTAAAAACTTGAAAATAGAATTAAAAAAAAATAGAAATAGAAATAAAGATTAAAATTAAAACACAAAAAATGAATTAAAAAGTATAGAACTAATAAATAGAAATTAAATTAAAGTGGAAGCTTGGAAGTGAAAAGAAATTAAAATCAAATTTATAAATAACTAGAAAATGAGTTAGAAGTAACAAAATAAAAAAAACTTGGAGTTTCTCTGTTAAAAGCGATGAATGTATGATGCGAGCAATTAGGGGTAAAATTTGGGGTGTGACAGTTGCCCCTATTTAAATAACTTCACCAGATGGCATGAATGACGATGGACACTCAGGCGATCAGGGTGAAAGGTATTTAAATATATAAATAACCGGAAATTTTGCCCCTAAATGCAATGTTATGCTGGACCAACAAACTATCTAACTCTTGTAACAACTATGCAATGAATGATGATTATGGTATGAATGATTAGAATGAGATATATCGACGACCACAAGCCAAGACTCACCGGGGATGACATACACTGGGGACAAAGAAACGAAAACGGGAAGTATTCAAAGTGATAAATCAACAGGTTCAAGTGTAACTGTTGACACTAAGAATAACAAAAGACGGGAACAAAAGGAAATCCAAAGCGTTGGATCAACGAACACAGACAAAACAAAATAAAATTCAAAGTGACTGCACAGTGGCTCGATGCGACCAACTAACACCAAGAATACAAATAAGACAAGGAAATAAATCGAAGTGGAAGATCAATGGCTCTATGCGACCAATTGACTTTGAGAAATAAAAAGCACCAATCATATTCAAAGTGAATGCGCAGCGGCTCGATGCGACCAACTGACACCATGAATAGAAACGACACAAAATTCAAAGTGAATGCGCAGCGGCTCGATACGACCAACTGACACTAAGAATACAAATGAAACAAAATTCAAAGTGAATGCGCAGCGGCTCGATGCGACCAACTGTCATTGGAAATGATAAACATAATATTCAAAGCGAATGCGCAGCGGCTTGATGCGACCAACTGACACCAAGAATACAACAAAATAAACATTCAAAGTGAATGTGCAGCGGCTCTATGCGACCAACTGACATCACGAATAATCAACAAAAATATTCGAAGTGAATGCGCAGCGGCTCGATGCGACCAACTGACACTAAGAATACAACAAAATAATCATTCAAAGTGAATGTGCAGTGGCTCTATGCGACCAACTGTCACTGGAAACGATAAACGTAATATTCAAAGTGAATGCGCAGCGGCTCGATGCGACCAACTGACACTAAGAATAGAAACGACACAATATTCAAAGTGAATGCGCAGCGGCTCGATGCGACCAACTGACACCATGAATAACAACAAAAATATTCAAAGTGAATGCGCAGCGGCTCGATGCGACCAACTGACACCATGAATAACAACAAAAATATTCAAAATGAATGCGCAGCGGCTCGATGCGACCAACTGACACTATGAATAACAACAAGAATATTCAAAGTGGAAGCGCAATAGGTTCGAGACCTATTGACACTAAGAATAGAAGCCAAGATACACTCAAAGTGAATGCGCAACAGGTTAAAAAAAACCGGTTGACACTAAGAATGATAAAGACAAAGTATTCAAAACGGTAAATTAGCAGGTTCAAATGTAACTGCTGACACTGAGGATAGGGAAAGAAATCACATTGATTTAGTAGTGGCTCTATGCGACCAGCTAGCATTGGGGATAGAATGCAAATCACCCAAAGATAGATCAACGGCTCTAGGCGACCGGCTAACACGAAAAAGTAACAACAAAATATGTTGGAGTTTTCAAATAAGATAAGACATCCAACCTCTGGAAATTCCTTCAGGAACCATCAGGAGAAAGGTACAGGTATGTGCCAAAATCAAATGGACTTGGATTCAAGCAACCTGTTTCACGACCTGCTTAAAAGATTTGTGCCAATGACAATTGGACTTCAAGGAGATATTGGTGGTCATAAAGACAAAAACCAAACGCAATTAGAATTCCACAGGGGACACCAGCAATTACTGGGGACAAAAACATTGGTAAACCAAACTTCGGGTACCAACAACAATGAATTCCCAAATTGAACACTAACGATATCTGGACTTGGAGTTAGACAGACGACAACTGGGGAAAGACAAATGCTAATGTCAAATGCGCATGATTGAGCATGATGCGAATGATCATGATATGCAAATGTTGACTCTAAAGAGACAAAGAGTTGACAAGACTCAATGAGGAGTAGGCTCTCAACACCAATACTTAGATGGGCAATATGAAAAACACTGGGGAGATGTCTTCGAATTTGGAAATCATGCTTGGTCCAAGGATCCATCCAAGAGTGTTATAAGTTTTGAACTTCTATGGGGATTTCTGTAATAATAGTATAAAAGTGTTGTTGCAAACCAGGACTTCTTGGGGAAACAGAAGTTTTTTTCAATTTTTCCAAAATCAAAGAAACTTGAAAGTTTTCCAGTATGTTTTCAAAAAAACATTTCCTTAAAAAAAACTTGTCATTTTCAGAGTTAAATTGTAATCAAGTGATGGCATTTTGCATAACAAAAGAAAATAAGAGGTTGAACAACAAAATTCATAGGCAAAGTTTGTATTTTATTCAAGAATGGTAGCTTGCCAATGGCAAAAACTCCATGGGAAATTACAATTTGAAAATGGCAATGGGGAAAGGTCTACATTGAATCCAACGACCACTACAATCCCTAATAACTAAAACTGCCCGACACCTTGCTTCTGACAAGAGCAAATGGATTGGTCTTCCATTAGGATTCTTCAGTAATGGTAAACACCATCTGATACAGTCAAATGCCTTTGTCCCTAACTTTTGCCTGGACCGCCCTTTCGGGTTTTCAATCCACCGGGACGCTCTTTTTTGCCTAAGCCGCCCTTTCGGGTTTTCAACTTAGCGAGCTCTTATTTTTTCATTTTTATCCCTAACTTTTGTCTGGATCTCCTTCATAGGTTTTGATCCACCGGGATACCCATTTTTTCCTAGGTCGCCATTTCTGGTTTTCGACCTATCGGGTTTTATTTAGGCATAATATTTTTTGACTGCATCAGAATTCACCGGGTGTTTCAGCTGTTCACCATCCATAGTTGTAAGGATTAAGGAACCTCCGGAGAATGCCACCTTCACAACATATGGGCCTTCATAGTTAGGGCTCCATTTTCCACGCATGTCTTTGTGGACTGGCAAGATTTTCTTGAGTACAAGATCTCCTTCTTTGAATTCTCGGAGACGGACTTTCTTGTCGAATGCTCTCTTGATGCGCTTCTGGTACAACTGGCCATGGCACATGGCGGTCATTCTCTTCTCATCAATGAGGTTCAGTTGGTCAAACCTGTTTTGGACCCACTCAGCTTCCTCCAGTTTGGTTTCCATCAAGATTCTCAAAGATGGTATCTCTACTTCGATAGGGAGAACTGCATCCATCCCATACACCAGAGAGAAAGGGGTTGCCCCCGTTGAAGTGCGAACTGATGTTCTGTATCCGTGTAAAGCATATGGTAACATCTCGTGCCAATCTTTGTAAGTTTTTACCATCTTCTGCAGAATCTTTTTGATGTTCTTGTTTGCAGCTTCAACAGCTCCATTCATCTTCGGACGATACGGAGAAGAGTTATGATGTTCAATCTTGAATGTCTCACACAACTCTTTCATTGTTTTGTTGTTCAAATTGGTCCCATTATCTGTGATGATTCGGCTTGGGATTCCATAACGGCAGATAATTTGGTTCTTGATGAAACGGGCAACCACTTGCTTTGTCACATTGGCATAGGAAGCTGCTTCTACCCATTTGGTGAAGTAATCGATTGCGACCAAGATAAACCGATGACCATTGGAAGCTTTAGGTTCAATTGCCCCTATCATGTCAATGCACCACATTGAGAAAGGCCAAGGCGATGACAAAACATTCAAAAGTGTTGGAGGTACGTGCACCTTGTTGGCATAAATCTGGCATTTATGACACTTCCTGGCATACTTGAAACAATCTGATTCCATGGTCAACCAGAAATATCCAGCTCTCAAAATCTTCCTGGACATGGCATGTCCATTGGCATGTGTTCCAAATGATCCTTCGTGGATTTCCCTGATCAATAAGTCTGCTTCGCGCTTGTCCACACATCTGAGCAGAACCATATCATGATTTCTCTTGTAAAGAACATTGTTGCTGAGGAAAAACTTGGACGCCAATCTTCTTAAAGTCTTCTTGTCTAGATTTGTTGCATCAGCTGGGTACTCCTGATTTTGCAAGTAGTTCTTGATGTCATAGAACCACGGTTTCTCATCAGTTTCCTCTTCGACCAGTAGACAGTAGGCTGGTGCAGTTCTTCGCTCGATTGTAATGAGTGGAGCTTCATTAAGAAATCTGACTTGAAACATAGATGCCAACATAGCCAAAGCATCTGCAATTTGATTTTCTGCCCTTGGAACATGATGAAAAGTGACTTCATCAAAGTATTTGATCAATTCCACAATGTGGGCACGGTATGGGATCAACTTCTCATCACGGGTCTCCCATTCGCCTTTGACTTGGTATATTACCAAGGCTGAATCTCCATATACATCAAGGATCTTGATTCTGGTATCAATTGCAGCTTCGATACCCAAAACACATGCTTCATACTCTGCGATGTTGTTTGTACATTCGAAACATAATCTGGCTGTGAAAGGAGTATAACCACCATCAGGATTCATCAAAACAACTCCTACACCATGCCCCATGTAGTTAGAGGAACCATCAAACATCATCTTCCAACGAGAACCTGGCTCGGGACCTTCATCTGGACCTGGAACTTCACAGTCCTTTATCAACATAATGTCCTCATCTGGGAAATCGAATTTCAAAGGTTCATAATCTTCGACAGGATGATCAGCAAGGTATTTTTCAGATAAAACACTGCCTTTAATAGACTTCTGGGTTACATATTGGATATCATATTCGGATAACAACATGTGCCAACGGGCGAGTCTTCCAGTCAAAGCAGGCTTCTCAAAGATGTACTTTATTGGATCCATTTTCGAGATCAACAAAGTAGTGTGACAAATCATGTATTGCCTGAGGCGTCTAGCAGCCCACGCCAAAGCACAGCAAGTCTTCTCTAAAAGCGAATATCTGCTTTCACAATCTGTGAACTTCTTACTTAAATAATAAATGGCATGCTCCTTACGACCAGTTTCGTCTTGTTGGCCTAATACGCAACCCATATATCCCTCGAGCACAGTCAAATACATGAAAAGAGGCTTCCCCGGAGTAGGTGGGATCAAGATAGGGGGTTCCTGTAGATAAACCTTAATCTTCTCAAAAGCCAGTTGACAATCGGAATTCCACTCAATTGCTTGATTCTTCCGGAGTAACTTGAATAAAGGCTCACAAGTAGCAGTCATGTTGGAGATGAATCTGGAGATGTAGTTCAATCTTCCAAGGAAGCCTCTGACTTGCTTTTCTGTTTTGGGAGCTGGCATTTCTTGAATTGCTCTGACCTTATCTGGATCTACTTCAATTCCTTGCTGACTAACAATAAAACCAAGTAACTTTCCTGATCGGGCACCAAAGGTACACTTAGCTGGATTCAGGCACAGTTGGAACTTTCTGAGGCGCTCAAATAACTTCAGGAGATGATTCAAATGATCCTCCTCACTCTGTGATTTGGCAATCATATCATCCACATAGACTTCTATCTCTTTATGCATCATATCATGGAAAAGGGTGACCATCGCCCTTTGATAAGTGGCTCCTGCATTTCTGAGACCAAATGGCATAAACTTGTAACAATAAGTGCCCCATGGTGTGATGAATGTAGTCTTTTCCATATCGTCAGGATCCATCTTGATCTGGTTGTATCCTGAAAACCCATCCATGAAGGAGAAAACAGTAAATTTAGTAGTGTTGTCAACCAAAGTATCAATATGCGGAAGAGGGAAATCGTCCTTCGGACTGACTTTGTTCAAATCCCTATAGTCCACACACATTCTGACTTTGCCATCCTTTTTAGGGACTGGCACAATATTAGCTACCCACTCAGGGTACTTTGCAACTGCAAGGAATCCAGCATCGAACTGCCTTTTGACCTCTTCTCGAATCTTCAGAGCCATGTCTGATCTTGTTCTTCGAAGCTTTTGCTTTACAGGAGGACAATCTGGTCGAAGAGGTAACTTGTGGACCACTATGTCTGTGTCTAAACCGGCCATATCTTGATACGACCATGCAAACACATCTGCATACTCTCTGAGAAGCTTGACCAATCTTTCTCTGATGTCTGCCCCAAGTGTTGTACCAATCTTGACTTCCTTCTTGTCTTCATCAGTGCCAAGATTGATGGTCTCTACCTGCTCCTTATGTGGCTGGAGATCTGTGTGCTCATACTCAACTAATCTTGCCAGTTCTTCGGGAATGTCACAATCTTCCTCACTTTCATCTTCCGCTTGGTAGATGGGCGAATCAAAGTTAGGAGAGAATGTAGAGTCATTGGATTCAACAGGGTTTTCGTTTATTCTGCATATGAGAATGATTTGCTTTTATTAAAAGTGGAAAATAGAGAAATGCAAGAGAAAAAGCCTTTTTTATTGGTTTTGAAAGATTGCCATTTTCTTTTAAAAGTGAAAAAGAGAGAAAGAAAAAAAAGCGGTAAATGATCAAAATAAGAGTTTAACAAAATGCCTTCATTGATAATAACTTTGAAAATGAGAAGGGGCCCTACAAAATACTCCCATAGCCTTGGACAGAGCTAGGGAACTTTGAAAACACTTAAAAAACAATAAATTACTTTGACAATGGAAAAAACTCTGGGATCTCGACTGCCTCCCAATTGTCCAAGGCTTCTTCACACTGATACACCAAATGATTCACATCTTCATCTTCAGAAACTCCATCAATTGCATTGACCTGATAACCAGCACTGGAAAACACTTCTTGAATGGTCTTTGGACGTCCTTTAACGGAGGTTGACGCTCCTTCCTTCACATGAGTTGGTTTGTAACCCAACCCGCAACGATCTAGCTTCTGTTTGACTTCAATGACATCACCCCAACCTTCATAGCTTCTTTCTTCAATGGTGGAAATGGTACTCTTCAGCGATGCAAAAGATGGGATACCCTTCCCTTTTGGTTCCTCTACTTCCAAAAGGACAGCATTGGCTATCTCAAGAGCTTGGAAAGAAGTTTCCAAAGCATCTTCATCAGCCTCAATATAGCTAAAGGATGAAAGGTTTCTAACCATGAGGTCTTCTTCACCAGACACAGTTACCAGCTTATTATCGACCACAAACTTCATCTTCTGGTGTAAGGTAGAAGTGACTGCCCCAGCGGCATGGATCCAAGGTCTTCCGAGCAAGCAACTGTAATTGGGGTTAATGTCCATAACCTGGAAAGTGATTTTGAACACCTGTGGCCCAATCAAGATCGGTAAGTCTACTTCTCCAATAACAGTCCTCCTTGACCCATCAAAAGCTTTCACAATCAGTGCACTGGGCATCATCTCTGCCCCTTGATAAGATAACTTGGCAAGCGTTCTTTTCGGCAAAACATTCAATGAAGATCCTGTATCCACAAGAACTCTTGCTAAAGTATCCTCTTGACATTTTACAGATATGTGGAGAGCACAGTTATGGTCCAAGCCCTCCTTTGGAAGATCCTCCATACTGAAGCTGAGATTGTTACATGCAGTGATATTGGCAATGACTCCATCAAACTGATTCACTGTTATATCATGTGTAACATGGGCTTGGGCTAATAATTTCTGGAGAGCACTCCGATGGGCTGGTGAATGCATAAGAAGTGATAGGATAGATATTTTGGAAGGCGTTTGATGTAGCTGATCAATAACCTTATAATCACTCTTCTTAATGATTCTGAGAAATTCTGCATCCTCTTCTCCCAAGACTACCCCTTTATCCTGGTTGGCAACAGCTGGAATGACTTCTTTAGGCGGAACCGTATTGGCTTGCTGAGTATAAACACGACCACTACGAGTTAAACGACCTGCACCCGCTATGTCAGCACTTGCCACTTTTGAAACTCCCTTCTGACTAGCTTTATCAATCTTCTGATGAATTTTCCCTGTATCATACTTCCATGGAACTGCTTTAGTGTCTTCATTAAGGAAAGGGTTACTCCTTTGTTCAAACCTTGGCTCAGGTATATTGAAAATGGGCATCACAGGCTCTGGCATATTAAAGATAGGTTGAACCCTTGAGGACTCAGGCAGGTTGAACACTGGCACCAAGGTAGAATCAGATTCAGGCAAGTTGAAAATGGGTTCAATCATTGCCACTTCATTCCTCTTCATATGACCGCTCACTTGTAAGACACCTTCATCAATCAAATCTTGAACATCTTTTAAGACCAATTCACATCCCTTTGGGTTATTCGCACAAGCTTCACAATTCTTATGACAGTTCTTCAACATACCCACTTCTACTAACTTCACATGGAAGTCTCTAAGCGGGGTCTTGATCTCTGTGGCGTTGAAAATCAAACCTTCGTCAGACTCGTCAACAATGGCATTTATGGACCCATGCTTGGGTAAAGGATTATCTTTGACATTCAGACCAGTATTCCCAAATGACAGAATGTTTTTCTCCATCAAATCTTTCACTATGTACTTCAAAGCATAACAACCCTCCAAATCGTGCCCTGGGGCACCTTCATGGAATAAACAGTGGGCATTTGAGTTGTAATTTGGTGGGAGCGGATTTGGTGGAGGACCCAAAGGCCTTGGAGTAACCAAACCTTTTTTCAGCAGTGAAGGATATAATTCAGTATAGGTCATAGGGATTCGAGGATTAGGAGGCCTTCCTCCTGGTCTTCTATTCTGAAAGTTGGGATTCGGATGAGGAGCTGGAGTCCTCTGCTGGTAGGCTGAAGCATTGGGCGCTTGTTGATAGCCTGGATTGTTGAGCATTGGTTGATAAGGTGGAATCACTGGAGCCGCTTGCTGATACATTGGTACTGCTTGAGTTGGCCGATACATCGGGACTTGTGGATTATATGACGGTTGAACCGCCGCTACATAAGGATGTTGGGCATACTGTGGTGGATGAGCATACTGCTGTTGAGCCATAGGTGGAGGTCTCTGCCAAAGCGGATTTCTTCTTTGACTTGTCATTATGGCATTCGTCTCACCCTCTTTCTTCTTGTGGAAATTACTGGTAAATTTCTTGACATTATTTCCACTGCCAGTGCTGGAACTGCCAGATGCACCACTCATCTTTCCACTTTTTAGTCCAAGTTCAACTTTGATTCCCACAGCCACTAAATCAGAGAAACTAGCAGTTATGCTTCCCACCATTCTCTCATAGAATTCTGGTCGCACAGTGTCAACGAACCAGTCAGCTAATTCTCTTTCAGTCAATGGGGGCTCTACTTGAGAAGCGGTCCCTCTCCACCTCTGAGCATATTCTTTAAATGATTCAGAATCTTTTTGTGACATACTCAACAGCCGCCTCCTATCGGGAGCAAGATCCATATTGTATTTGTATTGCTGGATGAAAGCATCTGCCAAGTCTTGGAAACTGCGAATCTTCGACTGGTCTAGCGTTAGATACCATTTGGAGGAGATTCCCTTCAGACTGTCCTGGAAGCAGTGGATCATTAATTTATCATTGTCCACCTGTGCAGCCATTCTTCGATAGTACATCAAGAGATGGTTCTTAGGACAAGTTGCACCCTCATACATATCAAAAGTGGGTATCTTGAACTTTGGAGGTATTACCAATCCAGACACCAGACACATCTCTCTAGCAGCGGCCCCAAAGATCTGGTCACCTTCAATCGCTCTTAACCTTTTTTCAAGGGTATCAAAATTCTCTTGCATCTTCTCATGTTTCTCGTCTCCGTTTTCAGATATATCTGGCGCGTCATACACCTGATGGTCATTAAAGTATGGTTGGGCACGGGTGTGCACAATGTCTGGTGTAAAATTAGCAACTGCATGGTTCTCTTCATTAGTCACCGGAATAGTCTGCTGAGCAACAAATCCTTGAGGGGGAGGCACAAAACCTTGGGAAGGAAATGCCATACCCTGAGAAGGAGGTGCGAAACTTTGAGAAGCTAAACCTTGGGACGGAGGGAAGAAACCCTGAGCAGCAAGTCCTTGGGAAGAAGGAATAAAACTTTGAGAAGCAAGGCCTTGGGAAGGAGGGAAGAAACCCTGAGTAGCCAGTCCTTGAGAAGAAGGAATGAAACTTTGAGAAGCAAAACCTTGGGAAGGAGGGAAGAAACCCTGAGCAGCAAGTCCTTGGGAAGAAGGAATAAAACTTTGAGAAGCAAAACCATGAGGAGGAGGAACGAATCCATGAGGAAGCCCAAAAGGAGGCCAGGTCACAGGGGTAGTGACTGATGATGTAGGCTCAGTCGTTGCAGTGACAATTTCTGACACTACAGTCTGCTGGGTATCCATCTTCGCTCGAATGACCTGCAACATTTCCATCATCTGACCCATATTTCCACGAATATCAGTAAGCTCCTCATTAACTCTGTCCATCTCTAGGTCTCTTTCAGCCATCCTCTTTCTGGCTTGAGCTCGAGTGTAGTATTTGCGTGAGAGCCTCAGTGTGAAAGCTGGAGAGCAAATGACGGGAATGAGTTTTATATGAAAAAATGCAAATGAAATGCCAAATGTATGAGTGCAATGCGAAAATAAATTTTATTCAAGGAACTTAAGAAACAATTTGCAAATACCAAGGAAAACATAATAATCAAAAGGATATGATTTCATTAAATTCAAAAAGTGATACAAATTCTTGAGTACACCTTCAAAAATCCCAAACAAAGCTTAATAAAGACAAAGACAAAGTCCTAAGGAGATTCTCCTAAAAGCCTCAAGTTGAGCTTCTCGATTTGTGCCTTCATCTGAGCCCTTTCAAGCATAAGTTGATCCACGATCGACTTCCAAGAAGTGTCCCCTTGAGTGCTGGAGGAAAATAAATCCTCTTGCGCTTTCCTTTTTTTGTTGGAGAGCTCTTCTTCTTCCTTCATCTTCAGTTGTCTTCTAAGTTCTTCATTCTCACTACTGATGATCTGATGTCGATTCTTCCATGCATTCTTCTCTCGAAGCTCTTTCTCCAAATCAATCTTCAACTTCTCTGCATCGTCTATAAAGATTAGAATGGGTTTCTTGAAGGTCATAGGATCCTGGCGAGGTAAGGCATCTTCAGAATGATTGCCCTATCTCGTACCCATTGGAGATAGGGTTCCATAGAAACACAATTCGGCTTTCCCAAGCTACTCCTCCCCTTCCTATGGATGTACTTCCAAGCTTGCATAATCTGTTTCTTGAGCTCTGGTTCTTCGTCATCCTTAAAGAAAATTCCTTCCACTTCAACACTCTTAGGTTTGTCCTTCAACGGATACCCAAGTTGGCGGCGAGCCAAAACCGGATTATAGCTGATTCCTCCCTTAGTGCCAAGAAGAGGCACATTAGCAAAATCACCACAGCTATCAATAATCAACGCTCCATCATAAACACGATTGTACCAACTAATGTCAGAGTGGGTAAGAGACATGATCCTTTGTGACCACCACAAACCATCCTTAAGGTTCCAAAATGAAGCTGACTTAGGCAAGTGCGAAATAAACCACTCGTACAACAATGATGCACAACAAGTAATCATCCCTCCCTTATGGTGATTCCTCAGATGGATGGAATGGTAAGTGTCTCCGAGCAAAGTAGGGACCGGGTTCTTCTTCAGAAATATTTTGATGGCGTTCAGGTCTACAAAGTCTTCAAAGTTTGGGAAAAGTAACACTCCATATATTAGCAGAATAAAGGTCGCCTCAAAAGCTTTCATATCCTTCACACTAACAAAATTCTTGGCCTTTTCTACCAAAAACTTTGTAGGGAATCCAAAAATCTTTCCTTTATAGGTCATATTTGCCTTGACCTCAGGAACACTCAAATATGTTGCCTTTGCAATCTCCGCTTCTTCAGGGTCCTTCTCTAGAACAGGGAATGGAAACTCATCCTTAACACGTGATCCCACCAGAAATGAATACTCTTCCAAAGTAGGCGCCAATTGGTAATCAAGGAACGTAAAACAATGGTAGAGAGGATCATAAAACTGGAGCATCACAGAGAGCAACCTTCCATCCCACTCAGTCTTAAGTAAGGCTAAAAGTCTCCTATGCTTCTCCATGAAGGCTTCTTGATCCAAAACCAAATCTCTTAATTTCCTTAGGTCTTCGAGTTTGGGAGTTTTGAATGTGTACTTGACAGTCTTTCTTCTTCCAAAGTCCATGATGATACCTACGATATTTGCAAAGATAGAGTTTCTGAGTTCCTTGAATAAATTGGTAAAAATGATGCTTCATGATGCGTGAATGCAATGAATACACAAACACAAACAAGGCTTAGGTTCAAAGATTGCATGAGGTCGAAGGTTCAACCCTCCCAAAAGGTATGTACTATGAGTTTATTTGTACCTGTACAACGGGTTCTAAACGTTCCCAGAATCATTGTCCCATCTTTCGGATATTACCGACTTCCCAACTCAACTTGGTAATCAATAATATTCTCAAGAGAGTCTCATCCGAGTATAGTATCGCGTATCAACTATTTCGGATTTGCACCCTCATAGTCATCGCACTACATCCCTAAAAGGCCAAGTGGGGGTAAATGTTCTACGGTCCTCAGCATTAATGGCTCTCAGGTCGAATATAGTAATGCTTTCACGACTGAACTCGATCAACAAAACTACATCCGAGGAGGCCTCCGCTGAGTGGTGGTGTCTCAAGTCAGCTTGGTCGGGACTCAACTCCCTACAAGCCTTCTTGAATATACCACCGTCCTATCTTATTTGCACTCAAGTCCGGGTTAGGACTTATCTCACCACACATGGAACACCCAACAAAAATCCCAAATAATAACAAGCAATACAACAACAAATATACAAATATACAAGGTGGGCTTAACCCTCAAAAATAGTCTCCCCAGTGAAGTCGCCATTTCTGTCGCGGTGAGAATCGGATACCAAGCTATTGATTAAGCTTGAATCGCAAAACTTTTATGTTCACCACCGACTTTAATTTAATCCAAAGGGAAAAGGGAAAAAGATCGTAAAAACCCTAAATGAGGAGAAACTAGGTTCGGGGGTTGATTATACCTAGGGAAGGTGTTAGCATCCTAAGCATCCGCAGTATCCTACGGGAACCTCTTGTTAATATTTGTGTTATTGTTATTTATTGCTTGTTAAAACTAGGGAACCTAAGGTTTTATTTCTAATGGTGCTCGCACAACATCGCATCGATGCCTACGTATCGGGTATAGAATCAGAGCACTCGTAGTTCTCCTAAGGATTAACGAACACTTGGTTACGCTCAAGGTTCGCGGGGGAAGGTAAGTGTTATGGCAAACACTCACGTGACTTTAGGAAAGTCACAAAAAGTTGTAAAATAAAAAGTCCTAATGGTTAAGGTTGAAAAGGAAACTAGGGATGGCTAAACATCCTATGACATTGAGTCAACTGCAGGAGTTCTTTCCCTTTTGGATTTAAATGCAAAGAAAGTAAAGAAATGAGGGTGCAAGCTCCTAAGTCTAAGGCATAGGTTGCTACTTGCAAAAAATAAATTGGATAAAGTAAATAGAAATGCAAGGTAAAAGGCTTAGTAACCGGGCTATGGCTCGATATATGGATCGAGAATACTGAGATGGAAGACAAACGTGGTGCGTCAATTTGCTTAAGTTGAAAAGCTGTGAAGTGTAAGGAACTGTGCAGATGGCGATCGTAAAACGACCGACTTACGTGTGTGAGTGAAGTGTATGTGAAGTTCACTTGGCGTTGGACCAAGGATTTATTATCTTGAAAATTAATGTGCACTTCCAATTTTTATTTTAACAAATATATGGTCATGATGTGGAATGAAATAAATACAAACATATAACCAAGACATCGAAAGAAAAACTCACACTAAAAAGAAATAGGCCTGAATTTAAAACTCTCACACTAATGGGATCTATCTTAACCTAAATTATCTAAACTAACTTCTTAGGGGAAATATAGACAAGACATTATTTTTTAGGATTTTTAGAATTAAAATAAAATGAATTAATAATAATAAAAATAATAAAAAAAGGATAGAAAACCTAATTAGATAATCTAAGATTATATGAGGATTAAGAAAATACACACAAAGGTTATGAGAAAATATTTTTGATTTTTTTTTTTTGGAATGTATCAAAGGAATTATCGAATAAACAACCAAAGATTGAATTCTTAAGGAAAGAAAACTTAATTAGAAGAAAATATTTTGTATTTTTTTTATGAAATTGTCAAAGAAATTAATAACAAATCCTAGGTAAAGTTTAATTACATAAAGTTTCAATCCACAAATATAGAAAAAAATGTTTTAATTAAAAAATGAATTGACATCTCTATTTTTTTTTTTTTAAAAAAAACTACTATATTGAATAAAAATTATATTAATAAAATCTCTAATTGAACCAACTTAGCAAAAATGAGATCAAAAAAAATTTAAGAAAATAAATTTGGTTTTCAAATCTAAAATAACTTAAAAACACAAAGCTAAATTAAATCTAAAGGAAAAGAGGAGCTAGTGGGTAGTGGTTCTGGTTGCAGCAAAGGGGAACGGTCCAAAGGCCCATGGGGCGCTGGTTGGGTCCGAAATGGGTCGACCCACAACCCGGTTCAGCAAAAACCAAAACTAAGAAAAGAAAAACCTAAAAATCGTACACAGCAAACGGGAACACTGCCGCCCTCATCCCTCAAACCTCACGCTCGCCTGAACTCTCTGTCCGATCTCTTCCCTCCCTCTCGCGATTCCGGTTCAAAGTGCCGGCGGCTTCTCCGTCTCGTCCTCTCTTGGATTTTCACGGCGACTGGGCGACGGTTTGAAAGATTGTAAGTTCGGTTTTGATCTCATGGTTGCGGTGGAGGTCGCGAATGGTGTTTATGAAGTGGTGGTCGGCGCGGTGATTGTGAGCGTGCGACGGCTCTGGTTTTGCGGCTGGGCGGTTTCTTTTCAAGGTTTGCGTTCGTTGTGCTCTCAGTATTGGCTATGTGCGAATTAGTGTTGTTGCTGTGGAATGTTTAGGAATAGAAGAAAATGCGCGGGTTATTTTGATGTATGAGAGATGGAGGAGGTTTGATGTTTGTTGAAGGTTGCTGGGCTTAGAGTGTTGCGGTTGTGTCGTTAATGAGAAAGAAGAAAACAAGCTCTGAGAGTTTTGTTAAAATGAAGTGAATCGAAGGTGGTTATTCAAACCTGAAAAATGCAGATTGTGATTGGAGATTTTTTTGTTGGTGGTTTCGAAAAATGAACGCTGTCAATTCTGTTATGAGTGAGGGTTGTTGTGCATTGGTAGTGTGGGGAGCGGTTTCTGCCTGCGTTTTGTTTCATGTTGAAAACAAAATGGTGAATTGATGCAGGGTCAGATTTGGAGTTATGTGAAGGTAAGGGAATGCAGAGGACGGCGACGGTGATATGAGGTGATGATGTGTTTCGGTTGGGTTTGAATGAGTTGTTCTTGTGTAGTGATGAATAGAAGGTTGATGAAGGTGACAAAACAATGATGGTGAGTTTAGAGTATTGAGACTGGTTTTGCAATTTGTGTAGATTATTAACGGTGAGAGATTTAAGTTGAAGGTTGAATGAAGGATGAGCAGAGGTTAAGAGTTTGAAGAGAAGAAGGATATGTTTGAATGTTGAAAGGGTGGTTGAAGTTTATGTTGATTATTAAATGGTGAAGTTGTTGAAGATTTCGGTTATGAGAAAATGAAGGTGAGTGATGGAGTATATGTTGCGATTTAAATGGAAGATTGAAGGGTGTGGTTGTGAGTGACTCGGTAATGGTGTACGAAGGTTATGTGAGGTGTGTTGTGAGGCTGAGCTTGGTACAGGGGAATGTTGCATCGAATGGAAGCTTAGAGTTGAAGGATGGCAGACATTGATATTGTTTGGGTGAGTTTAGTGAGTTGGAGTTTTGAGGTGGTGTGATGGTTTTTTGAAAGAAGTTGGTTTGCTGAAGAAAGGGTGGAGGTTCATGGAGGATTTGCTGAGTTTATTGTTATGGTTGGTTATGTTGAAGAGAGAAAAGAGTGGTTTGTCTATGAAGTGAATTTGTTGTAGCCAATATGCAGGTGTGAATTTTGTTGGTTTTTTATTATGAGAGTATGGAAAATGAAAAAAATCGAGAGAGGGAACTAAAGAATCTGTATCTGTATTTTTTCTTATTTTTTGAGAGTCTGAGAGCTGTATAATGTCTGAATCAATTGTACCCGTTGGGGATTTTTAGTGATCTATTGTGGTGGAGGTGTTTGTTATGAAAATTCCTTGTGTGGTCTCAAAAGAAATGAAGGTGGAAATTCTTTTTTTGTTGTAGTTTTGTGTATGACTCTTGCTGTTTTGTGTATGGTTTTAAGTATTTTTTTTTGAAGTTTTTATATGGCTTTGTATGCAGGATGAGGTGTAACGAAATGAAACTGAAAAAAGGAACCTAGCTATTCGGAATCAAAATCAAACCGTAAACATAAACATGGCTAAGGAGGAATCAAGCAAGATGAACAATATGCTGAAAGGAGGTGAAGGAAAAGGAGAACATTACCGACCCGAAAGTTATCGGGGTGAAGAATCCGCGATGGTAAGCTTCCTTCTTCTACTATTCCTTGTTATTGCTGGTGTTGCTGAATTTTTCTTTGTTTTGTGTCAATCTCCTCTCTCTTGTGTTTTTTTGTTGTTGTGGGAATGTTACTGAATTTTTTTCTGTGTTTTTGATTGCAATGTAACAGTGCTTTTTATAAGGGGAAATTAGGGTTTTTTGATTTGAATTTGGTACTGTGATAACTTGTGGTTGAAGGGTTTGACAATAGGGGACAGATTCTGAATTTTGGTTGTAGTGGGAGGCTGTAGCAGAATGTTTTTGTGTGCTGTGTGCTGCTGTTTTTTTTGCTGTTTGTTGCTGTTTTTTTCTGCTGTTTGTTGCTGTTTTTTCTGCTGTTTGTTGCTGTTTTTTCTGTTTGTTGCTGTTTTTTGTACTATGTATATGACACTTTGTTATGAGAAAAAAGAAGCTTACAATATGTAAAAATGAATTAACATGAATGCTGAATTTTTAATGATATGCTTAAATGAAATAGAACTTGAATGCTTATGTAACATACATGGGGCTGTTTTGAATTAAACATGAAATTGGAATAATAATACTTGAAAATGAATATGTTTTGAAATTTAAATATGTTTGAATGGAATAGATTGAATTTGAATGAGATGTGATGAATTTTTATGATTATGTATGAATTAGAACATGGATGCTAACTTGTTTTTTTTTTCTTTTTATTTCATGTGCAAATGGATGAATTGGAATGATGGACAAAAGGCCATGGAGAAAGAAGATTTTCATGCATGATTGGATATGAAGAAACTATGGATTTACTTGGAAATTAAAAAGATGTAACAATTAGTTTTTTTTTGGAAGTTTTGTGTACTTAAGCACTAGTTTAGAATGAAATTCTAATTATGTATGTAATACTAAAATGCATATGAATGGTATGTATGAATGTTATTATGATGAAATAATCAACTTAAATGTGACATGAGTGAATGGTTATAAAAAAAATGAATGTTCATGAATATGTTTTAATTTAAAGTGAAATATGAATGCTTGAAAAAACTTGGGACAAAGTTGAACATTGTGAATAAGTCTTGAGAAAGGACATAACATGAATGCAGAATAAAAATAAATATGAAATGACATTGAATTTTAAAATTGGAATGAATTTGGAAATATGGAATAGAAAAAATGAAGTATGGATTTAAAATTGGAACTTTGAAACTTGAATAAAACTTGGAGAAACTTTGGAAGTTAGATTTTGAACTTGAAACTTGAAATTGAAATTGGAAGTTGTGATTAAAAATAGAAATAGTTTTGAAAATGAATTAAAAATTAGGATTTAGAAATTGAGATAAAAATTTAAAAACTTGAAAATAGAATTAAAAAAAAATAGAAATAGAAATAAAGATTAAAATTAAAACACAAAAAATGAATTAAAAAGTATAGAACTAATAAATAGAAATTAAATTAAAGTGGAAGCTTGGAAGTGAAAAGAAATTAAAATCAAATTTATAAATAACTAGAAAATGAGTTAGAAGTAACAAAATAAAAAAAACTTGGAGTTTCTCTGTTAAAAGCGATGAATGTATGATGCGAGCAATTAGGGGTAAAATTTGGGGTGTGACAGATGGATACGTGAACAAATGGATAATTGGATAATCGGGTAAACCAACAAGTTCAAACACGATTCTTAGGTAATGATTTGAGATTCAAAACGAATGTTAAACGGATTGAATGATTATTAAGAGATGAATACTCGAATTGGATGGCTATTGAATCAATTAACATATTTTGGTCATTGGATAAAAAGGTAATGGTTTTCTTCTTTTTTTTTGTTTAAGATAAGCGGTTAGATATGATTTGTATTCAAATTCGAATGACGTCTTTCGAATAGACCGTAATTGTTCACTTTTTCCATCCTCAATTCGAACCAAATTCTTGGACCCAAACTTTAATGCCATGATGAATTCCCGAAGCCAATAGCTCGAACCGTGCTCCTTGCTTCACCTGAAACTAATACACGCGAATGAACATCTTCATCGAATAATACACACGAATGAACATCTTCATCGAATAATACACACGAATGAACATCTTCATCAAATAAGTCCTAATCGAACTTTAAGATAACGGATTTCAGTTGGTAGAATGATCTCAAACTCCATCATGAATAAAACCTTAATCCAACTTGATAATGAGCCTGTTGCGCCAATGAATAATCTTTACAAAGGAGTTCCTTAAGGATCACCTAACCAGGGCAATAAACCAGAAATTCATATGGCGTTGATCCCATGCCTTAGAAGTTGATGCACTGCATGATTTAATGTTATGACCCAATGGGAGAACGTAGATGAATGTGAAGCGTAAGCCAGTTTGGGTTATAAATATGATGGCAAATTTTGGGGTGTTACAAGTGGTGCCGTCTGTGGGAAACTAGCAGCTCCCCCATCTTTCGTGACCAAGATCCTTTATTATTTTAATCGCAAGATCAAAGCTCATCTTTTGGTCTTCATGGCTACCCAGGTCAACGAGATTTTGAAAGACACCCCTACCATCGTCATCAGCAACAAATAACACTGGAAACCACGAGGTCTCCCAACTCAATGTCAGTCACAATGAAGGACACCATCCTTCCCCTGCTTCGAACTATTTGAAATAGAAGCCCATCACTCACGGGGACTTTAGGTTAGAACCAATCCCCATCCCGTTGGACACAAATGCTGGCACTCAGGCTCTTATTACTGCCCTCAACAGGGCAAACCTTACCCTCTTTCAATAGAGCGAACGCATATAGGTGCTCGAACGTAATCATCGTTCCCCCTCACCATTCAGGAGACCATGTCACAGAGGTTCTCCCCGTAATTCTCAATCTCCATCGTGAGTTCGTAAAGGGAAAGATCCCAGACACCTTTCTCCTCCTAGAGATCAAGATGTGCCTAAAGGTTCATGCCCATAACGGGCCAGAAAACATACTCGATCTCCCCCTATAAGACGAGGCACTTGCTTGAAGATCAGGATCACAACAAGAAGTCCTGTTACGATGAAGACCGTCATCAGAGGAGCATATCTTTGTATCCTGAGTCTGGTAATAGAGACGACGAGAAACCTCCTCCACTGACCACATACGATGGGACCACCAATCCTGACGATCACATCGAAAACCTCGAAACCATGCTCCACTGTCACAACGTGGAGGGTGCGATCAAATGTAGGTTTTTTCCTATCACGTTGCGTAAAGGCGCGATGTCATGGTACAAGCATCTCCCCACAGGATCCATCACGTCGTGGAAGGTCTTGAAGAGCCAATTCACTAGACACTTCACAGCATCTAAACGTCACCTGTAGCCCGAGGCCACCCTCGAGGGAATCATATAGGGGAATGAAGAGCCTTTGAGGGACTACATCAACTGATTCAACAAATAAGTCATCGAAGTGCCCACTACTCATCGAAGTGCACACTACTGACCTCAAGGATGCGATTAAGATCCTCATCAAAGAGGGACACCTCAAAAATTACGTCAAAGACGGAGCTCCTCGAAAGGAAGAGATGAAAAAAGTCGATGAAGTCACCGAGGAGGCCGCCCTTATGCAAGTCGTCTTATCTATCACCAGGCTCGAGGATTTCTTCATCCCCCAGCACCTCTTAAGCACAGGGTACTTTGTGTCACACAGCCCCTGGGAGTGCTTCCCGTCTGCCATGCTTATTCCAGGTGGAGGTTACAACAAGATGATTGTTGGATTCGTTAGGAGAAACCTTGAGCATCTGGTCGATTCATCACCAATTCAGCTCTCATCTATCGACAAGGTTAAGAGGAAATCCCAGCCGACCACTTTCTACTGGGAGGAACTCCTCGGTGGGTCTCCAAACTCTCATATCCCTTTGCTGATCCGCGCAAAGATGGAAAATACAAATGTGCACAGAATACTCACCGACCAAGGAAGCTCGATCGACATCATGTACACTTTGCTCTTTCAAGCACTGCAACTTGACCAGAAAAAATTGTCCCCGTATGTTGGTTCTGATTTGTAAGGATTCAACGGGGCCACCGCCAAGCCTTAGGGCTACGTCGAGCTGAAGGTCACGTTTGGGGAAGGAGTTTCCTCCAAAACAATTAAGACACACTTTATAGTGTTCAAATATCCATCCCTCAATCAATGCATTCTAGGAAGGCCAACACTGGCCGAACTCATTGTCGTCCCTTCAACGGTCCACCTCAAAATTAAGTATTACACAAAGAAGGGCTACATGCCTACCCTCCATGGGGATATTGAGGCAATAAAGAGATATAGACCACACCAAAGAGTAGCAAGTACGCAAGAGAGGATCACTCTCCAACTAACGACGTTCAACCCGAGAAGAAGCCAACACCTTAGATTAACATTATCGACCTTGATCCTCGCATCCCTGCACACGCCGAGGAAGACACCTCTGCAGATAAAATGATTGTTTTGCGCCCTTTTCCTGTGGGAGAATTTGAAGCTGTAACCTTTAGAGACAACCCCAACAGTGGATTCCACATTGGCGCAAGACTTCCCGACGACCTCAAGGAACAACTGAAGTGTTGTTTGTGCAACAATGATGACCTCTTCGCCTGGAGCGCCACTGATATGCCAGACATTTCCCCAGAAATTACATGCCATGAGCTCGCCATCAACCCAACAGCACACACAGTTGCCTAGCGCAGGCGCAAACAATCAGAAGAAAAACATTTAGCCGCTGAAAAGTTAGTCAAGGACCTTCTAGAGGCCAAATTCGTAATGAGGCCAGGTATACGACATGGTGTCGCTCCCTGGATTTCCATCCTAGTACAAACGTGAAATAGGTGCGGAGAAGGTAGAGTCGTCTGCCAGGAATTTTTATCCTAAAGGAAAGGACAAGGTCCTGAGAACCAAAGAGACTGGGTTCGGGAGTCGCTTACGAACTGGGAAAGTATTAGCACCCCAGATCGTCCGCCGTACCCAATGGGGTCCACGTTTGCTAGAAACTGCTTCAAAAAGGTAAGAATGAATTGCTGCTGAGAAAGAACTGGAAACTGAACTGAAGAAAAGAAAAGTAAGGGGAAAATGTAGGGAAAATAAAAGAGTGCTTGAATTGACCATACCCCACTGCCTACTGTAGAACCCCAAATTTGCCCTCTTCATTTTAAGCATCATAATACACCATTTGCATCATAAGCATATCATATATATAGCATTATAGCATAGAAAAATAAAGCATGACAAGCATCAAGCCCTAGCATGAGGCATATGGCCATCTGGGGAGGTGTTGAAGGCCATTTAAGCCAAGACAAGGTTTCCAATGGATTTGTGAGAGGCCTATGATGAGTATAGACTCCTTTGGCAAGGCCAAGTTCACTTGCAAAAGCTCAGAAGATTGCTTAATCATCACAAGTTTCAAGACAATGCAAGGCTCCTAGGCAGTGCGACCAAATTAGGGTTTTGGTTTCAAGGGCCTTAACCTCATAATTTTGGCCAACTCTTTTGGGAAATGTCTTCTATATGATAAGAGGTTCCTACATGTCAATTTTCATGGAAAAATTCCAAGTGGAAGTCAGTCTTTGCCTCAGTTACTTACAGATGAAGCAGAAAGTCAACTAGGCCCAGAAAAAAGTCAACTGTGCCATTCCAAAGGGTCCAACCCAATTTTTTTGGCCAAATGAGGTCTATTCAATGTTATAAGATGTTTGGTGAGCTTAAATTCCAAGAATTTTGGTGGTTTGAGGGGTTTTGGCAAAAGTGCACAAAGTTGGTTATGGAAAAGTTACTATTTTTGGCTATTTTGACCTAAAACTTCACAAGGCCTTAACTTGATCAAAAAATCTTCAAATGGACCAAAGGTAAACATGAAAGTTGGAGAGTAAGGGCTTCCATTTTTAAAAAGTACAAGAGCATTTTCTGGAGATTTATAGATTTTCCTATAGGTCCCTCGAAAAAATGAGCATTCTAGGGCAAATTTCAAAGTTTCAAGGCCAAGCCATTTGCACAAAGGCTCAAAAGTGGATAGTTTGCTATGCTATGTCCAAAGTAAGTTTACACAATCAAAATGTATCTCATTTAGGTCATTTGGCTCAAAGAAAAGTGGCAAAATTCGTGCACATGAGAAAGTTCCATAAAACTTGCATTTTACACTTGAATTTGCACAAGGCATGACAATTGTGTGATAGCTTACATCCAAGGGCTGAAATTATTTGTTGGGAATCATTGGTGGGATGGTGAATGCACATGCAAGAGAGGCCAGAAAATCATGAACTTGTCATGCTTATGGCACACTTGGGCCAAATTTGCATTTTCACAAAAATCAGCTCTCTCTCACGTGCATTTGTTCTAACCCTTTTGCATTGCCATATATATTCCATAACAATCAGAATTAGGGTTAGAGGCAGCCAGAATACACACTCATTCTCTCATTCTCATCTCTTATGCAAAATTTCTCATTCTCCACAAACTCTTGCTACAAGAATCCATTCACAAAACTCTTGCTGGATTCTTGATCCTCATCACTCATAGATCATTTCCATACCATTTGTTTGGATTATTCTTCAAGAATCATTCATTTCCCATTTCTTGTGCACATTTGCATTTTGTGCCATAACTTTTGATCTAGGCAAGCTTTCTCCAATCCAAGACCATATCCATACTCCTCTCATCTCAAGGATCATTAAGCACCCATGGATCTAGATTTATAGTGAAGTTTGTTCAAGTGGCCATTTGAGGAGCTTTGAAGCACAAGGAAGCACATTGCTGGATTCACAAGCTTGAAAAGCCTTAGATGCATTTAGTTTGCATCTAAGGGGATAAGGAGATCATTTGCCATCATTTTATACCATTCTTGACTTCATATTTTGAACACCACCTCAGGTATGCTCAAATTTCGCATCTCATAGAAATGTGTTTGGTTGTGTGTTTTAGAATCCTCATGTTGTGCTGGTTACAATGCTCTTTGTAGTTTGTGAAATGGTTGAGTATTTACAAAGTTATGTTGATTTAAAGTATGATGGACAATTTTATTTTCACTTATATCTTGAGATTCTTTGAGTTTTAATCCAATCCAAGCATGTATTCTTGTTTAATGATGTTGGTTTGTCCATTCTGGAGGTTTTCATGGCTGGCCGTGGCTTGTTTTGAATTTTTGTGTGGATAAGGTTAGGGTTAGGGTTTTGTTTCATTAATGGTGGTGAGAGTTTAGGGTTTTTTTCATGAAGAAGAAGGTGCAGCAGCCCCCAGCGCTATCTGCACCCCCCCCCCCCCCCCCCCGTGCGCGGCCCATTGAGTTTTCTAACTAGCGTGTTTACTTCTTGCACCCCCTTGGCCCATTTGCTTTATTTTTATTTTTTTCTTTACCAATTTATTTCACTTTGCTTTTGATTCATTTTAAATATTTCTTTAATTCTAAAAAATCCAAAAAAATTCATGTACATTCCTTGATTCATCTAGTTTTTTATCATTATTTTTCCAGATTTTTATTTTCATCCCACGTGGCTGAATAAATTCAACATTGAGCATTGCTTTCTTGTGAACTCTCATAGACCAATCTGCCTTGTCCAATTTCTAATTTTTCTCATCCTTTAAGCTATGAACCCCATTCTTTTTGCATTCAAATCCTAAGACACTCTACTATCTTCATGATTTATCTTGGATTTTTCACAAACTTCCTTGCTGGATTTTGCTTGAGTTACTTGTGCCTTAATTTTCAAAACCCTAAATGGTGATACCTTGTATCCTTGAGCTTCATGGACCTAGTTTGGTGCTGTATTTTTGCAAACCCTTTTGGATTCTCAGTTCTTTGTGTTTGGAGAGTACTTTGCTGGTTGGGTAGAATTTATAAGTGCTTGGATCTTTTTCTTGGGTATTTTCTTCCTCACCTTGCCTTGTTTTGCATTCTTTGAGTCTTCTAGTCTCTTTTAAGTTTATAAGGGCACTTGTGCCAACTTCTCTTCATCCTTTGGGGTCCTTTAGAGGTCTATGGTTTCTCCTGGTCTTTTGATAGGGTTTGAATCTCTTTGAGTCTTGGTGTTGGGTCTCTTTTATGTGCCTTATTTCTTTAAGTGTTATGCATGCCTTCTTTGCACTTGTTCCACCTCTAACCATCTCAATGTGATATTATGTTGATTTGCTTATCATCTTGTGAACTAATTGCCATGCCTATATGCTTGAGTAGCTTCTGACTTGTTGGTTTAAGACTTGATTTTATGTTGTTGCACTAACCTTGCAGGGGTTATGGTAAGTTTGAGATGTGGGAATTGAGTTCCACATCTCCATTTCTCATCTCTTCTCATATTGTTTATATGGACTAACATCTTCTTGTTGGGCTTAGGCCTTTCTCATCTCTCCTCTTATATTCTTCTTCTTCTCTTGAGATCTTGTTTTTAGGTTAGAAAGACCTCACAAACCCTAGGAACTCCATGCATGCTAACTTAGGATAGAAACTCCCCCTAGTTTTTTTACCTTTATTCTCCTTTGGTTCTTCTTCTCTTCTCATCTTCAGATTCAATTCTAATTCACTTAATAAAGGTTGAGTACTTTCATGTGACATGGGACTTTGCTATGAGATACTTGCACGCGTTCCGTTTCGGGGCGAGGTGTGAGTCATCACTCGTGGTGGATAGGTCTTAACATGAGTACCTCACAAAGGAAAAAGCTAAAAAAAACACTTCTTAACCAAAAAAACACAAAAATACTTAATAATGGAAATAGGCCAGTGTGCTTGAGCCTTCACTTATGGGACTAGATTTGGGGATTTCCTCCATAGATAGGTGTGCCTCTTGCACATTCCATTTCGGGATGATATGAGATGTACACATCCCATTGAGTAAGACTTAGGTACACTTACCTATGCAAACCTTCACTCATAAAAGCTTCATAAAAAACACCAAACAAATAATAAGTGTCTTTCCTTCGGGAATTCTTTTCTCACCTCATTCGCTCCGTACGCGAACTTGCTCCTACTTGTCACTTTGCAAGACGGTAACGCACTCGTCGCCCGAGCCTGCAACACCTGAGCATTGACATAGGCAGTTCAAGCCTTAATTCACAATCAATTTCCTTGTTACCCCTAGTTAGGGTAACTACGGCGTCTCTGATCCTCATTATCCTGATGAGGTACGTAGGCAGCGGGGTAGGGCCCGTTCGAGCACAATCTTTATTTTCCCTACATTTTTTCTCTTTGTTTCTTATTCATTTCTTTTCTCAGATTTCTTTTCCAGTTCATTTCTTTTCTTTGCTGCAGTTTTCATACCCTCACCCTTTGAAATAGTTTCTTTTGCAAGCGTGGATCCCGTCGGGTACGGCGGACGATCTGGGTGCTAATACCTTCCCAGGTCGTAACCGACTCCCGAACTCAGTCTCTTTGGTTCGCAGGACCTGTGTCCTTCCTCTTCTTTCTTCTGGTTTGTGCAGCATTACCATTCCCTTTCTTCAGGATAAAAATGCCTGGCTGGCGACTCTATTCTTTTTCCGCACCACCTTCGCGTTTGTACCAGGATGGAAATCCGGGGAGCAACAGCTTGGCGACTCTGCTGGGGATCGAACCCAGAATCTCTGGTTCCCCTGTGAGTCTCTCCTAGCGTTTGTGTGTTGTTGTTTCATTGGGTGATGTGTGTTTGCTGTGGCTTGTTGTATTTTATTGTTGTTTATTTACAGCTTTGTTTACAGCTTTATTTACAGTTTTCAGTATTTATTTTCCGCATCATGTATATCATACTGGACTGTCTGGACTGGTTTTCAGTTTGGTGGGCTCGGGTGATACTGTTTCTGAGAGATAAGCCAAGTACCCGGCTTGAGTGCACCCTAGGATTAGAGTGGACATATTGTACTCACATGTGGCATGATGAGTGGCGATGTGTTTCACGCCCAGATTGCGACCGTCTTGGAAATATCTTGTGTGGGGATTTCCTCCACTTTGGGATAGGACCTTGATAGTTATGTGCATCTGGGGACCGATCATTGAGAACCTATGTGGAAATAACCCTCTCCAATGGTGGCAGTGGCAGACCACATTTTGTGGCAAACCCATTCGCACCCGAGGGTCCACTGGGGACTCACATAGGATGGCCTGGTTCTCTTATATGAACTCAGTCAAAGCATCTAGTCGTATGACATTAGTACTGTATCCTACGGGCTGAATGTACTATTGTTTCTCGATTTCAGCGCTCGAAGCTGGGGACTTATAAGGGATGCTTGTTTTCCCGGACTCAGCTGAGGCCTCCCTGCGTAGTACATAATGCCTAACCGATTCCCTGATTTGGTCATGAGCCATTTCTCGGAAATGGTGAAAGTATTATTGCTATTCGGCTTTGAGAGTCCGTGATGTTTGACCCGGAGCATACCTGCGAGGTTGGGAATGGGTTTACAGGTTTGCAGGAACCCTTGACCTCATCATACCCTTGTTACCAGTGCAGTTCATATTATGATACAGTTCCGGAGATCTGGTTTTCTTGTTCTGGTATTCTTGATACTGTGGTCTTGAGATCTTCTTCAGAGAGTTGTGATTATCAGAGAGTGTGACTCAGTGGACTTTTAGTTTGTCAAGTTATTCAGAGGGGCCTTTGTCAGTGTCCAGATTCCAGACAGTCTCAGATGGCCATGTGTCTTTGCATTTGCATCTGCATTGCATCATTGCATCATTAATCATTGTTTTTGTTTTCATTCACAGGTTCATATCTCTACTTCCGGTTCCGGTATTCTCTTCAAAGATGGAAGATCCTCGCAAGCAGAATATTCATTTCAAGTTCTTTGATATCAAGGTTGGCTTGTTGAAAAAGATGGTAAAGCTGATTACACCCAACCAGGTAGAGAGATTCAGAAAAGCTTACGGGAGTATTCTTGATGTGGTAATAGAGCTAGATCCTTCCGAGAGGAGTGCCATTCATACATTGCTTCAGTATTATGACCCTCAGCTCCGTTGCTTCACCTTTCCTGATTTTCAGTTGGGCCCTATGCTGGAGGAGTATGCTCTGATCCTGGGTGTGCCGGTTCGAGACCAAGTTCCTTTCAATTCTGAGATGAGTAGACCGGCACCTGAGGCTATTGCTAAGGCTCTTTATTTGAGCCCTTCTGCTGTGAAGTCTTTGACCATTATTAAAGGAGGTGTGTCTGGGTTTTCTTTGGAGGCTCTAGTGAAGAAGGCGGAAGAATTGGCTGTTGAAGGAGAATGGGATGCTGTCTGTGCTATCTTGGCTCTTTCTATCTATGGCATTATCTTGTTTGCTGATATGGAGAAGTTCATAGATATAAACGCCATACATCTCTTTTTGCTGAAGAATCCTGTGCCTACCTTACTCGGGGACTTGTATTACTCAGTTCATTACAAAACTGAGAAGAAGAGGGGAGGTTTGGTTCGTTGCTGTGCTCCATTATTTCACATGTGGTTCATGAGGCATTTGCCTAGTACGGGAGTGTTTAGTGACCACACTCTGGTATGGGCTCAGAAGCTGGAAAAGTTGCTGGCCAAGGATGTTAGGTGGTTCACTCAAAGGCTGCAAGGTGCACGTTTCGTCACCAGCTGCGGGAGTTATCATAGTGTGCCTTTGTTGGGAATAACTGGAGGGATTAACTACAATCCAATCCTGTTAAGAAGACAATTGGGATACGCTTTGAGAGAAGTGCCTGAGGATTTGAAACTGACCCCCATTTTCTACTTCTCAGTGAAAGATAATATGCCCTTAGTGAGGAAGGTTGCGGGAGCTTGGAAGTGCATTAAGGGAGAAGGGATAGCTAGCTTTGGGAAGTGTAACAACCAGACATTCCCAGAGTACGAAGCTTGGTTGAAAGACAGAGCTAGAAGAGTTTTGTTACCATTTTCAACACCAGTTCCCCCAGTTGCTGAGTCCATTGATACTGTGCCTCTAGAGGAATTCAAGAAGTTGGAAGCCCAGCTACATGCAGTTAGAGTTGAAAATACTGAGATGGTAAGCCTGTATCACCAAGCCAACAGGGCCAAGATTGAAGCTGAAGAGAAGTTGCAGAAGATACAAACGACTTTAGAGGCTAAGAAGAAGGACTTTGCAGGTAGAGAAGCACATTTCCGCAGATTGGGGATGATGGAAGCCCAAAGAGAAGTTGAGCGCAAAAAGAAGTCAAAGACCCTCAGAGATGCTCGTCAGTCTATTGTCTGGTTGAAGGGACAGAGAGAGCAAGAGCTGAAGCAATATAAATAAAAAGAAGAGTTCTTTGAAGTTCAGATGGCTTACAAAAAAGAAGAGGTGGAGCAAGTCCACAAAATTCGCAGAGAGAAGACCCAACAACTCGCAGACAGTCAACAAGCCCTCGAAGCAGCACTTAAAGAGATTGAAGATCTAAAGTTGATGGCGGGAGTCAAGAAGGTCAGATCTGATGGGGGGCTTCGTGATGGAGCTTCAGGGTCCTTAGGCGTTGGTTCTGCTTCTTAGTTTACTTTTCTTGTATCTGGATTACCTACAGGCATGTTGTAGGAGTCCTAGTTGGTTGTTTCTCCTTTGTAAAGACTTGTACCCTACGGGGAATTCTGTGTTATTTGCCTAATAGGTTGATTTATGTTATGGTTTTTTCCATTATTTCTTGGTTTGCTCGCTGTTGTGGTTTGAACGTGGTCTCTCGCGAAGGTTTCTGGAAGTCGAGGATTAGTGCCCATCTGGTTTTCTTTGCTAAATACCGGAACCAAAGCACAAATGACTTGTGATTAGAAACATAAACAACTGCATTGCATCCATATAACCTGTTTGTTGTTTTGCAGGTAGTGTCTCGGTTACTAACGTGTTTTGTGTTTCAGGCACTATAGCTCCTCGTAAAGTTCGGGGACAACCAGCAGTACACAAATATCCAACCAAGATTAACAGAGAACGAGTCATGGACCAGTTACAAGCGGACTTGACAGATTTGAGACAAAGGATGGATAATTTTATGACACTAATGGCCGACATGGGGCAGACCCAAGAGCGTCTGCGGGAGATGGTTGAGAATCAGAACAGGAACACTGCGGCTGCTGCTACTGCTGACAATCGTACCGGTGCGGGCGCACGTCAGATCGAACCTCCTGTTACACAGCCAGGAGTGACAATAATCAACGATGGGTTGCACAACATTCAGATGGACAATCATGACGACCAGTTCACTCTACTTGATGAAGCTGACGGTCAAGGAGTAGAGATGAACAAGAGGTTCGAAGAGATGGCTGAGCAAATCAAAGCTATTCAGTCCCAAAGCTCTTTGGGATTTGACATAACCGACTTGGGCTTGGTTCCTGGGGTCAGGATCCCGTATAAGTTCAAAGTTCCAACCTTTGATAAGTATGATGGCACTACTTGCCCGAAGACCCATCTGCAATCATTTGTCGGGAGAATTGCCGCTCATACAGATGATGAGAAACTTTGGATGTATTACTTTCAGGATAGCTTGGTGGGAGCTTCTCTTGAATGGTACATGAAGCTCAATAGGGTCAATATCAAGAGTTGGAAGGATTTAGCTGAAGCCTTTGTGAGGCAGTATCAATATAACATGGACATGGCTCCGAAACGCACGCAGTTGCAGCACATGGCTCAGGCGGCAAAAGAAAGTTTCAAAGAATATGCCCAGAGGTGGCGCCAGCTAGCTGCCAGGGTGCAACCACCCCTCTTGGAGGACGAAATGGCCGACATGTTTATGGGCACTCTCCAAGGTGTTTTTCTGGAGAGGTTGGCGTCTAGCTCAGCCACCAAGTTCAATGATATAGTGATTGCTGGAGAGAGAGTTGAGACTCTGTTAAAGACAGGGAAGATTCAAGACCCTAATACTGCTGGTAGCTCTGGGGGAGCGAGGAAAGCCTTTGGCGGACCTCCTAGAAGAAGAGAAGGGGAAGCTAACGCAGTATATGGCCGAGGCAGAGGCAGAAGTTATAGACAAGAATACAATCAGATAGCTGCAGTCACAATTCCCACTACACCAATTCAACCAGCTCAACAGGCTCTACAACAGCCTCAGCAACAACAACAGCGCAACTATCAACAGAGACCGTATCAACAGAGGCAGCCACGCCAAGCTGATAGGGTTTTTGATGTGATCCCAATGACTTACACAGCTTTACTCCAGTGATTGTTGGAACTAAACTTAATTCAACTGAGGACCTTGGCTCCACCTACTGGAACTCTTCCTCCAGGTTACGACGCCAATGTTCGATGTGCTTTCCATTCTGGGGCACCCGGACACTCAACGGAGAAGTCCAGGGCTTTGCATTATAAAGTTCAGGAATTGATCGACTCCAAGGAAATCAATTTTGCGCCGCCTCCGAATGTCACGAATAACCCTATACCTAATCATGGGGGAGCCAGGGTTAATGATATTGAGATGGAGGAGAGGTTGAACTTGGTGGAGAGGGTTGAAGAAGTGAAGACCTCCTTGTTGCTGGTCAAGGAGAGATTGTTGAAGGGTCAGGTTTTCCCGGGTTGTGGGCTTGATTGCGAAGACTGTGTTGAGTCGAAGAATGGTTGTGTCAGATTGAAGATTGGTTTACAGAGACTGATGGATAATGGGCTGTTACAGTTTGACAGGGCTGTTAAGAGGACTGATGAAGTGTCAACGGTGACCATATACTATGATCCTGCTGAAATGCCAGTGCAAAGAGAGCCGGTTACTATTTATGTCCCGGAAGTAAGTCATGTCACCATCACGGTGCCTGGGCCTATTCCGTATTTAGATGAGAAGGCTATTCCGTGGCATTACGGATCAGAAGTGTATGTTGGAGGTGTCGCTCCCAAAAGATGAGACTGGCTCAAATAAGGTACAGACGCGAACGGTCGGCGAAAGGATGAAATGAAAAGAGTCGCCAGCTAGGCATTTTTATCCCGAAGGAAAGGTAATGCTGCATAGACCTAGAAAGATACGGATAAGACGGTTGCGAACCAGAGAGACTGAGAAAGGGGGTTGGTTACAACCTGGGAAGGTATTAGCACCCAGATTGTCCGTCGTACTCGACGGGATCCATGCTTAAAAGATTTGTGTTTCAAAGGGGTAGTGTCAGTGCAATTTGTGTACAAAAGAGCTGAAACAGGATGTACAGGTGTCTGTGTGAAAGAAATAAAGTGTATAAATGTACAGTGTCAGTGTAGGAATGAGATGCCCAAGGTCATGAGGCTAAAAGAATAATGCTGGAAGGAGGGGGGATGTACAGAGACTTTTGTTCGATAACTGTTAAGTTATGCCTATGTATCCTCTCGTGCAATGAGGAAGTCAGAACACCATAGTTCGACCCAAAGAGACTGAAAGATGAATTGACTTGTGAACTGCTTGCTTGCCTATGCCCAAGTGTATGACCTGTCTGGCTCAGGTGCTAACTGTCTTGCATTAGACGGAAGAAGCAAGTTCTCGCTTATGAGTGAATGAGATGAGAAAAGAATCCCGGAGGAAACGATTATTGCTTGTTTTTGTGTTTTTAGTCTTTTATTGCTTTTGAAAGTTTGTCATAAGTTAATGAGCTCAAGCCTAAACCAATGGGTTAGTAAACTCATCACATCTTCCCTCTGATTAGGGGTAATGAGAATACCTTAAGTGTGAAGTCAGCTTCTCACACCTAATCACCTTTGGTGTAGGATTAAGATCATTAACCTACTTGTGATTATTTAGATGTTTTTGTGGTTTTTGTTTAGTGTTAAGTAATGAGATTAAGCCATAATCAGGGATTAAACAGACTCATTACACCATCCTAATAGAAGGATAATAGATGAGAGTGTTTAAGCTGAGGAAAGCTCCTCAACTTAATCCATGATTAGGGATTAACCTCATGACAAAACAAAGCCTTTATTAAGTGGATTTTAAATAATGATATGATTAAGAAATGAGTTTTATGATTTGTAAGACAACTTGAGGGGGACTTGTCCATTAACACTAGGGTTAGTCCTTCTTAACCAACTAAGGAAGAATTAGAACCCTAATGTAAGGCCCAAGTTACAAGCTTGATGTCTTGATGGTTATTAGATGGATTGATTAAAGGATTTAAACACATTAAGGGTTTAACACTTAGGATTAAAGTTATACACTCCATCCTAATAGAAGGATGCAGGCATAAGCTTAATCACAAAGCCTTAAAACCTTTAGGGTTTAGTCCCTGATTATGAGATGAGAAGAGAAGACTCAATGAGACACAAAGGTAAAACTAAGTGGGGGGAACTAATCAAAACCCTAATCATTGTCATGCTTGGTTGTTCCTAAGGTTTGTGAGGTTTACAAGAAAGATCTTCAGAGAAAACACCAGGAAGCAGATGAAAGGAGCAAAGAGAAGCAAAGTAACTTGCTTCATTTAAGAAGACAAGTCACTTGAAGAAAGAAAGTAAGAAGAGCAAGAATGAGCAAGCTCAATCTCAAGCACAAGACAAAATGCAGCAATGATGCATAAGAGGAGATGAAAAGAAATTGTGAGAAGTGAAGGCAAATTCACTTCTCAAAGTAACTTACCACCTGAAAGATTAGTGAAAGAAATGCAAAGCAACACAAAATGAGATGAAATGACATGATGCAAACCAAAACCAGAAGCATGAGTGTGATTATAATGATGCTATGAGATGATGCAAACATGAAACAAGGCATGAGGATGTTCATACAAACATGTGGATGCAAGAGAAGCATGCTTAGAATCATGAACATACATGAAAAGTTATCAAATGCAAATGACATACAACATGGCAAATGAAAGATGCAATGATCAAACATGATTCTAACATGTCCTAAGATGTATTATGAATCAAATGGATGCACAACATGTCATGGTAAGTCATGGGATGCAAGCAAATGGAAGATGGATGCAAATGAAAGCCCAAATTAGGGTTTAGGATCAATGCACAAAACAAAAATCAAAACCAGAAGCAAACATCATGATAAAATATTGAAAATGCATTCAAAGGAACCCTAACCCCATACAAACTCACTGTCCAAAGGAGGGGTTCTAACTCTTAACCTAATGAGGGTTATGAATTTCTCAAGATTGTTAGGGTTTTAAGATACCTTGTCAAGAAAAATGCCAAACAAATAGGAAATGCAAGATCAATTCATGCCAATTTAATCCTAGAAACTACATGTTATACAAGATGCAATGCAAAAAGAATCAAAGTCCAACTCTTAAAGGCTAGGTAGAAATGAATTTTTGAATATTGGATCAAAATAATGCCTTAAAATGAAATTAATTCCATGGAAAATTGTCAAAAGACATCAAGATCAAAAAAGAAATTTGGTTTGAGAGTTGGACAATGTTTCTAAATGATTTTAAATGTTTCATGAATTTTTTTGTGATTTTTAAATACTTAAAAGTATTTTTAATTAATTAATTCTCATTAATTAATTAAAAATAAACTTTTAAATGATTTAAAAATAAATTTTAATGCAAAAAATAAAAATAAAAATGTTTTTGGTTTCTGAAAATTAATAAAAGCTTGAATAAAAATTTTCAGAATTTTTCAATGATTTTTACTATTTTAAATAAAATGTAGAAAACAAATGAAATAAAAAAGAAAATAAAATGAATTAAATGAAAAGTATGCACATCTAAAGGTCTGGATTCAAACTCAGGAAGGAGGGAAAGACTGCGCGCCAGATCCAAGGGTTGACATTCAAACTGGCTAATATTGATTAATTAATTTAATTAAGTGAGATTAGGGCTAAGTGGCAAATCTGGACCACACACGCGCGCGGGAAGTTGACTAAGTCAACCAGATCAACGCTCCACATTCAAACTCTCATAATTACACAGATTAACCCTAATTAATTTCAGGTGGCCGGAGAAGACTTCCGGTCGTCTTCTCCGGCCAGACCCTCACCTGAAAGTTGCTAACTTTCTCAAAACGTCATGAAAATGAAATCTAATTGCCCAGAATTCATCCCCACTCAACACTGAATCAAAACCCCCAAACAAAAATCATTTTTCCATCATTAATCATGCAAATCGAAGCAAAACACATTTAGGGCAGAAAATTTTCAGAGCAATCATACATCCTGGTTTCTCAACCATTTTCAAAAATAATCATATCCCTATGACCAGGGGAGCACATAGAATCATTTAAGAACTTAGAATGGAGTTTCTGGAAAAAAGTTTGAGATGGCTACCTGAGATGGAAACTCCTGGTCCTGAGCTTTCTGGCCTTTCCCTTGCTGCAAGTCCACTCCTTTGAACCCCCTGATGATGAAATGAGGCTTAGAAAGCTTTGAAGATGGCTGGTTTGTGAGATGGAAGAAGTTCTGTTCAAGGGAGGGTGGTGATCGTGTTTTTGTTTCAGTGACTTTCAGGCTATGGTGATGAGTGGTTTTTGATCAGTGAAGCATGTTGAGTTTGTTTGTGAAGTTTGTTTGTGTGTTTGCAGCTTGTGTGATGAGTTTCGAAGAGTTTTGCAAATGGGGTGGAAAATGAGAGTGTTGTGTTCTTGGTGCTTTCAGGCTTGTGTCTTGAGTGAAATGGCTTGCTTTTGGTTTGTATAAACAAGTGTGATAGGTCAGATGAGTTGATGTGTACTGCTGTGATTGGTATGGCTCAAGTTGCCAAAATGTCAAATTTGTGTAAGAGAGGTATGGGCTCCTAGCTAGCCAAGGACAAATGGGGTGTCCTGCGTAGCAAGAAGTGTGGAGAGCCCTAGGATTGATTATGAAGTCAGCAAGCAAGTGGATTCATCCTTGAGTGAGGTTTTGCAACTTGCTCCATTCTTGGCTCTTTTGAAATTTCTTGTTCCACAAGTCACAAAAATGATCAAACTCTTGGTGAATTCTGATCTTTAGGCATTGGCTTATGTTTGTATGATGATTAGAAGTCCATTTGGTAGCACAATTTGCTTTGGCAAGTGATTTTGCAACTTTGCCTCCTTGGTAGAAAACTTCAAATTTTGTGATTTTGGCCAACTTTGACAAGCCATAACTTTTGATCCAAAATGAATTAGGTCAAGTTCTTGTACTTTTTGAAAAGGGAATGATCCATTCTACAACTTTCATGACCAAAGTTTTTCCATTTGAAGCATTTTTTAATCAAAAAGCAAGGGTTGAAAAAGTTTCCCAAAATGGCAATTTCATTATAAGTCAAATTTCCCAAAAAGTCAACTTTGCAAGTGACTTGAAATTCTTCAATTTTGTGAACTTTCAACATCTTCTATGATCAAATAAAGATCATACACAATCAAAATGATGAAGAACACCCTTTGGTTGGGTCACTGGGGGCCTCAGATGCCCTGATTTTACACTGACTTGCTCAAAAAGTCAACTCTTGATCAGATGACTTCCCCATTGAATTTCTTCATGAAAATTGATATGCATGCTCCCTATACCATATAGAGACCAATAGAAACAAGAATGACCAAAAAATTTGGAGTTATGGCCTCTGAAACCAAAACCCTAATTCTAGGTCATCTGTGCAGTTAAACCTGGCTCTGCTTCCATGCCATTCTCAGTTCTTGTGATTCTTGACATTCTTGACTTTGAGGGGATATAATATGATGCTTGAAAATACATGGACCCCTTTGAAGTGATTGATGACCTTTGGAGTGGCTCAAGAAGCTCTTGGATTGCTCAGATCACAAACCCTAGATGCAAATGACTTTGAACCAATGCAATGAATCAAAAATGTGATATGAGATGCTATGATTGAGTTTATGCATATGAGGAGATCACAAGCCATTGTGTGAATGGGTGAGGGCAAATTTGGGGTGTTTATAGCTGCCCCTATTCAAACATGAGTTAGCTGTGCAGGATGTAAGCAACGGCTTAACAGGCAAACAAGATAACTTGTGGTTGAATACCAAAGACAGTCCAAAATTTGCACTCACAGAATGAAGAAGAAAAGGGATATAGATTGTAAAAGAAAATAAAGTATATTATAAAGTGCGGGCGACGGAGGACGACCGTCGAGCAGAGGACGACTGCTGGGGAAAGAGCAATGATGGGGACGGCCGACACGCTGGGGATAAAAGGGATTATGATGGGGACGGCCATCAAGTAAAGCTATACGACTCTCTGGGGATTAATGAAAAATGATGGGGACGGCCATCAGGTTCATAAAGTAATGTAAACAACGATGGGGACGGCCATCGGGCTAAACTGATGAAGGACGATCATCAGGAAAAGGAAAAGGGACCACGACGGGGACGGCCATCGGGTTAAAGAATAAATGAAATAATGATGAGGGACGGTCATCAAAGGTGAAGGACGATCACCTAGCAGGGGACGACTGCTCTGAAAGGGGTAAGATGAGGTACGGTCATCTAAGGTGAAGGACGATCACCTGGCAGGGGATGGCTGCCGAAAATATCTCGACATAGGACGAATGCCGGATAAAAGGTCAACGATGGGGAAGGCCATCGGATGAGCATGATGAAGGACGATCATCAAGAGGTGAAGGACGATCACCTAGCAGGGGACGGCCGCTCTCAAGGTTTATCATGACATAGGACGTATGTCAGATAACAAAATCAACGATGGGGACGGCCATCGGATGAGCATGATGAAGGACGATCATCAAGAGGTGTAGGACGATCACCTAGCAGGGTACGGCTGTTCTCAGGGTTTATCATGACATAGGACGTATGTCAGATAACAAAATCAACGATGGGGACGGCCATCGGATGAGCATGATGAAGGACGATCATCAAGAGGTGAAGGACGATCACCTAGCAGGGTACGGCTGCTCTCAGGGTTTATCATGACACAGGACGAATGTCAGATAGAAAAGAAACTTTGCTTTGCTGGCGATCTACTGGGGAATAGTAAACACGGACGAGTGTTTATATCTAAGAAATAAAGGTATAAGTGTTTTGACGCTGTGTATAGATTAAAGATGCGGACGAGCATCCCTAAGACTACGATATGGACGAATATCGGGTAGAAACAAATACTGACACATGTTCAGAGATGATGATACGGACGAGTATCAACTGGTTAACAGAGAACACGGACGAGTGTTGCATCTGAGGGGACTCTTCTGGGGAATAGTAGACACAGACGAGTGTCTAAATTCAAGAAGACATGAGTGTTTGACACGTGTATGGATTAAAGATGCGGACGAGCATCCTTAAGACTATGATACGGATGAGTATCAGGTAGAAACAAACGCTTGACGCATGTCCTGAGATGATGGTACGGACGAGTACCAACTGGTTAACAAAGAACATGGACTAGTGTCGAATCTGAGATGATATAAGTGGTGTATATAAGATACGGACGAGTATCTGTATAAGCGAGATAAGAGTAATAAGTATGAGTAGTGTATAGACGGGTATTTAACCTGCTGGGGAGAGTGACACGGACGAGTGTCAAAAGAAGAAAAGCATAGTATAAACAAATATCTGATATACAAAGTGTTTAGGTTACTGTGCTGGGGAAGGTGACACGGACGAGTGTTAAGGAATTGTATATATATGTATCTGTGAGTGCAAAGAGGATGCTTTGGCTTTCTGCTGGGGATATGACACGGACGGGTGCCACAAGGAGGTACTGGTTTTGTGAGAGGAATGTTTGGGCTCTCTGCTGGGGAATCTGGTGAGCATTCTGTATATGGTCGATAGATAGTCATTATTCACAAGTGTTTGATTCAGAACATGGCTTATGATTATGCAATATGTTGGATTTTTGCCGTAATGCTCCATTTTTAGACGGAATGCTACGCTTTGTGGGGGCGAATATGATGCGAATGCTATGATTATGCAAAGATACCGATCCAGGATTCGGATCCCGGTTTCACGAAGATCCCTGGTCGATCTGTTTGAAGTGGACATCCCAGCTGGGGGTGAGATCATTGGTAGATCTGATGAGATGTATCTGCTTGGGGGAGTAGGTCACTGATAGACCCATCCTTGGTAATGAGGAACCCAGCTGGGGTTTGTAGAAGCCTTCGTCACTCTGTTGTGATTCCTTCGTGTATTGTTCTTTTCAGGTAGAGGTTGACACTCTGTGGGGTGATGGTTCCCTGGCTTTTATACCTGGCTGCGGAGGAATAGTAGATAGCAATTCGGATGGGGAGAAATAACAAGTGGCAACTCAGCTGGGGAGAACACTTCGGGTGCTAAGACTGAGTGAGTGTTGATTTACCAGCTTGCTGGGATGAAGCTTACATACCCCATGTTGCGCTTTTGAATACCTGCAATCCTGAAAAGACAGAGGGACGCACAAGTAATCCCGAGGTATCCTTTACTGGATCCCATCATGAGAGTTCAGACACTCCCGGGAATAAGTATATTTCCTGCAAGCACGTAGTTTCAGAAAGACGCATCTGTATTTATGCAATCGATATATTAATGACATCGGACATTTTCTTGCAAATACAAGAGTACGAGACAACGTGTGACTAAAAATCTGATTTTATTGATTCATGTGCCCTGAATTGGCAAGATACAGTCAAAGAAACATATCCCCTAAAATGAGGAGATTGTTACAAATTGAAAAATAAAATGCTGGCAATGTTGACGACGCTTCAAGGAGCTTCCTTTTTGCTATGACTCGTATGACATTTGACGTTCTTCTCGTCTTGCTTTCTGAAGAAGGCTGATTCTGAGAGAAGCTTGATCTTTTCGAGGTTTACCAAGCTGTAGGTGATACAGACGAATTCAGAATGCAGTTGTTCGCTTACTCCCTTATTTTGCATGGATCGCCCTTTCGGGTTTTCAATCCATCGGGATACCCATTTTTGCCTGAGTTGTCCAATGCGGCTTTTCAACTCAGCGGGTGTACACATTTTTTTTGTTTATTTTCCCTTATTTTTGCCCGAGTCTATTATTCTGTTTTTGACTCGCCGGGATGCCCTATTTTTGCCTGGACTTGCATTCTGTTTTTATGTCCAGCGGGTCATTTTTATGCGAAGTATTTTTTAACTGCATCTGAATTCACAGGGGACGGGAAGTCTTCACCATCCATAGTGCTGAGCATCAGTGCTCCACCAGAGAAAACTTTCTTTACTACGAATGGTCCTTCATAGTTTGGGGTCCACTTGCCCCTGTGGTCTGTATGAGGAGGGAGGATTCTTTTCAGCACGAGATCTCCTACTTGGTACTCTCGGTGCTTGACTTTCTGATCGAAGGCTCTCTTCATTCTTTTCTGATACAACTGCCCATGACAGATTGCAGCTAATATTTTCTCTTCAATCAGACTCAGTTGTTCGTATCGGGATCGGACCCATTCTGCTTCGTTCAGCTTAACATCCATCAGTACCCGTAGGGAGGGTAATTCAACTTCAACAGGTAGGACTGCCTCCATACCATACACAAGCTGATACGGTGTTGCCCCCGTGGATGTTCTGATTGACGTGCGGTACCCATGCAAGGCAAACGGTAGCATTTCATGCCAGTCTTTATAAGTGACTACCATCTTCTGCACAATCTTCTTGATATTCTTATTAGCTGCCTCAACAGCGCCGTTCATCTTTGGCCTGTAAGGAGAAGAATTGTGGTGTTGGATCCTGAAGTCCCGGCATAGCTCTGCCATTATTTTGTTGTTTAAGTTGGAGCCATTGTCAGTAATGATTCGCTCGGGAACTCCGTATCGACAGATGATATCTCTCTTCAGAAATCTGGCTACCACTTGCCTTGTAACGTTTGCATATGAAGCTGCTTCGACCCACTTGGTGAAATAGTCAATGGCAACCAAGATGAATCTGTGGCCATTCGAAGCAGTTGGCTCAATCTTGCCAATCATGTCAATGCCCCACATAGCAAAGGGCCAGGGTGAAGACATCACATTCAAAGGATTGGGAGGCACATGCACTTTATCCGCATAAATCTGGCATTTATGGCACTTTCTGGCGTAGGCACGACAGTCGGCATCCATTGTGATCCAGTAATAACCTGATCTTAGCAACTTCTTGGCCATGGCATGCCCTCCTGCATTGGTACCAAAGGATCCTTCGTGCACCTCGTGCATTAACAAGTCTGCTTCTGTTCTATCAACGCATCTGAGGAGTACCATATCAAAGTTTCTCTTGTACAGGGAACCATCGGTGTTCAGAAAGAAACTACCAGCAAGCCTTCTTAAAGTCTTCTTATCGTTGGAAGATGCCCCAGGTGGGTATGTTTGATCCTCCAAGAAGCACTTAATGTCATGGAACCAAGGCTTATCATCTTTGACAATGTCTGCTGCAAATACATATGCTGGTCTGTCAAGTCTGGACACTAAAATCTGAGGTACAAAGTTGGCAGCTTGCACTTTGATCATGGATGAAATAGTAGCCAGAGCATCGGCAAACTGGTTTTCGTCTCGGGGAATATACTCAAGCTTGACCGTTGTGAAGAAAGTCAATAACCTTCTTGTATAATCCCGGTAAGGTATCAGATGATCCTGGTGTGTGTACCATTTGCCGTTGGTTTGATTAACTACCAGAGCTGAATCTCCGAATACAGTCAATGTCTTGATCCTGAGGTCAATGGCTTCCTCAAGACCCATAATGCAAGCTTCGTATTCAGCTTCGTTGTTAGTGCAGTTGAAAGTGAGTTTCACCGAGAAAGGCATGTGAACTCCTTTAGGTGTAATGAGTACTGCACCAACACCACGACCATTCATATTAACAGCCCCATCAAACATCATAGTCCATCCTTCTTCCGGGTCAGGCCCTTCAGTGTGAATAGGCTCTTCATGATCTTTTGCTTTTATGAACATGATGTCTTCATCAGGGAAGTCAAATCTCATAGGCTGGTAATCATCAATGGGTTTCTCAGCAAGATATTCAGACAATACACTGCCTTTGATGGCTTTCTGAGATGTGTACTGAATGTCATATTCTGTGAGGATCATTTGCCATCTTGCAACCCGTCCGGTAAGTGCTGGCTTCTCAAAAATGTACTTGACTGGGTCCATCTTTGATATCAATAAAGTAGTGTGGGTCAACATATACTGCCTCAGTCGGCGAGCAGCCCACGCTAAAGCACAGCAAGTTTTCTCGAGCAGTGAATAACGTTGTTCACAGTCGGTAAACTTTTTGCTTAGGTAGTAAATTGCATACTCTTTTCGACCAGACTTGTCATGCTGGCCCAGCACACACCCCATCGACTCTTCTAATACTATCAAGTACATTATTAGAGGTCTTCCTTCAACTGGAGGCATAAGGATTGGAGGCTCTTGCAAGTATTCCTTGATTTTGTCAAAAGCCCTCTGGCAGTCTTCGTTCCACCTGACCGTCTGTTCTTTTCTCAATAGCTTGAACAAAGGTTCACAGGTTGCTGTAAGGTGAGATATGAACCTTGAAATGTAGTTCAATCTACCTAGAAAACCTCAAACCTCTTTTTCTATCTTTGGTGCAGGCATTTCTTGAATGGCTTTGACTTTATCAGGGTCAACTTCAATCCCTTTCTCGCTTACAATAAATCCCAGCAACTTACCAGATCGCACCCCGAATGTGCACTTGTTGGGGTTCAACTTCAGTTGGTATTTCCTCAGACGCTTGAATAACTTCAGCAGATTTACCAGGTGGTCTTCTTCTGTGAGGGACTTGGCAATCATGTCATCCACATAACACTCAATTTCTTTATGGATCATGTCATGGAATAATGTTACCATAGCCCGTTGATAGGTTGCACCAGCATTCTTCAGTCCGAATGGCATCACCTTATAACAGAACGTGCCCCAGGGTGTGATGAAAGTTGTCGTCTCCATGTCTTCAGGTGACATTTTGATCTGATTGTATCCTGAAAATCCGTCCATGAAGGAGAACACCGAGAACTGAGCCGTATTATCCACCAATACATCAATGTGAGGTAAAGGGAAATCATCCTTCGGACTGGCTCTGTTCAGATCCCGGTAGTCAACACACATTCTCACTTTGCCGTCTTTCTTAGGCACAGGTACTATATTAGCGACCCACGGCGGATAGCTAGTTACAGCAAGGAACCCGACGTCCCACTGCTTTTGTACCTCTTCCTTTATCTTCATTGCCATGTCTGGGCCAGTACGGCGCAGCTTCTGTTTTACTGGCGGGCAGTCCTCTTTCAAAGGCAGCTTGTGCATGACGATATCGGTGTCCAACCCAGGCATGTCCTGGTAAGACCAAGCAAACACATCCACATACTCCCGAAGCATGTCAATCAACTGTTCTTTCACTGAGTCTTGTAGGCAGGACCCGATTTTAACCTCTTTCACGTCTTCTTCCGTACCAAGATTAACCGTTTCGATCTCCTCCTGATGAGGAGTGATAACCTTCTCCTCTTGCCTTAACAACCTGGCTAGCTCTTCAGGAAGCTCATAATCTTCTTCAACCCCTTCATCAGCTTGATTGATCGGATTGTCAAAGTCATACGAAGTCATAGCTGTGTTGTTGTCGGTGCAGTCTGAAAGGCACTCTCTGCAAGGGTTTAGATTGTTCATTTTAGTGATTGATTTTAATCTTGTTTAGAAAAGTGAAATAAAGTTGCCATTTTGAAAACATTGCCATTTTTATTTTTGTACAAAAAGAAAACTGAAAAACAGTAAGCGGAAAAGAAAGAGACTCATTTGCAAAAGATGTTCGATATTCATTGATTGATCTGTTTGCATAAAATTACAAGATGGCCCGATTACAAAATGAGTCTTGTCATCTTGGGCAAGATGCAAGACTTGATGCATGCTTAAAAAATACAGGAAATAATAATTACTCTGCAGGAGTAACTCTTATAATTTCCTGGGAAGACCAGTTTGAGATACGGCTCCCCGGGATCCTTGGACGTATCCAGCTCTCCAGGTTGCGCTCATCTTCCGACTCATCTTCCAAGTTGTTCACTGCATCCGGGGTGAGCATCCCCCCACTGACAAAACTGGGCTTCTTAGCAGCCTCTGATTGATCTTGTTGAGTTGGTTTGTAACCCAACCCAAATCTTTCCTCTTTCTTTTCCACGGGCAACAGCTTGCCCCAGCCTTGGGCAGTCCCTTCCTCAACAACCTTCCTGGCTTGCTGATAAGATGTCATGGAGGTTCCAAGTACAGCAGATGCTTCATTTATGTTCAGGGCTTCAAATCCCTGGCTCATGGTTTCATGGATCTCTCCATCCATCTCAATATATTTGTATGTAGCCAGATGGCTAACAAAAATATATTCTTCACCACAGATGGTGATAATCTGGCCCTCCCACTCGAATTTCAGCTTCTGGTGAAGGGTAGACGTAACTGCGCCAGCGTCATGGATCCAAGGTCTACCCAACAAATAGCTGTAGGCCGGCTGAATGTCCATCACATAGAAGGTAATTTTAAAAGTCTGTGGGCCAATCATCACAGGCAGATCAATCTCTCCCAGCACTGATCTCTTAGAACCATCAAATGCTCTCACTACCAAATTACTTGGGCGCAATGCCAAGCCATCATACTCCAGCTTCACCAAGGCTTTCTTTGGTAAAACATTGAGTGAAGACCCAGTGTCCACCAGTACATGTGATAGAACAGCACCCTTGCATTCTAGGGTGATGTGTAAAGCCTTGTTGTGGTTGCATCCCTCAGTTGTTAAATCAGCGTTGGTAAAACCCAATCCATGGCTGGTATTGACATTTGCTACCACGGTTTCCAGCTGATTAACAGTGATCTCCTCTGGCACATATGCTGCGTGCAAAACTTTTAGTAATGCATTCCGGTGAGCTTCGGAACACATCAGCAGGGATAAAATGGAGATTTTTGAGGGAGTTTGGTGAAGCTGATCCACCACCTTGTAATCACTCCTCTTGATAATTCTCATAAACTCGTCTACATCTTGTTCAAAAGATGTCTTCTGTGTTTCCTTGAGAATGGGTTCTTCAGATATTACACTCTTTCCCTTTACTTTGGCAGCAGCTTCTGCTTCGGCATTAGGTCTCTGTGATTGCGAGGCAAAGAGGCGTCCGCTTCTGGTGAAGCCTCCGCCTCCCCCGACATTGTCAATCTGTGGAGAAGAGGTTGAAGAGTCAAGAGTGATTTTCTCCCCATTGCAGTAAAGGTCAGAGCCATAATGCCAAGGGATGGCATTACTGCTTTCATGTGGAACTAGTCCAGGTACCGTGATGGTAACCGGACTGACTGCAGCAGAGGAGGGTGTTGAAATAGTGTGTGGATCGTAGTAGATGGTGACCGGTGCCCTGGCAGGAGATGCCACTGTTTGTTGTTGAAAACTGTTGTTAGGAGGAACATATGATGGATCATAATAAATGGTGACTGCTGAGATATCTGTTGGCGTTGTAGAAGATTCTGTTGATTGGATGGGTGTTGTTGTTGTAGAAGATTCTGAATAAAGGGGTGCTGATTTTGTAGAAGGAATGTTTGTTGACGTATGGTTTGTTGATATGATGGATGGAGCCATTGTTGATAGTGCTGATGAATTGCTTGGACTGACTGTTGTTGCAGTTGTAGGAGACTCGGGAATTGTTGCCAAAGAGATTGCTGGATTTGAAGGTGTTGATGTCGTGATTTGAAGTAAGCCACTCTGGATAAGACCATCTATGCCGCTTCTCAAATTATCACACCCATTTACCGAAATGTTGCAATAACCGCACCCGAGCTCACACCCCGGGAACATCTGGCATTCAAGTAGTTGAGCTTTAATCTCTACCAGGGGTGTCCGAATCTGCCCCACACTGGTTATTAAGAAAGACGGCTTATCTTCCTCAATAGCATTAATCCTGGGTCCTCCGTGGTTGGGCATGGGGTTCTTGTTGACATTTGGCGGGGGTGCAAAGTTTAGAGCTTTAGAATCTACCAGGTCTTGTACCTTCATTTGTAAAGCTCTGCACTTCTCTGTACTGTGGCCAGGTGCATTGGAGTGAAAAGCACATCTGGCGTTGGCGTCATAATTTCTTGGCAGGCTGGAAGGATCTGGTGGTTCCAACGTCCTTAACTCAACCAAGTTGAGCTTCAGGAGCTGTGGCAATAAAGCGGCATAAGGCATAGGGATTGGATCAATCACCCTATTGGCCTGAGATGGTCTCTGCTGAAAAGGTCTTTGTTGATTGTTGTTGTTGTTGTTGTTGTAGTTTCTCTGAGGTGGATATTGAACTTGTTGCTGGTAGTGGGGTTGTTGATGTGGCTGATATGCTGGTTGCTGAGGAATTGGAGCGGGAATAGTGACAGCTGCCACTGACCTATGAACATACTGTGGTCTGCCCCTATTGGCCTGAATAGCATTAGTCTCACTGGTTCTTCTCGGGCCCACAAAAGGCTTTCTTGGGTTGCTGGACGAGCTCGCACCGTTGTCAGAAATTTTGCCCATCTTCAATAGGCTTTCAATTCTTTCCCCAGCTATGACTACGTCAGCGAAGCTGGTGGAAGAAAAGGCAGCTAGCCTGTCAATGTATGTCCCTTGAAGGGTGTTCATAAACATGTCGGCCATTTCCCATTCCGACATGGGTGGCTGGACAGCAGCAACAAGCTGTCTCCACCTCTGGGCGTATTCCCGGAAGCTTTCCCTGGATGATTGAGACATTCCCATCAGGAGGGTCCTGTTAGGAGCCATATCCAAGTTGTACTGGTACTGTCTGATGAAGGCCTCAGCTAGGTCCTTCCAGCATCTGATGGTTGCTCTGGTTAAATGAGAGTACCATTCCCTTGAAGCTCCTGTTAAACTGTCTTCGAAATAAAACATCCACAGTTTTTCATCCATGGTGTATGCCTTCAGCCTCCCCAGAAAGGATTGCAAGTGGGTTCGTGGACAGGAGGTTCCGTTGTACTTCTCAAAGCACGGAGGTTTAAACTTGTGGGGAATCCTTACCCCGTCCACTAATCCCATGTCCATGACATCAAAGCCCAGGGAATTTTGAGACTCCAGAGATCTTAATTTTTCAGCAATTTCATCTAGCCTTCTGTCATAGGCTTCATCCCCAACTCCCATCACAGTGAATTGATCCTCTTGGGGGTCTTCTTGTAATACTCTGCCTGCAGTGGCATTCCCTTGTACATTAGCAGGGATGTTGATCTCTGGATGAAGATGAGGCCCATACATAGGTGGATTAACATGAGGCTGAACCCTCTCATTGTTGCTCGTTCCTCCAGTCCCTAGATGGGGTTCCTCCTGGGTCTGCCTTTCTACCAATGCCCTTAATCTTTCTTGGCTTTAAGCCAAACCATTCATCACCTCCATGAACTGGGTCATCTGATTTCTCATTTCCAACCTCTCATTGGCCATTTGAGCCCTGACTTCTGTAAGGTCCTGCTGTACTTGGTCCATTTGTATACCCGGAAGGTTGTTGCGGGTAGGATATCTGTGCGGACGGTTGAGTGGGAACACCCGACGTCGAGCAATAGTTCCTGAACCACAACAGTGTTAGTAACAAAAACAAAACAAAACCTACAAAACAAGACAAAAGTTAGTATGCAATGCAATATGCTTATTTGTTTCCAAGGTATCCGGCTTGGCATTTGGTTTTGACCTTTCCAGACCCTTGAGGAAGGTGCTTTGATGTTGCTTGAAAGAACTCAGATGAAACAAACTAATGAATATATTACAAATGATGAATCATACATAGTTTTTTTTTTTACAATACATGCCCCTGAGGGGTCAAAATACAACATAAAAAAAGAAAAGTACATGAAATGAAAGCAACAACAAACAAAAGTCAGACACCAAGACCAAACTCATCCTCCCTAACTTCCTTCAGAAGTGCTTCAGTCACGGGGTCAGCTGGATGCTCTGTGAGGTTCCTGATAAGAAGATTCCTGGTGGTGATAGCAGTGGTTAGCTTCTTGAGTCTGCCCTGGTCCTTTGACCTCTTCACACCAGCCCTAAGCTTCAATTCTGAGATCTCCTTCTGGGCTGCTAGCAGGGCTTCCTGTTGCTCCTTTGCATTAGCCTCCAACTGCTCAATCTTGTCCTGAGTTCTCTTATCTTCCTGAGTGCGAGCTTCAGTGATTCTGACCAACCTAGCTTGACTTTCTTTCAGATAGAGATCAGTCCTAGCCTTCTGGAACTGGGCCTCTTTACAGGCATTCTTCAGAATCTGCTCCCCAGCCCTTGACTTCTTGATGTAGTCCTCTGACTTCTCAATCCTGGCTAGATGCTCCACCTTAAGCTTTTCCAACCTTTCAATGTTCAGACGACCATCACTCCTCTCCCAGAGGGTCTTCTGCAGAGCTTGAGTCAGATTCTCATTCCTCTCTTTTAGTTTCTCAAACTCTTCCAGGCTGACAGTGGCTGGAGGAGGTGTTGTGGATGGTCCAGGTGCATCCTCAATGGTGAAGGGCATCCCAGAAATTTGAGCCCTGGCATGAGACCACTCATAGTACTGAGCTGAGGCCACATTGTTGCATCTCCCAAGAATGGCCATCCCTTTGGTCTGGACATTGTCCCAAGCCCAGGATGCTTGCCTGACAACAGCTAGATTAGGCTTAATCTCACAATAAAGGGTTTCAGCCAAGTCTTGTGCTCTAGGAGGGTGGACCAATGCATAGCCCAATTGTCTTTTGAATAGCAGAGGGTTGTAGTTGATGCAACCCTTCACTCCTATTAGAGGTACATTGGGGAACTGCCCACAACTAGTAATGATGTCCCTGCCTTTGGTGCTCTGGGTGCACCACCTGATGTCATCTGAGGTCAAAGCAATAAGTCTTCTAGCCCAATTCTTTTGTTGGTGAGGATTCAAGAATGCATCAGTCTTGGGCAAGTGTTTGAGCAGCCAGGTATGGAACAGGGGAGCACAGCATCTCACCAATCTTCCTTTTTGCTTTTCATTCCTTTGATGAATAGAGTAGTAGAAATCTCCCAGTAAGGTGGGCACTGGGTTTCTCAGGATGAAAAGGTGAATGGCATTCTTGCTAATAAACTTAGGCTCATCTGCAAAAAGTATAACCCCATATACACTGAGGGCTAACAATGCACAGATTGCCTTCCATTCTCCCAAGGAGGCCTTCAGGATAGCCTGAGAAGTCAAGAAATCCAAGTGTAGACCAGAGATCCCAGCCTTGGTTGTCATGTTCTGCTCAATCAGAAAAGGTTCCAGATACAGTGCTTTTGCCACTTCTTCATTGCTGGGAAAAACCATTTCTGGGTTGAAGGGGATACCACCCCTGACAGGTACTCCAACCAATGATGAATACTCCTCTAATAAAGGCCCCAACTGAAAATCCTGGAAAGTAAAACATCTCAAAGGAGGATCATAGAACTGTAGGCAAGTGTGAATCAAACTCCTCTGAGAAGGGTCCAAATCCATAACCACATCAAGGATGCCTCCATAATGTTCTCTAAATAGTGGTATGTGGTCTGGAGTGATAAGGGCCTGGATCTTCCTGATGCCAGTCAGCTCAGGCTCAAAGAAATGGTATGAGATATTGCTCTTCTTGGGTGCCATGTCTGCTGATGAAGAGCTGAGACAGATGCTGATGATGATGACTGATACTAGAAGATGGGCCACTGATAGGCTGATGTTGGTGATGCAGGTGACTAAAGCAGGTAGCTGATGAATGTAGCTGAAGAAGGTAGCTGAAGCAGATAGCTGGTGAACAAGGGCCAATGCAGATGAAGGGGTCAAAACCAAGCCAAATGTAATTTGGATACCCTGAAAAACAAATAAGCAAATGTTAAATGATGCAATGATGATGTATGCAAATGATATGCAAGGGTTTGTGATCAAGCTGGATCTGATTAACTGCCTCGATATAAGTCCATGTATGTTCAAGAAATCCAGATGGAGGTTCATAAGTCCAGTAACCAAGGTGGGGGACTCAAATAAAGAGTCACATGTCCAGGGTTAAAATCACAAGAACTGTCCCAAAATGGAGTACTCTTAATCAAAACAAAGTAACAGGGTATGCTGAGGTCAAGGGTACCTGCAAACCTGTAAACAGCCCAACCCCCTCACAGGTGGTGTTCTAAAACAAGGATCCTCAGACTTGGATCACTTTATGAGAAGTGTAAACACTTCTAACCCGGAGGTACAGTGTTTACAATAACCATAAAAGATCCTCCTCTAATTCACCTCAGTTTCTGAAGGTCAATACTAAAGGTCATCCAGACTTAGCAGGCTTTCCAGATAGCCCTAGCACTACAGGAAATCTGTAGCACAGGGTTCTCAAGAAGAAACCCATATCTGAACCGTGTTTCATATTCCCGCACCAGACCGAAATGGAATGGGAAAGAACATAAACCACTCTGGCCTAGGTGTCACTCAGGCCCCAGGTATAGGACCTTAAACTCTCAATAGAACCCCACCCACCAAAACAACAAAACCAGATCCAGCCAGAATAGTATGACAGTATGATATATGTAAAGCTGTAAAGAAAGCAATAAATAACTGTACATAAAGCAATAAACAAAATAAATATACAAACACATAACACCCTGTAACCCGGTGAACTGACTTTAAACAATGTTGCGGATAGCAAGAGTCGCCACCGACTTTTATTTTATCCATAAGGAAAGGTTATAAAAGAACAGGAAAGACCTTAGAGAATATTTTGGGTCCGGGGGGTAGGTTATGAAAAGGGAAGGTGTTAGCACCCTTTTCATCCATGGTTATCCATGGGCTCTTAGATACTTAAGCTCACTTTAGATTGTTTTTGAAAGTGTAGTGTGTGAATAAGAAAATTTTCAGAATAGTTAATAAATAATCCATGTAAGGATGTGTTAAAAACATGTTTGAAAATTTGTTTGAAAATGTTTAAGTGTTTGGAAAATTTTTAAATTGAGCAAGTACCTAAGAGTAACCTACCCTAATGTTTAAGGTCTTTCTTATTCTTTATCCTTTCCTTAGTAAGACTATCCCTACTATAATGGAGTAGGTAGTCCTTACTTTGGATGTTAAGGGACATGTATGGGACAATTAGATTTTGAAGGCAATGGTGGGGTGTAATAAGCACATATAAGGGACCATCATCATTTTTCGAAAGGGACTCGATCCGTAAAGGCAACCATAAAGGGACTTTGATGATTTTATTTCGAGGGACTTGCTTTATACACCCCACTTAACCATTATTCGTAGGCAACGAGAGGGATATCCTTAGAAAGTGAGACGGCGATTAAAATCGACTTACGTGTGTGAAGTGTTTAATTTAATTATCTTTATTTAAAAGTGATCTAAATTTATTTTAATATTACATACATGTTGTTACACTCCCTAATTACTAACCACAACAATAATAATTAAATAATTACAATTTTACATCCAGGAACAATTACATAATAATTATAAAATAAATGGCAAATAAATAAATATAATAGCGAAATATAAATAATAAATAAATAAATAAACAAATTATAATCAGGGGTTAGTAGCAATAATAATAATAATAAGTTAGAAATAATAAACGAGGTTAGAAATATAAAAATAATAATAATATGGTTAGTAAATAAGAATAAAAGTAATTAGAGTAAACAAAATAAAAATATAATATAATAATACATAATAATTTAGTTAGTAACAATAAACAAAATTAATTAACAATTTTTAATATGAACAATTATACTTAGAAAACAAATATTAACGAACAATTATTTTTTTAAGTTTTAAATTATTAAATTATTCTTTTAAATATAATATGACTACAAAATTTAATTATTATTAATATTATACATATCTTAAGAAAAAAGTAAATTTTTTTTAATATCATATATAAAATTAATCATGTTTATAAATTTTAATCCTATTAATTATTATACTTACAAATTTTTAAACCAAACATAAAAATATAACTATTATGAATTAAATTGTTTTTAAACATTAAAAGAAAAATAATTTGAATTATAAATATACTTACAAAATTTATAAGGATTATAATAAATATATATACATAATAATTATATTAGGAATTAAAAAAAAAAAAAAAAAAAAAAAAAAAAAAAAAAGAATTTAATTTTATTTAGAAAAATATTTTAGGATTGGAAAACTAGGGTTTTATATTTTTTTAGGTTTTTTAGAAATAGGGTTTTATAAAATTAGGGTTTATCTAATTACCTATTTTATTTACAAACATATGTACAAAAATTTTTTTTAATTAATAAAATAATGACATGTTAACAAATTATTATTTTTTAGTAAAAGAAATAAATATAAGTTTAATCTAATGTAAATATATTATTTTTGAATTTTAGGGATTTTTCTTGAAATTAAAATATTAATTAAAGAATAATAAGAAAAAAGAAGAAAATAGAAAGAAAAAGAAAAGGGAACCTGCTGGGATTTGATCCCAAGACCTCAGGTTTGCAAACAACATCCAGAACCACTAAGCCATCCATACGCAGGTGAAAGTAGAATGAGAATGGTTGGTTTTGTTCTTTGTCTTTGATAAATCCAGAAAAATATGAAAAAAACAAAAGGCCTGGGGTGGTGTTGAACCCAGGACCTTATGGATATGCATACGCGCGTCTTACCGCCTGGCTGGGAGAGCCTTCCTGTCAACCTGTTGGCCTTGATTCATTATATTTTATGCCTTCCATGATCCTGAAAAATAAACAAAAAATATGGCCCCAGCATGATTCGAGCCATGGACCTCTCACCAAATACATACGCCTCCTTTCCACTGGGCTACTACTGCCTTGATGATATCAACTTATATTAATATAATAAAATTATTAAACAATTTTTCAAATATCAGAATGCGCGCCATAGGACTTCTTCTTCTCCAATTTACCTGCGATTTTTGCTATGAATTTACATATGAACTTTCCTGCGAGTTCTTCCTGTTCTTCAACCTGCGAAAACGAAACATGGACAAAACAGTTCCGATTTATGAAATTGATTAACATTTTATGATCCATACAGTCCACACAACATCTCTACGTTCTCCAAATCCATTTATATTTGGTGAATTGATGAACCCTAATTTGGAGGTTCAAACCCTAACCATGGCCGTTTCTGTTTCAAGCTCTCATCCTTCAATCAAACTATCCAGAATCATTCTAGGGATCAAAATAAACACAAATCAATCATCAAAAACAGTTCATAATACATATATTGATGGATTCGAAAAAAATTATTTTAAGACAAAGATGAGTTCGGGTTGATCAACAGGAGGCATATGTGATGCATATGATGGATGTTTCACCATTAGAGAAGTCTCATGAAGCTTGCTATGTACTTATTTTACCTTCAAATGCTTCAAATCCAAAAATCCGAATGTCCCTTATGGAGAGATTTTTTGTGTTTTTGTTCTTACCTCTTGGCTGCTCAAATTCGTGTATGAGGCTAGGGTTTCACTTAGTATATATGTGTGATGGATTTAGGTCAGAAACATTGATGTCTTGTGTGGATATTTGATCCAAAAATTATTCAAAAAGATCCTTGTGTAAATTTCAAATATTTGATCATAAGGCCTTGCTATTTTGGGAGGGATCTCATGATTTCCTTCTCCTTTGACTCCAATCTATAATTATGAATTTTTAGGAACAAAATCTTCACCCAAAAATAACTTTTCATATTTTTTATTTATTTAAAATGATTTTTAGGAGTTAAATCAATAATAAATAAATAAAAAATAATAAAAATGATGATTTTTGTTCAATTGGGTCGTGCACCATATTAGGAGATGGATTGGGTCATGAATTAGGCAGCCCATTTGGAAAGAAATACTTTTAAGCCTCCATTTTCAACATAATCCATCCTAAAATTGTCCAACTTTGCAAGGGCACATCTCCCTCAATTTTAAAGGTATGAGGGTGTTCTTGGACTTTTTGGAAAGCTTGAAGAGTCCTCTAAACAACCCCATTGGTTTCAGGTCCATATCATTTACCAATCTCAAGTTATGCCCTCTTGAAGTTGTTGACTTTTTGTTGACTTTTGAAATGACCTATAATGTCTTAGATCATATCTTTCAAATGAAGCATTTTTGGGCTTAACCTTCAACATAAAAGTTGTAGAGAATTCAATTTCCTTCAAAATGAGCTTTGGATGGAGACTTGGTGATGAAGTATGTGAAAGTTATGCCTGGTCAAAGTTCAGTTGACTTTTACTGAGGAAACCCTAATTTAGAAACTCCTGATTATTGATGATCTGGAATCTCCTTGATGAATCATGATCAACCCTTGATCAAATGATGAATTTTACTTCATATACTTGATGTTGGCAAAAAATCATGAAGTTTGACTTTGGTTTGACCACAGTTGACCTCAGTTTGACTTTTTAACTGCATTGACTGATTTTGACTTATCTGATCATCTGACTGAGCAAACTTTTGAGAAAAGTCTTAAAACTTGACATGGGGGTTCTTATACACATATAAGATGTTATGAAACTCACTTGAGGTATTGGAAGTCCATTTAGCCTGATTAAAGTCAAAACCCTAGTTATGGATGCCCTGCTTAGGAGGTGCATTGTCTGAGGGAATTGTCAACTTCTTGGACCAATTGTGAACTTTGTGAATCTTGTGAATCTTCATAAGATGTCTTATGATACTCATGGGAAGTATTGTGAAGCTTGTGAATCTTGTGAACCTCATGAAGTGGCTTTGTAGACCTCATGACCCTCAAGAAAGCTTTGTAATCATTGTGGAACTTGTGAACCTTGTGAACCTTCATAAGATGTCTTATGATACTCATGGGAAGTATTGTGAAGCTTGTGAATCTTGTGAACCTCATGAAGTGGCTTTGTAGACCTCATGACCCTCAAGAAAGCTTTGTAATCATTGTGGAACTTGTGAACCTTGTGAACCTTCAAGAAGTGACTTGTGGACTTCATGAACTTCATGAAAGGTCTTGTAAATGTTGAGAAGCTTGTGAACCTTGTGAACCTTCAAGAAGTGACTTGTAGACTTCATGAACTTCATGAAAGGTATGGAAAGCATTGAAGGACTTGTGAACCTTGTGAACCTTCAAGAAGTGACTTGTGGACTTCATGAACTTCATGAAAGGTCTTGCAAGTGTTGGAGAACTTGTGAACCTTGTGAACTTTCTTAGAACACAAAGTCTTGTATTGTGAGGGCAAATTTTGGGGTGCAACAGCTGCCCCTGTTCAATTTTCTGAAACCTGAGGGGTTAGATTGGTATATTTGCCAGTCGTGACCTGGAAGGTTGAAGGGGATTGAACACAAAAGCCCAAAAATTTGCACTCACCAGTGCATAGAATGATATTGATGGCTAGTTGAACATGATTGAGTGGGCTTAAAGATGCCACTAGGAGAAAGTTCTTCAGTAATATAATGATAGCTGTCAGGAGTCTGGAGTAATACTGATGTAACAGCATGTCTTCATGAGGATAGAGCAATCAATAATGATAACCCTAAAGCAGTCTTGAAGTAGTAAATCTGACCTCGGGAGGATAGAGCAATCAATAGCTCTAAAGCAGTCTTGAAGTAGTAATTTCAGGAGGATAGAGCAATGGATAGCTCTAAAGCAGTCTTGAAGTAGTGATTTCAGGAGGATAGAGCAATGGATAGCTCTAAAGCAGTCTTGAAATAATAATGTGATAGGTCTTCAGGAGGATAGAGCAATCAATAATGATAACCCTAAAGCAGTCTTGAAGTAATAAATCTGACCTCAGGAGGATAGAGCAATCAATAGCTCTAAAGCAGTCTTGAAGTAGTGATTTCAGGAGGATAGAGCAATGGATAGCTCTAAAGCAGTCTTGAAATAATAAGATGGCTTCAGGAGGATAGAGCAATCAATAGCTCTAAAGCAGTCTTGAAGTCATGAGAATTTATCAGGAGGATAAAGTAACCCTGAGGTGACAATAAAGCAATCCCAAAGTAATAAGAAGCTTATCAGGAGGATAAAGTAACCTTGAGGTTACAATAAAGCAGTCCCAAGGATCATTTGTTTGTTGTATAATTAACCTGAAACAAGGTAGCTTTCGGTATAATAATATTAGTTTATGCTTTATGTATGCATGTATGATATGATGCACTTATGTAATGTACTATATGTCTATGGATATGTATGTTATGGTATGATATATATGATGTATGTACGATATGATACTGCCGGAAGTGTCTGGATGTCTTGGTATAACAACTGCTGACCAGGGAAAATAAATCCCGATTTGTTGTTGAAGAATACATAACCCTCTGTCTGCTGGGGGTAACAGGGTATAGATAACTTCCCGTATGATGGGGATAATAAGGATAGATATCACCTCCCGTATGCTGGGATAGTAAGGTATATATAACCTTCGTCTTCGTTTGATAGTAGGATAAGTATAACATCCCGTCTTCGTTCGTCGTACCCTTATTGGAAAGTAATTTCCCGTATGTCCATATGAGGATAAAAGAGATGGATATAAATTCCAGGGGAGATGAAACTTTATGAAGATGGATTAGTCCTACTGAGGATTTGTAACTGTCTTGTAAGGTGAACCGGCGAAGCTTCATTGAAATCCTTCCCTCGTTCGTCCTTAGTAAATACTATTACTGTATTTTCATGCATTTCTGGTAAACATCAATCATATTAAAAGCATACATGCATTTCTGGTAAACATCAATCATATTAAAAGGCATACATACATTCAACACAACCAATGGACGTTTCGCTTATGTAAATAGGGTAAAAGTAAATCTGGATTAAAAAGATGGAATTTATTTATATCAAAAAGTGACCCATACACGGGTGAATTTGTACAAGGAGACATAAACCCTAGTAAGAGGATTTTGCCATAAAGTTTTACAAAAAGAATCAGCTATGTGGGAAATAATCCTATTGAGTTTCAATTCTACTATTGCCACTCAAGTATCTCATCTTCTTACTGTTGAGACGGAAACGATTTGAATTGAGCTTTATCTGTTCGAGCTTGAATAAGTAGTACAACTGGTTGCAGTTTCATGGGTGATCCAAACGAGACATAGTCATACGCTTTAATCCCTAACTTTTGCCTGGATTGCCCTTTCGGGTTTTCAATCCACCGGGATACCCTTTTTTGCCCAAGCCGCCTTTTCAGGTTTTCGACTTGCCGGGTGTACATCTTTTTATATATATCCCTAATTTTTGCCCAAACCCTTTTGGGTTTGCCGGGATGCCCTTATTTTTGCCTAGGCCTATCAACCTAGCGGGTCTCTTTTTATGCGTAGTATTTTTTAACTATGTCTGCGTTTACAGGCTGTGGGAAGTCCTCACCATCCATTGTAGTCAGTATCATGGCACCTCCTGAGAATACTGTCTTGACTACAAATGGTCCTTCATATGTTGGTGTCCACTTGCCCCTAGGATCGCCATGTGGTAATATGATACGCTTGATTACCAAATCACCAGCCTGATATACCTTTGGCTTAACCTTCTTATTAAAAGCTTTGATCATTCGTTTCTGGTACATCTGGCCGTGACAAACTGCTGCTAACCTTTTCTCATCAATCAAATTTATCTGGTCCAGTCGAGTCTGAATCCACTCATCTTCATCCAAGCCTGCATCCTTCATAATTCTCAAGGATGGAATCTGAACTTCAATGGGCAGAACTGCTTCCATACCATAGACCAAGGAGAATGGGGTTGCCCCTGTCGAAGTACGTATTGTAGTACGATAACCATGAAGAGCAAATGGTAACATCTCATGCCAATCCTTGTAAGTAACAGTCATCTTCTGTACAATCTTCTTAATGTTCTTATTAGCAGCTTCAACTGCCCCATTCATCTTCGGACGATACGGAGAAGAGTTGTGATGCTTAATCTTGAACTGCGTGCAGAGATCAGTGATCATAGTGTTGTTTAGATTAGAGCCATTGTCAGTGATAATCCTTTCAGGGATGCCATACCTACATATGAGATTATTCTTAATGAACCGAGCCACAACATTCTTAGTCACAGATGCATATGAAGCTGCCTCTACCCACTTCGTGAAATAATCAATAGCCACCAGGATGAAACGATGCCCATTGGAAGCAGTAGGCTTAATCTCACCAATCATATCAATGCCCCACATGGCAAAGGGCCAAGGAGCCGTCAACACATTCAATGGTGATGGAGGTACATGAACTTTATCAGCATAGATTTGACATTTGTGACAAGTTCTGGAGTGTTGATAGCAATCAGCTTCCATGGTAGACCAATAGTAACCTGCTCTCAATATCTTCTTTGCCATAGTATGACCACTAGAATGAGTGCCAAAGGTCCCATCATGCATCTCTTCCATAATCTCAGTTGCTTCCTTCTTATCCACACAACGAAGCATAGTTGAATCATGACTGCGCTTGTACAGAATCCCATTACTCAAAAAGAACTTAGCAGAAAACCTTCTCAGGAACTTCCTATCTTTGACGGATGCCCCTTCAGGGAATTCCTGAGCTTCAAGATATCTTTTTACTTCATAGAACCAAGGCTTCTCCTCTGCCCCTTCTGTGTCAATCTCATTGCAGTATGCAGGCTTCTCAAATCTATCAATGGTAATCTTAGGAGCTTCATCATCCCAGCTGATCTCAAACATAGATGCCATGGTGGCTAATGCATCTGCCAACTGATTCTCTCTTCGTGGAATATGTCCAAAGGTAATCTCTTTGAAATGTGGGATCAAAGACAACACATGTTCTCTGTAAGGAATGAGATTATCATGCTTGGTATCCCAATCTCCTTTAATCTGACTCACTACCAGGGCTGAATCTCCATACACATCAAGGAACTGAATCTTCATATCAATAGCAGCTTTCATACCCAGGATACATGCCTCATACTCAGCCATGTTATTGGTACAATGGAAACAAAGTCTGGCAGTAATCGGAGTATGACAACCTTCAGGGGAACTAATCACAACACCAACACCATTACCAAGTGCATTAGAGGCACCATCAAAAACCATAGTCCATCGGGATCCTTGTTCAGGTCCGTCATATTGTCCAGGTTCTTTGGTAACAGTCATAATGTCTTCATCAGGGAACTCAAAATTCATTGACTGGTAATCATCCACTGCTTGATGAGCCAAATGATCAGCAACAACACTCCCCTTAATGGCCTTCTGAGTAGTATATTGTATATCATATTCTGTCAAGATCATTTGCCATCTTGCAATTCTTCCGGAGAGAGCAGGTTTCTCAAATATGTACTTGATTGGATCCATCTTCGAAATCAATAAGGTAGTATGGGTCAACATATACTGTCTTAGTCGGCGAGCAGCCCATGCCAAAGCGCAGCAAGTTTTCTCGAGCAGTGAGTATCTTGTTTCACAGTCGGTAAACTTTTTGCTAAGGTAGTATATTGCCTGCTCTTTTCGACCAGACTCGTCATGTTGCCCCAACACACACCCCATTGAGTTGTCTAACACTGTTAAGTACATAATCAAGGGTCTTCCGTCAACTGGTGGCATCAAAATTGGTGGTTCTAGCAAATATCTCTTGATTTCATCAAAGGCAGTCTGACACTCCTCATTCCATTCCATCACCTGATCTTTCTTCAACAACTTGAAGATTGGCTCACGGATGGTAGTTAACTGGGAAATAAATCTTGCAATGTAGTTTAATCGTCCCAAGAAACCTCTAACCTCCTTCTCAGTACGGGGAGCTGGCATCTCTCGTATAGCTTTCACTTTTGCAGGATCCACTTCAATACCTTTTCCACTGACAATGAAACCCAGGAGCTTTCCAGATCTAACTCCAAAAGTACACTTGTTTGGATTCAACCTCAACCTGTATTTCTTCAACCTCTCAAACAACTTGTGCAGATGATCAAGATGTTGCTCTTCATTCTGAGATCTGGCTATCATATCATCCACATATACTTCTATCTCATGATGAATCATATCATGGAACAAAGCCACCATAGCACGCTGATATGTTGCCCCTGCATTATTTAAACCAAATGGCATCACTTTATAACAAAAAGTGCCCCACTGTGTCACAAATGTTGTCTTCTCCATATCTTCAGGTGCCATCTTGATTTGATTATAACCAGAGAAACCATCCATAAAAGAGAATACCTTATGCTGAGCAGTGTTGTCTACCAGAATATCAATATGAGGGAGTGGAAAGTCATCTTTGGGGCTAGCTTTGTTCAAATCTCTGTAGTCCACACACATACGTACCTTACCATCTTTCTTAGGAACCGGTACCACATTTGCAACCCACTGAGGATAAGAAGTCACTGCTAAGAACCCTGCATTGAATTGTTTCATTACCTCTGCCTTGATCTTTTCTGACATCTCAGGACGCATACGACGAACCTTCTGCTTCTTTGGACGACAATCTTCTTTCACTGGCAAACGGTGAACCACAATGTCTGTATCCAACCCTGGCATATCTTCGTAAGACCAAGCAAAGATCTCCACATAGTCACGTAACATCTGAACCAACCTGCTCTTGACACTGTCCTCTAAATCAGCCCCTACCTTGACCTCTTTTCTGTCTTCCTCAGTTCCCAGATTCACAACTTCGACTGGCTCTTCATGTGGCTGTATAGCTTTCTCTTCTTGTTGTAACAACCTAGCAAGCTCTACAGGTATTTCACAATCGTCCTCATTTCCGTCTTCAGTTTGATAGATCGGATTCTCGAAATTGTAATTGGCAATAGTAGAACTGTTATCAACAGGATCTAGAGTGGATGAGGATCTGCATTTAGTGATGTGGGTGTGTGTAAGAACACATAGCTGATAAAGCAAAAATAAAAGAAAAGAAAGACAAGGAACACAATATTTACGAAAACGAAACGTCCACTGATTTTATTGAATGAAGTATGCAAATGAAATGACAGCCCGTAACAAGCACACCATTGTGCCCCGGGTAAGGCACATGGCTTGAAAGTTTTAATTGTTCAAGAAATTACAAATTTAAAACATAACACAGTAATAGTATTTACTCCTGACTAAAGGAGATAGGGATAACATCTTCAGCTTTCCAATTATTGAGTCCAGCACCCACAGTAGGAAAAATCCATGCATCCAAGTTGTAGTCTTCATCTTGATCTCCCACAGCATTAATCACCCCTTGATTGGTGATACGAGCAGCACGAGCACGACGAACAGCCTTCTGGGACTCTGCAGTGAAACCCAAACCAAACTTGTCAGACTTGTACGGAATATCAGGAAGCTGACCCCAAACAGTACAACCACCTTCATTCACCACAGCTCTAGCATCATTGAGGGAGGCCATTGCCATTGTTGGAGGATTTCTGATGACCACAGGAACCTTCTTCACAGCAGGAGGAGCTACACCATCATTATCAACCCAGGGAATCACTTCAAATGACTGACACGGAGTCTCAATATATTCACCATCTACTTCCAGATACTTGAAAGTATTTACATGGCTGACAAAGTATTCTTCTTCTCCGAAGACAGTAACAACCTTTCCATTCACCGGATATCTCAGCTTTTGGTGCAATGTAGAGGTCACAGCACCTGCCCCATGGATCCAGGGACGACCAAGCAGACAAGAGTATGAAGGACGAATATCCATCACATAGAATGTAGCAGTAAACATCTGAGAGCCAACCTTGATTGGAAGATCAATTTCCCCATGCACTACTCTTCTAGAACCATCAAAAGCCTTCACCACAATATTACTGGGCTTTAACACAGTATCTTCAGGACTTAACTTATTCAGGACTTCCTTAGGCAACACATTCAGGGAGGAACCATTGTCTATCAGTACATGAGACAGGGTAGTGCCCCTGCATTCAATTGAAATATGCAAGGCCCTGTTATGATCCCTCTTGGCAGGGGTCAAGTCAGCATCAGAAAATCCTAACCCATTGTCATAGGTCAGGTGAGCAACACAGTTCTCAAATTGATCAACAGAAATTGCACTGGGCACATGAGCAGACTTCAAAAATTTGATCAAAGACTTGGCATGAGCCTCAGAACACAGCAACAAGGACAACATAGAAATCTTTGAGGGAGTATGCCCCAATTGATCCACAATGTCATAATCACTCTTGCGAATGATTTTCAATACTTCTTCCATCTGCTTAGAGAGATCATCAGCAGCTGGCACATCAGTAGATACAGGCTCAATAACAGGACCTTTGCCCCGAGCATCAGTGGTGGTAGTAGCAGCAGGAGTAACTGCACTCTTAGAAGCAACTGGAGGAGAGAAGACTCTTCCACTACGAGTGATCTTGCTAGATCCAGCAATATTATCAATGTCAGCAGGCACGTCCGGTAAAGGCTCTTGCTTAACACCATGGATGTAAACATCAGACCCATAGTGCCAAGGCACAGCTTTATCAGATGTATAGGGAATAGGACCAGGAGTGGTAATGATCAGAGGAGCCACTCTGGCTTCAGCAACAACTTTCACAGGACCTTCAGCCGTAATCTTGATAGGACCCTGATGAGAGATCTTGATGGGCTTCCTTGCAGTGATTCTTACCGGTACTTTGTCAACCATATCAACCTCTTCAATCTTCTTACCCTGAGTCAGACGATCCACCATATCTTCTACAGATGCTGGTCTTCTTTCAAACACTATGGTATACTTATCCATGAGACGTTGAATACCATCTCTCAAAATGAAGCAACTATCCGGCTTATAGGTACAATACAGACAATCTTCACGACAACCTGGAAAGATCCCAGCTTGTACTAACCTCTTTTTGATAACAGACAATGGTGTGCTCAACTCCATAACTGAATAGACATGCAGACCCTCCTCAATGTCTTCATCAATGGCGTTGACAGTCTTCTCGTGATTTGGCAGTGGTGCTGTAATCACATTCGGTGGATCAAATTCAATTTCTCCAGCATCAATCATATCTTGAATTTTGTTCTTCAAGACCCAGCAGTTATTGGTATCATGTCCTGGACAGTTTGAATGATATGCACATCGTGCATTGGGATTGTACTTGGGAGAGGTAACATTGGGATTCTGAGGAGCCTCCCTCAGAGTAATAAGTTCAGCTTTCAACAAATGTTGCAATGCCTGAGCCATTGACATGTTGATCTTCGTGAACTGTCTTCTAGCCCTCTGTTGGTTGCCCTGAGGCTGCTCTGTTGTTGCAGGAGTTGGATTTGAAATATGAACTGCACTAACAGACTGATGCCTTCTGTTACGATCAGGTTGACCATAAACAGCATTAGATTCCTTTTTCCCAGTGGGAGGCTTCTTTGCAGCACCTGATGAAGAAGCACCCACTTGGATCTTACCATTCTTGATACCATTCTCTACTCGTTCTCCTGTCATGATCAACTCAGTGAAGCCAGATGATGAGCTTCCAATGAGATGACTGTAAAACGGACCATTCAGCGTACACATGAACATATCAACTAGTTCCCTGTCAGTCAAAGGGGGTTGAACTCTTCCAGCCAAGTCTCTCCATTTCTGAGCATACTCCTTAAAACTTTCTTTGGCACCCATAGACATGCTTTGAAGTTGCATGCGAGTGGGGGCTAAGTCAGCATTGTATTGATACTGCTTATAGAAAGCTTCAGCAAGATCATTCCAGTCTCTGATGTTGACACTCTCCAACTGATAATACCACTCCAGCTGAGCTCCAGATAAGCTCTCTTGAAAGAAATGGATCCACAACTTCTTATCAGCAGTGTGAGGTTGAATCCTTCTGACATAAGACCTCAGATGTAGCTTGGGACAAGAGACCCCATCATACATAACAAAAGTAGGAACCTTGAAACCAATGGGTATAACAACCCCAGATATCAAACTCAAATCCTCAAAATCCAGCCCAGATGATTTCTGTAATTCCATAGCATCCATCCTATCCACCAGCCTCTTGAACTTGTCTTCATTAGGCTCATGGTAGTAATTAGCCTCAGAATCAGAGTCCCCCATAGTGTTGTGGAGACTGCCTCCCTCTTTCTCAGATTCTTCAGATTCATAGTCTTCAATCTGTTCCTTAGTCTTGACAGGACCCTTGAACCTTCTTCCCATGTTGAGCAACCCAGCAGACCTTCTAGTCTTCTTAGTCTTCTTGGCCAACAGTGCCTTCAAATCATCTTGCCCCTTGGATAGGTTCAAGATCAGCTCTTGGAACTGTGCATTCTGTGCCTGAAGATCCTTAACTGATTGTTCAAGTGCCATTGCTGAAATAAACAGCGAGAAGATGAGAAACCTGTGCACAATTATAAACCTGTGATGCAATGAAATGATATGGGAATGCATATGCAATGTTTTCAAGGACCGCAGGATTTAAATTTGCTTAAACAAACAAGAAAGTAACTTTTTATTAGTAATAACTTGTTTTGCCTTTTAGGCTTACAAAAAAAATGAAAGTGAAATAAGTACAAAAGATGGGGTTTTAAGTCTCCCATGGACGTTTCCTCTTTGTGTTGAGGTATGAATTGAGGTTTCGTTCCTCGTGAAGTTGCTTTGTTAGTTCTAGGATCCTTGCTTGGCTTGTTTTGTAATGAGCCTCGAAAGTATCCCTTTGCTCCTTCAGTTGGATCCATGATCTCTGCAAGTCTTCCATATCAGTTGGCATGTCTGGGTGAAGGATGGTATAAGCTGTGTCTCCTTCAGCAACAGGTTCCATGGTAACTGGTAGGACGGCAGGATATGGCATCATAAGTGTCTGAGCACGAGATCGTACCCATCTGAGATAAGCCTCCATAGGAATAGTGTACTTAGGCTCCAGTGTCTTGCTGTCAATCCTGTTTACCTTTCCCCAAGCTCGTATGAATCTCTGACGGTAACCCTGAAGATCGTTGTCGTAGTCAAATACAATGCCCTGAATCAACATGTCATGTGGACCATCACTCCGGGCGTAACCAAACTGTCGTAAAGCTAGAGATGGGTTGTAGGTGATGCCTCCTCTTATGCCTAGAAGTGGCACATTAGGAAACTCCCCACAACGGTCAATGATGGTGACATTCTCCATAGATCTGGAGCACCAATGAATGTCTGAGTGAGAAAGTGACATGATCCTCTTGGACCATCTGAACCCTTGCTCATTCTTCATTACTGAGCGAGGAAGGTGAGAAATAAACCACCTAGAAAGCAAAGGTATGCAGCACATCAAAGTTCCTCTTGCCCTTGTAGTACGGGTGTGAAGAGAATGTAGGATGTCTCCAAGCAATGTAGGCACTGGGTTGTGACTCAGGAAAATGTTGATGACATGAACGTCTATGAACTGATCTGGATTGGGGAACAATACTAAGCCATATATCAGCAAGGCTAAGATCTCCTCAAAAGCATCATAGCTCATGGCCTTCAAGAACATTTGAGCCTTATCCATTAGTACCTTGGCAAGAATACCCTTGATTCCACTTCTTGTCTCTAGAACAATGTCAGACTTCTTCAGATGTAGAGCTGCAGCAATAATCTCTGGTTTAAGCTCTTTCTCCAAGCCTGTGAAGGGTCTTTGATCAAGAACAGGTATACCCAGAAGTTTAGAGAACTCCTCCATAGTTGGAACCAGCTGATAGTCAGGGAATGTAAAGCAATGGTGCTTAGGGTCAAAGAACTGAAACAGGACACTCATCATGTCTTCACTGAACCCTGAAGTGACTAGGTCCAATAGGTGACCATGTCTTTTGTTGAACTGGGAATGATCAGACACTTGAGAAACCAACTCTTTAAGCTTGGGAGGTATCCCTACAAAGTTGATCCTGATGGTGTTTCTACGAGCAGAAGCCATGACCTGCAACAAAGAACAAAGATAAATCCCTTGGTCCTTGAAATGGTTAGGGAAAATGATATGCTCATGATGCATGATGATGTCATGATGTTATGCTCAATCACAAACATGTGGCACACACAAACAAGTCACACCATAGCCCTAGGTTTAAAGGCTTGCATGAGGTTTAAGGTAAGTACCCTCCCCTGAAGTTAGATGGTTCATCCTGTCCTACAAAAGTAACCGGGTTCTAAGGGATCTCAATATCATTGATCCTTCACAAGGGTGGTTGATCAGAAGGCAACTTACTTGCCAACCAAAACCCTCCAAGTTTAGAATCTCAATGAGCGTAGTATCGAGTGTCAACCAACTTCAGTCTGCACCAAAGCCGGTTACCTCACTACTTTCTAAAGGCCAAGATGAGTTAACTAGGGTTCTAAAAGTCAGTTAGTGCATTGACAACATATGGCAGCCTCAATATTATCCTCAACTTGACTTAAGGAATATAAGCACCAACCAAGAAGTCGCACTAACTATGGCCACCAGATCAACCGTGTCGATATACGTCGCACAGTTTCCTTGGTCTATTGCCATTTACCTAAGGTACACTAGATCCGGGTTAGGACCTTTCACACATAAGAGCACCCCAACAAGTAATATAAAACAAACAAAGCAAACAATTTAAAGTGATCTTATTTCCTAAGGGTACCCCTCTTAAATAGATCCCCAGCAGAGTCGCCAGTTCTGTAACCCGGTGAACTGACTTTAAACAATGTTGCGGATAGCAAGAGTCGCCACCGACTTTTATTTTATCCATAAGGAAAGGTTATAAAAGAACAGGAAAGACCTTAGAGAATATTTTGGGTCCGGGGGGTAGGTTATGAAAAGGGAAGGTGTTAGCACCCTTTTCATCCATGGTTATCCATGGGCTCTTAGATACTTAAGCTCACTTTAGATTGTTTTTGAAAGTGTAGTGTGTGAATAAGAAAATTTTCAGAATAGTTAATAAATAATCCATGTAAGGATGTGTTAAAAACATGTTTGAAAATTTGTTTGAAAATGTTTAAGTGTTTGGAAAATTTTTAAATTGAGCAAGTACCTAAGAGTAACCTACCCTAATGTTTAAGGTCTTTCTTATTCTTTATCCTTTCCTTAGTAAGACTATCCCTACTATAATGGAGTAGGTAGTCCTTACTTTGGATGTTAAGGGACATGTATGGGACAATTAGATTTTGAAGGCAATGGTGGGGTGTAATAAGCACATATAAGGGACCATCATCATTTTTCGAAAGGGACTCGATCCGTAAAGGCAACCATAAAGGGACTTTGATGATTTTATTTCGAGGGACTTGCTTTATACACCCCACTTAACCATTATTCGTAGGCAACGAGAGGGATATCCTTAGAAAGTGAGACGGCGATTAAAATCGACTTACGTGTGTGAAGTGTTTAATTTAATTATCTTTATTTAAAAGTGATCTAAATTTATTTTAATATTACATACATGTTGTTACACTCCCTAATTACTAACCACAACAATAATAATTAAATAATTACAATTTTACATCCAGGAACAATTACATAATAATTATAAAATAAATGGCAAATAAATAAATATAATAGCGAAATATAAATAATAAATAAATAAATAAACAAATTATAATCAGGGGTTAGTAGCAATAATAATAATAATAAGTTAGAAATAATAAACGAGGTTAGAAATATAAAAATAATAATAATATGGTTAGTAAATAAGAATAAAAGTAATTAGAGTAAACAAAATAAAAATATAATATAATAATACATAATAATTTAGTTAGTAACAATAAACAAAATTAATTAACAATTTTTAATATGAACAATTATACTTAGAAAACAAATATTAACGAACAATTATTTTTTTAAGTTTTAAATTATTAAATTATTCTTTTAAATATAATATGACTACAAAATTTAATTATTATTAATATTATACATATCTTAAGAAAAAAGTAAATTTTTTTTAATATCATATATAAAATTAATCATGTTTATAAATTTTAATCCTATTAATTATTATACTTACAAATTTTTAAACCAAACATAAAAATATAACTATTATGAATTAAATTGTTTTTAAACATTAAAAGAAAAATAATTTGAATTATAAATATACTTACAAAATTTATAAGGATTATAATAAATATATATACATAATAATTATATTAGGAATTAAAAAAAAAAAAAAAAAAAAAAAAAGAATTTAATTTTATTTAGAAAAATATTTTAGGATTGGAAAACTAGGGTTTTATATTTTTTTAGGTTTTTTAGAAATAGGGTTTTATAAAATTAGGGTTTATCTAATTACCTATTTTATTTACAAACATATGTACAAAAAATTTTTTTAATTAATAAAATAATGACATGTTAACAAATTATTATTTTTTAGTAAAAGAAATAAATATAAGTTTAATCTAATGTAAATATATTATTTTTGAATTTTAGGGATTTTTCTTGAAATTAAAATATTAATTAAAGAATAATAAGAAAAAAGAAGAAAATAGAAAGAAAAAGAAAAGGGAACCTGCTGGGATTTGATCCCAAGACCTCAGGTTTGCAAACAACATCCAGAACCACTAAGCCATCCATACGCAGGTGAAAGTAGAATGAGAATGGTTGGTTTTGTTCTTTGTCTTTGATAAATCCAGAAAAATATGAAAAAAACAAAAGGCCTGGGGTGGTGTTGAACCCAGGACCTTATGGATATGCATACGCGCGTCTTACCGCCTGGCTGGGAGAGCCTTCCTGTCAACCTGTTGGCCTTGATTCATTATATTTTATGCCTTCCATGATCCTGAAAAATAAACAAAAAATATGGCCCCAGCATGATTCGAGCCATGGACCTCTCACCAAATACATACGCCTCCTTTCCACTGGGCTACTACTGCCTTGATGATATCAACTTATATTAATATAATAAAATTATTAAACAATTTTTCAAATATCAGAATGCGCGCCATAGGACTTCTTCTTCTCCAATTTACCTGCGATTTTTGCTATGAATTTACATATGAACTTTCCTGCGAGTTCTTCCTGTTCTTCAACCTGCGAAAACGAAACATGGACAAAACAGTTCCGATTTATGAAATTGATTAACATTTTATGATCCATACAGTCCACACAACATCTCTACGTTCTCCAAATCCATTTATATTTGGTGAATTGATGAACCCTAATTTGGAGGTTCAAACCCTAACCATGGCCGTTTCTGTTTCAAGCTCTCATCCTTCAATCAAACTATCCAGAATCATTCTAGGGATCAAAATAAACACAAATCAATCATCAAAAACAGTTCATAATACATATATTGATGGATTCGAAAAAAATTATTTTAAGACAAAGATGAGTTCGGGTTGATCAACAGGAGGCATATGTGATGCATATGATGGATGTTTCACCATTAGAGAAGTCTCATGAAGCTTGCTATGTACTTATTTTACCTTCAAATGCTTCAAATCCAAAAATCCGAATGTCCCTTATGGAGAGATTTTTTGTGTTTTTGTTCTTACCTCTTGGCTGCTCAAATTCGTGTATGAGGCTAGGGTTTCACTTAGTATATATGTGTGATGGATTTAGGTCAGAAACATTGATGTCTTGTGTGGATATTTGATCCAAAAATTATTCAAAAAGATCCTTGTGTAAATTTCAAATATTTGATCATAAGGCCTTGCTATTTTGGGAGGGATCTCATGATTTCCTTCTCCTTTGACTCCAATCTATAATTATGAATTTTTAGGAACAAAATCTTCACCCAAAAATAACTTTTCATATTTTTTATTTATTTAAAATGATTTTTAGGAGTTAAATCAATAATAAATAAATAAAAAATAATAAAAATGATGATTTTTGTTCAATTGGGTCGTGCACCATATTAGGAGATGGATTGGGTCATGAATTAGGCAGCCCATTTGGAAAGAAATACTTTTAAGCCTCCATTTTCAACATAATCCATCCTAAAATTGTCCAACTTTGCAAGGGCACATCTCCCTCAATTTTAAAGGTATGAGGGTGTTCTTGGACTTTTTGGAAAGCTTGAAGAGTCCTCTAAACAACCCCATTGGTTTCAGGTCCATATCATTTACCAATCTCAAGTTATGCCCTCTTGAAGTTGTTGACTTTTTGTTGACTTTTGAAATGACCTATAATGTCTTAGATCATATCTTTCAAATGAAGCATTTTTGGGCTTAACCTTCAACATAAAAGTTGTAGAGAATTCAATTTCCTTCAAAATGAGCTTTGGATGGAGACTTGGTGATGAAGTATGTGAAAGTTATGCCTGGTCAAAGTTCAGTTGACTTTTACTGAGGAAACCCTAATTTAGAAACTCCTGATTATTGATGATCTGGAATCTCCTTGATGAATCATGATCAACCCTTGATCAAATGATGAATTTTACTTCATATACTTGATGTTGGCAAAAAATCATGAAGTTTGACTTTGGTTTGACCACAGTTGACCTCAGTTTGACTTTTTAACTGCATTGACTGATTTTGACTTATCTGATCATCTGACTGAGCAAACTTTTGAGAAAAGTCTTAAAACTTGACATGGGGGTTCTTATACACATATAAGATGTTATGAAACTCACTTGAGGTATTGGAAGTCCATTTAGCCTGATTAAAGTCAAAACCCTAGTTATGGATGCCCTGCTTAGGAGGTGCATTGTCTGAGGGAATTGTCAACTTCTTGGACCAATTGTGAACTTTGTGAATCTTGTGAATCTTCATAAGATGTCTTATGATACTCATGGGAAGTATTGTGAAGCTTGTGAATCTTGTGAACCTCATGAAGTGGCTTTGTAGACCTCATGACCCTCAAGAAAGCTTTGTAATCATTGTGGAACTTGTGAACCTTGTGAACCTTCATAAGATGTCTTATGATACTCATGGGAAGTATTGTGAAGCTTGTGAATCTTGTGAACCTCATGAAGTGGCTTTGTAGACCTCATGACCCTCAAGAAAGCTTTGTAATCATTGTGGAACTTGTGAACCTTGTGAACCTTCAAGAAGTGACTTGTGGACTTCATGAACTTCATGAAAGGTCTTGTAAATGTTGAGAAGCTTGTGAACCTTGTGAACCTTCAAGAAGTGACTTGTAGACTTCATGAACTTCATGAAAGGTATGGAAAGCATTGAAGGACTTGTGAACCTTGTGAACCTTCAAGAAGTGACTTGTGGACTTCATGAACTTCATGAAAGGTCTTGCAAGTGTTGGAGAACTTGTGAACCTTGTGAACTTTCTTAGAACACAAAGTCTTGTATTGTGAGGGCAAATTTTGGGGTGCAACACACCCCAGTAAACACAAATCAAACAAGCGCTAGGAGGAACCCACAAAAAGAAACAGAAGCCCTGGTTACAGTATAAGGGTCCCCAGCAGAGTCGCCAAGCTGTCGCTCCCAAAAGATGAGACTGGCTCAAATAAGGTACAGACGCGAACGGTCGGCGAAAGGATGAAATGAAAAGAGTCGCCAGCTAGGCATTTTTATCCCGAAGGAAAGGTAATGCTGCATAGACCTAGAAAGATACGGATAAGACGGTTGCGAACCAGAGAGACTGAGAAAGGGGGTTGGTTACAACCTGGGAAGGTATTAGCACCCAGATTGTCCGTCGTACTCGACGGGATCCACGCTTAAAAGATTTGTGTTTCAAAGGGGTAGTGTCAGTGCAATTTGTGTACAAAAGAGCTGAAACAGGATGTACAGGTGTCTGTGTGAAAGAAATAAAGTGTATAAATGTACAGTGTCAGTGTAGGAATGAGATGCCCAAGGTCATGAGGCTAAAAGAATAATGCTGGAAGGAGGGGGGATGTACAGAGACTTTTGTTCGATAACTGTTAAGTTATGCCTACGTATCCTCTCGTACAATGAGGAAGTCAGAACACCGTAGTTCGACCCAAAGAGACTGAAAGATGAATTGACTTGTGAACTGCTTGCTTGCCTATGCCCAAGTGTATGACCTGTCTGGCTCAGGTGCTAACTGTCTTGCATTAGACGGAAGAAGCAAGCTCTCGCTTATGAGTGAATGAGATGAGAAAAGAATCCCGGAGGAAACGATTATTGCTTGTTTTTGTGTTTTTAGTCTTTTATTGCTTTTGAAAGTTTGTCATAAGTTAATGAGCTCAAGCCTAAACCAATGGGTTAGTAAACTCATCACATCTTCCCTCTGATTAGGGGTAATGAGAATACCTTAAGTGTGAAGTCAGCTTCTCACACCTAATCACCTTTGGTGTAGGATTAAGATCATTAACCTACTTGTGATTATTTAGATGTTTTTGTGGTTTTTGTTTAGTGTTAAGTAATGAGATTAAGCCATAATCAGGGATTAAACAGACTCATTACACCATCCTAATAGAAGGATAATAGATGAGAGTGTTTAAGCTGAGGAAAGCTCCTCAACTTAATCCATGATTAGGGATTAACCTCATGACAAAACAAAGCCTTTATTAAGTGGATTTTAAATAATGATATGATTAAGAAATGAGTTTTATGATTTGTAAGACAACTTGAGGGGGACTTGTCCATTAACACTAGGGTTAGTCCTTCTTAACCAACTAAGGAAGAATTAGAACCCTAATGTAAGGCCCAAGTTACAAGCTTGATGTCTTGATGGTTATTAGATGGATTGATTAAAGGATTTAAACACATTAAGGGTTTAACACTTAGGATTAAAGTTATACACTCCATCCTAATAGAAGGATGCAGGCATAAGCTTAATCACAAAGCCTTAAAACCTTTAGGGTTTAGTCCCTGATTATGAGATGAGAAGAGAAGACTCAATGAGACACAAAGGTAAAACTAAGTGGGGGGAACTAATCAAAACCCTAATCATTGTCATGCTTGGTTGTTCCTAAGGTTTGTGAGGTTTACAAGAAAGATCTTCAGAGAAAACACCAGGAAGCAGATGAAAGGAGCAAAGAGAAGCAAAGTAACTTGCTTCATTTAAGAAGACAAGTCACTTGAAGAAAGAAAGTAAGAAGAGCAAGAATGAGCAAGCTCAATCTCAAGCACAAGACAAAATGCAGCAATGATGCATAAGAGGAGATGAAAAGAAATTGTGAGAAGTGAAGGCAAATTCACTTCTCAAAGTAACTTACCACCTGAAAGATTAGTGAAAGAAATGCAAAGCAACACAAAATGAGATGAAATGACATGATGCAAACCAAAACCAGAAGCATGAGTGTGATTATAATGATGCTATGAGATGATGCAAACATGAAACAAGGCATGAGGATGTTCATACAAACATGTGGATGCAAGAGAAGCATGCTTAGAATCATGAACATACATGAAAAGTTATCAAATGCAAATGACATACAACATGGCAAATGAAAGATGCAATGATCAAACATGATTCTAACATGTCCTAAGATGTATTATGAATCAAATGGATGCACAACATGTCATGGTAAGTCATGGTATGCAAGCAAATGGAAGATGGATGCAAATGAAAGCCCAAATTAGGGTTTAGGATCAATGCACAAAACAAAAATCAAAACCAGAAGCAAACATCATGATAAAAAATTGAAAATGCATTCAAAGGAACCCTAACCCCATACAAACTCACTGTCCAAAGGAGGGGTTCTAACTCTTAACCTAATGAGGGTTATGAATTTCTCAAGATTGTTAGGGTTTTAAGATACCTTGTCAAGAAAAATGCCAAACAAATAGGAAATGCAAGATTAATTCATGCCAATTTAATCCTAGAAACTACATGTTATACAAGATGCAATGCAAAAAGAATCAAAGTCCAACTCTTAAAGGCTAGGCAGAAATGAATTTTTGAATATTGGATCAAAATAATGCCTTAAAATGAAATTAATTCCATGGAAAATTGTCAAAAGACATCAAGATCAAAAAAGAAATTTGGTTTGAGAGTTGGACAATGTTTCTAAATGATTTTAAATATTTCATGAATTTTTTTGTGATTTTTAAATACTTAAAAGTATTTTTAATTAATTAATTCTCATTAATTAATTAAAAATAAACTTTTAAATGATTTAAAAATAAATTTTAATGCAAAAAATAAAAATAAAAATGTTTTTGGTTTCTGAAAATTAATAAAAGCTTGAATAAAAATTTTCAGAATTTTTCAATGATTTTTACTATTTTAAATAAAATGTAGAAAACAAATGAAATAAAAAAGAAAATAAAATGAATTAAATGAAAAGTATGCACATCTAAAGGTCTGGATTCAAACTCAGGAAGGAGGGAAAAACTGCGCGCCAGATCCAAGGGTTGACATTCAAACTGGCTAATATTGATTAATTAATTTAATTAAGTGAGATTAGGGCTAAGTGGCAAATCTGGACCACACACGCGCGCGGGAAGTTGACTAAGTCAACCAGATCAACGCTCCACATTCAAACTCTCATAATTACACAGATTAACCCTAATTAATTTCAGGTGGCCGGAGAAGACTTCCGGTCGTCTTCTCCGGCCAGACCCTCACCTGAAAGTTGCTAACTTTCTCAAAACGTCATGAAAATGAAATCTAATTGCCCAGAATTCATCCCCACTCAACACTGAATCAAAACCCCCAAACAAAAATCATTTTTCCATCATTAATCATGCAAATCGAAGCAAAACACATTTAGGGCAGAAAATTTTCAGAGCAATCATACATACTGGTTTCTCAACCATTTTCAAAAATAATCATATCCCTATGACCAGGGGAGCACATAGAATCATTTAAGAACTTAGAATGGAGTTTCTGGAAAAAAGTTTGAGATGGCTACCTGAGATGGAAACTCCTGGTCCTGAGCTTTCTGGCCTTTCCCTTGCTGCAAGTCCACTCCTTTGAACCCCCTGATGATGAAATGAGGCTTAGAAAGCTTTGAAGATGGCTGGTTTGTGAGATGGCAGAAGTTCTGTTCAAGGGAGGGTGGTGATCGTGTTTTTGTTTCAGTGACTTTCAGGCTATGGTGATGAGTGGTTTTTGATCAGTGAAGCATGCTGAGTTTGTTTGTGAAGTTTGTTTGTGTGTTTGCAGCTTGTGTGATGAGTTTCGAAGAGTTTTGCAAATGGGGTGGAAAATGAGAGTGCTGTGTTCTTGGTGCTTTCAGGCTTGTGTCTTGAGTGAAATGGCTTGCTTTTGGTTTGTATAAACAAGTGTGATAGGTCAGATGAGTTGATGTGTACTGCTGTGATTGGTATGGCTCAAGTTGCCAAAATGTCAAATTTGTGTAAGAGAGGTATGGGTTCCTAGCTATCCAAGGACAAATGGGGTGTCCTGCGCAGCAAGAAGTGTGGAGAGCCCTAGGATTGATTATGAAGTCAGCAAGCAAGTGGATTAATCCTTGAGTGAGGTTTTGCAACTTGCTCCATTCTTGGCTCTTTTGAAATTTCTTGTTCCACAAGTCACAAAAATGATCAAACTCTTGGTGAATTCTGATCTTTAGGCATTGGCTTATGTTTGTATGATGATTAGAAGTCCATTTGGTAGCACAATTTGCTTTGGCAAGTGATTTTGCAACTTTGCCTCCTTGGTAGAAAACTTCAAATTTTGTGATTTTGGCCAACTTTGACAAGCCATAACTTTTGATCCAAAATGAATTAGGTCAAGTTCTTGTACTTTTTGAAAAGGGAATGATCCATTCTACAACTTTCATGACCAAAGTTTTTCCATTTGAAGCATTTTTGAATCAAAAAGCAAGGGTTGAAAAAGTTTCCCAAAATGGCAATTTCATTATAAGTCAACTTTCCCCAAAAGTCAACTTTGCAAGTGACTTGAAATTCTTCAATTTTGTGAACTTTCAACATCTTCTATGATCAAATAAAGATCATACACAATCAAAATGATGAAGAACACCCTTTGGTTGGGTCACTGGGGGCCTCAGATGCCCTGATTTTACACTGACTTGCTCAAAAAGTCAACTCTTGATCAGATGACTTCCCCATTGAATTTCTTCATGAAAATTGATATGCATGCTCCCTATACCATATAGAGACCAATAGAAACAAGAACGACCAAAAAATTTGGAGTTATGGCCTCTGAAACCAAAACCCTAATTCTAGGTCATCTGTGCAGTTAAACCTGGCTCTGCTTCCATGCCATTCTCAGTTCTTGTGATTCTTGACATTCTTGACTTTGAGGGGATATAATATGATGCTTGAACATACATGGACCCCTTTGAAGTGATTGATGACCTTTGGAGTGGCTCAAGAAGCTCTTGGATTGCTCAGATCACAAACCCTAGATGCAAATGACTTTGAACCAATGCAATGAATCAAAAATGTGATATGAGATGCTATGATTGAGTTTATGCATATGAGGAGATCACAAGCCATGGTTTGAATGGGTGAGGGAAAATTTGGGGTGTTTACAGGAGGACAGAAAGTGGAAAATAAGACAGTAACCATGGACCCGGCTGTGGTGAATGTTGGGGGAAGTGGAGGTTTCACGAGGAGTGGTCGCTTATTCGCTCCCCAGACTTTGAGAGGAGACACTGATGCTGAGGCTTCTGCTAAAGCCAAAGGGAAGCAAATAGCAACTGACGATAATGCCACTCCCGCTACTGGTCAAAGTACTTTCGAGAAGGAAATGGAGGAGTTCATGAGGATTATTAAGAGGAGCGACTACAAGGTAGTCGAGCAGCTAAATCAAACTCCCTCCAAAATCTCTATCTTGTCGCTGCTAATGTGCTCACCAGCTCATAGAGAAGCCCTTTTGAAGGTGTTGCAGATGGCGTATGTTCCTCAGGAGATTACCGTGAATCAGTTAGAAGTTGTGGTGGGAAGTGTAAATGCGAGCCATGGTCTGGGCTTTACTGATAGAGACCTTACTACCGAAGGGAGGAATCATAACAAGGCTCTCCACATCACAATTGAATGCAAAGGGGCTGTGCTGTCTCATGTCCTGGTTGATACTGGGTCATCTCTTAATGTCTTGCCAAAGAAGGTGTTAATGAAACTCAATGTGGAAGGGGTTGTTTTGAGGCCAAGTGATTTGGTGGTAAAGGCTTTCGACGGTTCTCAGAGGTCTGTCTTTGGAGAGGTTGAGTTGTCAATCAAGGTTGGGTCGCAAGTGTTTAAGAGCACGTTCTACGTGATGGACATCCAACCTGCTTATAGCTGTCTGCTTGGTCGACCCTGGATTCATGCCGCAGGGGCTGTGACGTCAACCTTGCACCAGAAGCTCAAGTACGTAGCGGATGGTCAAGTTGTGACTGTGTGCGGTGAAGAGGACATATTTGTGAGCCATTTATCTACATTCAAATATGTGGATATGGATGGTGAAATTCATGAAACCCTGTGTCAGGCATTCGAAGCAGTGAATGTTAGTTCCTTGTCTCCTCTGAGTAGGGCTGAAGATAAAGAAGGTACGTCTATTACCTCCTACAAGCAGGCCAAGGAGGTTGTGCAATCAGGCAGTGCCCAAGGCTGGGGCAGACTACTGGAGCTGGAAAAGAAGGAAGACAAGTTTGGGCTTGGGTATCAGCTTGATGGGCTCGTCCATTCATCAGACAACAAGACCATTACCTTTACTAGTGCCGGGTTGCTGGACCGCAACCATATCTGTGCTACCAGTGAAGACGGAGATAGCGAGTGCAATCTGGATAATTGGATCCGCCCGTGTGCACCGGGAGAGGAGCTGCCTAATTGGTCTACGAAAGACATCGTCGAAGTCACCTGGATCGCAAAGTAATTGTTTATTTGTCATTTTTCTACATACTGCATGTCAAATCCTGTACTCTGCCCAAGGTACAAGGATCCATTGTATGGGCCTCCATGTTTTGAAAGCATTTATTTGTCATAAATAAAGGACATTTTCAATTAGATCGTTCCTTTTCTTTCAATTTTAATTTCTAATTTTTTGCACAAATAAAGAAAATGGCAATGTGTTTTTCTTTCTTGCTTTTGGTGTGCATTTTCTCTAAACAGATTCTGAATGAGCACATCACTTGTGCAGTGTCGATCAACCGGATTCCATTGACAACTCTCCTGCTATGACTGAGCATAACTTCGACAATCCAATCTACCAATCTGATGAAGAGGTTGAGGAAGATTATGAACTCCCTAAAGAGCTGGTCAGGTTGTTGAAGCAAGAGGAAAGAGCTATTCAGCCTCATCAGGAGGAAATCGAGGTTATCAACATCGGCACAGAAGAGGATAAGAAGGAAATCAAGATAGGTGCTAGCCTGCAGACTAAAGTTAAGAAGGGGTTGATTGAAATGTTGCGTGAATATGTTGACATCTTTGCCTGGTCATATCAGGACATGCCAGGGTTGGATACAGACATAGTTATGCATCGACTACCGTTAAAAGAAGATTGTCCTCCTGTTAAGCAAAAACTGAGAAGAACTCGCCCTGACATGGCGATGAAGATCAAAGAGGAGGTACAGAAACAGTGGGACGCCGGGTTCCTTGCCGTGACTAGTTACCTACCTTGGGTAGCTAACATTGTTCCAGTGCCAAAGAAAGATGGCAAGGTGAGGATGTGTGTAGATTACCGGGACCTGAACAGAGCCAGCCCGAAAGATGATTTCCCTTTACCTCACATTGATGTATTGGTCGACAATACGGCTCAATTCTCGGTGTTCTCCTTCATGGATGGATTTTCAGGATACAATCAGATCAAAATGTCACCTGAAGACATGGAGAAGACAACTTTCATCACACCCTGGGGCACATTCTGTTATAAGGTTATGTCATTCAGCCTGAAGAATGCTGGTGCTACCTATCAACGGGCTATGGTAACATTATTCCATGACATGATCCATAAAGAAATTGAATGTTATGTGGATGACATGATTGCCAAGTCCCTCACAGAAGAAGACCACCTGGTAAATCTGTTGAAGTTATTCAAGCGTCTGAGGAAGTACCAATTGAAGTTAAACCCCAACAAATGCACATTCGGGGTACGATCTGGTAAGCTGTTGGGATTTATTGTAAGTGAGAAAGGGATTGAATTTGACCCTGACAAAGTTAAAGCCATTCAAGAAATGCCTGCACCAAAAACTGAGAAAGAAGTTCGAGGGTTCCTAGGTAGATTGAACTACATTTCAAGGTTCATATCTCATCTTACAGCAAGCTGCGAGCCCTTGTTCAAGCTATTAAGAAAAGAACAAACGGTCAGGTGGAATGAAGACTGCCAGAGGGCTTTTGACAAAATCAAGGAATACTTACAGGAGCCTCCGATCCTTATGCCTCCAGTGGAAGGAAGACCTCTGATCATGTACTTGATAGTATTAGAAAAGTCAATAGGGTGTGGGTTGGGCCAGCATGACGAGTCTGGTCGAAAAGAGTATGTAATATACTACCTAAGCAAAAAAGTTTACCGACTGTGAACAACGTTATTCACTGCTCGAGAAAACTTGATGTGCTTTAGCGTGGGCTGCTCGCCGACTAAGGCAGTATATGTTGACCCACACTACCTTGTTGATCTCCAAGATGGATCCAGTCAAGTATATATTTGAGAGGCCAGCACTTACCGGACGGGTTGCAAGATGGCAAATGATTCTCACAGAATATGACATTCAGTACACATCCCAAAAAGCTATCAAAGGCAGTGTATTGTCTGATTATCTCGCTGAGCAACCCATTGATGATTACCAGCCTATGAGATTTGACTTCCCTGATGAAGACATCATGTTCATAAAAGCAAAAGATCGTGAAGAGCCTATTCACACTGAAGGGCCTGACCCAGAGGAAGAATGGACTATGATGTTTGATGGGGCTGTTAATATGAATGGTCGTGGTGTTGGTGCAGTACTCATTACACCTAAGGGAGTTCACATGCCTTTCTCGGCAAAACTCACCTTTAACTGCACTAACAACGAAGCTGAATACGAAGCTTGTATTATGGGTCTTGAGGAAGCCATTGACCTCAGGATCAAGACTTTGACTGTGTTCGGAGATTCAGCTCTGGTAATTAATCAAACCAACGGCAAATGGTACACGCACCAAGATCATCTGATACCTTATCGGGACTACACAAGGAGGTTGTTGACTTTCTTCACAACAGTCAAGCTTGAGTATATCCCTCGAGACGAAAATCAGTTTGCAGATGCCTTGGCTACCATTTCATCCATGATCAAAGTTCAAGCTGCCAACTTTGTGCCTCAAATTGCAGTATCCCGACTTGACAGGCCAGCATATGTGTTCTCAGCGGACATTGTCAAAGATGATAAGCCCTGGTACCATGATATCAAATGCTTCTTGGAGGATCAAACATACCCACCTGGGGCATCTTCCAATGATAAGAAGACATTAAGAAGGCTAGCTGGTAGTTTCTTCCTGAACACTGATGGTTCCCTGTATAAGAGAAACTTTGATATGATACTTCTCAGATGCGTTGATAGGGCAGAAGCAGACTTGCTGATGCACGAGGTGCACGAAGGATCCTTTGGTACCCATGCTGGAGGGCATGCCATGTCTAAAAAGTTGCTAAGATCGGGCTATTACTGGATCACAATGGATGCAGACTGTTGTGCCTATGCCAGAAAATGTCATAAATGCCAGATTTATGCGGATAAAATGCATGTGCCTCCAAATCCTCTGAATGTGATGTCTTCACCCTGGCCCTTTGCCATGTGGGGCATTGATATGATTGGCAAGATTGAACCAACGACGTCAAACGGACATCGCTTCATCTTGGTCGCGATTGATTACTTCACCAAATGGGTAGAAGCTGCGTCTTATGCCAATGTTACTCGCCTGGTGGTAGCAAAGTTCCTGAAAAGAGATATCATATGCAGATATGGAGTGCCCGAGCGAATCATTACTGATAATGGTTCTAATATGAACAATAAGATGATGGCAGAACTGTGCCGGGACTTCAAAATCCAACATCACAATTCCTCTCCTTACCGACCAAAGATGAATGGTGCGGTAGAGGCAGCTAACAAGAATATCAAGAGGATTGTACAAAAAATGGTCATCACCTACAAAGATTGGCATGAGATGCTACCGTTTGCGTTACATGGGTACCGAACGTCAGTCAGGACGTCAACTGGGGCAACCCCTTTCTCTTTAGTCTACGGCATGGAGGCAGTCTTGCCTGTTGAAGTAGAAATCCCTTCACTGCGGGTGTTGATGGATGTCAAGCTTGATGAGGCTGAATGGGTACGTGCTCGATACGATCAATTATGCCTGATTGAGGAAAAGAGATTAGCAGCTATCTGTCATAGCCAACTTTATCAAAGGAGAATGAAGCGGGCCTTCGATCAACGAGTACGTACTCGGGAGTACCAAGTAGGTGAGCTTGTACTCAAGAGGATCATTCCTCCCAGTTCAGATCACAGGGGCAAGTGGACCCCAAATTATGAAGGACCATTCATAGTGAAGAAAGTATTCTCAGGAGGAGCACTGATGCTCACCACTATGGATGGCGAAGACTTCCAATACCCTGTTAACTCGGACGCAGTTAAAAAATACTTCGCATAAAAGACCCACTGGACACAAAAACAGAATTATGGTCCAGGCAAAAAAGGGCATCCCGACGAGCTAAAAACAGAATAAAAGCTCGGGCAAAAATTAGGGAAAAATAAAAAAAAATGTGTACACCCGCTGAGTTGAAAAGCCACATCGGACAACTCAAGCAAAAAAGGGTAGCCCGGTGGATTGAAAACCCGAAAGGGCGATCCACGCAAAATCAGGGAATAAGCGAACAACTGCGCCCCGGTTTATCTGAACCACATCACCGCTTCAAACAAATTGACCATATCAGAAGGGTAGAGATCAGCCCCCTCATTCTCTTCAGAAGGCCGAAGACGGAACGGAAAGTCTTGAGGATATGCCAGTCATAGCAGGAAGGAAACTCTTTGGAATGCCGTGCCATTGCCATTAGGATAGTTTCTTTTCTCAATTTTACAGTAGCTACCTCTTTCCAGGTGGTTACTTCCGGATGTAAAATTTTGCCTATTCAGGGGCCAATCAATAAAAAGAATATTCAGTCAAACACCGTGTTATGTTTATTTTGTTTACAAAAATGTCCTGAATTTTTGAAAAATAACATTGCATGCGAAACATGTTGCTTTTCAAACTGATAAAAATGACATTGCAGAGACACTTAACATCGCTTTGAGTGTCAGGTGACGGCAGATGAATAGATCAGGCCATACCAATCTTGGTGCATATGTGTGTATTCTGTTATTGTAGGATTTGCAGGTTATCACTGTATCCCCAAGCAGCAGAGGGTTATTCTCCAAGTAGAGGTATTCCCCCGGCAGAGCGCCTGTTTACAAGTGACTTATTCTCAACAGGTATCTGAACACCTGCACTCCCCAGAGGTCGAGTCAATCCCCAGCAGGAGTCAGTAGAAGTCTCCCATCCTCAGTGGAGTTGTCAGAAGTTTATTATCCGCAACAAAATCGCTAGAAGTTCTCCTTGCCCAGCAGAATTGCAGGTAACTTCATTTCCCCACAGAGTCATCGGGATTCTCATTCCCAAGGGATTTCCCCAGCAGAGCAAGAAGAAATTCTCCCCAATGGAGTCAGAGCAGGGTGATCAGATCCTCAGCAGATGTTCAAAGCAGTTAAACGAAGTATATCTCACGCAGAGTCGTCTTTCCTCCAGTGAAAACCTCTCCAACAAGCATCAGGTTGCCAATACTTCGTTCCCATCAGAGTTAAAAGCTTTGAGTCCCCAGCAGGATGCCGGAATCTTCTCCCACAGGTCGCCAGGACTTCATTCCCTAGCCAGAGTGGAGTTGTCTACTTCCCCAACATAATCAACCTTTGTCTGTGTTGATACTTATTCAGTGTCCGTTTGCACTCTTAGACACTTATCTGATGATTCAGTTTGCTCATCCGCAGTCTCCAGAAGAATTAGCACCTTGTGGCACTTGTCTGTGCACTTTCCCCAGTGGAGTCTATGTCTACTAGCACTCGTCTGTGCTCGCATCTTTATTTGATGCTCATCCTCTTTCAGCACTCGTCTGTGCCTTTTCCTCAGCAGATTCCTCTTTATTTGAGGTATTCCTCAGCACTCGTCCGTGCTAGCATCTTTATTTGATGCTCATCCTCTTTCAACACTCGTCCATGCCTTTTCCTCAGCAGATCCCTCTTTATTTGAAGTATTCCTCAGCACTCATCCGTGCTAACATCTTTATTTGATGACCGTTCGCAGCTCTCGGCACTCGTCCGTGCTTATTATTTCTTTGAAGTTTTTCCCCAGTGAAGTTTCCTGTACTCGTCTGTGTGCGCATCTTCATTTGGTGCTCGTCCGCATCCCTGCAGCACTCGTCCGTGCATTTTTCGATTCCTCTTTATTTGAGGCATATCCCCAAGAAAGTCGCCAGTACTCGTCCGTACTCGCATCTTTATTTGATGCTCGACCTCATCTCTTAGCACTCGTCCGTGCCTATTACTTATCTAGTGCTCGTCTGCACACCCCGACACTCGTTCGTGTTTGGTATTTTCTTTTGAAGATCGTCTGAAATAAGCTGATACTCGTCCGTATCATTATCAGAAGCACTCGTCCGTGTTTCTTGGATCATCGTCCGGTACTCGTCCGTATCGTCGACTTATGACACTCGTCCGTGTTTCTTTGATGATCATTCCAATGCTCGTCCGCATTGAAGAGGTTGAAAATCCTGACGGTGGGATTAAAGCGTCAAAACAATTACCGGAACCTGCGTAAGGGTTATCCGAAGAAGACTCGTTCGTCTTATTCCACTTATCTGCGTAAGAATTCGTGAAGAGGTTGAAAACCCTGACGGTGGGATTAAAACGTCAAAACCATTTCCGGAACCTGCGTAAGGGTTATCCGAAGAAGACTCGTCCGTCTTATTCCACTTATCTGCGTAAGGATTCGTGAAGAGGATTCGTCCATCCTAGTTGCATGCCTATCCCACAGACTTATATGCATTACCGGAACCTGCGTAAGGGTTATCCGAAGAAGACTCGTCCGTCTTATTCCACTTATCTGCGTAAGGATTCGTGAAGAGGATTCGTCCATCCTAGTTGCATGTATATCCCACAGACTTATATGCATTCCCGGAACCTGTGTAAGGGTTATCCGAAGAAGACTCGTCCGTCTTATTCCACTTATCTGCGTAAGGATTAGTGAAGGATATTCGTCTATCTCAGGTTACTTTGAAGATTCTTAAGGACTCGTCCGCTCTCTGCACCTGGCGTCACAGGTCACAGGAATATTCGTCCGTTTCATGTTTTATCAGAACCTTTGGTTTCGTTGGAAGGAGCTCGTCTGCTCATCTCTCAGCTCAGTGGCAATGTCATTGGATTGGGTTTATTTCCCATTTCTTGTTTTCTGCATCAGAGCGCAAATTTCCGTTTTTCTTGGGTATTCAACCACAGTTTATCTTGAGCGGCCGAAAGCAGAAGCAATCGTCCTTTTCAGATCAACAATTGCTTGAATAGGGGCAGCTGTAGAACCCCAAATTTGCCCTCTTCATTTTAAGCATCATAATACACCATTTTCATCATAAGCATATCACATATATAGCATTATAGCATAGAAAAATAAAGCATGACAAGCATCAAGCCCTAGCATGAGGCATATGGCCATCTGGGGAGGTGTTGAAGGCCATTTAAGCCAAGACAAGGTTTCCAATGGATTTGTGAGAGGCCTATGATGAGTCTAGACTCCTTTTGCAAGGCCAAGTTCACTTGCAAAAGCTCAGAAGATTGCTTAATCATCACAAGTTTCAAGACAATGCAAGGCTCCTAGGCAGTGCGACCAAATTAGGGTTTTGGTTTCAAGGGCCTTAACCTCATAATTTTGGCCAACCCTTTTGGGCAATGTCTTCTATATGATAAGAGGTTCCTACATGTCAATTTTCTTGGAAACATTCCAAGTGGAAGTCAGTCTTTGCCTCAGTTACTTACAGATGAAGCAGAAAGTCAACTGGGCCCAGAAAAAAGTCAATTGTGTCATTCCAAAGGGTCCAACCCAATTTTTTTGGCCAAATGAGGTCTATTAAATGTTATAAGATGTTTGGTGAGCTTAAAGTCCAATAATTTTGGTGGTTTGAGGGGTTTTGGCAAAAGTGCACAAAGTTGGTTATGGAAAAGTTACTATTTTTGGCTATTTTGACCTAAAACTTCACAAGGCCTTAACTTGATCAAAATATCTTCAAATGGAACAAAGGTAAACATGAAAGTTGGAGAGTAAGGGCTGCCATTTTTAAAAAGTACAAGAGCATTTTCTGGAGATTTATAGATTTTCCTATAGGTCCCTCGAAAAAATGAGCATTCTAGGGCAAATTTCAAAGTTTCAAGGCCAAGCCATTTGCACAAAGGCTCAAAAGTGGATAGTTTGCTATGCTATGTCCAAAGTAAGTTTAAACAATCAAAATGCATCTCATTTAGGTCATTTGGCTCAAAGAAAAGTGGCAAAATTCGTGCACATGAGAAAGTTCCATAAAACTTGCATTTTACACTTGAATTTGCACAAGGCATGACAATTGTGTGATAGCTTACATCCAAGGGCAGAAATTATTTGCTGGGAATCATTGGTGGGATGGTGAATGCACATGCAAGAGAGGCCAGCAAATCATGAACTTGTCATGCTTATGGCACACTTGGGCAAAATTTTCATTTTCACAAAAATCAGCTCTCTCTCACGTGCATTTGTTCTAACCCTTTTGCATTGCCATATATATTCCATAACAATCAGAATTAGGGTTAGAGGCAGACAGAATACACACTCATTCTCTCATTCTCATCTCTTATGCAAAATTGCTCATTCTCCACAAACTCTTGCTACAAGAATCCATTCACAAAACTCTTGCTGGATTCTTGATCCTCATCACTCATAGATCATTTCCATACCATTTGTTTGGATTATTCTTCAAGAATCATTCATTTCCCATTTCTTGTGCACATTTGCATTTTGTGCCATAACTTTTGATCTAGGCAAGCTTTCTCCAATCCAAGACCATATCCATACTCCTCTCATCTCAAGGATCATTAAGCACCCATGGATCTAGATTTATAGTGAAGTTTGTTCAAGTGGCCATTTGAGGAGCTTTGAAGCACAAGGAAGCACATTGCTGGATTCACAAGCTTGCAAAGCCTTAGATGCATTTAGTTTGCATCTAAGGGGATAAGGAGATCATTTGCCATCATTTTATACCATTCTTGACTTCAAATTTTGAACACCACCTCAGGTATGCTCAAATTTCGCATCTCATAGAAATGTGTTTGGTTGTGTATTTTAGAATCCTCATGTTGTGTTGGTTACAATGCTCTTTGTAGTTTGTGAAATGGTTGAGTATTTACAAAGTTATGTTGATTTAAAGTATGATGGACAATTTTATTTTCACTTATATCTTGAGATTCTTTGAGTTTTAATCCAATCCAAGCATGTATTCTTGTTTAATGATGTTGGTTTGTCCATTCTGGAGGTTTTCATGGCTGGCCGTGGCTTATTTTGAATTTCCGTGTGGATAAGGTTAGGGTTAGGGTTTTGTTTCATTAATGGTGGTGAGAGTTTAGGGTTTTTTTCATGAAGAAGAAGGTGCAGCAGCCCCCAGCGCTATCTGCACCACCCCCCCCCCCCCGTGCGCGGCCCATTGAGTTTTCTAACTAGCGTGTTTACTTCTTGCACCCCCTTGGCCCATTTGCTTTATTTTTATTTTTTTTCTTTACCAATTTATTTCACTTTGCTTTTGATTCATTTTAAATATTTCTTTAATTCTAAAAAATCCAAAAAAATTCATGTACACTCCTTGATTCATCTAGTTTCTTATCATGATTTTTTCAGATTTTTATTTTCATCCCACGTGGCTGAATAAATTCAACATTGAGCATTGCTTTCTTGTGAACTCTCATAGACCAATATGCCTTGTCCAATTTCTATTTTTCTCATACTTTAAGCTATGAACCCCATTCTTTTTGCATTCAAATCCTAAGACACTTTACTATTTTCATGATTTATCTTGGATTTTTCACAAACTTCTTTTCTGGATTTTGCTTGAGTTACTTGTGCCTTAATTTTCAAAACCCTAAATGGTGATACCTTGTATCCTTGAGCTTCATGGACCTAGTTTGGTGCTGTATTTTTGCAAACCCTTTTGGATTCTCAGTTCTTTGTGTTTGGAGAGTACTTTGCTGGTTGGGTAGAATTTATAAGTGCTTGGATCTTTTTCTTGGGTATTTTCTTCCTCACCTTGCCTTGTTTTGCATTCTTTGAGTCTTCTAGTCTCTTTTAAGTTTAGAAGGGCACTTGTGCCAACTTCTCTTCATCCTTTGGGGTCCTTTAGATGTCTATGGTTGCTCCTGGTCTTATGATAGGGTTTGAATTTCTTTGAGTCTTGGTGTTGGGTCACTTTTATGTGCCTTATTTCTTTAAGTGTTATGCATGCCTTCTTTGCACTTGTTCCACCTCTAACCATCTCAATGTGATATTATGTTTCTTTGCTTATCATCTTGTGAACTCATTGACATGCCTATATGCTTGAGTAGCTTCTGACTTGTTGGTTTAAGACTTGATTTTATGTTGTTGCACTAACCTTGTAGGGGTTATGGTAAGTTTGAGATGTGGGAATTGAGTTCCACATCTCCATTTCTCATCTCTTCTCATATTGTTTATATGGACTAACATCTTCTTGTTGGGCTTAGGCCTTTCTCATCTCTCCTCTTATATTCTTCTTCTTCTCTTGAGATCTTGTTTTTAGGTTAGAAAGACCTCACAAACCCTAGGAACTCCATGCATGCTAACTTAGGATAGAAACTCCCCCCTAGTTTTTTTACCTTTATTCTCCTTTGGTTCTTCTTCTCTTCTCATCTTCAAATTCAATTCTAATTCACTTAATAAAGGTTGAGTACTTTCATGTGACATGGGACTTTGCTATGAGATACTTGCACGCGTTCCGTTTCGGGGCGAGGTGTGAGTCATCACTCGTGGTGGATAGGTCTTAACATGAGTACCTCACAAAGAAAAAAGCTAAAAAAACACTTCTTAACCAAAAAAACACAAAAATACTTAATAATGGAAATAGGCCAGTGTGCTTGAGCCTTCACTTGTGGGACTAGCTTTGGGGATTTCCTCCATAGATAGGTGTGCCTCTTGCGCATTCCATTTCGGGATGATGTGAGATGTACACATCCCATTGAGTAAGACTTAGGTACACTTACCTATGCAAACCTTCACTCATAAAAGCTTCATAAAAAACACCAAATAAACAATAAGCGTCTTTCCTTCGGGAATTCTTTTCTCACCTCATTCGCTCCGTACGCGAACTTGCTCCTACTTGTCACTTTGCAAGACGGTAACGCACTCGTCGCCCGAGCCTGCAACACCTGAGCATTGACATAGGCAGTTCAAGCCTTAATTCACAAGCAATTTCCTTGTTACCCCTAGTTAGGGGAACTACGGCGTCTCTGATCCTCATTATCCTGATGAGGTACGTAGGCAGCGAGGTAGGGCCCGTTCGAGCACAATCTTCATGTTCCCTACATTTTTTCTCTTTGTTTCTTATTCATTTCTTTTCTCATATTTCTTTTCCAGTTCATTTCTTTTCTTTGCTGCAGTTTTCATACCCTCACCCTTTGAAACAGTTTCTTTTGCAAGCGTGGATCCCGTCGGGTACGGCGGACGATCTGGGTGCTAATACCTTCCCAGGTCGTAACCGACTCCCGAACTCAGTCTCTTTGGTTCGCAGGACCTGTGTCCTTCCTCTTCTTTCTTCTGGTTTGTGCAGCATTACCATTCCCTTTCTTCGGGATAAAACTGCCTGGCTGGCGACTCTATTCTTTTTCCGCGCCACTTTCGCGTTTGTACCAGGATGGAAATCCGGGGAGCGACACCTACGTATCTCATTGGGAAATGAGAATCAGAGTCGACGTAGTTCCCCTAACTAGGGAGGAAAAATTTGGTGTTTATTTTTAAATCTTGAACTGCTTATGTCAATGCTCAGGTGTCGCATGCTCGTCTGGCACGAGTGTGTTACCATCTTTCAAAGGACAAGTAGGAGCAAGTTCTTACATTAAGAATGAATTAGATGAGAAAATAATTCCCGAAGTAAAGACGATTATTGTTTGTTCAGTGTTTTTTAGAAGTTTTTCTTTGAGGTTTGCACATGAGAGTGTACCTAAGTATTTCTCAATAGGATGTGTACTTCTTACATCATCCCTAAATGGAATGGATAAGAGGCTCACCTAGCTATGGGGGAAATCCCCAAATATAGTCCCACAGAAGAAGGCTTAAGCACACTATCCTATTGAACTTTATTAAGTGTTTTTGTGGTTTTTGATTAAGAAGTGTTTTTTAGCTTTTTGTTTATGTAGTAGTCTCATGATAAGACCTATTCATCATGATATATACCCTACACCTCACCACGAAATAGGATGTGTGCAAGTACCCCATGGAAAAGTCCCTTAGCACATGAGAAGACTTGGCATTTATTAGGTGACTTGAAGTTTTGATTTGAGATGAGAAGAGAGAGAGAGAGAGAGAGAGAGAGAGAGAGCAAAGAGAACCAAAGGAAAAAGTCTATAGGGGGACTAATAATCCTGAGTGTTATCATGCATGGGAAGCCTAGGTAGGTGAGGCTTTATTTCTTTCCTAATGAAGAAGAAGGAAAGAATAAAGAAGAAGAAGAAGAAGAAGAAGAAGAAGAAGAAAGGAGCAAAGAATTCAACTTACTTATTAAGAGAAGATAAGTTGATACTAAAGGGGGATGAAGAGGATGTTAAGCAAAGATGGCATAATCACATCACCAACACAAGTAAGAAGATTTAAAAGAAGTGAAAAGATAAGTTGAGATGTGGAAGAAACATCCACACGTCTCAAAATTATGAAAGCCCCTGAAAAGTTAGAAGTATTCACATAAAGGCAAATGAACTTCAAACAAGCACAAGACATGAAAGAACAAAGGTCCAAGCCATAAAACTCACATAAGTCAGGACCTATAAGTCACAAAAGACCTCTAAGGTTAGTCATGCAAACTCAAGCAAAAAGAAATGGGACAAGTCCCACAGACATCCAACAATGCACCAAGGGAAGAGTGAGATGGAAAGAATTGATCAAGTAGGGAAAACAAGTTAAAATGCAACAACTTAGGTAAAAGTCATAAGCCAAACATCTTAATGAATAGTCACGAGTTATGGTATGGAAGCATGGGAGATGGAATGAGGATGAAGTGAGATGAAGATGTAAACATGTGTGCATGAAACAATGTCACTTAATGAAATGAGACAAGCATACAAGAATGATATGATATGAATATGAACCAATGTAAGAGGTGTATCAACATGTTAAGATGCACAAGTTGTCACATTTGAACATGGATGGCACATAAAGAAGTTAGAAGAAGAGATGGGGTGAAATTAGGTCATTTAGGGTTCATGCTTAGAAAACAACATCAATGCGAGTTAACAAGCAAGCACATGCTTCATACAAGTCCTATGAATGCCTAAGATGATATCAAGATGCAAATTCAGATCCTAATATGATGGCGCAAGTTCCTCCTAATGCAAGCAAGCAAGTTATGATCAAAACTTTCACAAAATAGGCAAGCAAGGGTTCAAGCTTCAAATAAATATCAAACATGCCTAAACAATTGTGCAATTAAGTCCCAATGGAACTCGGCCAGGGGTACTCATCAAGCAAAAGCCTCAAGCCAAGATTCAGAACACAAGGCACTCAAACTAAACAAGCAAAGCAAGCTAAGCTCAAAGCAAGCCCTCAAAACTCAACCAAACAAGACCTAAAAAAAGATTCAAAATTTTTTTAATGCACCTTAACATGTTCTTAACATTATGTAAAAGGATTTAGGTTCAAAGCTTTTATGGATCTCAAGATAGAAAATCAACAAGTTAGGGTGCGCATGAAAGAAAGAAATGCAAAAAAAAAATAATGAGAAAATTAATTCATAAGGATAAAATAAAATAAAATTTGAAGAAATTTTATAAAATGATAAAGATCATTGGTGAATTTTGTGGGAATTTTTAAAGGCCTAGAACTAATTTTAAAATATAAAAAATGGCAAGGGGTGAGAATAGCAACCCAAATTAGTTCAAAATGAGGAAGGCCCAACAACTGAGGGTGTGAATAAAAAATAGTCCCATGAGCTTTATAAGAAATCAAAGTCAACCAAAACCAAGTAATTTGATCCTACATTCCAAATTCCGTCTCCACAAAGTATTCAAATCTAAGGGTTATGCACAAGGTCAATAGAGTAAAAGTACACGCTTCCAATGCCCTAGGTTTAGTCTTGCAATTGTAATCAGATCCAACAGTCCACAATTAAACTAGAAAATAAAAAATAAAAACACAGACACACACGTGAAAGACGCACGCCTCATTAATGTGTTGTCAGGATCATAGTCCTTGGATGAAACAAATCAAACGGTCCTAATATAACCTGAGAAATAAACCTGAAACATGAACCACACACACAGGTCACCGGCCGGAGAAGACTCTAGTCGTCTTCTCCGGCCACGTGTCGATTAGAGCATACAAAATTTTTCCAAAATCTTGAAATTAATACATTAAAATAAAGCGCATGCATTAGAGATCCCAAATCCACAATCAAACTCCACTAATACACAATGTACACAGAGAATCGAAGGAATGAAAATTGCACTTCAAAACTGAAAATCAAAATCTACACGTCTATCATATTCCGCACATATCTAGAAGTTCATATCAAGCAAAATTAAGTTCAAACAAGCATTTTAACGACTAAATCGAAGCAAACAAAGTTTGATGTAAAACCTGAAATGAAGATTATCTTGAAGATCTAAAGAAAACCAGAGATCCTTGAGTGTTCTTGACCTTGTGTTTTGGCCAAATAAAGGCTTAGAAGCTTGGTTTGGATGCAAAATGAGAGAAATTTGAATGTGTGTTTGAGCTTCAACTTCTTCTATGGTGTTCTTCATCTATGAACCAAGGTGATGATGATATGTGTAACGCCCCAAATTATATTTATTTATTTTAATTGGATTATAATGCTTGGAGTGTGAAAGAATGATATTTTTTTGAATATGATGTTATTTTAAAGAATTATATTATGATGGATAATATTATTATTGGGAAATTAAATAATTGGAATAATAAGAGGTAAAGGGTAAGGTGGTCTTTTGGTGAAATTAGTAAGGATAAAAGGGGAAGATCATAAGTGGGATCTTAGGGGTTATGTTGGAAAGAAGAAAAATAAGAAAAACATAATCTTGTTTGTGAGACGAAAAATAAACGTGAAAGTTCAAAGAGGAGAAGAAGAGGAAAGGGCTTAATCGCGAAGAAGAGTTCACAAAGAGGAAGAATTTCTCAACGAAACTTAAGGTAAGGGTGGGATTCTTCCATATCATGGGTTTTATAATGTGGATTTGGTAGGTTGAGGATTATGGATTGTTGTTATGGTGAATTGGGGAAATATTATGTTGAATTAATGGTAAATGTTGTTGTTTAGTTGATAATGTTGTGAATTAGGTGACTAAATAATGTATTTCGTGATCATCTGGCTGGTATTGGTGATTTCTTGTGTGGGATTCATAGCTGGTTGGAGTTCTGAGTGCAAAGGGCGATTTGAGAAATCACAGAGCTTGCTTAGCAAGCTGGAGCTCGCTTAGCGAGCGAGGGAAAGTGGGAAACCCGAGAGTTGCCCGCTAAGAGAGCATTGACCTTGCTTAGCAAGACCTGAAGCGAGAGAAATTGATTTTTAAATTCTGAAAATTACTGAAAAAATTATTTAATTACTTAGTAATGTCTAGAACTGAATGTGGTGTAGCTGGACATTGTGACGAGTAATTATGGTAATGTTGTGTTTCACGTGCATGTTAATGATGTATGAGTATGTGATAGGTTGTAGTATATGTGATGTTGCATTGTTGTGGTATGAGCTGAGTTATCTGATTATATGTTATGAAATGTATAATAATTGTGTTGATGACGATTAGTAGTAATTGATGGATGTCGCAATATGTGGTTGTTGTTATTGATGTTGTATGATGTAGTTGTAGTGAGTATGCATGTATGTCATTGATGTTGTATGATATGTCGCATAGTTGTATAACATACCAAGGTGGGGTAATGTCGTTGTTGTGATGTTGGTGCGGTCATGAAATAAGGATCATACATGGCCATGAAATAGGGGTCGAGGGTGTGATCATGTAATAGGGATCATACTGGACCATAATAGAGGGGTTGAGAGTTCCAACGGGAACTAGATCTTGAAATAGAGGTCGATTATGGTACCGCATGCATAGAGTCAAGTAGAGTCTTATTGCATGATTGTCTTTGTTGTTGTATGAGATGTCGTGGTAGTATATGATGTGTAGTATATGATGTTGTGGTATATGTATTGTTGATATAGGTGATGTTGATGAGAAGTGGTGTATTGTTTCTGATACTTGCTTAATTTCTATTATATTACTCTTTGTGATGTAAGTATCTCACCCCTTCTGTTTGAATGTTACCCTTGTGTTTGTAACGTGCAGGTGAGCAAGATAAGTCAAGTGGTGGTCAGTGAAGTCGATGTGCTTCGCGTCGTTAGGATTTCAGCTCTGATACGCAGCTTTGGGTGTCGGGACGATCTTGTTTCATTTATTTTATTAAGCAAACATTTTGTAATTGTTTAAAGACTTAGAATTTCTTTTATAGTATTTTCCACTGCATGTTGAACAATTTAATTTGAAAATGTATCATCGAGCTAAGTGTGGTTTTTAGTTGAATTGTGGCACTCAAATAATTTAATTGAAAATTATACTCTTATTTTTATGAATGTTCCCATGGGGTAATTTGGGTTTTTACAATATGCACAAGGTGATATCAAATAGAATGCAGTGAGATTTGTGTAGTGAAAGTTGTGGTGAGAAGTTTCAGATATGAATTTTCTTGAGAATGAGAGAAATGTGTGTAGAATAATATGTGTAAAAATGAGAAGCTCAGTGTGTCCCCCCTTCTATTTTTGTGGAAATGCTCTTTTTGTATCACAATGCAGGGTGTGTGATTCATTTTGTGGTGTTTTAGTGCACTTTGTTTGAAGGAACTCATCCAAATGTGTGCATCCTCTTTTAAATTAGATCAAGTGTGGTGAGGTTCATGATATTGTGATGAAGCATAGAATTTTGTTGTGATTCTATTGGATGATAGGATTCATAATGATTTGATGGTTTGATGTTATGGTGTGATTGGATGAGGCTGCATGGTAGCATATCACATGATCTTCTTTCCCTTGTTGTCAAACTCGTGAGCTCTATGTGTGTAAAAGCATAACCTTTTATTTTTTTTGAAAGCCACAAGGGTGTGCGGTGTGCACATGCTGACTTTCTCTTTTCATTTTGCATCACCATATCACATGCACTTTGTACAATTTTTTCTAAATATTCCATTAACACACATAACAACCAAATATTATAATATATGGTGCATACTTGTTGGTCACATGAAAAGAGAAAAGGACTCACTAAAAAGTTTAAGAAAAGGAGAATATAATAAAATTTGGCACAAAAATATGAGAATAAAAGGGTGGACCAATGACAAGTTCCAAATATGCACAAAAACCCTAAAAATGACCTCAAACTTCCCAAAATCATATCTTGAGTTCTAGAAAGACTATGAAAGTGTTATTGTGCTTTTTGAAAAGGGGAAATCATGATCTACAATTTTTATGTTCATAGAAAAATAATTTGGAGCTTCTTTGGTCATGAAAGAATGAGTTGAAGGTTAGGGCACAAATTTCCAAAAAATAGAAACTTTTCAACTTGACAAATTCCAATTTTAGCAACTTTTGCAAACCCTTGATTCTTGACATTTGAGATCATTCGTGTTATTCCTTGACCAAATAAAGGTCCCTGAAGTTGATGAACATGATTGGAACCCTAAAAATCTCATGGTTGACTTTTCTTCTGCACAGTTGACTTATTTCTTCAAGTACAAGTAACTAAGCCATTGCCTAACTTTCTCAATAAATTTTTGAGCCAAATTTCATCCCTAGGCCTTGTATAACATATATAGGCCTTTGACCACAAGAATTGGTCAAAGCTATGAGGATAACTGGCCCTGAGTCAAAACCCTAATTAGGGTTTCCTGGTGTAGGATGATGATGCACTGATGAATTCCTGATGAACCAAACCCCTTCTAGGGCTTTGAGGAAACGTTTGTGCTTGTGCAAGATATGAGGATCCCTTGTAGGCGTGTGGCAAGACGACTTGGCTCCCATCTTGGATTTGAAGAATCAAAAATTGATAGATCAATGATCACATGCCCTATGCCTCTAACCATGGATGTTATGCCTCATCTTTCTATGCAAGGTATGTATGCTATATGCTATGCTATATGACATGAAATGAGAGGGAAAATTTTGGGGTGTTACACCTGGCTCTCAAACACTATACTTGTGAAAAAATCTAATGGGAAATGGCACCTCTATATTGACTACACTGATCTTAATTGGGCTTTCCCGAAAGACTCTTACCCTTTGCCCAACATAGACAAGTTGGTAGATAATTCTGCAGGTTTTAAATTGTTATCCTTCATGGACACATATTCCAGGTACAACCAAATACCCATGGCTGACAAAGATAAAAGGCATGTCGCGTTCATGACCCTGATGGGGAACTATTACTACAATGTAATTCCCTTCGGATTAAAAAACACAGGAGCCACATATCAGCGCATGATGAACAACGTCTTCCAATCACAAATTGTGGACATGCTAGAAGTTTACATGGACGACATGGTCATAAAGTCCATTCAAGACTCTGAAAACACCTCTCATCTCCAGAATGTGTTCAACCAAGCTAGGAAATGTAGAATGCGTTTTAATCCTGACAAGTGCACCTTCGGTGCAAGAGTAAGCAAGTTCCTTAGATTATATCTTACAGAAAGAGAATTCGAGGCCAACCCCGACAAATGTCGAGCCTTCTCAGAATTTACGACACCTGTCTCGAAGAAGTCGATCCAATCCTTAAATGGTATGCTCGCTTCCTTGTCTCGATTCATGGCGAAATCTACCCAACATGCCTCCCCCTTCTTCAAGTTGCTCCGTAAGAAAGCTACGTTCGAATGGACAGAAGAATATGAGAAGGCTCTGAGGCACCTCAAATAAGCCCTATTGGAACCCCCGATTCTCTCTAGACCAACAACCGGGGAGATCCTCTACATATATCTGTTTGTCAATACCGTGGCCATCAGTGCAGCTCTCATAAGAGAGGATTCTGACGGGCAGAGGCCCGTGTATTTCACAAGCAAAGCCTTGCAGGGACAGATCTTAGATATCAACAGATTGAGAAGGCTCCCTCACGCTCGTGAATGCCTCCAGGAGGCTACGATTATTTCTTGGTGCACACAGTGGTTGTAAGAACCGATCAACCCATCAAGCTACTTTTAGAACAACCATATATCGTCGGGAGAATGCTAAGGTTGTCCTTGGAATTATCTGAATTTGATATATGTTATGAAGCCATGAAAGCTCTAAAAGCCCAGGCCTTGGCCGACTTCATTGCTAAGATGACCCCAATAGAAACCGTGTTAGAAAATGCCCACAAGTGTATCATCTACGTCGATGGAGCTTCCAGGCCCTCTGAAAGTGGAGCAGGGATTATCCTCAAAAACGAAGAAGGCCTCGTGATCGAGGTATCTCTAGTCCTCTCTTTCCCAACATCTAAATACCAAGCTGAATATGAAGCCTTCCTGGCAGGAATCCGCCTCGCAAGGGACATGGGCGCCCAAGAGGTCAACATATCCCGTGCGAGCGTAACTCGCGAGCAGATCTCCAATCAAAATTAGCGAGTACGCGAAAGAAAGGCGGAAACAAATCCATTATCCAGGAAACACTTCCTCGTCCTATGAAGTTCATAGGAGATTGGTGAATATTCATCAAGCAAAATTGCAGAAACAAAGAAAGAATGTGAAGATTTACCTTGATCCATGGAGGTTTTCTAGAAACAAACGGCGGTGACGATGAATGATCGGTGAAGATGTTATAGAGGGAATTTTATGGTGAGAGGAAGTGTTTGTGCGAAATGAACAAATGAATTGCTTCCTTCTCTTTTATAATGTCTTAAGCTCGCATGGGGAATCGCAATAGCCAAATAATTATTACCTAGGGCTAGCCCCCAAGTGTCATAAATGAATTATGTTGTTTCCTTACATGTGTCATTAAAAGCCTTAAGTGTTTTGTCTTCTCAAAAAAGATAATCTTTTGCAATCTGTTTATCTTCCTTCTATAGGTAGGTCCCCGACACAAGAACTAAAGGAACTATGCAATGACATCTACAAATCACGTCGACATGGCCCTCGGAACCTTAAGTCACTATCCTCGCTCGAGCATAGTGACTTGGGTGCTCCTGTTCTGGACTGGTCTAGCAAGTACCCTACGCCAAAGTAAGGCCCAATCCAATATTCAGATGGGTACAAGCCCATGAAGAGATCAGCGAGGATATGACCATTGAGGAAAAGATCTATTAGAATATGGCCCTTGGGGACTTCCCCCTTATGCATCATTATGTCTTTCACCTGACCAACTGCCCATGGGAAGAAAAATAGTGGGGGAGGAGTTGTTGCTCCTATCAAGTGTTTTAGATGTGGAGAACCCAGTCATCGCTCAAGTGAGTGTGAGATCAAGGTCTTGAGATGCTATAAGTGTGGGAAGACAGGTCATCGTGCTTATGAATGCAAGAATGCTAGCCCGACTTGTTTTAATTGTGGAGAACAGGGCCATATCAGTACTCAATGCCAAAAACCAAAGAAGAATGCTGCTGCCCAGACTAATGGTAGGGTGTTTGCTTTGAGTGGTACCGAGACTCCTGCAAAGGACAACTTGATTAAAGGTACTTGTTTTATTAATGATGTTGAATTATTTGCTATTATTGATATTGGAGCTACACATTCGTTTATTTCGTATGATTGCGCGACTAAATTGGGTTTGAAATTATCTGAGATGAATAGTAGTATGATAATAGATACTCCTGCTAGTGGTTATGTTACTACTACTTATGTTTGTTTGAAATGTCCTTTGACTATTTTTGGAAAAAAAAATTTATGGATCTGGTGTGTTTTCCATTACATCAAATTGATGTTATTCATGGTATGAATTGGCGGGAATTCAATTATGTCCATATCAACTGTTATGCTAAGATGGTGAGGTTTCCTGAGTTGGATGACAACAGAGAGTTGATGCTCTTATCTGATAGGAAAGTGGAACAACTTGTAGGGGAAGAAGCTTTGATGTTTGCAATATTTTCATCCTTACAAGTTAATCATGAAGCTCCAATTGTTGAGTTACCGATTGTTTGTGAGTTTACGGATGTGTTTTCGAATGACGTAAGTGATCTACCGCCAGAGCACGAGATTGAGTTTACCATGGATTTGGTACCAGGTACAAGTTCAGTGTCTATGGCTCCTTACCGGATGTCTGCTTCAGAACTAAGTGAGTTGAAGAAGCAATTAGAAGATTTATTGGAGAATAAGTTTGTCCGACCTAGTGTTTCGTCGTGGGGTGCTCTTGTGTTATTTTTTAAGAAGAAATATGGTAGTATGAGGTTGTGTGTCGATTATCGGCAGTTAAACAAGGTGACTATCAAGAATAAATATTCGCTTCCGAGGATTGACGATTTGATGGATCATCTAGTAGGTTCTTGTGTGTTCAGTAAGATTGATTTGAGATCTGGCTATCATCAAATTCGGGTTAAACCAGATGATATTATGAAAATAGCTTTTAGGACAAGGTATGGTCACTATGAGTACATTGTAATGTCGTTTGGGGTGTCGAATGCACCTGGTGTGTTTATGGAATATATGAACCGAATCTTTCATGAGTATTTGGTTAAGTTTGTGGTAGTTTTTATTGACGACATATTGATATATTCTAAATCGAAAAAAGAACATGAAAAGCATTTGAGAATTGTTTTGCATGTTTTGAGAGAAAGGAAATTATATGCTAAGTTGTCTAAATGTGAATTTTGGATGAAAGAAATAAGCTTTTTGGGACATGTAATTTCAAGTGGAGGGATTTCTGTGGACCCTTAGAAAATTAATGCATTGTTGCAATGGGAGACTCCGAAGTTTGCTACCTAAATCAGAAGTTTTCTCGGATTAGCAGGTTATTATCGTAAGTTTATAGAAGGTTTTTCTAAGTTAGCTTTGCCTTTAACTCAGTTAACCCGAAAAGGACGAGCTTATATGTGGGATGTGGCGTGTGAGGAGAGTTTTATGGAATTGAAGAAGAAGTTGATGAATGTGCCAATGTCGATTTTGTCGAACCCGAGTGAACCTTTTGTAGTATATTGTGATGCCTCGAAGATGGGTCTGGGAGGAGTACTAATGCAGAATGATAAGTTTGTAGCCTATGCTTCTAGACAACTAAGAGTTCATGAAAGAAATTATCCGACACATGATCTAGAATTGGCTGATGTAGTGTTTATGTTAACAATTTGGAGACATTATCTATTTGGTTCCAAGTTTGAGATATTCAGCGACCATAAAAGTCTGAAGTATCTGTTTGATCAGAAAGAGTTAAACATGGGGCAAAGAAGATGGCTTGAACTTCTGAAGGACTATGATTTTGATTTGAATTATCATCCGGGTAAAGCAAATGTTGTGGATGATGCTTTGAGTAGGAAGTCCTTGCACATGCTTATGGTGAGGTAATTGGAAATGACCGAACAATTCAGATATATGAGTTTAGTATGCGAGGAAACACCCAATAGTATGAAATTGGGAATGTTGAAATTGACATATAGCATTATGGAAGTAATCTGAGAGGGTCAGAAATTTGATTTGAAGATGGTTGGTCTGATAACATTAGTTAACCAAGGTAATGGAGGTGAATTCCAGATTGATGAAAATGATATGATGAGATTCAGAGACAGAGTATGTATTCTAGATATTCCAGAGATGAAAAAGAGTATTCTTGAGGAAGGGCATCGAAGTGGACTGAGTATCCATCTCGGTGCTACCAAGATGTATCAAGATTTGTGAAAGTTGTTTTGGTGGCCGGGTATGAAGAAAGACATTGTTGAATTTTTTTATGCTTGTTTGACGTGTCAGAAGTCAAAGATTAAGCATAAAAAACCTTCGGGTATGCCGCAACCATTGAACTTTCCAGATTGGAAGTGGGATAGTATTTCTATGGATTTTGTATCGGGATTGCTGAGAAAGGTGAAAGAGAATGATTCTATTTGGATTATTGTGGATAGATTAACAAAGTAGGCTCACTTTTTACCGATAAAGAATAATCATTCCATGCAGAAGTTGGCTGAATTGTATATTGAGGAAATTGTAAGACTACATGGGATACCTTCGAGTATAGTGTCGGATAGAGATCCACGGTTCACATCCAGATTCTGGAAGAGTTTGCAAGATGCTTTGGGTACTAAATTGAAGATGAGTTCTACATATCATCCGCATATAGACGGTCAAACAGAGAGGACTATCCAATCCTTGGAGGATTTGTTGAGGGCATGTGTACTAGACCATAGTGGTTCGTGGGATAGTCATTTACCATTGATTGAGTTTACCTACGACAACAATTTTCACTCTAGTATTGGAATGGCACCATACGAAGTGTTATATGGTAGGAGGTGTAGAACTCCATTGTATTGGTATGAATCAGGAGAGAATGATGTACTCGGGCCTTAGATTGTGCAAGAGACGGCTGCAAAGATCAAAGTGATACAGGAAAGGATGAGAGCTTCGCAGAGTCGTCAGAAAAGCTATCATGATAAGAGAATGAAAACGCAAGAATTCCAAGAAGGATATCATGTGTTTCTGAAAGTTACTCCAATAACAGGTGTCGGAAGAGCTTTGAAATCGAGGAAGCTCACTCCGCATTTTGTGGGGCCGTATGAGATTTCGTAGAGGATCGGTAATGTGGCTTACCGCATTGCACTATTATCGTCGCTTGCGAATTTGCAGGATGTGTTTCATGTGTCGTAGCTGAGAAAGTATATATTGAATCATTCGCATGTTATTCAGATGGATGATGTATAGGTGAGAGATAACCTGACTGTTGAAGCATTTCCGGTAAGAATCAATTGGCGGGAGAGGAAGCAACTGCGAGGCAAAGAGTTTGCCTTAGTGAAAGTAATTTGGGGTGGACCAACTGGTGAAAGTTGGACTTGGGAGCGAGAAGATCAGATGAAGGAGTCGTATCCGACCTTATTTGATTCAGGTTAATTTTCGAGAATGAAAATATTCTAAGTGGGGGAGAGTTGTAACACCCTATTTTAATATGACTATTTATTTAATTGCGTAAAATTGATTATTTGCTTTATTTGAATTTTTGGTGTAAATTATTAAGTTTGGTGACGAGTCGGAGGAACTTATTTGACGAAAAATGTCGGTCTTATTGGATTAATTGATTTTATTGGATAAACTAGAATTAGTTATAATTTAATCGGTTAAGAAATTAAGATAATATGAAATTGTGAGGTTAAAGGACATGGTGGTCATTAAAAGAATAAGTAAGGGCATTTTCGGAATTTGATAATTAGGATATAAGGGTTACATGAGGGAGTTAGAGAAGTAAGTCTCATTCTGTGTTTTGGGAGAAGGAAAATCAAGAACGTGAAATTGAGGAGAAATCGGAAGAATCGAAAGAACGAGGAAAAGATTCAATCGGAAAGCGATAATCTAAAGGTAAGGGGTGTTTAATCTTGATTATTATAATTTATTAGGAATTTATTAGTTAACAACCGTAGAAATTTTGGAGAAGATGAAGTGTGTATGAAGAGGTTGGAGAGAAACTGAAATCGTATAAAGTTTGTGATTAGTTCTGGAAAAATTGTGTGAAATCCAAATTGAATTAAGTGAAATCGAAATAGGTTAAATTGTTTTTCATGAAGTTTCATTCCATAAAGGGGTGGCTTGCGCCACTCATCCCCATTAACAGAGGTGGCTTGCGCCACCTGGGGATTAAGAAATAATTAAATTAATTAGATTAATTAAATTAATATGGTAATATTATATATATATATATATATATATATATGAATTAATTAAATAATGGGATTAAATTCATGTGGTTGGTGCCACATTTCTTAGTGGCAGGCGCCACTTTGTGCATGGAATAGTCTTCAATGTGGCTGGTGCCACATTTAAGGGTGGCTTGCGCCACCCATGAAGAACTTCATGTGGCTTACGCCACTTAGGTAGTAGGGAAGGGTGGCTTGCGCCACCCAGTGTGATTTTAGGGTGGCCAATGCCACTCCCACGTGGCCTGAGCCACCCAGCAAAATTACGATTGTCCAATTTTTGTTATTTTTTTGTGCAGTTTCTGTAATTGAATTTTTTTTATGAAAAAACTGAATTTTTCTCTAAAAAAATAAACTCAGAAGCTAGTCATGAAATAATAAGAAAAAGAGAGCATTTTTGTAAGTTAGGCAAATGAGATTTAAGAGCAGTAGTGGATATTTTGGTGAATGTTTTTCTGTCAAAATAAATTATGTGAATTGCCACTGTTTATGTGAAGTTGAATGCGTGCTATATGTTGTTGTGATTGTGTGATGTTAGGAGAATTGTGAAATACATGTTGTATAATTGGATGATAAAATTGTGATTGTAAATTGAAGTATATGATTGAACGATGATGCGTTTTGACTAGTCGTGGTCATTTTTATTATTGTGCGCATCATGCATTTATAGCATTGGTTAGGACAAATTGTCCAGTGATGTTTTGCAGGACGAAGATCCAATGATGAATTTAAGGATAACTCCACACTCGAGGAACTCCATAGTGTACTCTGGGCCTATCGGACAACTCTACATTCGACCACCGGGGAAACTCCATTTCGAATGACATATGGTACGGAAGCAGTCATCCTTATGGAAATCAGAGAACCTTCTCGATGGACAGAGTCTCCTCTGGAAGAACTCAACGATGAAGCATTGAGAGAAGATCTCTACTTAGTCGAGGAATACGTTCAGGGATATCTTTCCGTGAAGAATCCTTAAAGTAAAGGATCGCACTGCGACACGATGCCAAGATCATCAAAAGAGAATTCCAGGTAGGAAGTCTTGTCCTGCATAGAAATCAGAAAGATTTTCGCGAGCGCAAGCTTGCAACTAACTGGGAGGGCACATATTGGGTCAAGACAAAAACTGACACAGGGCCCTACTACCTCAAAGAACTAAATAGGGAACCATTTGCTAGACCATGGAATACTGAAAAGCTTAAAATAAATTACAACTAAGTCCAACCAAAGCACGAAATAGTTGTCAACGGATCTACCCTGTTAACATAGGGAAACGTCTGGCCACAAGGATGTACTGTGGTATAGGTACAACCCTTAAACACAATGAAAGTGAACTCTTTCCTAGTTACCGGGCAGATGATTCGTCCAATGGGGAAACCTCGAACAAGCTCGTCCATTGCCATACCAGTGTGGCAGACCCCCAGCTCGTGATGGGAAAAGTCTAAGCCTTAAAGGAATAAGGATTTTGACCGAGTCCTTGACCCCCTTCTGTGATAACAAATCTCGTTCCTCGACAAGTTCCATACATTGTCGAGTTCATCAAAACACGTCGAGTATATCCACAGTTCAATAACAAATATTTAAAAGCACATATATTATGCATAACAATGCACAAACAGGATAAAAAGGCAATAATTATATATTTAAAACCGACCAACAGGCCGAATACTATGATAAGTCATACAAAAGTGGGACCAAGTCCTATGAATCAAAATACATCAAAAAAGGGACGCATGCTAAGATAAATACGACATGCAGACCAAGAAACTTCACTCCTCATCGTGAGGGATCACTACGCCCTTCTTCACACGATGAATAGGACCAGTATCGTCTGTAACCACCTTCACGCAGGTGTTCTTCACTTTAAGCATCTCAATAGTGTTGTGAAAGCCAAACAAAGAAATTGCCAAGTTATCTTGCGCCAGGAAGCGGATCCGAGCAATCAGTTCGGCCCTAGTTATCATCGCGACTTCCTTTTTAATTTCACCCTCCCTGGTGGAAAACTTACTATTTGCCTCTGCAATGTGCTTCTCCAGACGCTCGTTGTTAGTGGACAACCCCTCCATCTTGTCTTTAATCTCGGTAACTTCCTCATTAGCTCGAGCTTACTCTCGTAATGCCCCTTCGCTTGGAGAAAATCATTCTCATGCTTGGCATTTTCAATTTCCAGCTCGGCAAGCCTATTTTTTATAGTTTGGAGATCCTTGCGAGGGACAATATCTGAGTCGTTCAGGGTAAGGGTGACTTCGAGGATCCGCATCATTCCCGCAGCATCCCGATATAACTCTGATCTAAGATCCTTGCAATTAGTAGTCAGAATGGTTATTGCATCTTGGTTGGGAACCCGAACAGATCACCCTTCGTCAAAAAGCGACCTTTGGGTCATACACTAGGGCAAGACGAATGTGCCCGAAGATGCAGCAACAGTCTTTGGAGGGAGGAATTCTCTTCGACCCTTGGTCTTTTTCCTAGCGGGGAACCACCCACAGAAGTGCTTCCCATAGTAGAAGTGTCTGAGGCAACAAATCCATCAATAGTTGCATGGTCCTTAACGACTTCGGCCCTACTTTTGGGTTCCTTCTTCAAGTTTCCTTTGTTCGCCTTCACAAGACGCTCATGCATCTCGACCATTTTATCTGCAAAACAAAAATAAACAAGCCAATCACCGATTAAAACCTCGGACACAAGACAACGAAACTAAACTCCACCTAAGAGTTGCATCGTCGTATCATCATTCGGGCAGCTAAACAACATATATTAATATTGTGTTTAAAGTTCATGTTAGGAAATATTAATGTTTGTTTCATTTAAAATTTGTTTTGTTAATTTTTAAAATAAAATAAAAGATTAAAAATAATAGAGAGAAAACCCTTTTAAGTTTGTGATCTAGAAAAAATTTAAGATTTGACTTGTTTTGTTTGATTTTTGACTGAGTAGGTGATTTGGTGTTATCAAAATAAAAATAAAAAATCCAAAAAAGAGTTGATACATTTATTCTCTCTTATTATTTTTAGATATTATTAGAAATTAAAAAAATATATATGTTTAACATTTATTTATTTTCATTATTATCTAGATTTTTTTTTGAATAAAAATAATTAATACATTTATTCTCTTTCATTATCTTTTAGATATTGTTACAAAAAAAACTAAAAAAGAATTAATGCATATATATATATATATATATATATATATATATATATATATATATATATATATATATTATCTTTTAGATATTGTTAAAAAAATATGATGCATATATTTTCATTTATCTTTTAGATATAGTTATTTAAAAACAAAAAACAATATCAATGCTAATATGAATAAAATATGCAAAGAAAGTCATGAGTCCTTCAATTAAGTGTTTTCTTCCCCTTATATTTGTTAGCATTCGTACTTAAGCGATAATCACCAAAAATCGGACATTGGAATGAAGTTAAACTCTAACAGTGTTGAAAGTATAATTCATTATGTCATATTTGATTTAGATTAGATTTGATTTAGTTTTAAATCTAGATTTGATTTAGTTCCAAAATAGATATTTTGGGTTTTTATAGCTTTGGGATTTTGCCTTGGGTGCAAGCAAACATGTTTCTATAAATAGAGAGTATCCTCTTGTAATCAATTAATTCCAACACATTGTAATTTACGGTTTGCAGTTGCAAGTTAATAGAAAGAAAAATCCCACAGTTTGTGGGTAGCAAAACTTTCTCTCCAAATTCTCTTAGAACTCTAATTCTTTTCTACTTCATTTTTTCTTCTTTGTTAATTGTTCCGCAAGAACTCTTCTTATTCATAAAGAAAGGATTAGAATTCTCATATGTTTTGAGTTAATTCCAACATCTGGTATCTAGAGCTCCGGTTTCAATGATCTGTGGGAAGCAAAAGTGATGGTGATGAATCAGCCGAATGGGCACTTTCCAGCAAGCCTTCCAATTCTCAAGAAAGATAATTATGAGAATTGGTGTAAGCAGATTAAAGATTTTTTTCTGTTATCAAGATTTATGGGATCTTATGAAAGAATGAGTAACAACACTTGCAGAGAATGCAACAGATCAAGAAAAAGCTGCGCACAAAGAATTGAAGAAGAAAGATTATAAAGCTATATTTATAATCCATTAATGTGTTGATCTAGATAACTTTGAAAAGGTTAGTGATGTTGAATCTGCAAAAGAAGCATGGGCGATTCTAGAAAAGTTTTTTGGAGGTCTAGAGAAGATGAAAGAAGTGAGTTTACAAAATTACAAAAGGGTATATGAATTGCTTCAGATGGAAGATAGTGAAATCATTACAAATTTCATCACAAGAGTTACGAAACTTGTGAATCAAATCAAAGTATGTGGAGAAGAGTTGATGACGAAAGCAGTTGTCTCAAAGATTTTGAGATTGTTGGCTCCAAAGTTCGACCATGTGGTAGTAGCCATAGAAGAGTCAAAAGATTTTTCAAATGTGACTAAAGAAGAGCTTCAAGGGACACTTGAATATCATGAATAAAGAAGGGCTGAAAGAGAAGCAGGCAAGTCAAAGAATGATGTGAATTTGCAGCCTTAATCAACGAGAGATAAGAAAGACAAAGGAAAGGTGTTCGACAACAAAGGCAGAAGTGGCTACAACAATTCGATTGGTCGAAATCAACAGGAAGGAGGCTGGTCGAATGAAAGAAAACCCTGGAACCAAGGCAACCAAAGAGGTGGTGTTACAGGTAGAGGAAGAGGTGATGGTCAAAAGCCATACAAGAGTTATATTCAGTGTTTCAATTGTCAGAAGTATGGTCACCATTTTAGTGGTTGTCTAGAAAAGAAAAAGAATCAAGATTCTGATGCCAAGTTGGCAAATCATGAAGAAGAAATGTTGTTGATGGTCACAACAAGAGATGAAGGGAGATTCCAGGACCAATGGTACTTAGACTCAGGATGTTCATCACACATGACTAGTAGGAAATATTGGTTTGTCAACATGAAACCCTCAATGAAGAACAGGTTGAAATTCGCAAATGGCAATACTCTAGCAGCTGAAGGTATTAGTGATGTTCTGATTAATAGGAAGGATGGAAAAAGGTCAGTAATTTCCAACGTTTTATACATACCATACATGAAGAGAAATTTGCTCAGTATCGAGTAATTGGTCGAAAAGAACTACAAGGTGTCGGTCAAAGACAAGGTGATGAGATTCATGGAAGCAGGTGGTGGGTTGATCTTGAAGGCTCCAATATCTCAGATTAGAACCTTCAAGATCGAACTAAATCTAATGGAGCATAAGTGCCTTGCAAGTGCAGCTAGAAAAGATGAATGGTTATGGCATTATAAACTTGGTCATCTCAATTTCAAAGACATCAGAGATTTGAAGAGAAGAAATATGGTTTCTGGATTTCCAGAAATTGAATTTCCAAATGAAGTGTGTGAAGAATGTGTTCAGTCGAAACAACACAAGAATAGCTTCAACAAGGATGCAGGAAGCAGGTCGAAGGCAATTTTTGAAGTCATATACTATGATGTATATGGTCATATACATGTGGATTTGATTGGAGGTAATAGATACTTTGTCAGTTTCATAGATGATTTCAGTCGAAAATTAGGGACTTACCTGATCAAGAAGAAAAGTTAAGTGATCGAGGTATTTGCCAAGTTTAAATCTATGGTCGAAAGACAAAGTGGTTGAAAACTCAAGATTTTGAAGATTGATGGTGGTGGAGAATATATGTTGAAAGATTTCGATGCATTATGTGTGAGAGAGGGGATTGTGCATGAGGTGGTACCACCCTACACCCCCACAATAGAATGGAATTAGAGAAAGGAAGAATTGAACCATCATGAACATGGTGAGAAGTATGTTGAATGGCAAGCATCTACCCAAAGAACTATAGGAAGAAGTTGTGTCGAATGCAACGTATATTTTGAACAGGTGTCCATCGAAGAAGCTAGAAGGAGTTACGCCAGAAGACTGTTGGTCAGGTGTCAAGCCTAGCTTGAGTCATCTGAAGGTGTTTGGATCTATAGCACATAGACATGTACTTAATCAGTTGAAAAGAAAGCTTGATGACAAGTCTAGTCAAATGATTCTGATAGAATATCATTCGAATGGAGGTTACAAGTTTTTCGACCCAGTGAACAAGCAAGAAGTGATAAACAAGGATGTGATCATAGATGAGCTTAAAGAATGGGATTGGACTGAAAATGTCAAGAAAGATTCAGTTAAAATCTTGTGTGAAGAACCAACTAATAAAGTCGAAATAGATGTTCGACAAGAAGAAGTTAGAGGTGAAGCAGACCCAAGCAGAACTCAAAGAACAAGACACATGCCTGCAAGCTTGAAAGAATGTGTGATTACATCTGATGATGTGGTCGATGAAGAAGGTGAGTTGGTACACTATACTTTCTATGCAGATGTCTAACCTATCATTACAGTTGAGGCATTGAAAGATTCGAAGTGGGTAAAAGCAATGAATAAGGAGATGAAATCTATCGAAGACAACAACACTTGGTCACTTGTCAAATTTCCTCAAGGCAAGAAGGAAATTGATGTGAAGTGGGTATACAAGGTGAAGCTGAATCCTAGAGGGGAAGCGACTCGACACAAGGCGAGACTTGTGGCAAAAGGATTTATTCAGAAGGAAGGAATTGACTTCGGTTAATTATTTTTACCTTGTTGCTAGGATCGAAACAATCAGATTGGTTGTTGGTAAAGCAAATATGAACAATTGGCACACATGTCGGATGGACGTGAAGTGTGCATTCCTCAATGGCCCCTTAGACTAAGAAGTTTATGTGGCACAACCAGTTGGGTTTATAAAATAAGGCGAAGAAAGAAAGGTGTACAGGTTGCACAAAGACCTGTATGGACTTAAGCAAGCTCCAAGAGCTTGGAATAAGAAAATATATGGCTTTCTAAGGGATAAGGAATTTGTGAAGTGCACAACTGAGCATGGAGTGTATGTAAGAAGAAGAAATGGAGAATTGCTTATACTATGTCTCTATGTCGATGATTTGTTGATAACAGGAAGTTGCAAGAAGGAGATCGAATATTTCAAACGTGACCTGAGCGAGGAATTTAAAATGTCAGACTTGGGAAATCTCTCATATTTCATTGGAATCGAATTCTATAAGAGTGGTAGAGGTTTGATGATACACCAAATAAGATATGCAGGTGAAATTACAATGTTGGTATGGTGAGTAGATTCATGCAGAAGCCAAAGGTATCACACCTAGCAGCGGCGAAGAGGATACTGAAGTATCTGAAAGAAACTTTCAAATATGGCATTTTGTTTCCTACAAATGATGAAGGAAAAGAATGTAAGATAGTGGGATACACTGATTCAAGTTGATGTAGTGATGTTGAGGATCGAAAATCCAAAGTTGGATATGTATTTATGTTAGATGGTGCACCAGTTGCTTGGTATAACGCCCCGGATTTTATTTAAATATTTTATTCATAATAGTTTGTTGTTATGTATGGAATAATTGATTATCGAATATAATATTAAGTTGAGAATTATATTGTGGTGGATAATTGTATTATTAAGTAATAAAATAAATGGAATAAAATATGAGGTAGATGGAAAGGTGGTCATTTGGTGGTTTTAGTGAGGGTAAGAGTGAAAGTCCCTAAATTGGTCTAAGGGATTAAGTTGTAAAAAGAGAAAAGGATCATATTTTGGAAAAATAAAGGGAAGAACGATCGTGAAAGTTGTGAAGAGGAGAAGAAGAGGGAAGGGCCTGATCGTGAAGAATAATCTGTGAGGAAGAGAAATTCTCGACAAAACCAAAGGTAAGGGTGGGATTCTTCCATCTCTAAAGGGTTTTATGATGGGAATTGGGTAGATGAAGGATTAGAGATTGATGTTGTGGTGGATTGAGGAAGATTGTGTTGAATAATGAGTAGTTTGTTATTGTTAGTTGATAATTGCATGAATTAGATAGTAAAATTGGTAATTACTGTGAATTCTGGCTGTTGTTGGTGTTTTGGTATGTTGTTTTTCGTAGCAGAATGAGTACAGAATGCAGAAGAGGGGTTTGCAAAATCGCAGAGCTCGCTTAGGGAGCGAGTTAGTTTGGGGAAAAGTAAAGAGTTGGTGAGTTACTCGCTTAGCGAGCAATGACCCTCACTGAGCGAGACCTGGAGTGTGAAAAGTTTATTTTTAATTCCGAAAAATTACTGAAAATTACCTAATTATTTTAGTAATGCTTAGGAATTGATGTGGTGCAGCTTGAGGTAGTGAAAAAGAGTTATACACATAATTGTAGGGATAATTAGTGTGACTTGACTATAAACATAATTGATATGTTGTTGGCTTTGATGTTGTTATTGTATGAGTAGTTTTTGTGATGATGTGTTTCATATGTTTGTTGATGATACATGAGTATATGATGTGTTGTAGTATGAGTTGTATGGTGTTTTCGTGGTCTAAGTTGAGTTACGTGAGTATATGTTAAGAATGCATGATAATCGTGATGGTAATGAATAGTTGCATATTGATCAATATGGTAATATATTATTGTTGTTGGTGTTGTATGATGTAATCATTGTAAGTATGCATGGATGTCATTTGGTGTTGCATGACATGTTGCATAGTTGGATGATATACCAAGAGGGGTATGTTAGTTGTTGTGTTGTAGGTGCGATCATGAAATAGGGATCGTACAAGGGTGTGATCATGAAAGAGGGATCATATTGGACCATGAAATAGGGGTCGATGGGTGTGATCATGAAATAAGGGTCATACTGGACCATGAAATAGGGGTCGAGAGTTCCGACGGAAACTGGATCTTGAAATAGGGATTGATACATGGTACCGCATGCATATAGTCAAGTAGGGTCTCATTGCATGATTGTTGTTATTGTGGTATATGACGTTGTTGTGGTATATGATGTTGTTATTGTATATGATGTTGTTGTTGTATGTGATGTTGTTGACGTGTAAGAGGTTGTTGTGTATGTAATGTAGTCAAATAGTTATTGTTGAGAAATGGTGTATTATTTCTGGTACTTGCTTAATTCTTATTATATTACTCTTTGTGATGTAAGTATCTCACCCCTTCTGTTTGAATGTTACCCTTAAGTTGATAACATGCAGGTGAGCAGGATAAGACGAGTGGTGGTCAGTGAAGTCGGTGTACTTCACGTCATTAAGGTGTCGGCTTTGATATGTCGCTTTGGGTGTCAGGACGACGTTAATTTTAAAAAGTATTTCCTGATGTTGATTTAAAAAGTATTACCGCTGCATGTTGAATATTTATTTGGAAACGTATTATTGAGCCGAGTTGGTTTATGTTGAATTGTGGCACTCAAATAGTTTTAAATGAAAATTTTACTCTGATAATTACAATTAATTTCGTGGGGTAATTTGGGTGTTACAAAGTGGCATCAGAGCAGGTCGGTTCGTCCGACCAAGTAATTGAGTCATTGAGTTGTGTGTTGTTGTGTTGTTGTTGAGTGAGTAGCATTGTTGTTGTGTTGTGTTGTGTTGTGTTGTTGTTGATTCTAAATCATTGTTGGATTGTTGTTGTGTGATAGATTTAGAATGGCTGGGAGAAATGATGATGCACTTACCGTAACTATTCAAGCTATGACATAAGCTGTGCAAATTTCGATGAATGTTGGGGATCGCGAAAGTGATTATTTCAGGAAGAATGATCTGCCTACATTCAAGGGGAAGTATGGCCATGATGGAGCACTGAATTGGCACAAGGAGATCGAGAGGATCTTCAGATTGATGGAGTGCTCGGAAGGGAGCAAGGTGAGGTTGGGTACGCACAGGCTGGTAGCTGAGGCAGATGATTAGTGGGTTGGTACTCGTCAGCGGTTGGATTCATCTGGAGAAGCTGTCACCTGGGTTGTATTCAAGAGAGAATTCTTGAGGAAGTATTTTCTTGAAGATGTTCGAGGAAAGAAGGAAATCGAGTTTATGGAGTTGAAACAAGGCAGCATGTATGTGACTGAATATGCTATGAAGTTCACTGATTTGGCGAAGTTCTATCCCCATTATAGTGAGGCAACTATTGAGTTCTCAAAGTGTGTTAAATTCGAGAATGGTTTGAGGCCTGAGATTAAGAAGGCAATTGGCTATCAGAGGATCCGTAGGTTTCCGGATCTGGTGGATTGTTGTAGGATCTTTGAAGAAGACAGTAAGGCTCGATCTGAGCACTTCAAAGGTTTAGCTGGGAGAATATGTAAACAGCAAGTGAATCGTGGAAAACCTTATGCAGCTCCCGCTGATTAGTGTAAGCAGAAACACAATGAAGGAAAAAGCCAAAGTGGGGGAGATGCTCCTACTTCGCTTAAGTTCTATAGGTGTGGTGAGATGGGTCATCATGTTAGTGAGTGCACGAGTGACGTGAAGAAAGGTTTCAAGTGTGGTCAGTCTGGACACTTGATTGTTGAGTGCAAAGAAAATATAGTTACTTTCTACAACTGTAGGGAGCAAGATCACATCAGTACACATTGTCAGAAGCCTAAGAAAGTTGCAACTGGAGGAAAGGTGTTTGCTTTGATATGGACACAGACTTCCAGCGAGGATCGTTTGATCAGAGGTATTTGTCATATTAATAGTATTTCATTGATTGCTATGATTGACACTGGTGCGATGCACTGTTTTATTTTTCTTAATTGTGTGAGGAAATTAGGACTTGTTGTGTCTCCAATGCAAGGAGAGATGGTTATCGAGACTCCTGTTGATGGGTCGTTAACTACTTCTCTCGTAAGTCTGAATTTTCTATTAGCGATTTATTGTAAGGACTTTGGTGTGGATTTGATTTGTTTTCCTTTAAGAGGTATGGATGTGATTTTAGGTATGAATTGGTTGGAGTACGACCATGTTTATATTAATTTCTTCAGTAAGTTGGTTCGGTTTCTTACTCTTGGTGAAGAGGAAGAAGAAGCTGGTTATTTGTCTGCTCGAAAGTTAAAAGAGCTTATGGATGAAGAAGCGCAAGTTTTGGCGCTGTTTGCATCATTGTCGATGGAAAATGATATGGCAATTAGTGAATTGCAAGTGGTGAGAGATTTCCCGAAAGTGTTTCTAGATGATGTCATGGATGTACCGCCAGAGAGAGACGTGGAATTTAGTATTGATCTTGTGCCATGAACAAGACCTATTTCGATGGCACTGTATCGTATGTCGGCTTCCGAGTTATCTGAGTTGAAGAAACAGTTAGAGGAACTGTTAGAAAAGAAATTTGTGAGAGTGAGTGTATCATCGTGGGGAGCACCGGTATTTTTGGTCAAGAAGAAAGATGGTAGTATGAGGTTGTGTATTGATTACAGGCAACTGAATAAGGCGACAATCAAAAATAAGTATCCGCTTCCAAGGATAGATGATCTGATGGATCAGTTAGTTGGTGTCTGGGTGTTTAGTAAGATCAATTTGTGATCGGGTTACCATCAGATAAGAGTGAAAGATGAAGATATTCAGAAGACTGCTTTTAGGACTCGATATGGACATTATGAATATGTAGTGATGCCATTTGGAGTTAATAACGCACCTGGTGTATTCATGAAATACATGAATCGAATTTTCCATGAGTATTTGGATCAATTTGTTGTTGTTTTCATAGATGACATTCTGATCTATTCTAAGTCAGAAGAAGAGCATGTTGAACATTTGAGAATTATGTTGTAAGTGTTGAAAGAGAATAAGCTATATGTGAAATTGTCAAAGTGTGAATTTTGGTTAAAAGAGGTGAGTTTCCTTGGTCATGTGATTTCGAAAAGAAGGGTTGGTGTGGACCCGTCCAAAGTAGATGCGGTGCTACAATGGAAGACTCTGAAGTCAGTAATAGAGATTAGAAGTTTCTTAAGATTGGCTGGTTATTATCGGAGGTTTATTGAAGGGTTTTAGAAGTTGGGACTTCCATTGACCCAATTGACTTGTAAGAACAAAGCATTTGTGTGGGATTCTCAGTGCGAGAAGAGTTTTATTAAGCTAAAAAAGAAGTTGATTACTACACCAGTTTAGATTTTGCCGAAGGCAGATGAACTGTTTGTGGTTTATTGTGATGCTTCTTTGATGGGTCTAGGTGGAATATTGATGCAAGATGGTTAGGTTGTGGCGTATGCTTCGCGTCAGTTGAGAATTCATGAGAGGAATTATCATACTCACAATTTGGAGTTAGCAGTTGTGGTTTTTGTCTTAAAGATTTGGAGACATTACTTGCATGGTTCGAGGTTTGAATTTTTTAGTGATCATAAGAGTTTGAAATACTTGTTTGATCAGAAAGAGTTGAATATAAGGTAGAGACGTTGGTAATAATTTCTGAAGGATTATGACTTCAGTGTCAATTATCATCCAAGTAAGGCTAATGTTGTGGTCGATGCCTTGAGTCAGAAGACATTGCATATGTTGGCTATGATGGCTAGAGAGTTGGAGTTGATTGAACAGTTTAGAGATATGAGTTTGGTTTGTGAACAGACACCTCATAGTGTGATGTTGGGAATGTTGAAGGTTAATAATGATTTTCTTGATCGTGTTCAGAAAAGTCAGAAGTCAGATGTGAAACTGGTGGACAAGATGGTTAATGATGAATGTATTGGAAATAATGAGTTTCGAGCAGGGAGTACTTAGATTTCGGGATCATATTTGTATTCCTAAAGATCTTGAATTAAAGAGAATGATTCTTGAAAAAGGTCATAGAAGTGGTTTGAGTATTTATCCAGGAGCGACGAAAATGTGTTTGGATTTAAAGAAGATATTTTGATGGCCTGGTATGAAGCATGATGTGGCTCATTTTGTTTATGCGTGTTTGACTTGTCAGAAGTCGAAAGTGGAACATCATAAACCTGTTGGTTTGATGCAATCGTTGGATATCCCCGAGTGGAAATGGGATAGTATATCGATAGATTTTGTTACGGGATTACCTACTACTCCAAGAGGACATGATGCTATTTGGGTAATTGTGTATTGATTGACTAAGTCAGCACATTTCATTCCGATTAGAATTGACTATTCTTTGTAGAGATTGGCAGAGATATATGTTGGTGTAATTGTGAAGTTGCATGGAATACCTTTGAATATTGTGCCGGATAGAGATCTAAGGTTTACTTCGAGGGTTTAGGAAAGTTTGCAAGAGGAATTGGGTTCAAAGTTGAAGTTGAGTTCAGCTTATCATCCTCAGACTGATGGAAAAACAGAGAGGACGATACAATCTTTGGAGGATCTGTTGAGGGCTTGTATGTTGAACAAGGAGGTGCTTAGGATAGTCACTTGTCGTTGATTGAGTTTACGTATAACAACAGTTATCATCCTAGTATCGGAATGGCACCATTTGAAGCTTTGTATGGTTGAAGATGTCGGACACCTTTGTGTTGGCATGAGTCAGGTGTGAGCATTGTACTTGGACCTGATATAGTGAAAAAGACTACTAAGATGCTGAAGTTGATTCGAGATAAGATGAAAACTTCACAGAGTAGGTAGAAGAGTTACCATGACAATAGAAGAAACTATCTTGAGTTCCAAGAAGAAGATCACGTGTTTTTTAGGGTTACTCCAGTGACCAGTGTAGGACGAGCTTTGAAGTCGAGAAAGCTTAATCCTTAGTTTATTGGACCATATCTGATTTCGGCGAGAGTTGGACCTGTTGCTTATAAGGTGGCATTGCCACCGATATTATCCAGCTTGTATGACGTGTTTCATGTGTCGCAGCTTCGGAAGTATGTTTCGGATCCATCGCATGTGATACCGATGGATGAAGTTGAGGTAAGAGATAATCTTACGGTTGAAGCATTACCAGAACGGATTGATAACCGGGAGGTAAAACAATTAAGAGGCAAGGAGATTGTCCTTTTGAGAGTGGTTTAGGGAAGAGTTACCAGTGGGCATATGTCTTGGGAATTGGAAAGCAGGATGCGAGAGTCGTATCCGAATCTTTTTGCTTGAGGTAAGTTTTCGAGGACGAAAATCTTTTAAGTGGGGGAGAGTTGTAACGTCTTGAATTTTATTTAAATATTTTATTCAAAATGTTGTGTGTTGGTGTGTATGAAATAATAGATTATCGAATATAATATTAAGTTGAGAATTATATTGTGGTGGATAATTGTATTATTAAGTAATAAAATAAATGGAATAAAATATGAAGTAGATGGAAAGGTGGTCATTTGGTGGGTTTAGTGAGGGTAAGAGTGGAAGTCCCTAAATTGGTCTAAGGGATTAAGTTGTAAAAAGAGAAAAGGATCGTATTTTGGAAAATAGGAAAGAACGATCGTGAAAGTTGTGAAAAGGAGAAGAAGAGGAAAGGGCTTGATCGTGAAGAAGAATCTGTGAGGAAGATAAATTCTCGAAAAAATCAAAGGTAAGGGTGGGATTCTTCCATCTCTAAAGGGTTTTATGATGGGAATTGGGTAGATGGAGGATTAAGGATTGATGTTGTGGTGGATTGAGGAAGATTGTGTTGAATAATGAGTAGTTAGTTGTTGTTAGTTGATAATTGTATGAATTAGATAATGAAATTGGTAATTACTGTGAATTCTGGCTGTTATTGGTGTTTTGGTATGTTGTTTTTCGTAGCAGAATGAGTGCAGAACACAGAAGAGGGGTTTGCGAAATCACAGAGCTCGCTTAGTGAGCGAGTTAGTTTGTGGAAAAGTAAAGAGTCAGTGAGTTGCTCGTTTAGCGAGCAATGACCCTCGCTGAGCAAGACCTGGAGCGTGAAAAGTTTATTTTTAATTCCGAAAAATTACTGAAAATTACCTAATTATTTTAGTAATGCTTAGGAATTGATGTGGTGCAGCTGGAGGTAGTGAAAAAAAGTTATACACATAATTGTAGGGATAATTAATGTGACTTGACTATAAACATAATTGATATGTTTTTGGCTTTGATGTTGTTGTTGTATGAGTAGTTGTTGTGATGATGTGTTTCATATATTTGTTGATGATACGTGAGTATGTGATGTATTATAGTATGAGTTGTGTTGCATTGTCATGGTCTAAGTTGAGTCACGTGATTATATGTTAAGAATGCATGATAAACATGATGGTAATGAATCATTGCATATTGATCGATGTGGTAATATATTGTTGTTGTTGATGTCGTATGATGTAATCATTGTAAGTGTGCATATATGGCATTTGGTGTTGCATGACATGTTGCATAGTTAGATGACATACCAAGGTGGGTATATTAGTTGTTGTGTTGTAGGTGCGATCATGAAATATGGATTGTACGAGGGTGTGATCATGAAATAGGGATCATACTGGACCATGAAATAGGGGTCTATGGGTGTGATCATGAAATAGGGGTTATACTAGACCATGTAAGAGGGGTCAAGAGTTCCGATGGGAACTGGATCTTGAAATAGGGATCAATATATGGTACTGCATGCATAGAGTCAAGTAGGATCTCATTGCATGATTGTTGTTGTTGTGGTATATGATGTTGTTGTGGTATATGACGTTATTGTTGTATATGATGTTGTTGTTGTATGTGATGTTGTTGGCGTGTAAGAGGTTGTTGTGTATGTAATGTAGTCGAATAGTTGTTGTTGAGAAGTGGTGTATTATTTCTGATACTTGATTAGTTATTATTATATTACTCTTTGTGATGTAAGTATCCCACCCCTTCTGTTTGAATGTTACCCTTATGTTAGTAACGTGTAGGTGAGCAGGATAAAACGAGTGGTGGTCAGTGAAATCGGTGTACTTCACGTCATTAGGGTGTCGGCTCTGATACGTCGCTTTGGGTATCGGGACGACGTTACTTTTATTTATTTATTTCTTTTAGAAAACATTTTTTTGTAATCGAAGTTGATTGATGTTGATTTAAAAAGGATTTTCGCTGCATGTTGAATGTTTATTTGGAAACATATTATTGAGCCGAGTTGTTTTATGTTGAATTGTGGTACTCAAATAGTTTTAAATGAAAATTTTACTCTGATAATTACAATTAATTCTATGGGGTAATTTGGGTGTTACACTTAGAGTTCGAGAAAGGAGCCAATAGTGGTATTGTCATCATGAGAAGCAGAGTACATAGTCACTTCTCTTTGTGCATGTCAAGCAACATGGATGGTGAATCTAGTCGAAGAGATTACATTAAAGAATCATGGAGAAATCACCATGAAGATCGACAACATGTCAACTATCAATCTAGCAAAGAATCAGATAGCGCATGGTTGAAGCAAGCACATCAAAATGAGGTTCCATTATCTTCGAGAGCAGGTAGCAGACAAGAAGATGAACTTGGAACACTGCAGAGCTAAGAATCAGATTGCAAATATCATGACGAAGGGAGTTCATGTCGAAGTATTCAGAATACTAAGAGATATGATGAATGTAGATAGCTTAGACACAATGAATTAGGTGGTGTGTTGAAAGTATAATTCATTATGTCATATTTGATTTAGATTAGATTTGATTTAGTTTTAAATCTAGATTTGATTTAGTTCCAAAATAGATATTTTGGGCTTTTATAGTTTTGGGTTTTTGCCTTAGGTGCAAGTAAACATGTTTCTATAAATAGGGAGTATTCCTCTTGTAATCAATCAATTCCAACACATTATAATTCACGGTTTGTAGTTGCAAGTTAATAGAAAGAAAATTCTCACAGTTTGTGAGTAGCAAACCTTTCTCTCCAAATTCTCTTAGAACCCTAATTCTTTTCTACTTCATATTTTCTTCTTCTTTGTTAATCGTTCCGCAAGAAACCTTCTTGTTCATAAAGAAAGGGTCGGAATTTTCATAGGTTTTGAGCTAATTCTAACAAACAGGAGATCTGAGTGCAAAAAAAAAATCATAATGAGTCATTCTACTATTCACATTCAGGTAGTTCTTCTTCTTATTTTTCACGTTTCTCCTTCTTCACCTCATATTCTTAAGGTGAAGAAGGAGAAACGTGAAAGAAGAAGAAGAACTACCTGAATTTAAATAGTAGCAAGACTCATTTGGTGACTTTTTTTTTTGCACTCGGATCTCCTGTTAGAGTTCAACTTCACTCCAATATCCGATTTCCGATAGTTATCACTATAAATGCTAACAAATATGAGGTGAAGAATAAGACACTTAATTGCAAGACTCGTGACTTTCATTACATATTTTATTCATATTACCACTGATTTTTTATTTTTAAATAACTATATCTAAAAGATAAATGAAAATATATGCATCATTTTTTTATAATTTTTTTAACAATATCTAAAAGGTAAATGAAAATATATATGCATTAATTTTTATTTTATTTTGTTATAACAATATCTAAAAGATAATGAAAGAGAATAAATATATTAACTTTAAGAGCCTAAACAATACCATTGTAAATCCTCCATTAGATTTAAGATCCCAAATAATACCATCTTTACCATCCTCTTCAATTCTATGAGCATTAATCTGCATGGACAAAGAAGACAAAGACACCGACACATTCGGTAACCGCCTTATTGTGTCGGAAAGATCCAAATCGTCCCAATGCCAACAACCCTCACTCCAATCCCCCATCGCCTGAATAAAAACTTTCTTTAAAATCGAATCTTCAAAAAGCTCTGGATACTCCTCTTTTAAGCTCTTATCACCCAACCACTTAGCTTCCCAAAAAAGAATAGAATACTCATTTCCAACCTTGAAATAACTAATAACAACAATTAAAATAATATCCTTCCACCAAGAAGAATAAAAGGGAGTAATATCTTTTTTGGCATCCACACCGCAAATAATTTTCGTGGAAATATCTCCATACCGAGCTTTCAAAACGTCATACCAAAGAGCTTTAGGTTTTTGAAGAATTCTCCATCTCCATTTGTTAAGAATGGTTAAATTGAAATTCACCAAGTTTTTAATTCATAACTCTCCTTTTTCAAAAGGTAAGCAAACTTTCTTCCAACTAACTCAATGAATTTTTCTATTTTCCTCCACTTCATCCCATAAAAAATTACTTTGCATCGTTATGACTTCTTTAACCACTTTCAAAGGTATTTTGTAAAATAATATTGTGAAAATGGATAAAGAGCATAATATAGACTTTAAAAGAGTGATTCTTCCACCAAGATTAAGAAAACGATTCTTCCATCCCATCAAACGAGATTTCATCTTCACCAACAAAGAATTCCAACTTAAAAGCTTCCTAGGATTGAAACCAATGGGTATGCCAAGAAAGAAAAAAATCACTCCCTTCCATTTTACAATGGGTATTCAAAAAAAGATATTATGAACATATAACGATTAACGAAGTTTCATGTTTGTTGTATGGTTTATTAGAATCACAAGTCAAATTCCTAGAAATAAATTTATGATTCTCAAATAATTTTTCATTAAACATGTACTTATTATATAGGATAAAAAATTGAAATATAAAATATTATATAGGATAAAAAATTGAAATATAAAAGATTATTTTGTATTATTTCATTATCTCTACGAGTTTTATTAGAAGAGGCATTAGATCTTAAGATCTAATGCCTCTTCCTGTATGGTAGATAATGGTAGGCGGAGGAAAATCATAAGATCTCTTCCCGTAAAATTTATAAATGCTCTTCATTTGTTTGTCAATGTTCCTTAGTCTGTTGTAATTTTGAAAATCCTAAAAATATATATTAGATTCAGATTCATAATAACATAATAAAGAAAAAATTTAAAGGAGCCTTTTATGTTTCAATTTTTTTAATCTTATATAATTGAATATTTCTGATAAAAAATTACTTGAGAGTATCCTCGAGTAGTTACTATTTGAAATCTTATTTTGGTTCATATTTAATGTCTGATAATCGATCCCTGAATATATTTGTTATAGACCGGGCCTCCAGACTGTATTGGGCTGTGGCCCAATACGTCGAGCAGGTGCCCATACACTCGGACAAGTATACTTGGTAATCGGGCAGACATTGCTTGATGGTCGGGCAGACATTTTATGAGACGGACATATAACAAGTCCTCTATTCCACTTGCCACATCAGCCAACTATCCCCCATTATCTCCTGAAAGATAGGGGAAGTTGGACCAAGGACTAGTCCACTTGCTAGGTCTACACGCACCTTACGCGTACCTTGGCAGTTCTTCCTTGGGTCTCGCTGATCCAGCCCAAGGAAGGACTTTGGCCCAGCGCTGGGGGCTCACTATAAATACCATTTTTCACTAAAGGGTCAGGTATTCTGATTTTAATCCTTCTTACTTACCACTTTGTACCTCTATAGACTTTGGCATCGGAGTGCCTTGCAGGTACACCCCCCCTCCATTCCATCCACCTTGTTGTTCACGTTCAACTACTGGAAGGCTCTCTTGATCAGGTAAGATCAATATCGATACAGTTAAAAAAAACAGCTATATTTTTATAAATAATTAGCTAAATTTCTAATGTTAAAATAGTAAATATTGGTGTATAGCACATGCACATCAAAATATGCTTACAAAATCTCATAAGGGGACAACATGTTATAATTAGCCATGACACAAACTATATGCACAATTTATATCATACATATTTCTTTCTTTTGGAATTGGTCCCTTCTCACACTGATTATTATCATATTGACTTTTAAAAAGGCATAACATAATAAATCTAGAATAAAAGAATCTATTTTCTTAAACATTACAAAGAAACAAAAATCGAATTTATAAGGAAAGCAATTGACATTAAAAATAATATGGAAACCCAAGTTAATAGTCTATGATGGTATAATACTATTAATATTACTGTAAACAATTTATAATTTAGACATGTACTTAACTACAAACATAACAATACCTCATATTACATGCTCATGCACAACATTAGAGAACACCAAAATGATACATGTATACAAGACCAAAACACCATGTTCACATTCCAAACCCCAAACAAACATACCCATGTCATCTTACATGAATCAACAACTTAAAATAAGGTTTCATCACATGATCACGCAACATGAATATAACATCAACACAACATCAACTTCATTGATTTGCAACAACAACACAACAAGAAATAGTGGGTTAATGACATTAGCACATGAAAGTATGAAAAACCAACAAAGTCATCCTTAGATCATGAAGTTCAAACCTTAGTTCCGAATTTCATAAATTTCTCCCACAAAGAGTTAATCTAACTAAGAACTCATATTTATAAATAAAAATGATCACGGTCATCTCAAACAATTTGAAGGCCGTGTTCGAATTTTAAAAATCGACCCCTAAAAAAGAAAAATTAAAAAATTAAAAAGAGCCATTTTTTTAATTAATTTATATAAGAAAATTATTTGTCATTGAAAATTTAAATGAAATTAATACATTTAAGTTTTGTAAAATTAAAAACTATTTACTTGAAAGCCCATTATGAGTTTAAAAGAATTATATAAAAAAAATCATTTATTATTGAAAATATAAAATAAAATGAATACTTTAAAGTTTTGTTATAAAATATATATAAAAAAGAGTAATGCTTTTAAGTTTAGTTATAAAATTCAAATGTAGAATTTTAAGGTTTTGTTATAAAATATAAAATAAAATTAGTGCTCTTAGGTTTTGTAATAGAATTAAAATTTGAAATTAATATCGTAAGATTTTGTTATAAAATTAAATTATGAAAACTTTAAGGTTTTGTTATAAAATATAAATTGAAATAAATGGTTTAAGGTTTTGTTCTATGGCTAAATATTTTGATTTATTCAAATGCACTTCTATTTGAATTTGTTTCTAGTTTCCATCTCTGATACGTCTCTTGCATCAACTGGAGTTTGTGGTTGAACATATATTGTCTAATATCTTCTTTATCTAAATGTGATTAGACAAGGAAATTTCACTTTAGAAAAAAAGTGATTTGATCTTGTGTTGTCTCCTGTACTTTTGTAATACTTGTATTTTGCAGAAAAACAAGCTGGAAACACTGCTCAATTTAAGCATTAAAATTATTGGAACACCATTGTTAATGAGAGGGAAAATATGGCTAATATCTAGTTCTTATGTCTTTCTAGACTCAGTAATGTTATTTATGTACAATATATTTTCAATTTTACATTGATTGAGTGTTTAGTTCAATATTTCTGTTATTTATATTTCAACAATACTAGGAGGCAGTTATGAATCTATAATATAGGAAGTGTAATGGTTGTGGTAAAACTCATACTAACCTTTCTTTTAAGTCTGCCAACACACAATTAAGGGCAATTAATGTCTAATTCTAACTAAATTCAACTGAATTATAATTTCATTCTATCATAACTATACCTTTTGGACTAAATAATCCACTTATGTACCAAAAAGTCAATTAATAGTGGCAATTAGTTGATGTTGAGAACTATAGTTCTAAGTTGCAGCAAGTGCGGGACTGGTAAAGGCAAACTATAGTTCTCAACATCAACTATTTTCCATTATTAATTGACTTTTTGGCACATAAGTGGATTATTTAATCCAAAAGATGTAGTTATGATGCAATGAAATTATAATTTAGTTGGATTTAGTTAGAATTAGACATTAATTGCCCCTAATTGTGTGTGTTAGACTTAAAATAAAGGTTAGTGTGGGTTTTACCACAACCATTACACTTTCTATATTATAGATGACATGCCTAATATTGTTGTTTCCAAGGCTGCAAAAACATTGATGAAAACGTTCCATGCTTATCACTTTTCTTCTCTCACACGAACTATTTTTCTTATTCTTTCTTTTCCATCTTCTTCGTTTCTCCCTTTGTATCTGACTTTTTTTATGTTTTTCGAACCATCCACAAGAGCGATAAAGAGAAAATACTCTAACCAAACCCTTCCTCTCATTTCTTGTCCTCACTCGATATGCGTCGACACGACTCCATGAAACTCTCACAGGTTTGATAACTCAAATCTTATGTTAGGTCATGCTTCAGATCTACATGTTATACGCAATATGTGGTGAGCCTCTCTCCCAAACGGCTCAATCATTTATGCCTGAGTTGATGTATGGAGTAAATCGGATTAGGTTTTTCAATTTAGGGATTTCATAATTATGAATGATAAACTTGATTTGTTCGTTGGCTTGATTTGTTAGTTTTCTGCAATTTAGGTTTTACTTTGAATGAAATTGCACATTGATTTGGATATTAGACAGTACAGATCGGTGGTACAAAGTTTTAGATTTTGTTTATTTTTTTGCTTGCAGCATCTGAAACGTGTAAGGAATGTTTATTATTTTTCTTTTTGTTGGGTGTAATTAGCATTGGAATTGATTGAAATATTAACTTGCTCACACTAATAGTTCAGAAGATTTGTCATTAGGCCTTTAAATAATTTTATTTGTGTATGTAATTTGGCATTGGATTTGATTGAAATATCAACTTGACTACTGCTAACACAAATAGTTCAGGGTCATACATTGACGACAACTAATTGCGGGAGCAATTTAAATAAATTTTTTGTCCATTGTTGTGAAAATTGAAATATGGTCCATGACATGGTTTTGTATATTTAAATAGGTGAAAGCATGATTTTAAGTTGAAATGGGTGGTTGAATTTGTTGTATTCGGTTTATCAGGGATTAGGTTAAAATCTCATTTATTTTTTTATGCTAATGGGTGAAGTTTTTTTAAAATTGTATTTCTCTATGGTGCCTATTTTTTAAAGATTTTTTTTACTGACATTGTGTGTATGAATGGCGGTTTTGTTTGGCTTGTTGCCTATTCATTACATGCCTACCACACTTAGGGATGCTCTAATGATTAACAGTCATGGTGCCTTTTTTTAAAAAACTTTTTTGATTGACATTATTTGTATGGATGTCGGTTTTGTTAGGCCTGATGTCTAATCGTTACATGCATACAACACATATGGATACTCTAACGATTATGGAGTGTCAATAGTGAGTAAAATTTGCATTTGTGTGTTACAACTCTGATGTTGCCTCGGGTTTTGGGCTTTGAGGAAGGCATGTTGTTTTGAACTCAGCTTTGCTATTTTGTGTTTGATGTATCAAATGGTTGCTTTGTTGTGCATGTCCTAGATTCAATAGGTCATGAAGGTCTTCGGGAAGTGGCTACAACTTGCAATGAGTATTTTTCTCTAACCAGGTGATTTTTCGGGAAGTGTCTGATTTAGGATGTTATTTACGAATTATCTTGGGATGTTTTTGACATCTAGAAAATCTCATGTATGTGGCAAGGAAGGATATTAAACTCGTGTTACTCCTTTAATCTCATGTAGGTGGCAAGGAAGGATATTAAACTCCTTTAATATACGTTCTCTGCAAGCGTTGTTACTCTTTTCATACTCTCTTTTAAATAGATTACAGGAAGTTCTGAGAAACGTATATGTTGTGATATTTATGGTACATGTTTTACTGAAATTTATTGATAATGTAGGTTGTAAAAACTGTGTCTCGGTTTGGAGTTTCAGTTATGATTCAAAGCCTGGGGACTTCAAGGATGACGACAGTTTCAATAATCAATCTTGAAGTGGATCCTTGGACTAAATTTTCTATAAGTTTATGTGGTCGACTTGTACAAGTCTCGTGTAAAACAATGTTTCATTGTTTAATTGTTCATTGTTTGACAATAAGCTGATCTAAGTTTTGCATATATAATGAGAAATACTTAATTTTCTCATGGGTTTTTCTTATGGTTCTTAACTATTCTTAATTTCAATATGTTTGTCAAATTTTCAATTTTTCAATGCATTGAGTTTTAACACGTCTAACTTTACTGCCATATATAGCTTTTAGAACCCATCTATATTATCTATTAACAACATACTAATTTAAAATATATATATATAAAAATTTATTTTAAAAATAGTTAGGTTGTAAGTTTTTTACAAGTTAAAAATATATAAATTTTCTGAATCATCGGTCATCTTAAAATAATAATAAAATATTATACTATTAAATAGTTAAGTAGTATTTTTTATAAGTTAAAATTATGAAATTTTGCTTAAAACATATAGAAAAATGTAAGTAAACTGTACAAAAATTTACATTAGTTCAATCATTTTTATTTACTATTCTTTTCTCCATTTTTTTTAGATTAAATTAAATATTTTATAATATTTGTACTCATTTTTTAAAATATTGAGTAATAAAATAAGGTCCACTTATTAAATGAGAATAACTTTAATTGTTCTAAATATTGAATAATATTAATTTATCAATCATATTATTGTTTTAAATTTTGAATGATATTAATTTTTCAATCATATTATTGTTCCAAATATTGAATAATATTTATATACATAAAATTTGATGTAATATAATTTGATTATTTACTTACGGGGAAAATACATTGTTGATTCAAATATTTGTGTATGGGAAAAATACATTTTGATGTAATATAATCTGATTCTGAGTTCTGCAATGTTCCATATTCATCTTCTCATCTGCTACCTGCTCTTGAAGATAATGGAACCTCATTTCGATGTGCTTGCTTCGACCATGTGCTATCGAATTCTTCGCCAAATTGATAGCTGACATGTTGTCGATCTTCATGGTAATCACTTCATGACTCTTTGTTGTGATCTCTTCGACCAGATTCAGCATCCATGTTGCTTGACATACACAGAGAGAAGCAGTTATATATTATGCATCTCATGATAATAATGCCACTACTGGCTCCTTTCTCGAACTCCATGCAATTGGTGCACCACCTAACATAAACACATATCCAACTATGGATTTTCGATCCTCAACATCACTACACCAATTGGAATTTGTGTATCCCACTAACTTGCATTCTATTCCTTCATCAGCTGCTGGAAACAAAATGCCATAGTCGAGAGTTCCTTTCAAATACCTTAGTATCCTCTTCTCCACTGCTAGGTGTGATACCTTTGGCTTCTGCATGAATCTACTCACCAGAACAACATTGTATGCTAAGTTAGGCCTTGTGTGACAAAGGTATCGAAGTGACCCAATAATTCTTCTGTATTGAGTTGGGTCGACATCATCTTCTTCTGAATCCTTCGACAGTTGCAATCTGGGCTCAGCTGGAGTCGAAGTTGGGTTGCAATCTTGCATCTCAAATCTCTTGAGTATTTTGTCTGCATATCTTCTTTTATGCGTCATCAAACCTCTACCACTCGTGTAGAATTCGATGCCAAGGAAATATGAGATATTTCCCAAGTCTGACATTTCAAACTCCTCACTTAGGTCATGTATTAAATCTTCGATCTCCTTTTTGCAACTCCCTATTATCAACAGGTCATCGACATAGAGACATAGTATAAGAAATTAGCCATTGCTTCTTCTTACATATACTTCATGCTCAGTTGTTCACTTCACAAACTCCTTCTCCCTTAGAAAGCTATCTATCTTCTTATTCCAAGCTCTTGGAGCTTGCTTCAGTCCATACAGGGCTTTATCCAGCTTGTACACCTTTCTCTTTTCGCCTTGTTTCACAAACCCAGCTGGTTGTGCAACATAAACTTCTTCGTCTAAGGGGCCATTTAGGAATGGACATTTCACATCCATCTGACACCTGCCAGTTTTTCATGTTTGCTAGACCAACAACCAACCTGATTGTTTCGATTCTAGCAACAGGAGAAAATACTTCATCGAAGTCGATTCCTTCCTTCTGAAGAAAACCTTTTTCCACAAGTCTCGCCTTGTGTCGAGTCACTTCCCCTCTGGGATTCAGCTTCACCTTGTATGCCCATTTCACATCAATTTCCTTCTTGCCTTGAGGCAATCCGACAAGTGACCGAGTTTTGTTAACTTCGATGGACTTTATCTCCTCATTCATTGCTTTCACCCACTTTGAATCTTTCAATGCCTCAGTTGCATTGATAGGTTTGATATCTGCATAGAAATCATAATGTACCAGCTCACCTTCTTCATTGACCATATCATCTGATGTAATCACACATTATTGCAACCTTGCATGCATGTGTCTTGTTCTTTGAGGTCTGCTTGGGCATGATTCACCTCTAACATCTTCTCGTCGAACATCTCTTTCGACTTCACTAGTTGGTTCTTCACATAAGATTTCAACTGAATCTTTCTTGACATTTTCAATCCAATCCCATTCTTTAAGCTCATTTATGATCATGTCCCTGTTGATCACAACCTGCTTGTTTACTGGGTCAAACAACTTGTAACCTCCAGTCGAATGATATCATATCAGAATCATTTGACTAGACTTGTCATCAAGCTTCCTTTTCAACCGATCTGGCACATGCCTATATTCTATAGATCCCAATACCTTCAGATGACTCAAGCTAGGCTTGACACCAAACCAACACTTTTCTGGCTTAACTCCTTCTACCTTCTTCGTCGGACATTTTTTTAAAATATATGTTGCAGTCGACACAACTTCTCCCCATAGTTCTTTGGGTAGATTATTTCCATTCAACATACTTCTTACCATTTTCATGATGGTTCGATTCTTCCTTTCTGCAATTCCATTCTGCTATGGAGTGTAGGGTGGCACCACCTCATGCACAATCCCTTCTTTTACGCATAATGCATCGAAATCTTTCGACACATACTCTCCACCATCATCAGTCCTCAAAATCTTGAGCTTTCAACCACTTTATCTTTCAACCATAGATTTAAACTTGGCAAATACATCGATCACTTCACTTTTCTTCTTGATCAGGTAAGTCCACAATTTTCGACTAAAATCATCTATGAAAGTGACAAAGTACCTGTTACCTCCAATCAAATCCACTTGGATAGGACCACATACATCAGAGTATATGACTTCAAGAATTGCCTTCGACCTACTTCCTGCATCCTTGCTGAAGCTATTCTTGTGTTGTTTCGACTGAACACATTCTTCACACACTTCGTTTGGGATGTCGATTTCTGGCAATCCTGAAACCATGTTTTTTCTCTTTAAATTTCTGATGTCTTTGAAATTGAGATGACCAATCTATAGTTCCATAACCATTCATCTTTGCTAGTTGCACTTGCAAGGCACTTATGATCCATCACATTTAGTTCGATCTTGAATGGTTTATTCTGAGACATTGGAGCCTTCAAGATCAACCTACCACATACGTCTACGACTCTCATCACCTTGTCTTCGACCGACACCTTGTAGTTCTTTTCGACCAACTGCCATATACTGAGTAAATTTCTCTTCATGCCTGGTATATACAAAACGTTGGAAATTACTGACCTTTTTCCATCTTTCCTCTTAATCATAACATCACTAATACCTTCAGCTGCTAGAGTATTGTCATTTGCGAATTTCACAGTGTTCTTCATTGAGGGTTTCATGTTGACAAACCAATCTTTCCTACCAGTCATTTGTGATGAGCATCCTGAGTCCAAGTACCATTGATCTTGGAATATTTCTTCATCTCTTGCGACCATCAACAACATCTCTTCCTCTTCATGCTTTACCAACTTAGCATCAGAATCTTGATTCTTTTGCTTTTCTAGACAACCACTAAAATAGTGATCATACTTCTGACAATTGAAACACTGAATATGACTCTTATTTGGCTTTCGACCACAACCTTTTCCTCTACCTGTAGCACCACCTCTTTGGTTGCCTTGGTTCCAGGGTTTTATCTGATTCAACCAGTTTTCTTATTGCTGATTTTTGTAACGCTCGATATTTAGTTAATTATTTAATTAAATATTTTCGAGTTTATTTATGAAATTGGTTGATGTTGTGAAATGTCGATTTAAGTTGGCATATGGTTATTTGATAAATTGGTATATTTAAGATGTAGAAATAATATTATTAATAATATTATAATTAAATAAGACTATTTATTAGTGGGTTTGGTTGTTGTGTTAGTTGTAGTAAAAGTGGGGGTGTTGACTAGTAGGCCCAATAAGACTAAATAGAATAATAATAATAATATTATTAAAAGAAAATAGGAAATATAGAAAATCAAAATTATTTTTTTGGTTCATTATAGAAGAGGAATAAGGGTTTGGAGAAGAGAAGAGATACGTAGAATTTCAAGTAAAGAGGCAAAGCTAGGTTCAATTGAAGAGTTAGAGCAACCTTCAATCCAAGGTAAGGGTGGGGTTCTGACTTTATAATTGGGTTAATGATGAATAGTATGTGGGATTGGGTTTGTAAAATTGCTTCTGATTTTTGTGTTTGATTGTTGAAGCTGATACTGAAATTGGTTATTGTCAATGAAATTGTGTTGAAAATTAATTTATGTTGGTGATGGAATAATGGTATGCTTGTGCAAATTTTAGGTGGTTTTGGTTTGGGTCTGTGAAATTGTAAGTCGAAGGTTATCTAGGAAAGTAGTGAAAATAGTAGGAACCAGTTGAAGAAGGTGTGCCGAGGGGACCACCAAAATGAGACGGGCGACACACAATTGTGTCGAGGGGCACATTCCCATAATTTTTCCCTTGTAGTGTCTCTTTAACATTGTACATACTATAGCATTTTTTGTTTTTTTTAAAACAATTAAACCATAATAATTAACGGTTCATTCCTACTAGGTAGCTATGTTACTGATATATCATGTGTTACTATATCATGTGTTTACTTAATGCTTAATTAACCAAAATAATTAAACCATATTATGTGTTACTATATATTATGTGTTAATTTTTATAAAAACAAAAATAGTACTCAAACTATCATTTGTTGGCATTACGTAATGTAACATCATGATTAAGTAGAAGTTTCAAGTATATATATATATATATATATATATATATATATATATATATATATATATATATATATATATATATATATATATATATATATATATATATATATATATATATATATATATATATATATATATATATATATAGATAGAGAGAGAGAGAGAGAGTTTTTGGAAATAATTTAGTAGTCCTATTCAATTAAAAAAGGATTGTATTTACATATGTAGTGGAAGGATAAAATAGTAGTAATAACATAATGTTAAAACAGTGCCGATTTAGCCGGTTTAGTCGAATTAGGCGAGAAACTTAGTTGCCCGGAATTTAACGAAATTTGTCAGAGTAAGTCGGGTAATTTAATAGTTGATTTTGTTACGTTGTTTTTGTTGAAAATATGTTGTAAAGTCGTGTTACAGGTACAGCTGAGTTGGTAAGTGGTTTCGGTTTGCGGAAAACTTCTAAGTTGCTATGTTGAAGGCTTTTAAGCCAAAGTTGATTTCTAAGTTGCTTATGTTAGATAAGTTGCTATGTTGCTCATATTTATATGTTATTGGTGTTGCAAAGTCGTATATGTCATGTAGAACATTTGCATATTATGTCGGAGCCGTTGCTCACACCATGTTGGCCTGGATTGGCAAATTGTTGAAGGCTTATGCCTTGTTGCTTAAGGCTTATGCCTTGATGTCTCGATAAACTGGCAGTTTTAAGTTGGGAGTTCTGCTCCAATGGTACCACATGCATGTCCATTGTAACGAGTTGCATTCTGTGTTGCATATTTAAGTTGTTGTGTTGATGAATAGTGGTGATTTTATATAACCTTTTCTAATATATTATTTCTCCTATATCTGATTATATTGTTCGATATCTCACCCCTTTTGTTTGAATGTTGTCCTTGGTTGGAAACGGGCAGGTAATCAAGAGGAGTAGTCGGTTACCTTTAGTCGAGTTGGTGGTCAGTCACTCTGATACGTAGCACTCGGAGGATTGACGCTTGTCTGTTTTGTTGATTTTGTTTACATGTTGAATTTTGTTTTAGTTGAAGTACATTAGACTACTTGTTTATTTTTTTGAGTTGTTTTATGTTGAACAAAGATGTTACTAGTTGTTTATGAATCCGCTGCGTGATGTTTCATGAAGTTGGAACTATTTGAATATTATGAAGTTGTTTTATGACTATTTTCAAAAAGTGCTATGTATTATGCAGGCTATTCTTTAAGCTAAGATTTTTGTAAGTTGAATATGTGATACCCTGTTTTGTAGAAAGTTTTTACAAATTCGGATTTTTTTTTATATTACTCTTTGGGTAGAAAATGGGGTGTTACAATTTTGTCTAGTCAAATTGTTATAGCCACCTCTGCCTTTGTTGTCGAACACCTTTCCTTTGCCTTTCCTATCTCTTGTTGATTGAGTCTGTAGAGCATTGTCACTCTTCGATTTCCCTGATGCTCTTTCAACCATTCTTTGTTCATGAGATACAAGCGTCCCTTGAAGCTCTTCTTTAGTCACCTTCGACAAATCTTTCGACTCTTTTATGGCTACTACCACATGGTCGAACTTTTGAGCCAACGATCTCAAAATCTTTGAGACTACTGCTTTCGTCGTCAGCAGTTCTCCATATACTTTGATTTGATTCATAAGTTTCCTAAATCTTGTAAAGAAATCTGATATGCTTTCATTGTCTTCCATCTGAAGCAATTCATAAGCCCTTTTATGAGTTTGTAACCTCACCTCTTTCACCTTCTCTGCACCTCCAAACGATTTCTCAAGAATCTCCCATGCTTCTTTTGCAGACTCTATATCACTAACTTTTTCAAAGTTATCCAGATCAACACATTGATGGATTATAAAGAGACCTTTATAATCTTTCTTCTTCAATATTTTGTACACAGACTTTTCCTCTTATGTTACGTTCTCTGCAAGTGTTGTTACTCCTTCCTTCACAAGATCCCATAAATATTGATAACAAAAAACAACTTTGATCTGCTTGCACCAATTCTCATAGTTATTTTTCTTGAGAATTGGAAGACTCGTCGGAAAATGCTCATTTGGATGATCCCTTGACATCGCATTCTTGCCCTTGAATCTCGTTAACCAGGCTCTGATACCACTGTTGGGGTGAATTCAAGGGGGTCAACGAGGGAACATATTTCTTGGGACACACTTTTGTGAGAGACATACCACATATCCACCTAAAAACTTAAGGTGATAGGTGTGTGGGTTCTCTCACTTATATAGTGTTCAATCTTCCCTTTTCTAATCAATGTGGGACTTCTTCCACGTACTTGATTCTCAGCAAATATATCGATATAGTTAAAAAAAACAATCAGCTATATTTCTAATGTTAAAATAGTAAATATTGGGGTATAGCACATGCACATCAAAATATGCTTACAAAATCTCATAAGGGGACAACATGTTATAATTAGCCATGACACAAACTATATGCACAATTTATATCATACATATTCCTCTCTTTTGGAATTGGTCCTTTCTCACACTGATTATTATCATATTGACTTTTAAAAAGGAATAACATAATAAATCTAGAATAAAATAATCTATTTTCTTAAACATTACAAAGAAACAAAAATCGAATTTATAAGGAAAACAATTGACATTGAAATTAATATGGAAACCCAAGTTAATAGTCTATGATGGTATAATACTATTAATATTACTATAAACAATTTATAATTTAGACATGTACTTAACTTCAAACATAACAATATCTCATATTACATGCTCATGCACAACATTAGAGAACACCAAAATGATACATAACGGTCCAATACATGTATACAAGACCAAAACACCATTTTCACATTCCAACCCCCAAACAAACATACCCATGTCATCTTACATGAATCAACAACTTAAAATAAGGCTTCATCACATGATCACGCAACATGAATATAACATCAACACAACATCAACTTCATTGATTTGCAACAACAACACAACAAGAAATCGTGGGTTAATGACATTAGCATATGAAAGTATGAAAAACCAACAATGTCATGCTTAGATCATGAAGTTCAAACCTTAGTTTCCAATTTCATAAATTTCTCCCACAAAGAGTTAATCTAACTAGGAACTCATATTTATAAATAAAAATGATCACGGTCATCTCAAACAATTTGAAGGCCGTGTTCGAATTTTAAAAATCGATCCCTAAAAAAGAAAAATTAAAAAATTAAAAAGAGCCATTTTTTATTAATTTATATAAGAAAATCATTTGTCATTGAAAATTTAAATGAAATTAATACATTTAAGTTTTGTAAAATTAAAAAATATTTACTTAAAAGCCCATTATGAGTTTAAAAGAATTATATAAAAAAATCATTTATTATAATAGGCAAAATACCTAAATTGGTCCCTTAACTTTTAACTTGGACCCTTATCTTTAAGGAGTGTCAAAGTAGTCCTATTTTAGTTGGTTTTGATCTCATGCTATCTTGCTTGAAAGTGATAACAAACTACCACTACACCACTTTACAATGTTGTCAGTTATGTCATTTAACTTTATTAAAGCCTTAACTGTTTCAACAATAGACATATATCATTAATGTTTTATCATGTGTGAAAACTGAGTTTTTTTCAATTATGTCATTCAATTTAGGTTTTATGAGGAATTAGACAACTTTACTTCATTGTGTATTTTATTTTTTTGTTTTCTCATTAATTTGAAGATGGTCTTTTTCTTCTCATAATACTTTATAGTATATTCATTTTATCTCAATAAACTTATTTATTTGGTTAAGAACAACTTATTTTTGTTTGTTCATTAAACAGACAAATTTGAGTGATCCCTTCTCTTTTGGATGAAAGCATTATGTATCTACTTCACAGTTTATTTGATTTTGTACAACTGAAGGTCTGTTTTTCTTTTTGGGCAATCTTTCTTTCTATTGTTATAGCTTAATATTTGTAAAATAATGATAATCTTTATTCTTTCAACTACATTTCTTCAGGGCATCGATTCCAAAGAAGCATATCTTCTGCTGATCAAAATGTACAAATTCAAGAAATTCTCAATCGGTAAATAGTTGACCCTACTGTGGAAAAGCAGAAGGCTTAGTCATCCTCTCTATGTAACGCCGGTGGATGCAGATTCTATGATATACATCTGTTGGTTTAGCAGGATTTATTTGTCTTTTAGTTATGGGTATTAGTTTTTTTCTCTTCATTCTATTTGGCGTTTTAACTTCTTGTGTATGGTTGTTGTTAATATAATTTCTTTGAATGGGTAAGAGAATTACAGAATTAAATTAACAGAATTGCAGAATGTGAAAAGTTCTTATTAATAAGACAATAACATATCATAATTTTGATAAAACATTAATGATATATGTCTATTGTTGAAGGAGTTAAGGCTTTAATAAAGTTGAATGACATAACTGACAACAATTGTAAAGTGGTGTAGTGGTAGTTTGTTATCAAATTTCAAGTGCACAAATATCAGCGCCACGTCAGATGCCAACATGGAAAAATTGACGCAGTTAGTAAAATATGGATGGAAATGACTAAAGTGGACATTTTTTAATAATTAAAGTACTACTTTGACACTTTTTAAAGATAAGGGACCAAATTGGACCCCGAGGTAGAGTTAAGGGACCAATTTGGGTATTTTGGCAATAAAATTAGTGCTATTAGGTTTTGTAATAGAATTAAAATTTGAAATTAATATCGTAAGATTTTGTTATAAAATTAAATTATGAAAACTTTAAGGTTTTGTTATAAAATATAAATTGAAATAAATGGTTTAAGGTTTTGTTCTATGACTAAATATTCTGATTTATTCAAATGCAATTTTATTTGAATTTGTTTCTAGTTTCCATTTCTGATACGTCTCTTGCATCAACTGGAGTTTGTGGTTGAACATATGTTGTCTAATATCTTCTTTATCTAAATGTGATTAGACAAGGAAATTACACTTTAGAAAAAAAGTGATTTGATCTTGTGTTATCTCCTGTACTTTTGTAATACCTGTATTTTGCAGGAAAACCTGTTGGAAACACAGCTCAATTTAAGCATTAAAATTATTGGAACACTTCTGTTAATGAGAGGGAAAAATATGGCTAATATATAGTGCTTATGTCATTCTAGACTCACTAATGTTATTTATGTACAATATATTTTCAATTTTACATTGATTGAGTGTTTAGTTCAATATTTCTGTTATTTATATTTCAACAATACTAGGAGGCAGTTATGAATCTATAATATAGGAAGTGTAATGGTTGTGGTAAAACTCACACTAACCTTTCTTTTAAGTCTGCCAACACAAAATTAGGGGAAATTAATGTCTAATTCTAACTAAATTCAACTGAATTATAATTTCATTCTATCATAACTACACCTTTTGGACTAAATAATCCACTTATGTGCCAAAAAGTCAATTAGTAGTGGCAATTAGTTGATGTTGAAAACTATAGTTCTAAGATGCAGCAAGTGGGGGACTGGTAAATGCAAACTATAGTTCTCAACATCAACTATTTGCCGCTATTAATTAACTTTTTGGTTAGTGTGGGTTTTACCACAACCATTACACTTCCTATATTATAGATGACATGTCTAATATTGTTGTTTCCAAAGCTGCAAAAACATTGATGAAAACGTTCCATGCTTATCACTTTTCTTCTCTCTCACACGAACTATTTTTCTTATTCTTCCTTTTCCATCTTCTTCTTCCTTTCTCACTTTGTATCTGAATTTTTTGATGTTTTTCTTTCAGGAAGAATCATCCACAAGAGCGATAAAGAGAAAATACTTTAACCAAACCCTTCCTCTCATTTCTCGTCCTCACTCGATATGCGTCGATGCGACTCCATGAAACTCTCACAGGTTTGATAACTCAAATCTTATGTTAGGTCATGCTTCAGATCTACATGTTATACGCAATATGTGGTGAGCCTCTCTCCCAAAGTGCTCAATCATTTATGCCTGAGTTGATGTATGGAGTAAATCGGATTAGGTTTTTCAATTTAGGGATTTCATAATTATGAATGATAAACTTGATTTGTTCGTTGGCTTGATTTGTTAGTTTTCTGCAATTTAGGTTTTACTTTGAATGAAATTGCACATTGATTTGGATATCAAACAGTACAGATCGGTGGTACAAAGTTTTAGATTTTGTTTATTTTTTTGCTTGCAGCATCTGAAACGTGTAAGGAATGTTTATTATTTTTCTTTTTGTTGGGTGTAATTAGCATTGGAATTGATTGAAATATCAACTTGCTCACACTAATAGTTCAGCAAGATTTGTCATTAGGCCTTTAAATAATTTTATTTGTGTATGTAATTTGGCATTGGATTTGATTGAAATATCAACTTGACTACTGCTAACACAAATAGTTCAGGGTCATACATTGACGACAACTAATTGCGGGAGCAATTTAAATAAATTTTTTGTCCATTGTTGTGAAAATTGAAATATGGTCCATGACATGGTTTTGTATATTTAAATAGGTGAAAGCATGATTTTAAGTTGAAATGGGTGGTTGAATTTGTTGTATTCGGTTTATCAGGGATTAGGTTAAAATCTCATTTATTTTTTTATGCTAATGGGTGAAGTTTTTTTAAAATTGTATTTCTCTATGGTGCCTATTTTTTAAAGATTTTTTTTACTGACATTGTGTGTATGAATGGCGGTTTTGTTTGGCTTGTTGCCTATTCATTACATGCCTACCACACTTAGGGATGCTCTAATGATTAACAGTCATGGTGCCTTTTTTTAAAAAACTTTTTTGATTGACATTATTTGTATGGATGTCGGTTTTGTTAGGCCTGATGTCTAATCGTTACATGCATACAACACATATGGATACTCTAACGATTATGGAGTGTCAATAGTGAGTAAAATTTGCATTTGTGTGTTACAACTCTGATGTTGCCTCGGGTTTTGGGCTTTGAGGAAGGCATGTTGTTTTGAACTCAGCTTTGCTATTCTGTGTTTGATGTATCAAATGGTTGCTTTGTTGTGCATGTCCTAGATTCAATAGGTCATGAAGGTCTTCGGGAAGTGGCTACAACTTGCAATGAGTATTTTTCTCTAACCAGGTGAATTTTCGGGAAGTGACTGATTTAGGATGTTATTTATGAATTATCTTGGGATGTTTTTGACATCTAGAAAATCTCATGTAGGTGGCAAGGAAGATTATTAAACTCGTGTTACTCCTTTAATCTCATGTAGGTGGCAAGGAAGGATATTAAACTCCTTTAATATACGTTCTCTGCAAGCATTGTTACTCTTTTCATATTCTCTTTTAAATAGATTACAGGAAGTTCTGAGAAACGTATTTGTTGTGATATTTATGGTACATGTTTTACTGGAATTTATTGATAATGTAGGTTGTAAAAATTGTGTCTCAGTTTAGTGTTTCAGTTATGATTCAAAGCCTGGGGACTTCAAGGATGACAAGAGTTTCAATAATCAATCTGGAAGTGGATCCTTGGACTAAATTTTCTATAAGTTTATGTGGTCGACTTGTACAAGTCTCGTGTAAAACAATGTTTCATTGTTTAATTGTTCATTGTTTGACAATAAGCTGATCTAAGTTTTGCATATATAATGAAAAATACTTAATTTTCTCATGGGTTTTTCTTATGGTTCTTAACTATTCTTAATTTCAATATGTTTGTCAAATTTTCAATCCATTAAGTTTTAACACGTCTAACTTTACTGCCATATATAGCTTTTAGAACCCATCTATATTATCTATTAACAACATACTAATTTAAAATATATATATATATATATATATATATATATATATATATATATATAAATTTATTTTAAAAATAGTTAGGTTGTATGTTTTTTACAAGTTAAAAATATATAAATTTTCTGAATCATCAGTCATCTTAAAATAATAATAAAATATTATACTATTAAATAGTTAAGTAGTATTTTTTATAAGTTAAAATTATGAAATTTTGCTTAAAACATATAGAAAAATGTAAGTAAACTGTACAAAAATTTACATTACTTCAACATTTTTATTTACAATTATTTTCTCCATTTTTTTTAGATCAAATTAAATATTTTATAATTTTATAATATTTGAACTCATTTTTAAAAATATTGAGTAATAAAATAAGGTCCACTTATTAAATGAGAATAACTTTAATTGTTCTAAATATTGAATAATATTAATTTATCAATCATATTATTGTTTCAAATATTGAATGATATTAATTTTTCAATCATATTACTGTTCCAAATATTAAATAATATTTATACACATAAAATTTGATGTAATATAATTTGATTATTTACTTACGGGGAAAATACATTGTTAATTCAAATATTTTTGTACGGGAAAAATATATTATTGATTAATTTATTTATATATACGGAGAAAAAATACTATTGTTATAAACGAGAACAACTATAATTGTTCTTAATATTGAATAATATTAAATATTATTCATATTATTGTTCCAAATATTGAAAATATTAATATTGAATAATATAGATAAAATTTGATGTAATATAATATGTGTTGATATCAATTCAAATATTTTTATATGGTAAATAATACAATGTTGATTAATATTTTTCGTTATGATTTTTCTCCTTTTCAAATAGTATGTTTTATGTTTACTTTATCAATACTTGATTTTCAACAATCATCTTAATAGATTATAATTTTCTATTATAATTAATTTTTCTGAAATGCTTTATAATATTTAACTAAATATATATCTTAAAGAAATTCTTTTCCACACAATGCTTTTTAATAATTAACTAATACTATTCAATTTTATTTTTTCTCTTTCTTTATTTTATGAAAGTCTTTTTATTTTATTTAAATAAATTAAAGTCTATTTTTTAAACAAATGAGCGTAATAGATCGGGACCCGTGTCCCACTAAAAATGACATGGAATCTCCAATGCACAATCCATCATTTTGATTACTCACATGAATTTATAATGTCTGGTTTTTTGTTGTCTTCCTATTCTGAATAATATGGTTAGCATTTTGTTGTCTTCCTATTCTGAATAATATGGTTAGCATTTTTATGCATTATGGTGTATTTAGAATTGAATTCTAATATTTATCTTTTGTTGAAATATTTATTTCAGTATATTTGAACTACTTTAATATTTATTTTTTACCAATATTCCTTTTATACAATTTAAATGTTACTATCATTTTTTTTCATTGAAATATATCGATTTACTACATATTAATCTTATAATATCTCTGATCTTACCTGATCAGGAGGGCCTTCCAAGGATTTGAAGACTGGGCCAGAGAGTAAGGTGAGTGAGGGGGTGTACCTGCAAGGTGCTCCAATGCTTAAGTCAGAAGAGGTACAGAATAAGGTTATTTTAGAGTAAGTTAGAACACCTGACCCTTTGCTATGAAAGGGTATTTATACTGAGCCCCCAGCGCTGGGCCAAGGCTCCAAATGGGCTGGATTTAGCTAAGCCCAAGGAGGAGCTGCCAGGGGACGCGTAAGAAGCGTGAAGACCTAGACCAAAGGTCTATCCCCTGGTCCAACCGCCCCTATCCCTACGGAGATAGTATAGGGGAGTTGGGTGACGTACCAGATGAGGTGGCAGACGTGGTTCTGCCCGACATGGTTCATGTGCCCGGGATACAGGCAGGTGATATGAGGATGAAGACCAATGGATGGGGGACGTGCTCCTTGCCCGACATACAGTAGAGTTGTCGAGGAGATGTCCCTTCGACATGGGTGGAAGGATCTTTGCCCGACGCATTCGTGTGCCCGGACGTTTGGGCATGTACCCGACGAGCATTGGGCCATGCCGTGCATATCGTCATGGCCCAGTCCAGAACAGGAGCCCCCCAAGTCGAGTCTCTGAGTCAGAGCGATGACTTATATTGCAGCTGGGGTTCCCCGTGTTGAGGGAGAGATGCGGTCGTTCGGCATGGGAGGTTATAATAGATTTGCTCGCGGACTCCTCTTTCCACGGTAGTGTCGGGGATGGAAAGTGATCGGTGGGTATGCATCTTCTTCGCAACGGCCGAGGGCTCGACGCGGGGATATGGCGTCTTGATGAGTCGGGGAGATGGACAGATGCCCGGTGTCGTTTCAGTTTCTTTTTTGGGTAGACGTTTCTTTTTTTTGGGTAGACGTGTCTCAGACTTAATGGCGTCGCTTCGTTTCGTGTGCAAAGACGGCGTAGGCAGTAGGCAATGATGACCTAGCGCATTGGTCCACGCGCCAGGGATTATAAAAGGAAGTTGAGTGCCTTCATTTTCACTTTTTCGCTCCTACGTTCACCGGAAGTTCTGAAGATTTCTCCTGTGTCTGCTCGCCTGGCCGTCTGAACTGCCGCCTCCGCCCGTCTTGTTCCCTGAAACACCGTCCCTGCCCGTGCGCCACCGTCTATTTTTCAACTTCAATATGTCAGGTACCACTTTGCTTCCGTAATCCATCATTTTCCTTTCTGTTTTATGTCAAATGTCTACAAATGTATGTCATATTCGTAGTATGTTGTTAGATTTGACTTAGGAATAGTAAACTGGATTGTAGATGGACTATAGATGGTAGAAAATAGGATTAGGGCTATACTGTCCCGGGCAGAAATTACATATGTCGGGCAATATTTGCATAAGCTGTATGAATTTTCTGCCCGGTCTCTTATGAACGTGCGTGTTCTTCGCGTTGAGCACAGTTAGTGTCCCTTGCTGCTACGCCCTTTCACTTGACCTGCGGTGGAAGGGTGGATTTGATATGACGTCGAATTCACTCTTTCTGTCTGCGTTTCAGGTGCTACCGGGCGTTTACGACCGAGGGGGGAAGATTCCGGGTCCTCGACTGAAGATGCGGCCATCGCTCGCCTACCTGTAGGGGATGGGAGTGTCAGGGATGGTACCGAGCACGCCTCATCTTCCGGGCAAGTCGATCTCTCCTGGGTTGCGGATGAACCTTTGGAGGAGGAATCATATTTCTGTGACGAGGCTATCCCTGCTTACGCCATGGTCGAAAACATAAGTCGGGAAGATCCGCCGAATTGGTATTGATGTGCCCCCAAGGAGGAGGACCGTATATGCCATCATTTCCCGGGGAAGCAGTTCACTATGTACGAGTTCGCTTTCCAGGAGGCGGGGATCAGACTGCCCTTCAATTCCTTCCAAATGTCGATTTTCAAATGGCTTCGGCTAGCGCCGTCCCAACTGCATCCCAACGCTCTCGCCTTCATGCGGGCATTCGAGTTGGTCTGCCGCTTCCTCGGCATCGGGTGTACTCGAGCCCTCTTCTTCCACGTCTTCCACCTCCAGCGGTCCGGCCTCCGCGGGCGCCATAGTTGGGTTTCTTTTAAACAGCCCGTGCACCTGTTCAAGACGTACGTGGACTCTACCCGTCACTTCAAGGGTCGTTGGTATGTGGTGAGACCGATCACCCGTGCCGCCCTTCACTCCCTGTACTATTATCAACGAGCATCAAACGGGGAGGAGAAATTAATGACGAAGATACCGCTGAGGTGGCAGCGTGATCATTTCGACCTCTCTACCGCCCACTATAGGATCAAGTATGCGATGCTCGGTGTCGAGGATAGGCTCGCGTACAAGAAGCTGATTGATTACGTGCAGAGTTTCAGTTTGGGGGTCTGGGCGAATCGACAGGGCGTGCCCTATCTTGACGAGGCCGGAGCGCCAATTACTGAGACGCGCTATATTAATACAAAGGCCTTGCTCGAGTGTGGGACCGAGGAGGAGGCTCTAGCATTATTGAGTAGGCAGATTTTTCTTAATCTTTTATTCGCGTCTATGTTTTCGCTCGCTAATGTTTGTGTGTAATGTTTCGCAGGTGCCATGCCCAGTACGCGTGATCGAGTCCTGAAGCTGGCCAACCAAGCCGGTGCGGCTGATCGAGTGCCGAAGAAGAAAAAGAAAACCGTGGCTCGTGTTCTGGTGACCGCTGCTGATGTTGGGATCGGGACTTCGAACACGGCAAGCTCGACCCCTTCCTCTCCTCCTCGGGTGTCTCCGATAGACATACTTGATAGTCCGTCGCCATCGGCCTCTCCTCTCCACAAACGGAAACGTCCGGCGGGGACTCTTTCGAGGTCATCCTTGGGAAGTCCGGGTGGACCGGGCAGCTATTTGTTACCTCCCTGCTATGTGGAGCGGGCGTTCTTCAAAGCCGAGGATGCGATCGCTGTGCCGGCGCCTGAGGCCAAGGCTATCCTGGACCAAGATGCTGGTGCCCGACGTAAGGAGCTGGCTCGGGACCTGGCAGCTGTTATCCGGGTGATGGAGACGGCCATGGTCTTGACTGATACCTCGGTCTCCACTGCCTCCCTGGAGGATGCTCTCGTGCAGGTTCGGTCGGAGAAGGACAAGCTGTCCAAAGACCTGTCGGACTACAAGGAAGAGCATCAGCTGCAGGAGGGACTGGAAAAGAAATTGGAAGAGGCAGAACAAGAGCGGGACCAGCTGAAGGCAGTCAAGGTGAGCTTGGAGGAGCAGGTGGCTGGGCACCAGAAGCTGATCGAGGACAATGCTGGACTGCGGGCTCAGCTTGAGTCTCTCAAGGAAAAGGTCCGTCCTTTGGCTGATGAGACCGAGGAGGAGCTCGCCCTTGGTTCCCGTGGTGAGCTGCTGGGGCACATACGCTCTCTCAACCAGGACCTCGTGGCCGTTTTCAAGGAGGGTTTCGACAATTTCGTCGAACAACTGAGGCTTCTGAATCCTGAGTTGGTGACGGAGGGGTCGGCCCATAATTATTGCGTCAGGGATGGAGAGATCGTCTGCCCGTTTGAAGCTGAGGAGGAGCTGGGGGATGACGAGGAGGAGGTGGAGGATGTTGAGGATGTGCTCCGGGCGGAGACTTGAGTATTTTTCTTTTGATTTGTTGTTTTTGTTATGGCCTGCGTGCCTTGTTATGTTTTGGCCTGCGGGCATATGTAATATGGCCTTCGGGCGTACTTGGCCTCGGCCGTTGTTATATTATTTTAAATATATGAATGTTTTCTGTTCAGTCATTGTGTTCGTGTATGCGTTATGTTTGCTTTTTATGAATTTATATTCTGCTCGACCTTGTTAGTTTCCTCGGTTTAGGGAACCGACGAAGTGTCGGACTTTGTGTCCGTTGGGATCGAAGCTCGGGTTCGTTGTTAGGACTCTGGCCTCGAGGCTTGGGCTCTCCCATCGCGAGCTGGGTGCCCTGCCTTCCGTGGTACTTCGACGTTAGGTCTCGATTGAGATCCCAATCGTCGGGGAGGGTTGTGTTTGCTGTGTGGCCCGGTTCGTCCCCGGGTCTTGCGGTTCCTCTTTGGGATTTTGGAGACGAAGAGCGTGGTCGTACCTCCCACGTCTCCCCGTGATACATCTAACTGTAATATTGTCTAAGTTTTTCTGCGTTCCATGGTCGAGCGAGTTCTTCCCCTTGTAGGTTTTCTAGGTAATAGGCCCCGTTGCTCGTCTTGTCGCGGACGCGGTAGGGGCCTTCTCAGTTGGCGGCCGGTTTGCCCTCTTTTGGGTTTTTCTGGTTTCTTCTGAGGACCAGGGTGCCGACCTGGAACTCTCTTCTTATGACCTTCGCGTCGTGGCGTAGTGCTATTTTTTGTTTGAGGGACATTTCCCTTAGGGCTGCTTCAGAACGGATCTCTTCGACTAGGTCGAGCTCGGCTCTAAGGGTCTCGTCGTTCATTTCCTCGTCTAGGGGCTCTTCTATCCTCCTTGTTGGTTCCCGTATTTCCACCGGGATGACTGCTTCGGTGCCGTAAGTCAGTCGGAATGGGGTCTCCCCGGTGGTGGAGTGTGGTGTCGTGCGGTAAGCCCATAGGACGCTATGTAGTTCCTCGACCCATGCCCTTTTCGCCTCGCCGAGTCTTCGTTTGAGGCCACGTAAGATTACCCTGTTGGCCGCCTCCGCTTTCCCGTTCGTCTGTGGGTGTTCGACAGACGTGAAATGCTGTTTAGTACCTAGGCTGGCGACGAAGTCCTGGAATCCTCCGTCCGTGAATTGTGTCCCATTGTCCGTGACGAGGGCCTAGGGTATGCCGAACCGAGCGAGGATGTTGCGTTTAAAAAACCGGAGAATGTTCTGTGCGGTTAGTTTAGCTAATGCTTCTGCTTCAATCCATTTCGTAAAATAATCCACCCCGACGATGAGGTATTTATTCTGGTACGATCCGGTGACAAAAGGTCCGAGGATGTCCATGCTCCACCATGCGAAGGGCCACGGGGAAGACAGTGATTTTAGGTCATTCGGGGGTGCGAGGTGCATGTCGGCGTGTCGTTGGCATTTGTCGCATTTTTTTACGTGTTCCTTTGAGTCGTTTTGCATGGTCGGCCAGTAGTAGCCTGCTCGGAGGGCTTTTCGTGCGAGTGATCGCCCGCCGAGGTGTTAAGTGTTAATTCCCCGGTGTATTTCTCCGAGTATGTTGGGAACTTTCTCTTCCTCGACACACTTGAGTAACGGGATGGAGAACCCTCTACGGTAGAGTTTACCTTCGAGGAGTACGTATGAGCATGCCCGTCGTTTGGTGGTGGCCGCCTCCTTTGGGTCCATTGGGAGTTCATCTTTTGTTAGGTAATTGTAGATGGGCGTCATCCAACAGTGAGCATCCCCGATCGCGTTGATCTCGAATGGAGGAGGTAATTTTTCGATGCTAGGTCGAGGAAGGATTTCTTGAATTACGGATTTGTTTCCGCCCTTTTTCCTCGTGCTGGCTAGTTTTGAGAGGATATTTGCCCGTGTATTGTGCTCGCGAGGTACGTGTTGAACCTCCCACTTCTCGAATTTGTCAAGTTTTTCTTTGACAAGGGACAAGTATTCGACGAGGTTGTCGTTTTTGGTTTGGTATTCTCCTCGTACTTGTGATGCCACGAGTTGGGAGTCTGTGGATATTTTCACTTCATTTGCTCCTAGGTCCTCGGCTAATCTCAGACCGGCGATAAAAGCCTCGTATTCGGCCTGGTTGTTCGACGTCGGGAAAGCCAGTGCTAATGAGACCTCGATCAGGATCCCATCCTCATTCTCGAGGATGATCCCGGCTCCGCTGCCCGATATGCTGGAGGCGCCGTCGACGAAGATCGTCCACTTGTGGGCGCCGTCCGCTGGTGTTGGGCAGTGGGTCATTTCCGCGACGAAGTCGGCCAGTGCTTGGGCTTTCAAGGCCTTTCTATTTTTGTATTGTATGTCGAATTCGGAGAGTTCCAGTGACCACTTGAGCATTCTGCCGACCATATCTGGTCGCCCGAGTAACTGTTTGATCGGCTGGTCGGTCCTTACTTTTATCGTATGTGCGAGGAAGTAATAACGTAGCCTCCTCGCCGCATTTATGAGGGTCAGGGCGACCTTTTCGATTTGCTGATATCGGAGCTCAGGGCCTTGGAGTGCTTTGCTCGTAAAATAGATGGGTTTTTGTCCCTCGTCGGTCTCCCTTATTAGAACGGCGCTGACGGCCTCGGTCGCCACGGATAGATATAGGTATAGAGTTTCCTTTTCCAATGGTCGTGATAAGACTGGGGGTTCGGAGAGAACCTTTTTCAAATGGAGTAATGCTTGCTCGCACTCATCGGTCCAGTCGAAGCTGGCCTCTTTGCGAAGGAGTCTGAAGAATGGCAGTGCGTGCTGGGCGGATTTGGCGATGAAACGGGAGAGTGAGGCGAGCACTCCATTGAGGGATTGGATTGATTTCTTGGTCCTCGGGGTCGGAAATTCTGAGAACGCCCGGCATTTGTCGGGGTTGGCTTCGATCCCTCTTTCGGTGAGGTAGAAACCCAGGAATTTTCCTGCCCGTACCCCGAACGTGCATTTTTCAGGATTGAACCTCATTTTGCATTGCCTCTCCTGCTCGAAAACTTTGGTTAGGTGTCGAGCATGTGTAACCTCCTCGTGTGACTTGACGATCATGTCGTCCATGTATACTTCGAGCATGTCCCCTATTTCTTCCTTGAAGACTTTGTTCATCATGCGTTGGTACGTGGCACCGGCGTTCTTGAGCCCGAACGGCATTACGTTGTAATAGTAATTGCCCGTTGGGGTCATGAATGTTGTGTGTCTCTTGTCTGTGGGCGACATAGGGATTTGGTTGTATCCACTATATGCGTCCATGAAGGACAGGAGTTTAAAACCTGCAGAATTGTCTACGAGCATATCTATATTAGGGAGGGGGAAAGCATCTTTCGGGCAAGCCCTATTAAGATCAGTATAATCAACACACATACGCCATTTTCCATTATTTTTCTTAACGAGGACTACATTAGAGAGCCAGGTTGTGTACTGGGCTTCAGAAATAAAATTTGCCTCTAAGAGGTCTTTTACAGCTCGTTCGGCAGCCTCTGCCTTCTCGGGGGACTGTTTGCGCCTACGCTGTGCTACGGGCTTGACTGCCCGATCTAAAGCTAGCTGGTGACACGCGATCTCAGGATCCAGCCCGGGCATTTCTGCGGCATTCCAGGCGAAGAGGTCAGAATTCTCTTTGAGGCATGCCACGAGCTTCTCCCTTGTTTCCTCGGGCAGTCCCTTGCCTATCTTCACTGTCCTGTTTGGATCTTCCCCGAGAGGAATGAGTTCGAACTCTCCGTCGGGTATTGGTCGGACCGGGTGTTCGAGAGATCGTTCCTCGGTGGGTTTACCTTCTTCGGTTTCGTCTATCCCAATGCGACAGTCGAGGTCGATGGAGTTAACTCCCCGGGTAGGATCCTCGGTCCTGAGTTTTTTGTTGTTGCTGCTACTCTTTGTGTTGACCATGGCCTGTCCTTTTACCGCAGCGTCGTAGCAGCGTCGGGCAGCTTCGATGTCACCGTGGATGGTGACCACGCGACCCAATTTGGTGTAGTATTTCATCTTCAGGTGGACGGTGGATGGGACCGCGGTGAGTTCGGCCAGTGTCGGGCGTCCAAAGATGCAATTGTAAAGGGACGGACAGTCCACGACCAGGAATTGGATCTTGATTTCCCTGGCCGTTTCCTGCTCCCCGAAGGTGACGAGGAGCTCGACATATCCCCACGGTCTCGTTGTTGCTCCGTTGAATCCCTGGAGGTCGGATCCAACGTAGGGAGCCAGGTTGGTCTTGTCTAATTTCAGAGTCTTGAAGAGGTGGACATACATGATATCCACCGAGCTGCCCTGATCGACCAGGATGCGTCTGACGTCGAACTGGGCCATCTTTGCCCTGATCAACAGTGGGATGCCCGAATTCGGGGATCCGCCTGGAAGTTCCTCCAGAAAGAAGGATATTGGGTTGGATTTACCCCGGTATTTTGTCAGCGTCGCCTTTTGCTCGGGGGTAGTTAGTAGGAGCTCGTCGAACTTGCGTTTGACCGAGAGGGCAGCGGCTTCACCGTTAATTCCTCCACCTGATATAACCAGTGCGGTTGGGAAATCTTCCCAGGGGCTGAGTGCAGTGATTCTACCTTCGGGCAATGGCTCGGGGAGGATGAAATCTTCCGGGCGTGACACGCAGAGGGCCACTTGATAAGGAGAGTTGTCGGGGGTGTTTCTTCCCGGGGTCTCTTCTTCTCTGCCTCGTCATGCATGGGGGTTTCGTTCTTCCTCGTATACTGTTTTAGGTGCCCCTCTTGGATTAAAATCTCTATTGCATCTTTCAGGTGGACGCAGTCCTCGGTCACGTGCCCATGGCTCCTGTGGAACCGGCAATACTTGGATTTGTCGGTGTGAGGTTTTGGCGCAGATGGTTTTGGGAACCTGACTCTGCCCTGTTTAAATTCAGAGTTGATGCATTCCGCAAGGATGCGCTCTCGAGGAGCTGTCAGTAAAGTGTACTCGCTGTATCGGCCTGCGGGGCCTCTTCCTTCTCGGAGCTCGCGAGGTCTTTCTTCCCTTCGCTTGTCCCCGTTGCGACGGGGGATGTTTTGGTCCTCGCGTTTGGAATGCTCGGTATCCCCAGCATTACGGCCGTTGCGGGCGTTGTGTGCTACCTGTTTTTCCTCATATCTGATGTAGGCCTGGGCCTTGTGCAGAAGTTCGTTCAAGGTGCGGGGAGGCTCGATCCCGACGGCTCTACTAAGTTCACTGTCGGGCAGGAGTCCTCTTTCGAGGAGATACTTCTTCATGTGTTCGGTGGTATCCACCTCGACAGCTTCTTAGTTGAATCGCTCGATGTACGAGCGCAGTGTTTCATTCTTCTTTTGTACTATGGCTTCAAGGGTCGCCTCAGTCTTGGGATGACGACGGGAAGCCGTGAAGTGCCTGGTGAACATGGACCTCATGACTCTCCAAGATGTGATGGATTCGGGAGCCAAGCTTTTGTACCAAGCCATGGCCCCTTTCCTGAGGGTCGTTGAAAACAGTCGGCATTTGAGGTGACCGGTGATATCATTGCGGTAGTCGAGCATTGCGTTGACGTTGTCGACGTGGTCGTCGGGATCTGTAGTCCCGTCGTACACAGCTAGATTGGGCGGTTTCTCCATGCCTTTGGGGAGCGGGGCTTCCATTATTGCCCGAGACAGGGGGCAGTACAAGTCTTCCTCGTCGCTCCTTAGTGGGGATAATTCATTGTTGTCGGGGCTGCGCCCGCGCATTGGTGATGTTCCTGCTCGATCGTTGTCACGACGGGCGCGTGCCCTGCTGACGTGAGGTTCGGGAGAGCGACGCCCGCGCTTCTTTATTGGCTCTGGACGTTGTTGTGTCCTCCTCTCCTGCTGGGGTCGGGCCTCTTGTCGCTCGGCTTCGAGGGCCATGATTCTTTCATGCTGCTGGTAGAGCATAGAACCGGCCTGGTTGAGGGCATTCATCATGGCAATCATTGTGGCGTCTCCTTCAACGGGAACGGGGATGGGATGAAATGTCTCTGCCCCTTGGTTTTAGGTGTGAGAGACATCCCCGTTGTTTTGAGGTTCTGGAGACGGGGTAGATGGACGACCGTCTCGAGCGTCTGCTTCATGGGGCTGCGGGCCATCGTCCATAGTGTAGTCGACAAGGGGACGGTTGCGCTCGCTAGGTTGTTCTCCGGCCATGTTGGAAGGACAGGGATGGATGAGCTTTGATCCTCTGTTGATGAAGATGGGGATAGCTAGTTTCCCACAGACGGCGCCACTGATCTTACCTGATCAGGAGGGCCTTCCAAGGATTTAAAGACTGGGCCAGAGAGTAAGGTGAGTGAGGGGGTGTACCTGCAAGGTGCTCCAATGCTTAAGTTAGAAGAGGTACAGAATAAGGTTATTTTAGAGTAAGTTAGAATACCTGACCCTTTGCTATGAAAGGGTATTTATACTGAGCCCCCAGCGCTGGGCCAAGGCTCCAAATGGGCTGGATTTAGCTAAGCCCAAGGAGGAGCTGCCAGGGGATGCGTAAGAAGCGTGAAGACCTAGACCAAAGGTCTATCCCCTGGTCCAACCGCCCCTATCCCTACGGAGATAGTATAGGGGAGTTGGGTGACGTACCAGATGAGGTGGCAGACGTGGTTCTGCCCGACATGGTTCATGTGCCCGGGATACAGGCAGGTGATATGAGGATGAAGACCAATGGATGGGGGACGTGCTCCTTGCCCGACATACAGTAGAGTTGTCGAGGAGATGTCCCTTCGACATGGGTGGAAGGATCTTTGCCCGACGCATTCGTGTGCCCGGACGTTTGGGCCTGTACCCGACGAGCATTGGGCCATGTCGTGCATATCGTCATGGCCCAGTCCAGAACAATCTCTATTTATTTTTCCAAAATTTAATTTTAATTTATTATATTTTTCTCTTTTAATACTCACTGTGCGTTCCGATCGTTACCGTGCGAATGCTCGGGTATCTCACTAGTTCATTTTGAGAGTTGAAAAGCAAAATACCTAATATTGTATTAAAGCTCATAAATATAGAGGTCATCATACCCCTTAAATAATTTTATGGAAAATTCCTTATATTTGAACAGATAACAATGATCTTATTCATCTACCTGCTTGAGAGGTGCGCAATTTACTCGAGACAATCTCTCAATTCACTTAAAACTACTATATATTATATGTCATATACTATTTTTTATGTTAAAAATAATATACATTTTACATTTAAAAATATGGTTAACTTTTCTTCTTGTTATACGAGTGATTTCCGCTTAATATCTAAAAATAAGAGATTCTAAACTTTTTGAGTATATGAGATAATGTACGTGGATTTCTTATTTCATTCTACGCAGCGAAATAATAACTAAGAAAATTAAAAATAAAATGTCACTCAAAATTCAAAGATGTATCTTCATACACATATACACATATGTACCTACAACTTATTTGTTTTTTAGTATCACCTCAATTTTATGACTAAATTTAATTCAGAAATACATTTAAAAATATATATTTCCAGAACATATAGTGCTTTTGGGAAATGTATATACCATATGCATTATCCTTTGGTTACGATAGTATTGTATTCTGTTATAGTACTTTAGGGGAATTCTATAGTCAGAAGTAGTTACAAAGTACAAAAGGATTCACATAAACATTAAAAGACATTAAAATCGATTTCCGTAACAAGGATCGAAAAACACATAATCAATGTTAGAGATATGGAGAGAATTGTGTTGTCAAAATCATTCAAAAATTATTCAAATAAGTAGATATGTATACTTATTTTGATGTTTACTTGTTAATGAATTAACAAATAACAAGTTCTCCTTAGTGTTCAAAATAAATATTTCATAATTGAAATTGGCATTGGAATTTTGTTTTGTCTGATTTTATTCATTCATGTTATTTGACGGAACCTCAAAAATTGATACAGAATTATTTAATATGTTTATTTTATATCAAATTATACTGAATTATAACGGTTAGTAATTGATTAGTTGATAGTTGATAAGAGATAGTTTTAAAGAGTTGTTTAGAAAGAAGGCTATGTCATTGATTTCTTGGATGATGAATTACAAGACACCAATGACCTATTTATAGGCTCAAGTCACCGACCTCTACATTACGTTAGTTCTTTCTAGAGTTTTTATGATAGATGAGTATCATGATAGTTCTAGGTTCTTCTTTTATTTACATACATTTATGGTTCTAGATTCTTCTACTATTTTTATGCATTATAGTTCTAGGTTGTTCTACCATATTCATAAACATAATTCTAGGATATTCTACCATTTTCTTACATATTATATTTAAGAATATTCTAGAAATTTGTAGCAATTTCAACACCCCTCCTTGATGTAAATTTCTGTGACTCCAAGCATAGCTCGTAGCTCTTCAAATCTTTGTCTCGGCAACGCCTTCGTGAATATGTCTGCAATTTGATTTTCTGTTCTGCAGTAGTCGAGTTTGATCTCTTTAGTTGCTTCAGCTTCTCTGATAAAGTGATACTTGATTGTTATGTGTTTTGTTCTGCTATGATGCACTGGATTTTTCGCCATTGTAATTGTTGATTTGTTATCGCAATTGATATTAGTAGGTTCATCCTGTTTTTCTTCCATGTCTTCAAGTATCCTGCAAAGCCATATAGCTTAACTCGTTGCTTCAGCAACTGCCATATACTTTGCTTCTATTGTGGATTGTGCAACTGTAGCTTGCTTCTTCGACGCCCAAAAGAAAATTTATGATCCTAGTGAGAATGCATAGCCAGAGGTGCTCTTCATGTCATCTACCGAACCTGCCCAATCACTGTCGGTGTAGCCAAGTAATCCTGAGTTGGTTTCGGTAGTGTACCATATACCTAATTCTTTTGTTCCTTGTAGATACCTCAACATTCTTTTTCCTGCTCCAAAGTGTATTTGACTAGGGCTTTGCATGAATCTTAATAGAAGATTTGTAGCATACATTATGTCTAGTCGTGTAGCTGTCAAATATAGGAGGCTTCCAACTAGACTTTTGTATATGGAAGCATCAGCTTCTGGTGCTCCATCATTCTTATGTAGTTTCTCATTTGTTATTAGTTGAGTAGCAACATGTTTGCAACCATACATCTTGAATTTCTTAAGTAAGCCTTCTGTGTATTTCTTTTGCGAGATAAATATCCCTTCATTTCTCTTACTTACCTCTATACCGAGGAAGTAACTCATCAAACCAAGGTCGGTCATCTCAAAGGTCTTCATCATGTCTTCTTTAAACTCCATCATCATCTTGTTTCCCATGTAGATAAGATCATCTACATATAGAGAGAAAGTAAGAGAGTGTACTGACTTTGAGGCTTGATGTAAAGTGTAGGCTCACTTTTGCTCCTCCTGAATCCTCGATCCATGAAATACTGATTGATTCTGCTATACCATGTTCGAGGTGCTTGCTTCAAACCGTAGAGTGCTTTTTTTAGTCTTAACACTTTGCTTTCTTCTCCTTCAAAAATGAATCCTTGTGGTTGCTCCACATAGATCTCTTCTTCAAGTACACTATTGAGGAAGGAGGATTTGACATCTAGTTGATGGATACTCCATTCTTTTTGTGTTGCAAGAGCTATTAGAGCTCTAATGGTATCAAGACGAGCTACTGGTGCAAAGGTCTCATTGTAGTCAATCCCAGGTTGTTGTGAGTAACCCTTAGCTACTAGTCTCTCCTTGTGTTTCTGTATGGTGCCATCAGGGTTGAGCTTTGTCTTAAAGACCCACTTAACCCCAATGATATCTTTTCCAAGGGGACGATTTACTAACTCCCACGTGTTTTTTTTCTCGACCATCTTGGAGGCTTCCGTTTGGGACCTCTCCAGCTGAGGTCTACGTCCGCGCCTACGAGGATAGGTGTTGCGTGATCGTCGAGGTCTCCGCAGAGGAGATGTGGCACTACGTTCTATTTCCAGCACAATTATTATTTCTTGTTGTTGAAACAGCACGATGATTGTCTGGTTGAGCGAGTTGGTCATGGATATTATCGTCGGATCTCCTTTGACTGGTATCGGGATGGGCTTGAAGGTGGTCGTGATGTGAGGTTGGGGAGCGTCGTTGGCAGCTGGTTCAGGGGATGGACTGGCAGGTTGTCTGTCCCTTGAGTCAGATTCGTGGACGACGTGGTAGTCGACGAGGCCCTGGATGCAGTTGTCATCGTGTTCGCTAGTCATGCTGGTTGGTTGAAAGAGATAGGGTGAAGTTTTGGTCCTTTGTTTCAAAAGACTGAGAGAACTTTTAAATTCTCACAGACGGCGTCACTGATCTGACGTGATCTGGAGGAATTGATAACTCGAATTTTTATCGATTATTTAATATGAGTTCCGATCATTTTAACATGTTAATTTATGTATTTTGTACAATATTACGCGAGTTTTGTGTTTGTTTTGCAAATATTTGATCAAACATGACGTTTGGAGGCAAAATATAAAAAAGGAGACTTATTGGACAAGAAATGGAGAAAAACATAAGGAAACAGAACAAGAAAATGAGTTTCTGCATAATCATCTGTGGGAAGACCGTCACGCATGGGTGACGACCGTCACCTTCCCAAGATGCCCGTCCCAAATTTGAGTTGACCGTCCAAGACCCAAGTTGCTCGTCACATGGTTGATACGATCGTCACAATTAAATATCCAGAAACCTATTTGCGCATCAGAATTCAAAACAGAAAGACGTTATGCAATTTCTTCGCATTCAACTGAGAGTTTCCCTCTACCCTAATCAACCTTATTCCAAGCTACTCAAATAAAAGCCCAACCTAAGTCCATGTCTTCAAGTTCTCAACAAACCAAAGTTGCCACCTATAAATAGAAGTTACTGCAAATTGCAAAGGGAGCTTCGTTCAAGTCCCGAATTTCTGTCGCATTTATGTTCGAAGTTCAAATTAATTTTCAACATCGTCTTTATTTTCTTTTACCAACCCCAAGTGATAGTTTCCATCATTAGGAAGCTATCACTATTTTAATTGTTTCTAGCCATTGAATAATTGTTTTAGTTTCTAAGTTTTTGCAAGTTTGGTTGATCAAGAACATTGCAACCAGGTTTCTAATTTTAATGATTTATTGTTTAGTTATTATTGTATTTATTTATATTATGAAATTCTTCTCCTTCTACTTTTCTTTGTTTTTATTTAATATGTCTGGATAAACCGTTAATCGATATGTAGTTGTCTAACCGGAACGAATTCGGTAGAATTAGGCTAATACTTTAGATTAAGTTACTTTCCGGCTTCGATTTCTTAATATAAATAACATTCGTTACGAGAGTAAGAGAGTATAAAAGATTAGGATTAAGACCACGGGAGTGTGAGATCATAATCAGATAGCTGAAATCGGGCATTGTTTTAAATACAACGGAAGCACTTTAAAACCAATTAGAACCTTTAGGTTTCCAAAAAGTATTTCTAGCTTGAATTGACACAACGAGAGCGCTCAATTGAACTTAGGAATAAAGTAATAGGCAAAACCACGAGAGTGTGAGTTAACGACTTTTAAACCGAGAGTTTCTACAGAGAGATAACTTAATAAACCTTAGCAAGCCGACCCTGTATTGAATTCGCGAAGGCGAATAAATTACGTACTGATATTCTTATTATTAATTTAACTTAATTAATTTTTCACCTTCTAAAATTAAAAACATCACTCGCCTTAGTTAAACATAGTAACACCCGATAGCACTAGGTTGATTATCGAGTCTCTGTGGGATCGATATTTTTTATTACTACGCGATAGACTGTGCACTTGCAGTTAGTAACCGTTAGACTCAGAAAGTCGCGATCAGGAATCTTCTAGTGGTGAGCAGCTTCTACGGTGGAGAAATGGGGGGTGTACCTGCAAGGTACTCCGATGCCAAAGTGAGAGAGAGCTATGGAGTTAGCAAGTACAAAAAAGTAGTAGAGAATAGAATACATGACCCTCTAGTGAAAGTGAGTATTTATAGTGTGCCCCCAACATTGGGTCAAGGTTCTTCTCATGGGCTGGATCAGCTAGGTCCAAGGAGGAACTTCCAGGGTTTGCGTGAGAGCAGATAAGACCTAGCACGTGGTCTTTCCCCTGGTCCAACTGTTCCGCAAGACTAGGAGGTTATTGTGTGGGCAGTTGGTGGAAGGTGTGGAGTACGTTGGGGAGACGTTATCCCCATAACCTTATGTATTGGGCCTTGGGCCTGTGCCCGACGGATTGGATTGTTCCCGACATACATGGCGTCCTTCCTAGTCCAGAACAACTGGGTTTCTGTTACGTCAGGAAGTGAGGACTATTCCCTTAAGCACATGTGCAAAAATCAATATGAAGAGAGTTTGTTTAGACGTGAAGATGAAATGTTTGAACTTGATATCTTGCTAGAGTCTATTAATGTGACAAATAAGAGAGTTGAAGAGCAGAGTTACGATTTGGACTTTGGCAAGATCAAGCAATACTTACCAATTAGATTAGTCCTACCATGAATCTTCAAAATTGTCCAATATCTTTTTGGTTTAAGGTTTGAAGAAATTATGGGAGCCGAAGTTTGGCATTGCGATGGTGTATTTTCAGTATTTGACTTCAGTTCAACTGAACTCTTGGGTTATTGCTACCTTCATTTGTTCTCCAGGGAAGGAAAACATGGTCACGGTTTGGTGGCTCATGGCTTTCCAATATTAAAAATTCCAGTTAGATTTCGCTATGTATTTTCATTGGCAAATCATAATAGCGTACGAAGATGGAACCTGGGATGTTGGACAAAGAAAAGCATCTCAAGATTCCGTTACCTCATGGCTAAGTTGTTGTGACCTCAGATGTTGGTTTTGCAGTTGTTGGGTTGCAAGAAGTTGAAATGAGCATTGTTACGTTTTCATATGCTCTCAATCTATCATCGGAGCCGCCGCTACCAAAACTACCTGATCAAAATGTTTCTACCATGGTGAATTATATGCATAGGATAGCTCCAGGAAGAGTTGTCTACAACCTTGAGGACAAGATTGGTTTTCAAGGGGTGAGTAATAATAGAAAGTGAAAGTAGTTTATAAATAACTTAATTATTTAAGTTATTGGATTTTTATTGTTTATTGAAACATTTAGTCTTTAGGTCTTTTATTTTAGCATCCATTACTAATTCTATGTATGTACTCTCATTGAGAGATTTGGAATTATGAAATGAATAATAAATTTTCTCTATTTTTCTTAGATAATTTTATTGTTTCGGTTAGTTTTGTTTAGTGTTTAGCATTTACTTCCAAGGTACTGTGCTATTGGAATATTCCATCTTATCCGTAGGCATGTGCTGAATGAAATCTTTGGAAGAATTTAGCAGCCACACAATTCCAAGAATCAAATCATACAAATTCAAAGAATATAATTGAACAAAGGGAAATGAAAATATTGCATTAATCAAATCACACAAATTTGAAGAATAAAATTGAATAAAAGGGAAATTGAAAGAATCAAGTTCGGAGACAATCCTCCAGTAAGAGAAATGAAAGAATGCAAAAACATGTTAGTATATAAGAATTGGAATTAAACTAAAACTAATATTTTTGTTTGTTGACAAATGAATATTATCATATATCTTCATCTTTTTTTCAAAAGTCAACTATGCTGACAACTAATTTGTTGGAACTTGAAACTGCTGAGTCTTGCAAAATACAATTATAACATTTGGAAGGGTAGAAGGGTAGAAGCAACGTCAAAACATTGTTGCAACTACTATTAAAGAAAAATATCAATTTGACACAATATTCTACAAATAAATAATGAAGCAAACTATTTACAAAGGAGTGATACTCATGGTTACATGTGACCACCTTATACAGTTTACACATTCCTATGAATATTTCTCTCCCTCCTTCACGTTTTCATGTAAAAATTCAAGAAACATTATCACTAAGATTAAAATGTTTTCCTAGGTTGTTGCTACATCAAGACTTTTCTTATATGAACACAAGTATTTGAATGAATTCTTCTTCGCGAATATACAGTTTAGATGGCAGATGCCATAAATTTGCGAAATCTTTCCTCTCTTTCCCTGCGAGACCGAGAAGACGATGTACTTGATGACGATGGCGAGGTTCGTCTTTTCCTTCTTGGTCGGAAGAAAAAATCTTGTGTGTCAAGAACATAAGAAATCTGCAGATGAAACTAGTGAGTATGAAAGGACGAAAATGTAATACACGCACAAGGGGACAAGTATGAAAAGGAAGCATACCTTGGATGAGTTGCAAGATATCTTGCATTCCAATCCATTAACTACTTTGACATCTTCCATTACAGCACAAATTGCAGAAAGCTCGTCTAAGCCCCCGTATTTCGATTTGTTTCTGAGTAGTGAAAAATAAAAAGCAGAAACTTATATGAATTACCTAAATGAATATGATTATCAATATGCATGAGTTTTGCAGAATCTGCGTACCTTTCTAGTAAAATGCCATGAGGCTCCTTTTTGGTAGGAAGAACAGAGAGAAAATCATTATGCAGATAAAAGGAAAAATTTGGATCAACCGAAACAGCAGCAATCTCGGGCTTTTCGTTCATGTTGTCCATGAGCTGTATGGAGAGCCGAGAGGGGCTAGACGACTGCAATAAGATAACAACGGAAATATTATAAATAACAGTAACAAATCATGAAAACAAGAACAGACTCCTGGTTACAAAGGGCTTACACATTGAAAACGATAAATGTTTTCGTCATGAAGGATGACATGTGCATTTGAATGATATACTGAATCATTTAATTTGCCAGGTTTCCGAGACTTTTCATACTCGTATAATTGGAGAAGCTTATTGTCTTCCTCATCGGTTGCAACAGTTTGAAGCTGCAGTGAGGGTGTAATATATTACATTTAGAGCCTTTAAAGAGAAACAGATCATAAGCCTGTTCAAAGTGTGGGACAAATGAATAAAGCAACATACCTGTCTGATAAGTTTATAGATTAACTTGTCCAATGTGAATAACACATAAGACTGGTTTCCGAGAATTGCTCGACATTCATCTTCAAACTTAGCATTCTCGACGGATCCATCGAGCAAATTATACAATGCGTCCATAAATCTAAACGAAAAAAGAATAGTAGAAAATAAGAAGTAAACAGAATCTTGTTGATTCAATTGAGAAGTAAAGGGGAATAGAAATGCCCTAATGCATGTTTAGGGCATGTACCTTGCATAAGGATCCGTAGAACTAGCAACTTTTGCTTTCCGTTTCATTTCAGCACTAGTTGAATTTTCTTTTGCAGATAAAATCCTTTCGTAAAGAATCTGCCAAAGTCCATAAAGGATATATGACATCAACACCAACGAAATTTTTTCGATACAAGCAAAAAAGAATCAACATTATCCTTACTTGATGAAGCCTAAAAAGCGCAAAGAAATCATCATTTCCATAAAACACCCTTGAATCCTTCACATCTTCAACGAATGAAACGGCTGATACATGCTTTGTGAGAGGTTTCACAGTCGAAAGAAACCTCTCTGATAATGGTAAAGATGAGCCATCTCCACCATTTTGTGCATCACACATCCCTTCAGCTTCACCTTCACTCTCAGCTTTACCATCAACATCATCATGTTCCATATCTTCCTCCTCCTCATGATCTCCCCGGAAACATTCATCACCAGGAGACTCACTTCCCGACACATCTTCGCCAGCTTCAGAAACATTTTCGCTATCTTCATCATCAGCATCTGCATCATTATCACCTCCAGCCTCGGCATCATATTTCCTACTATCATCATTGTTCTTTGACTTTGCAATTGACTGCAAGTTTGAATCATAGCCTACAAAGTTATCCTCCTCAGAGTCAGCATTTGGGGATAACTCGCCCTCTTCTTTTTCAATTTTGCAAGGCTCAATTTTGCAAGGCACAGACAATTCTTCATAGCTTTTAACTTTACTGTTCTCAACTAACATGCCATTGGCCACTGGTAATGGAGATCGGGCGATAGCATCACATCCCTGAAACACAATTAAGTAAATAATTTTTTCTATTTTTTTATTATTTAACTCAAATTATACCATTATATATAAAAATAAATAAAAAATAAAAAATAAAAACTTTTTTATCTAAAAAATAACAATAAATACCAAACATTTGTAAGAGTTGACATTGGCCATAAATGAGAACTCATACCTCTACCAAAGGTAGAATAGCACTCGGAGACTTGGCTTTGGCTCCAGAGACATCAGCATCAGTAGGTCGGGATGGAGTAAGTGTTCGGCCTTGAAATATAAACAAAACTTAGTATTCCGGCAACAACAACATTAAATAAAGAGAAGTGCAAAAGAATTGAATTGAGTAAACATAAGCGCAAACCTGGAGACATATCTAAGTTGGTTCGGTTCACACTGCTTTCGCCTCTAATTGCAACAGATGCAGTGTTTCTAACTCCTAGTTCATCAGAGGAAAACTGTTTACCAAATCCAGGGGCTTTATTATCATTGCAGTCAACACTTTTCTGCCCTTTATCCATTAAAAGATCATCTCTACTAACGAGTTCGCTACCAACAGAGCCATTTTCTTTATCATTAGCCGCTAAACTAGTTCGGTGAACATTTTTCACTTCAGTTACTCTATCACCTTCGTTCTTATCAGATTTTGGTATCCTTGAAATTGATTCTCTGAGAGGGCTTCCATCACCTCCTACATTTGGTGCAACAGAACTTCGGGCGTCATGACCTACTTTCCTGTCCTCTACCCTTTCGATCCCATGTGATTGGGAAGTAACAACACCAAGCATCGGTTCCAAGAAGGAACTCCAGAGCCTCATAATTTTGTTGAATAACTCTTTACTTGAGAATACCTCCTCACACGAATAACGAACAAGTTTATACAAGTCCTCATGAATTTCGGCATCAGAAAAGTCGAATTCCAAATGTGGAAGGAGAGAATGTTTAGCCCCAGCAGCAATAGACTGAACAATGTCATCTTCTTTCTGCTGCTTCTCTTTAATTTCTTTAATCTCAGCTACCAAAGCTATATAGTACCAACCAAACAATGTTACAACAGAAGTATAATATGTATAACATGTTCAATGCAATTATTATTTGAGATTGACTTACATTTGGTGCTCAAGTTCTTTGAATCTTGTTGCTTGAAATAGAAGCTACGGTGATCAAGTGATTTGTAGTGATTTTTAGAATAAATGTCAGCCCAGACTTTATTGAAATCTGTACGACACCTGTTCCACTCCTCTTGTTTCTGCTTCAATCGAGTCAATATTACAGGCAGAGCGTGGGTCGGGTTCTTACGCAGTATGTCTAGGACATCAAGACCATGGTCACCATATAGGCGTTCAATGCATCTTAAATTCAGAACTGCATATACATATCAGACAAAATCAATTCATAATGCTCTACGAATGTAGAAAAATAAGGTTAAAGAGATTAACATTTTAGAATGAGATTATTTTGATACAAACCAGTAAAGTGATCTTCAATACGACTCAGACTCTCCATGCTGATCTTATTTTCCATAATGTTGGTGTACAACTCATCAGCTCTTTTAGCAGCGGAACTCACAGACTCTAATAACATGTCCAGCTCAAACCTACATCAAAATTAATAATGTCATCCCCTTTAAATACATGTCAACGCATCTCATCTCATGAAAAAAAAATGTAAGATCCAACAAAGAGGAAAGGGAAGCCAAAAAGGAGCGAAGGTTTTACCTGTCATCTTCACATCTGAACAAGCTTTCTTCGTATTGATTCCTGCGCATATGTTTGAAAGAGTAATCCTCACTTCCTGAAGTCACAGACACCCAGTGATCATTCAATACTTGCGCGCCAAGCTCAGATCGCTGACTAGCCATAGGAATCGGATACTGTAAGGAAAAAAGGCATGGAGTTCCACAAGATTAGAACAACATAGTTGACAAAGTCGACAAGTAAAGTGATCAATTTGAAGTTATATACATCAGCAGGAAGAAGTCGGTAGCTGGGAGAACAACGTTTGCAGTCGCTAAGGTCAAGTTCTTGAATGGATTTTCCCATGTATTTCTCCTTGTATCTTTCTTTCTCTTTAGCTCCATCCATCTCACGCTTGTGTTCTTTGTCCTCCAACTTGGCTGATCTTGATAAATGACCATCAGTAGCTAGTGGCTCTGAAATCAATATATTTGAAACATGTTAACCAAATGGGTGGAAAAAAAACACCATGTAAATTATACGGTTAATTTAACATCTTCATTTCAATGAATCTTTAAACGAAGTAAATATTGTAATGATAGAGCATAAGCATAAGGAGGAAACTGATAATTATTGTATGTTGACATACTTTTACTCACGACACCGGCAAGGAACCCATCTGTAAAAACAAATAGGCACAACAAAACCTCAAATATGAGAAAATACAAATACAATAACAACATAAAACAAAAGAGTTGGAAAATAATTACCAATATTTTCACAACGCTCCAAGAAATCATTGAATTCGCTCATGAGATCAGAATACTTCCCAAGTAAATCAGTCACCTGAAACACATTTGAAAAGGATATAAATTAAAGCGAAATATAACTCACAAGGTGATGCTTCCGCGATAGTGAAACCAACTTCAGTGAATCACTAAACGGACCTTTATAAAAATAACATTGCGTTAGAATACAACTGAAGACTCTAAATTGGAATACTATTGGAAATTCTTCATACTCGCGGCATAATTTTTAACTAAAGTTTCACTTCAAAGAGATAAGTAATATCTTTACCAAGTCTTCCTAATTTTCATACTTCACCTAACGAAACTATAAAAGTCCTAGGGATCTAAAAGGAGCAGCATAAAGAATCCAAATGAAATGTCATCCTGCATAACTTTAAGATTGTAACTCACAGAACAAGAACATACCAAACTTTGCAAATCATTCCTCTGTATTATTCCACTGCTAAAGATATGAAGGCATCTCAAGAATGATTGGTAGTCAGCGCTGCTCAACTTCTCCTTAACTTTCTCACAGAAACTGAACGCTTGACTATACATGCCTGGCACAGATACAAAAATTAAATAAATAAGGCAAAATTTAGAAAATTATATTAAAAGGATTACCCAATAAAAAACAGCAAGCTGACACTCAATAAAGATGCTAAAAGGATAAAGAAATACTAATAAAGAAACTTCAAGAACTCATATTTGATAGTTCTATAACAATTGATCTACATACGCTTATCCTCTTCCTCAATTCTCTTGTTAAACAAGCTTCTATATTTTGTAATAGCCATTGAAAGTAAAAGAAACAGAAAACAAAGAGAATGAATTTGAATTCTATATGCTGTAACTCAAAAGTTTGCGATTACAAAGTATTGTGTATTAATAGTGGGTGTATCGTAACTGATTTGGATTTAGTTAGTTACACCTTACAACTAACTTACAGAAAAACAATTCTGTTATACAGAGCATGATAGTAACTGTAAGAACCTAAACTGTAAAAAATATAATCCAAAGCATAGTATGATAGCTTACTCTTTAATGCATCTTTATCATCATGAGAAGTATAGTCAGAAGACAATCCATAAGCTTCAGCTTTCTTAACAGATTTCTTTTTATCTAGAAAGCGTTGTGAGTTATCAAGATCGTGTTCTCTATCATCATGATCGCGGATCCTTCTTTCCCTACTCTCACGTTTCCTTTGCTCCTTGTGCAAGTTCATCATTGTTTTGTCGTCATCCAGATCAGGACGTTCAACACTTAGATCACGATCATGAGAAGGAAATCGGTCTCGCCGATATCGTTGCTGTAAAAATTATGTTTTTAAGACAATAATTTCTTTACAAATAAAATAGTATAATCATTTTAATCTAGATGAATGCTCTTAATACCTTTTCTACTTGCATTTGCCGCATCATGGGTGCCATAGAACCCCGTTCATTGAAGCGCTGCAATGAATTTCGACCAAATGGAGCATGCTGTGTGGAAGGTGCTGCAGAATTATCCGGTAAGAACCTAGTGAACTCCTCGAGCAAGTCTCTATGGTCCTTAAAAAGGATAGCAACCTAGAGATTTTTTTTAACGTTAACATTTCAACCAAGTTGTTCAAAGAAAATGAGAAAAAAAACAGCAAAGAGCCAAAAAAATATTACCTCACTGTAAACATCACCAATGTCCTTGTGTTCTTTGCGATACATATTCAAAATGTCCAAGAATGATTTATAAACATGCTCGTCGTTTTGGAATCGTTTCTGTAGAAGCAAAATCCACCGGTTACAGTTAGGAATCAATGACATCAATAAACTCACTCATAACTGAAAAAAACACAGTACCTTTATCTTGTTCACAAAACTAATAGCTTCTTCAAATTCAACCGTTTTCTTCGGAGGAGCTTCATCCTCATCAAGTGTTATCTCATATCCCTTTGGCAGGAAAGTGTTGAATCCAAAAATCAAATTATTGTGACCTTTGAATAGTTCCTTGACCCTTGCTATGACACCAGAAGTGTCGGTCCTGAAAACAACCAAAACAAAATACTGTTAAAAATAGATATCCCTTGATTCTTTAGGCACAATGTTCCGCTTTTCAGTCATTACAAAGTATCTCTGTAGCACCGAGACTTCTGAGAAATTGTGTCCGTATCCGAAACCGAATTCATTTTTTCAAATTATTACCACTGACGACATGTTAAGAACTTACTTTTGAGCCTTGAAATCTTTCATGACCTCAAGGAAGGTGTCGTATTTTTCTTTTTGATCCTGGAACATGTCCTTCACTTCCTTCAAATACGATAAAGCATCATTGGTAGTCAGTTTCTGAGAAGTAGTTGCTCCCCCACCACCACCAATAACAAGTCCACCTCCGCCACCACCACCTCCATTTCCAGGGACTTGACCCTGGCCTTGTCCATAGCTTCAGACACAAAATACAATCACAATTTCAGAAACCCTAAATATCAACACCATCAATATTCCTAGTATACCATGAATCAAAAAATTTAGACCCCAAATACACACATGCACAAAGTTCTTCAATCCAAATTCAACTTAATTTCAACATTACTCAAATTACTTGCCTAGTAAGTTTCACAAACAAAAATTACACAAATCAAAATATTTTAGCCAAATCAAAACACATCCATTCATTTTAACCAACGATCCCATCACACACCAAACTCCACAAATCAAATTAAACCCAAATCAAACATAACCCTAAAAAAACCTAAATAGGGCAAAAAACATCTAAATTAAAACTCAACAGTGAAACACGGAAATTAGGGCACAGCAACTAATTCCAACAGTGAAACACAAAATTGGCGCATAAACACAAAATAGGGCAAAAAAAATCAAAATTTCAAATTCAAATAACAATAATAATTAAGAAAGCGTACGAATCTCCACGTGAAGAACCATAAGGACGTTTGAATTGAGAAGCAGAGGCAGAGTAAATATCATCTCTTGCCCTCTTCATATCTGCATAATCAAAATCACAAATTAACAAAATCAAATCAAAAAATGAACAATTCAATTGATTAATCAAACCAACAACATCAATAACAACAACAAAAACAAAAACAAAGGCAAAAACAATAATAATTTCATTAATAACATTGAATTGAAAGTATAATAACAAGACCCAGAAAGTGAAAAGGGAAAAGAATTATACTTTACGAATTTCCCAGATTTTTTTCCTAGAAAATTATGCTGGGAAACAAGTTGAGTAGATCTTCAACAAGGGTTTGATCGCGAGGAAAAACAAACATAGATTAAGGTTTGTTCGCGTTGTCGCAATTAATTGAAACAGTGAAAAGAGAGTTTTTTTTGGTACGAGAGAAAAAAATGCGATGCGATGAGAAGAAACGGTGGTGGTGCTTGCGAAACTCTGAAGAAACTCAGAACTCAAAAAATTTTAGAAGATTTGAAAATTGAGAGAAAAATAAAATTGTAAGAAAAAAAATGAATTGAATATGAGGAACGAGTTTTGCTTATATATGTGTCGAACAATTCGTGTTATGTTATTGTTGTGTTCTTTCTTTTGAGGTTATTGTAATGTTATTTTAGATTGTCGGGTCGGGTCAAAATATGGATTCAAGTTAAATTCATGGATATAAATTCTATTACTATCAAACTTTTACTTTCAATTGGTTTGTTTAATCAACTTTTATCCATTTGTTAAATTTGTTTTTGATAGTCTCTTTCTCTAATGTATAAAAGAATTTTGAAAAATAAGAAAAAAAAATTATTGATAACTCGTTTTTTTACTAAGTTAAACGACAAAGATTTGTTTATGGAAGCGTGTTTTTAATATTGCATTGAGGTTTTATTGTTACTTTATTCATGTTTTTGCATGGTCTTTTAATTATCGATGAATATAAAATTGAGTTATTGATAAGGAACATTTTTAAGATTAATGAAATTTATTGGTGTGATATACATTGATTTTTTTATTAATATTTAATTTTTATTGTTTTTTATAAAGAAAATGTTTTTAGAAAGTTATAAATGTTTTTTTAACGGGAAAAGATTAATTCATTTTAATAGAAATAAGATTTTGGATACATGTTGGTACATCGAGAAAATTACGGAAAGTAGCTAAAGATGGAGTCACCCGAGCTAAAGTGTGAGCGACTTCATTGGCTTGTCTCCTTACGAACTTAACATGAGAGTTCTTGGAGAAGAAAAAAAACGATAATAAACGAGTACAATCCTTTGTGATAGCACCAACAGCTTTCAAAATCCACAATATCAGCCACCTTTTTAGCATCCATTTCAAAATCCACATTATTCATCCCTAACTCATGGACCCACTTGATAGAGTGCAATAAACCAACAGCTTCCCCCATGTCTACTTCGGTAATAGGTGAAAACCATTCAGTCTGGGCAGCAACAAACAATTTGTTACTATCTTTAATTCAAGCATCTAACCCTACTTTGTTATTGGAGAAAGATGCATCGATGTTGCATTTAAAACGCCAAACTGAAGGTTTGACCCACTTAATTTTATTGACCTCCGGAGCTTAAACATTGGTGTTTAAATTGATTTGTTTGGCACTTTTCCAACCTAACAGCAAATGAGAAGCACGTGTGCAGATGGCATCTGAAGTATCTTCGATTTGATTCCATATGACATTATTTCTGCAATTCCAGATACTCCACAATAAAGTTGGAAAAAGAAGCAAGTTAATCTTGATTTGATCCCTGAAGAAAAGAAAAGATTAGAGAAACAAAATCAGCTCCATTATTCAACAACTACTGGATCTTATGCCAAATTCCAGTTTTAATCCAACACTTTTTACTTCTCGAGCATAGAAAGAAAAAATGTTCATAGTTCTCTTCTTCGTCCCCACAGATACCACAAGTCAATGGACATTCCACCCCATTTGTCTTTAAGTCTAACTCTTGTTGGGGCACAGTGTCTACACAGTCTCCACATAAAGTTTTTTATTCTAGGTGGAGCCTTCAACTTCCAAATCAGATTTCATCTCTTATCAATCCTTAGATGAGAAGTATCAATGGCCTCGTTAATGCAGTAACGGTACGCGCTACGTACAGAGAATATACCATTCTTTTTCAGATTCCAAATTAATTTGTCTTCATGGACCGCCTCAAATAATGGGGTGTTGAGAACCTTAGTAGCACCTTCCTCCCCTAACAGTGAGTGAATCAAGTTGACATTCCACCATTTTCCACTTGTACTCATCAAGTTCAACACTCTAAGATTCTTCATCATCTGAATATTCGTCCAAGGATTTTCCAAATGCAAGCAATCAGAAAACCTCTTTTGACCCCAACCCGGGATATTCTCTCCCGAACTAATACTCCATTTATACCCTCCTCTCACCACAAATTTAGCACTCCAGATACTACGCCATACATAGCTAGGATTGTAACCAATAACGAAATCAAGAAAATCACACTTAGGAAAATACCTTACCTTAAACAAACGAGTCACCAAATTGTTAGGATTTGACATAAAACTCCAAGCCTGCAACATGGCATAGTTGAAAGCACTCATGTTTTTTAAACTCATACCGCCATCCGATTTAGGCATAGATAACTGATCCCAAGAAAGCCAATTTATGGCTCTTGTTTGTTCTCTCTTATGACCCACCAGAACGAATTCATCATTTTCTCAATCTCATCAATTAAAGAAGAAGGTAGTAAACATATAATCATAATATATGCAGGAATAGATTGAAGTACATATTTGATAAGAACCTCCCTTCCTGATTGAAATAGACTTCTACTACTCCAAGAATTAATCTTTTTTCCAGATTCTATATTTTATGAACTTGAAGGTATCTTTCATATTTCTACCAATCATAGATGGAATGCCAAGATACTTACATGTACCTAACACCTGTTGAACTCCCAAAATATCTGCTAACTCATTCTTATAAGTGGGATCCACATTTCTACTACAGAATAATTCAGATTTTTGCAAATTATCTGCTAACTCCCAAAATTTTGTTTGTTTCATGACTTGTTTTCATCTCATTGTCCCTTTAATCTTCATGTATGATTAGGTAATGATTTTAGGGAATTTCTAGGATCATTTTAGGTGTTTGATTCCATTGTTTCGAGTCGTTTCGACAAGCGTTTCATTACTTTTGCATATTTGTGCATTAATGCATAAAGTGCTTTGTACATGTTGTTGCTAGGTTCAAATGCATCAATTAGCATGTAAATAAATGTTTCATATGTTGTTTTGCATCATTCTTGTATACATGCAAGTTCTTAATTGTTTGAGTGTTAATGCCATGCCATGAATTCTTGAAAAAACACATAATAACATGTATGCATTCTTGCATTATGTTTGCCTCTTTGATCACACTTCTATGCAATGCCAATTTTGATTTTTGCATCAAGTTGCATGTTCATTTTGTTGATTCTTGTTGATGCATATTCACATTTCATGCTCTTATGCTCATGTGCTCAAAATGCATACTTGTTGCATATTTGTTTTTGTGAATTCTTTAACAAGCAAGTCATTGTAAATAATTATGTTCATTAATCCATGTTAATCTTTCATGTTGATGTTGCATTTAATCATGTTACATGATGTTTGTGCATTTTGTCATTCACTTTGTGTATACTTGAAAATAAGTCAAATCTGTCTTGTATTTCATAGTTGTATTTTGATGCAGTAGCTGTAAAATATAAGCTGATTGTTGCATTTTCACACTTTTTTACACCTGTTTTGTATGCTATTTGTTACCTGTAAAAAGTTGCTTGTATTTTTCATTGTATTTCATTGTTGTTTGTGCATTTAAGAGCTGTAATAGGCTGCTGGATTTTTGCTCCGTATTATTTTTAGGTCCTTTAGACTTAGGATTGAGTCTAGTTTAATCATAGATCCCTTAGGAATTGTTTGGTAATTGTTTACCAAATTTCTTATTCATGTTTATCATATTAACCCTTATTTTGTAGGGAGGTAAAGGTAAGTTCACACAACTTAATCATTTTAATTCCTTTATGCTTTCAAAGTGTGTGTGTTTTAGCATTCCTTTGCTTATTGTTACACAACTTTATGCTAATCCCCTTTAGGATCAACTTAGCTTCATTAGGAAGTAAGTTGTATTCTATTTTCCTTTTTCTTTTCCTTTTTTCGCATTAGGAATAAAAACCGCACTAACCTAGGTTCATCCATACATGACAACTCTAGGATTTTAGTCTTCCCTTTAGACTTTTGCCTTTGGTTCTCTTTAATTTCTTTCTCATCTTAAAGAAAAGCTAAAAAACACCTAATAAAGGTTGCTCTTCTCATACGACACGAGACTTTGTCGTGGGTTACCTATACACGTCCTGTTTCGGGCCGAGGTGTAAGTCATCTACCACGATGAACAAGTCTTAGTATGAGAAGGTTCACAAGCAAAATTAAAACACTTCTCTAAAAGACAAAACAACAAAGAAAAATCGTCTTTTCCTGCGGGAATTCTTTTCTCACATCACTCACTCTCAACGCGAACTTGCGACGACTTGTCTAATTTGCAAGACGGTAACGCACTCGTACCAGACGATCCTGCAACGCATGAGCATAGACATACGCAATTCAGCTCTAAAAAACACAAAAAATAGTGTCTGCCTTAGTTAGCGGACTACCTTGACTCTGATTCTCATATTCCCAATGAGGTACGTAGGCAGCGGGGTAGGGCCCGTTCGAGCATACTCTTTATTTTCCCTACATTTCCCCATTCCTTCCGATATTTTTTCCAGTTCCCTTTCTCACTTCCTTTCCAGTCAGCGGTTTTTGTTCAGCAACAACTTTATTCCTTACCCTTTGAAACAGATAAACAAGCGTGGATCCCGTCGGGCGGCGGACAGTCTGGGGTGCTAATACCTTCCCATGTCGTAACCGACTCCCGAACTCAGATTTTTGGTTCGCAGGACCTTATCCTTCCCTTCTTCCTCGGGTTTGTGCAGCATTACCTTTCCCGTTCCTTCGGGATAAAAATGCCTAGCTGGCGACTCTGACTTTTCCACGCCACGTTCGCGTTTGTAGTAGGATGAAAATCCCGTGAGCGACAACAACAAACTTCAAATTCGATGACACGTTTGACGTTGAATCCGAATTGTTGGTGGTCCACCACCATGGTTAAAACGGTTATCCAACTTTGCACCGGGTGATGTGAAGGCAAACATCATGTTATAAATTCGAATTTGTTGTTAAAATTTCCGACTAACTAAACTTTCCTGATCAAAGAGGAGACGTGACAATATCTCAGGAGGTTGCTTTAATAAAGGAAGTTAAACCTTTCCATTCCCACAACATAAATAAAATTTGGGATTAGCTTAATGGGAACTTTTGTTCATCCTCTCTTGATACCACATCATGGTTTTACAATAACGACATTCGATTAAAGGGTCCCCGATGTCGTAATATTCTACATAAATAAAATAGGGTCATTAAAGGATAAACATGTTAAAGTTGCTATAAGTAATGAAAAAATCTCCAACCTTCAGTTGTTCCTGCATGATGATCATTGATAACAAAAACATCATCGTCATCGTCGAAATCATAACATGTATCATCTTCAGATTGATGGGCTAGAAAGTGTGAATTTGTAACGTGTTGTTACGGAAAGATAAAAATAATATAATTTAAAAATAAGAAATCAAAGTAAATTGAATTACTTGCAAAATAGTCATAGTCAGATTCATCATCATCGTCACTATTAAAATCTAAATTCACCGTGAGACGAAAAACTAGACACTGAGTTTAGACAACATTACCACTATCAGATCTGGGAAGCGGAACATCTTGTTCCACCGACGAGTCATTTCTAAAACTTCGAACATCAATGTGTTTTTCCTGGACAGTAGGATTTATAGTACTCATGTACAATAGGGAAAGTGTACATTGATCAAGCATACTTGAAGTTCTTACAGAAGCAATGCAATTATTCATAAATTGGAATAAACCATGCATTAATTATATAAAACATTCATATCTAGTATGTATAAAACAAAGGTATACACCATGTGAACATCCTGCTAGTATATATCTAGGATGTATATATATCTTTGGTAATTCCTCCATGTATATATTTAGTACACATGTATATTTTTTTGATAAAGCATAACCATAATGAAAGATGTATTGATTTAATAAACCAATGGCATAGACATATAGAATGAAACATTAATCACGCACAACTCTCACAAGTATGTCAAGAATTTTTCATCAAGTAACCAATATAGAATAACATGCATTATTAAGTTACTACCATCTCATGAAGTCAAACATCTGTCATACCAAACCAAAAAACAACTTACCGTGTTGGTGATGGAGAACTCCGCAAAACTCGCTTTAGTCGTGGCTCTATCCTTGTTAGATTCCTAGCAAGATTTGGTATTCCCAATGAGTTATTCGGTCTTCCACTAAGAGGTTTACCATTTGTTGGAAACCAGAAACTCATGAAAGCATTCAACTTAACGAATAAGTATGGTAACTTGGTTCTAGGACACGTGAAGTAACCGGTAACTTGGTGAACTGTAAATCGGTTGCAATAAGTATGGTAAGGGTATTGAAATTATAAAATGATTGAGTGATAAACATACGCAGGGTGGTATCCCATATCATACTTCAAGGAATTCGCAGATATGTCTTCATGATGTTGTTGCGACAGGCCAATGGTTGACACGTTAATGTTGTAACTTGGACTTACACATTATTTTTTAGGCCTTCCCCGAGCAGGTTTTATAAAGCCTAAAGCCATGTAATAACACATAATTAATATGTTAAGCCTGAAGTCCATTTAAGCATCCATATGAAAAAAATCATGTTTGTATCCATATGAAAAAAATCATGTTTAGATTGGAAACTAACAGTGGTATACACGAATTGTTTCTCGGATGTGTACTTTATGGAGAAGTAACATTACAGTCTTGGCTGATGGAAGGTGTGCCAACTGTTGGTTTTCTCGTATTCTTAACACTACATGGAAGGTGTAACATATTTAAATACAATGAAACAAATTATTAAGATAAATGTACCACATATTACAATTTTGATAACAATCTTACATTCTTTTATGAGTAGAATTTGCAACGTATTCGGCGGGGTTGCATTGTTGGCATCCAATGTGTTCGAGTGATTCTGGGGCTTGAGGTTGTCGGTTTTCATCTAATTCATGTGTAATGGTGTTAGAAAAGTTTGAAAACATATGTTTTCCTAAGTTGTGAATGTTGCAGGCATGTTTCGTTGGTCTAAAACCGTGCCTGGTCTGGCTTGGTACATAACCTTAAAATCATGCATTAAGCAACCTTCCTTCTTCAACGACTTGCTCAACAACTTTTTGTTTAGATGCAACAGTGTTAGCTCGGACAAAGAAGTTCTCATTCCTACAGAATTTGAGGCATTCAGTGTTACATTTTGTTGAGTAGCAAGTCTTCGATGCTTTGAACGCCTTTGTTTTATTATCAAAGATCTACGTGCTCTTGCTTTCTTGGCGGTGAAGTAATTGTTCGTGTTGTCCATAAATGAAGATCGAAAACTTAAAGGGTGTTTAAACCTGATATATGAGCCATTAAATTTGAAGGGAAAAAATTAATGCTAATAGTTCTAATCAAAACAAATGCTTTATGAAAATTATGAAACTATTATTAAAAGTGTAAGAGGTATCTTGCTCTAAGACCCAAAAGAAGAACATTGAATCAATTTGGACATTTTACTATTTTGTAGTTAGTGCTAATGATGTTTTCATGTTACAATTTTACAATTCACAAACAAATTGATTTCTATTATAGCCATAGTTGGCTACTGAAATACATTAATGACAAAGCAAAAAACCTCATATATCTTGGATTAGTACCTAAAGGGTTAATCATACATATGAGATCATAAAAGACAGTCAGATGAAATTGTGCCAAAAAACCTCATATATTTGAGATGAACAAATATGATGTGGAAGCTATTATGAATAGTTCTCTTCCTGTCGGCGGGGCAGCAAAACGCTTGAAGCATTCTCTAGAATTCGAACAGAAAGTTGTTGTCATCGACAACAATCAACAGAACAATCCTCAACAATGTGATGTTAACACCATTAATAGCAACAACAACAACATCAATTTCTCAGCCATTCATTATCATCAGCAGCCAATGGCTTCAATCCCGTATGGATTTCCTTATGATTCAAACACAACATATTATTATCATAACCACTTCTAACATTTTCATCCTAATTCCAATGATGGCACTGCAAAATCTGTTGTTACTTCCACCAATGCAGCAAATGGTGGACTCAATGCTATGCCACCAACATCAGCAGCCGAGTTCTTTTTATGGCCTAATCAGTCTTACTGACTTTGATTGGTGCTATTGATTAGATTTATCTTTCCCTAATTTCTTGCTTTGCAAACTAATCAAAGTCTAAAGCTATAAGGTGTTATTAATTAGATTTATCTTTCCCTAATTCCTCTTCATAATAGCTTCCACATCATATTTGTTACATCATTTGCTAATCTTAGTTTGCCAATATCAATACACTTAAATATACACCATTACATTAATTTTTATTGTTGGAAGTAGGTAATGGATATTAATGAACCCTTCCATGATATAAGGTGTTATAAATATAAGGTGTTTATGTTGCTGAAATATACCTTGAAGTATCACTACCTACACATTATTTATATCTGAGTTTTCATGCTTATAAATGCCAAGTTTTAATGGAAACACTATTCTAATAATAAGGTATCATTTCCAGGTTTTCCCCCACCATAGTCACTCCAATAATAAGGTATCATTTTAAATTCTTAACCAACCAAACACCATACAACGAAACCTCTCACAACATGACAACACATTAATTTTCACATGCCAACACATCAATTTTCACAACTTTGATCTATATGGCCTAGAACTATTGTTTGATCTATCAAAAAATATGGACTGATTTAAACTTATACTATAACATGGAATATGTTCCTAAACTTAGATCATATTTATTTGACAGTTTTGTACAACATTTTATAGATTCAAAGAAGGTAAAACATAAAATAGTTTTAATTTATGAATTATAAGCAGAGTTCACTGATTAACAAAATCATCCCAAAAACTAACTTTTATACTAATATAACCTTATCAATGTGTTGATTCCCAAGAGATTTACTGCTCATAGCTGAACTGATATTGCTCTCCAATTGATTTGTTAAAGTGTTAACTGCCATACAATTCAATCACAACACTTCTTTGAACAGTTTGTATAGCATGAATGGGAAGAATTGTATGTCATTAAACTTGATTAAGTTTTAGTATAGATGGAGGGTTGAAAAGCAATTTCTTAAAGTTTGTTATAATTACAAAAAGGCACCTCAAGTTTATAAGTTCAATGGAACTAATCTAGTAATGAAAAACCATGTTTTAGTTGGAAATCATTAGATACAATAGTTTTTTATTTGATAAAGTACAATGGTACAATTAATATAAAGGATTGCCTAGTTATTTACATGATTATACCAGCTAGAAAGGATGCACATTTACATGCTTGATTGTACACATGATAGGGTAGTGGCAAAGACTTTGCAATAATATAAGAATTTTTGTACCAGTAGGTGTTTTGACAGTGGAGGTACAACCTCATACTGTTAGTTTGCTAATGAGCATTGTAATTAAATTTGGTTCTGATGTAGTGATGCGGTGTTACGTTTGAATTTTGGGGTCCTAACATTTCTTGTGTTATTTTTCCTTTTGGTTTATTAATAAAACTCCTTTGTTTTTTCCAAAAAAAATATAGGAAGTGAAAGGCCTCATGGATACAACATTATATAATAGGATCTACAAAATAAAATCAAAGTTTTTTTGCTCGATCTGATGTATTGAAATAGTCAATGATGTACCTTTGGACATTTTCAGCTTTGCTTACATTGAAGAATGTGTCTGGTTCATGGCTTATTGGAGAGGAGTGTAAGCTGCATTAAATGGAGACATGACAATACCCTTAGTTATTCCCTAACATATGGAATTAAAACATTTGTAATTGATGGAAGTTAGTTGAAAGAGATAATAAGTAGTCAAGTTAAATATTTGAAAAAGTTGCTTTTGAACGACTATATACTACTTTTGGGTTACATGAACCTGTTGTTGTGTTGCTTTTAAAACCTGCTGCATTCTTACATGAATTTTGCTATACAAAAACTTCTTTGCTATACAAAATCCTGCTGCATACCAGTAACACAAACTTTTCTATTAACACCTCAACTTGATGCCATTATCTCCTTCTCCTATTATACTCTTAAAAAATCTCAATAGAACAAACACAACTATAAACCATTACAAAATGCTTCATTCATTTATATCACCCACTAATAATAATATTAATAATATTTAGGAAAGTTCTACGCATGTTCTTGTCTTGTGGTCCATGTGTTTAAGATAATCTCCATTTTCTTAGCCATGTTAGTCTTTTGGATAAATATAGAAATCTATATATAAAAGCATTTCAAATTGTTTTCATTCTTCCTTTGTTTTGACAACTATTTTCTCTCTTTATTTGGGTGAAAGTTAATTTAATGTCTCTCATTATTATTTGAAGAGAATAAATATATTGAAATGTTAGTTAAAGTCTATTCAGAAAATGTCCAAAAATTATTGGGGAGTAGCATGAAAAATTGAAAGTATTTAAGACTACTAATAGTGCTAACCAAGCTAACTTCTTATAAGACTACTAACTTATGATTGTTTACTCTAACTGGAAAATAATTTAAACTCACTATGTGAACCATTTTTCAATACTATACACTCTGCATTTTACTATTTGCAATATTCAAAATCATAGTCTCTGATTAAATGAGTAGCATAGGAAATTGTTGCTATAGTTAGTCTAATAATTCAAAGAAAGTATGGAATGATGTACTATTTATATTAAGTTAGTGACATTAGCAAATTGATGATTTTTTGGGTACAAACTAAATCTCCTGATTTAATAGATCAAAAATGTTTTATGAATACAAATCTAAACATTAAACAATGTATTTTATCAATTATCATTGTTGTTGGTTGAGTTTGTTGTTACATGTGTAATCAAGAACATACACATTAGGCAGAAAAATCAGAAGCTTGATGTTGGTCAATGAGAGTATTATGCATCGATGTTATAATTCACTTCTTCACCTACATAATTCAGCTTTACAGATCTAACTACTTCCCATAATATCTTGTCAACATAATACTCACTAAACTTAGGTATAAAGATTACATTAAAATTTGAAGCCTAAAAAAAACAAAAATTTGTTATAGAAGTTGGTGCAAAAAAATTATGAATATGTAAAAAGGTTATTTGAAACATCAATGAAATAATTAGAAAAGGCTGTATTAAAAAACAATAGACAACAAAATGTAGGAAATATTACATTAAATATGGAAGCCTCATTACAAAACTATTAATTCATGATCCAATGAGTTCAAGTAACAAAACAAAGTTGCATTGCAAAACGCTAAAACAATCTTACGGCTTAGTGTTTGGAATCATTTCTTACACAAATGGTGTCAACAAACAAAACAAAGTTGCAAAAACCGAGGCTTCCAATGGTATGACCATGACATCACTCCTTCTTTAAGTGTTTGGCTTTTGTTGCAGATTTCTTAGGAATTAGGTCTTCATTTTGGAAAATTTCATCAAGAGATGTTGAGATAGCAACCCTCTTAGCCGGGATATTGCTCGAGCTGGCAGATGGACTCCAAGTATGGTTGACATAGGTGGATGGTTGAGCAGAGTTAGTATGTTCAGCTAAGGGTGTCTTCTGCATAAAGAAATAGAAAAAAGCATTGGAATGGATGATGCAAACCAAAATTAAGTAGGCAAGACTTAAAAGAAGTCATACAATATGATGGTCTTCAACTTCCTTTGGCTTGGAAGTGTTAAAGTTGAAAAGTTCAACATTAGATGTATGCTGAAAAAATTGATCAAATTGAATTTAAAAATGAGTATGACTCGATAAAAAATAGACATTCATAACAGAAAAAGGTGTTACCTCATTAGGGTTTAGCAAGTTGTCCAAGTTTTTGTAAACATCATCATCCTTAATGATGGTCACAATGGAAAATTATTGGAAAAAGATTGATACTTGATACGAAAAGCTAGGTCTTTGTTCAATAGTTTGTCGAGTTGTTTCAGATATATTTTAGGGTTGTCCTCACCAGCCTAAAACACAAATAAAGTTGTTATGGTTAATATAGGAATTTGATGGAAAACATCAAATAGTATGTATTATTGTTTGTGAAGGACATACCTCCTACATGAGTTCTCGTAACTGTGTAGATGTCATTTCAAAAAAAGGGATACAATCCTTATCCCAAAACACAAAGCAACCAACATGGTTTTTATACTCAACCTCAACTTCGATTTTGAACCTAAAACATGAAGAGAATAAACGAAAATGTATAAGTTTCTATGTGAAAAAGTAAGATGGCATAGATGTAGAAATTATTGGTTGCTTACTTAATGATAAGTTCCACATCCTTCACTCCACAAATGCACACAAAATTCTCCCCAGAGGACTTGTTTGAGGTCTTGCAAGATGGACAAGACTCATAATACCATCCATGTTTGGAAGCTTTAAATCTCTTTGTTGTCCCAATTATGGTGGCGAAACAATCATTTCCCATTGCATTGATATGACGAATAGTCTTTACCTCATCCGGGCTAGTCTAACCTTTGTTGGTTAATTGAATCGATGAATCACATGGTTAGCTAAGAGAATGTGACAAAGTTGTGGATTGTTGAGTCGATGACAAACTGCGAGTCATTGTTATATTAGAATGGTAAAGGTTAACATGGCATAAATGAAATGCATATGAAGTATCCATTGGATATTAGAATAAACATAATGCAATATTGACTACCTAGATTTAAAGGATTCAACTTGGGGATGGTCAAGGTTAGTATGAAGCCTAGAGCCATTCCAAGCATTAGAAAGGCAAGGCAGTCTAGAAATTGAAGCATGAACATAGAATTGTAGTTAGAATACATTGGTACTATGAACAATTGAAAAACATTAATTTGACACAATGACATGTAGTAATGGTTCTTTGTCTAACCTGCATTTTTCTTACACCAAGCATGTGTCAAAACAATGATTGTTGGACCATCGATTTTGTTAGCCATATTGTAGTTCATGAATTGTTTTCCGTAATCATCCCATAATGCAACCTCAATTATGTTACCATTTTCGTCACGCAGTGTGATATTTACCTATGATTTCTTACCACCACCACCCATATGAGTTTTCACCACATCTTGTAAGCACCCAATAACATCTGAAGAATCATAGAAATGTCAGATATGTGTGTAAGCTACGATGATTAAGCATTAATACAATGGTAATGATAAAATGAGATTACACGAAACATAAACTCACCATATAACAGGTCAATCTGGAAATGTCCATTGAGAAAATCTCCAATAGCCTTAAACTTGAAGTGATGTAGAAGAATTTCAGGTATGTCAATCTCAGTTATTGTTGTCCCTCCATTGAAGACAAGTTTGAGGCTATTAGAACACACTTTGAAAGGTCCTTCATTAGTAGCCGGTTCTCCATTATAAAGTGCATAAGTTTGATGTTTTTTTAGTTATTCAACCCAGTCCTTAAAATCGCGGTTCCTCGTCGTAACATGAATTTGGTGTCTCTGTCGAGTAATTTAGTTAGAAAAGCACGAATAAATAAAGATGCCTCATTACAAATACCAAGCCATGCCTTTCCATCTTGGATGACGAACTCGATATGTTGTTAGCCGCTTTTCTCCCTAAAAATCCATAGACCAACAATGTGAATGTGCATCTTCCAAACCTGATTTCCTTTAACCAAATCTTTGATGTGGATAGGAGGCTTTGACATTGTCAATGAAAGATCTGAAAAATTCAAAAGTAACCGAATAAATGATACTACAAAACATTAGAAAAGTTATATTTCATGTGTAATGGCATATGTAAGCAGAAACAACCGAGAAAACCATTTGACCGGATCAACCTCCATTTTTCAAAAACTGAAAAATTCAAAAGTTTAGAAGCAATAGATCACAAAACCATCATTTTGAAAGTGTTATAGAAAGCAACAAAAGCCATAAAAACATGTGTAATGGCGTTAGAAAATGTTGCAGTATTGTGTAATGGTAGTTGTAAGCAACTGTAAGCAGAAATGACAGAGAAACAACCGAGAACATCATTTTACGGGATGAAGTTGTTGAAACCATTTTTCAAAAATAGAAAACAGAACCATTGGCAGCACAAGGATTCTTCAAAGCATTTTTTAGAAACAAAAAAAAACAGAAACCTTTATATCATTAGGAGAAAAAATCGAAAAACCCATTTTACTTGTTGAAACCATTTTTCGAATACAGAAAAATTTGAAACTTTTAAAGCATAAGCAATGTAGAATAATGGTATAAACTAAACAAAGAAAAAAAAGTAAATATAATAGTAACACTAACCTTTGGAAGGAGGATTCTATGTTTTTTGAAGTGAGATATGTGTTCTTGGAGTGAAGTAGGGAGAAAGAAAGTGAATAAAATGAGGTTATATGAAGTAGAATGTGTTCTTGTTCTGATGCACTATGTTTTAGGGGGAATTGTTAGAGCAATTTGCCAAACAAATGTTGACACGTGGAAGTAGAATGAGGCATAGGAAGTGATTAAAGTTTGTATTTTGTTATTTACTCAAATAACCTTTTGGTAGTGAAAATATTTTTTGTTTAAAGGGTATTAATGGGAAGGTACTCAATTGATTAGTAATAGATATATAGTAGATTACGAATGTGTCCAAAATGTAGTGTACATATATTTTAGTGGAAGGGTAATTATGGAAGATCATACAATAAAATTTTGAAGGGTAGATAGTAGACAGATAAAAATGATTAAAAATAAGATGATTTATATGTATAAAGATCAAACCAAACTAAACAAATTATATAAAATAAATTTTAAAAATTGTATATTTGCATGGACGAAACATTTATTTAAATCTTTTGTACAATAAAAGTAAGAGTTAAATATGTTTTTGGTTCCTATAAATATCTCAATTTTGATTTTTAATCTCTATAAAAAAACATCGAGTTTTAATCCTACCAGAAATGACATTACCTAAACTCTTTTTTTTTGGGAAACTTGATCGGCCTACTAACAAGTTAGTATGTAATTTTGTAATGGAATTCCTTTATACACTTCATAGGATGGAGATATTGAAAATTCAAATTTATCCTTCTATATTTTAGATTAAATTTGTACAAAATGGGAATGACCCTTATGAAATACTGAAATATGAACATTATAGCTGCGTCCGGAGAAAAATTTAGAAGTATTTTTAATTTTTCACCATTGTAAACTAATATTTCATGGTGTGGATAAAAATAACCCCTTTGTAAAATATAAAGAAGCTATGAAAATAATTTTAATGTGCATTGGACATCATGTTGGGTCAATATTCTAAGCCTGAAATCATATATATTGGGCTAATCTGTTGGCCCATTTGTATCTCTTGATCTACCTATAAATCATGTCACTGAAAGCTCTTAACCTTTGTTTCATGTCAAAATCAGATTTGAAATGCGGTTTCTTCAAATATCAATTAGCTCTTAAATCAGCTTTGACAATGAGATGTATGCAACATAATTGATACTTGACCTACTTAAGGCAAAAAGGATGTTTGAGTTAAATAATTATATATATATATATATATATATATATATATATATATATATATATATATATATATATATATATATATATATATATATATATATATATATATATATATATATATATATATATCATAATTTTTTCAATAAATTTTAGAGTTTGAAAACAAGGAATTATTATCTCATCTTTATCCCTCTCGTATATAAAAAGTTTAAATTATTAAATTATTGACATAATGCAATTTATGGTTAGACATTTCTTTAAGAGATTTCAATATATTTCAAAATGACTACAATGACCAATATACTGATAATGAGTATAAATAATAGATATTATGAAGCAATTTACCGCCTAATATCTGTTTAGGACACTTTTTGTTTTAAAACATTTAAAATAAAAAATTCCTGTCTTGAGTTTTAAATTTCAAAAATAAAAGTTATCTTTTTTTACGGAAAAATTACTGTAAGTTTGAGTTGAAAATTTTCAAGCACTAAATATTGTTTTCAACATAAACATAAAAATAAATGCTCGTAATAAATATCTTTTAATTTAAACAACTCATACCATTATATTTACGAAAATATTATAAATGTATAATATATTAATTGTAAATATATAATATATTTATTTAGTACCAATTTTAATAATAATAGTTAAAAGTGGTGATTATTGGTTGATGCATATCAAAGTGTTCATCAATTGTGGTTAAAGTGATAGTCGGTGGTATTGACCTGTGGTGATCGAGGGTTCGAGTAATGGTTTTTGATGCTCCAGGTAGTGGTTAAAGTATTAGTCAGTGGTGGTTAGAGTGATGATATATGATGATATGAGTGTAAGTGGATAAAAAAACAATTAAATCGATAATTCAAACCAAACCAAACTGAAATAAAATCAATTGTTTATGATTCGGTTTTAAAATCGAACCGAACCAATGAAAATCGTTGTGGTTTGGTTCGGTTCTCGGTTTTGATTTTTAGGAACCGTCAAACCAATGAACCGAACCAATGGATATAATTACACTATAAATATTTTGTTTCACCCATCATTAAGCCTAAATTTTGTATCGGTCTAACAATTCTCCATCTTTGTTTACATTTTCTTACTTTCAACAAAACACACATCTAGAACCAAACTCCAAAACATATAAAGTAGAAAACATAAGTAAAAAAAAATTGCTTTCACTGAACTGTTGCTCTCGCTGTCTATCGTAACTATTGTTTTCTCTATTGTCGTTCTGATATGTTATGTTCGTCTTTTTTGTGTTAAGTTCTCTTTGTTAATTTTCATAATTTTTTTTTAACCTTTTTTTGTTTCTTCTTTTCAACAAAATTCCTTATAATCTTGTTACAATTTTTTTTATGTGGGTTTTAAGTGTGAAACATGTTAATTGATGTGTGTTTTGTTGTGTTCTATTTGTTAAGCATTCAAATTCCTTTCCAACCTTTTGATGTCAAGTGTCAACTTTTATATTTGATAGTCAACTTATTTCATGTGCAATGCAAATCAATTAATTATTTCATATGGATTAAGATAAACTTGTAATTTGTTTTGAAAAAATAGAGCATGAAATAAGAATGATATGAAATGTATTATTTTAAAAAATAATAGCATAAAATATATTAAAAAATACGATAGCGGAGAATATATTGATGAATATAATATTTGAAAAAAATAACATTGTAAACCGATGAACCAAACCAAACAGAACCAAACCAGTTAGTTTGGTTCAGTTCTATTTTTGAAAAATGATAAAAACCAAACCAAACCAAACCGATGAAGATATCATCGGTTCAGACATTTTTTTTGACCAAAAGTCAGTCCAAACCGAACCGATTACACCCTTAGATATGTGTGTGCTTATAATGGTAGTCAATCATACTAATGGTAATATTAGTGATCAGAAGTGGATATATTGGTGATTATCGGCGGTTAGAGTGGTGGTCAGTGTAACACCCCAAAGTCGATTTTAATTTAATTGATGTGTTTTCTTGTGAATTTTGATGTTTATGATGTTATTTGGGGTTTTATGGAGTGTCGAGGAAGGCTTAATATTTTAATAATAACATAATATTAAATATATGAGGTTTAGTTATTATTTGAGATTAAATTAAATTAAATAAAAGGAATTAGAGGATAAGAGCATTATGGTCTTTTGGTTGAGGATTAGTGAGGGTATTTTGGAGAAGGTCTTTTGAGGTCTTAGGGGCAAGAGTGACAAAAGAGTAAAAGGGGGGTTTTGTGAACGATCAATTGAAAACGATCGCACTTTTGGAGAGAAGGAGAAAAGCTTTGAGGAAGGAAAAGCTAGGGTAAGAGGCTTGAAGTTTCGCAAGGATTAACAAAGGAATTACGAAACCTAAGGTATGGGAAGTATTTTCTGTTCGGTATTATAATGTGGGAATAGAATTGGGGGTTTTGAGGTATAGTTTAAGGTATAGGGATTGATGGATGATTTTTTGTTTTTAATTATGATTCCATGATGATTTGATGAATATAATGATGTTGTATGATGTATTTGATGTTATTGTAAGGAATGTTGATGTTAAATGTAATCCTGCTGCTATACTAATGTTAAATGTGGGTTTTTACTAATATTGTCGCAGAAGAGGAATGCTGGAAATCACAGAAAAATCTGTAGAATTCGCGAAGCTCGCTTAGCGAGCACAAACAGAGAGATAGGCGTTTAGCGAGCAAGATGCCTCGCTTAGCGAGCCCTGGAAAGTTTTGAAAAATAATTTTGTTTGTTCCAAAATTGTTTTCTTGAGGTGGTTTAGGTCTTAGGTTGTCATGATGTTGTAGAGTTGTCGTATGACGTGTTTTGTGAGGTTACATGAGTGGAATTAGCAATTAAATGATGTATGATGATTACTTGATTATTTTCCTGAGTCATGAAGCATGAGTATATGATGTAGGAGTATGATGTTAAATGAGTATGTAATATGATGGCATGAGTGAGTATGAGGGATGATGATTAAATGATGAATGTTGATGCAATGTTTATGATGTTTTGAGGATGATGTGTGTATAATTGCGTCTTGCATTCATGACATTGAATTATGAGTAGCTTCAATCCCATTGTGCGGATTGGAGTGATATGATGTTATGATGTGCTCCTTTAGGGGAGGGTTGATGGCCTAGTGTCCATCCATGATGATGTTTCGGTACCACATGCATATAAAGAGGTTGCATATCATTCTAAATGACATAGCATGATTTGCATTGATTTCGTGTGATGATGAGATTTACTTGATGTAGTGTATGAACGAGTTATGATTGAATTGTTGTTGTTGATGTTCTTTTTAAATTCTCATTAATATATTATGTTATTGAATGTGAATTTACCCACCCTTCCTGCCTTCTGGTAACGGTCTATTATGCCATCCTGCAGATAATCAAGGTTAGCTCGGTGCGTGCTTAACTCAGAGGTAGCGAGTTGTCGAGTTAGTTAGAAGCTGAGTCATGCTTTGTGTCTAGTAACATCGGGATGAGTTTCGCTTGAGTGTTTATGTTTTACTTGAATTTAAGATGTTATTTCTTGAGTACCTTTGATTAAAATGATACTTGGGATGATTTATGAGGTTTATTCTATTAAAGATGAATTATGACGTATTGTTTTCCGCTGCGTATTTGTTGAAAAGAGATTTGAAAATGTTTTACATGATTTTATGAACCCGTGTTACTGGACAGGAATATTTGGATATTTTATGATGTTTTGATTTTAACAAGTAACGTGATTCCATTTTCAATGATTTTTACTCTGATATTCGATGTAATTTGTTTAACTTGTGATGGGGTAGAAAGGGTATTACAATCAGCGGTGGTAAAACTAGAAGTTGAATGTGGTTACATGTGGTGGTTGTTTTTGGTCATAATAGTGAATAGAAGTGGATAAAGTGTTGATTGGCAATGGTAAAAATGATGGTTGATGATGGTTGCAGTAGTGGTCATAATGACAAATGTTATTGGTCTGATTGGATACAATAGGTGGTTAAAGTAGTGATAAAAGGTAGTTAAAGTGGTGATTGATGGTGGTTAGAGGTGGTAAATTGAGGTTATAATTATGGTTGACAATGATCAAAGGTTTGGTAATAATCATAATCAATGATGGTTTAATTAAAGGTCATAGGTAGATAAAATGATTATCTGACGTGGTCATAGTGATGTCGTATAATAGTTGGTGGTGAAGTGAGTGATGGTTGAAAGTGGTCAATTAAGGTTGGAATGATGGTTGTTAGTGATCCACCTGGTGGTCATAATGATACTTGGTTGTGATTTGATTGGAGATCATGGATGGATAAAGTGGTGATCGACAATGATCACATTGGTGGTTGATAACAGTCATAATAATGGTTGATTGTGTTGACCAGGTGACTTCAAATACAAGATAGGGCAGGAGAATTGTGATTAAAATAATATTTTTGTAAAACTTTCAAGAAAAAAGTTTGATTTTACTTGATTGATTTTAAAACTTACAAAAAAATAGTGATATCTTTCATCAAACTCAAGAGGTATTCTTTGATTGTTTGCACCACTCTTCTAACGACTCCGCGTTATCTTCATTTTTTCTAGTATTAAGTTATTTCTTGGATTATCTTAGGCCTAATCATTTCTTTCTCTCGTAGTTCCACCAAAAAAAGAAAAGTCATGTAGTTCTTACTATTTAAGGCATAACATAGTGTCACATTGAGAATCAGGAGACCAAGCTATGGGATTAGCCTGACTTGCAAAAAAAAGTGTTCATCACCGAATTTTAATTTATCCCAATGAGAAGGGGAAAAGAATCAGAATAAACTTGTTTATGTATGCAATGTAAAAGCAATATATTTAGAGATCGAAGGTTCGTTATACTAAGGGAAGATACTAGCACCCCAGGTATCTATAGTATCCTATAGGAACCTTTTGTAAAAAAAATTATTATAGTAATATTATTTGTTGTGAATTTTGGGTAGGTTGGTTGCTATTGGGTGAGTGAGAGTGGGAAATGTTTTTGTTGTTTTTGTAAGGGAACCTAAGGGTTTTATTTATTATTATGCTCGCTAAGATCTCACAATCTTATGCCTACATATTCTCAAAAGGAAGTTGAGAAATCAGAGCGTTCATAGTTTCACTAACTAAGAGTGGAATTGGGTTTATTGGGTTTAAGAGAAGAGACAAGTTGTCATGTTAAGGGAGATATTTCACCTATAATGTAATACCCTTTCTACCCACAACAAAATTTTATCATATTATTTAATATGAATCAGAGTTCTACTCAAAAAGGGCATCACATTTAATTCATAACATCATGTAAACAACAAGTATGTGTCATGTCCCGTAACACAGGTTGCAACTTTAATTCATAAATAAAACAAAATCTCAATTCATGGCAGCAGATCATTATTCAACATCTTAATCATCAAGACAAAAAGGATTCAATTATAATTCAAAACATAATCCTCAAGTATTAAAACATCCAAAAAAACAAATATAAACCAAGCGTTCCCCAGTGTTACACGACACAGAGCAGGACACCACCTAGACTCTATAACGACAAAAGACACTTCGAGCAACTTCTGATCACCAAACTATTCTTGAGAATCTGCAGGATGGCATAATAGACCATCACAAAAGGCAAGCTGGGTGAGTAATCCAAATTCAATAAAAATAATACAAGACATGAACATAAGAACAAATAATCATACAACAGCTACAACGAACTCACCCACATATAATCATCAACAATACACGTCATCAAACAACAAATGCGATCATGTTATGCCATATATAATGGAATGAAACATCATAAATGCATGTGGTGCCGATTTCAACATGTGATGGACACTGGCCATCTACTCTCCATAAGGGAGCACAATATAATCAACAACACCTCAATCCACACAATGGGATTGAAGCCTAAATTCAACATAGGGGATGCCATGAATACAAGATACAAAAAACAACATCATCATCATCATCCTTCATCAATATGTGTATCGACATTCATCATTTATCATCATCATAATTTATTCATACTATCATTTCATCATGTCATCATTTATACTACTTATTCATCATTTTATCTCATATCATCACTATTACTATTAAGCCTAGCATACTTAAACATGTAATAATTCTTCCGGCAACAACATAACAACATGGCACAAAAGACCAGACATCAAAATCAGCAACAGAAGAAACATTTATTTCGGAAAATACCAGGCTCGCTAAGCGAGAAAACTAGCTCGCTAAGTGGTGAGCTCACTGACTCTTGCTCGCTAAGCGAGCTCCAGCTTGCTAAGCGAGAAACGCGATTCCCAGAAATAAACCATGCGATTTCTGCAGAACCCATCCACACTCAGACCTCACTAAGCCTCATAAAACACCAGTAAAACAGCTGAAAACATTCAATTACTGCATTATCATCACAAATTCATCATTATCAACAACATACAACAACTAATTAACACTAATCTACCAACAATTATCCCAAAAATTAGGTTTTTATCCCAAAACCCCTCTTTCTCATAAAACATTCCTATATTATGATTATTGAACAAGAATTATCCCCATACCTTAATCAATGTAGCTTTCTCTTCCTCTTTGATCACAATCCTTCTTTGCCTATTTGTTTTTCTTGTTCTCCAGAGCAACCTTCACCTTCACCCAAAACACGATTATGAGAATTTTGATCGTGAACCTCCTTTCTCATAAAGCACTCAAAAGACAACCTTGCCTCTTATACCTCCAAACTCTTTTATTTTATTTTCTTAATAATAATATTAAATAATTCCCTAATATTATTATATCATTATCTTAAATAAAATAATTCTTTATTTTCCACAAAACACCACTTATTTCCACTTATTCATAAATAATTACTTAACTAATTAAATTATGAAATTAAGATGTTACATATACCACCACAAAGATTTTGAGAAATAAGATAATAAGGAAAAAAGCTTTAAAAATGGATATAGAGGATCTAAAGCAATGCCACACTCTTCCTTTAAATGAGTCTTTGCATAATAAGATAAAGACTTGAACTAGGATGTAGAATCAACAAGTAAGCCATTTACATCACTTAAATATATAAGAGTTTCAAAAGCTTAATTTATGTTGTGGGGATATAAGAGACATCTCTTCTATAGAGATGACTCATGTATCATATATAGGGGAAGCGTTTGAGTTTAAAGCCTAGGATGGCTAGGGTTTGACTTGAAGTTTGAAGTGTGAAGCCAAGAATGGTCAGGGTTTTGACTTGAAGTTGAAGTTTGAAAGCCAAAAATGGCTAGGGGAATCCTAAAGTTTGACTTAGTCTAAACTAAGGATAGAGGGAAATGCAACAATTATATGAATACAAATGACTACAAAGTCACAAATATCCTTTCCCTTGGATTGAACAATAATTGAAAGCAATAAGATTGATCAGAGAATCATATAATAATATGATTCTAACAAATTAGGGTTTAGTATGATGACATGAACATAAATGTCAATAGAAACTTAACAAGATAAAATTGATTAAGATTTAAACAAATGTAATCATCAAGGATGAAATGAACACAAGTATGATTAAACATGTTATATCAACATGTGAATAAGATAATGACAAAGACAAATGGACATGATTGACATAGTGGAAGTTTATGAAGGAAATACTTGCATATGTAGTAACGAATTTTTACAATAGTAAACATAAACAAAGTATTATCACATGGTTGAATCATGGTTTGAGGAGGGTAACCAAACTCAAGTGGAAACCCTTGACATGTATCAAGATGTTTTTGAAAAGATTAATCAAAGTAAAATCCTAAAGTTTCATCTAATTAAACATTTAATCAAAATATTTTTCAAAGTAAAATCACATTTAATCATTGTATGAAAGACAAGACAACATATTATATACATTAAACAAGACTTGAACAAAGTATATCATAACCATAAAAACACATTTCTTCAATTGTATTAAAGAAATATCAAAAGGAACATCATAAAAAGGTTTATAAACACATAAAAGTACATGTTTTAACCACACAAAAATACATTAAATAAATAATATTTTTGGTATTTTTTGACATTTCACAAAATAGGGTATATGAATAAGAAGTGTAAAAAAATCAATGAAAAATAATTATTTTTGCTATATGAAATAAATGGATGAAGTTGTGAAAAAATAAGAAATTAAGTGACAAAGAAAAAAAGAACCATGGGTTGAACCTTCGCGCTCATGGTGATGAGACAAAAACTTTGCCACTGGGCCAGTTACTTGCGTGGTGATGAATAACACGCGTGTTAAATAATATATTAAGTCTTCAGTTGAAAAATAGTAAAAACAAAATGGAAAAGGTCTGGGGCGAGGGGATTCAAACCCCATACCTCTCACCCATAACACACTCCAAACCAATTCTCTAACCATTATGTCGCAATGCCTAACTCATGAAATATTCACTACCAATTAAATTATATTAAGACAACATGATATTTTGAAAAATAGATCCAGCATCACCATCTTTATCCTCCTCTTTGAGTTCATCATCTTCTCCAAATTTTGAAAATGCTAACTCCCTTGTTTCTCAACCAAATGACACAATCCAAAAATGAAAGTTGTGTATTTTTTCATGAGGAATTGAATGGTATTGTTGGATTTTATTTATATGTCCTAGAGTTTGAATTAAAACTCAATAACACACAAACCCTAAAATTGCAAAATCAACTATGAAAATCTATCTAACACAAATACATAACAATTGATATGGGGTAAATGATTTTTACATTATGAAAACCAGATTGGTAACTCAAATAAATGTATGTGATGCACAAATCATAGAGCTGGAAAGTAAGCAACTTACCTTGCAAGTGAGAAATCAAATTCTGCTTTAAAGGTGTTTCATATGTAAACTCCTGATCTAGAAGGCTTCTTTGACCTCCAAGGATTGTGTTGCAAGCCTTATAATGATTTGAAACCCTCTAGAACCCTCTCGCCAACTCAATTTGCAACTTTATCAAAGTAAGATATGGAGATATTAATTCTGGTGTTACAGGTTGTTTATGAGTGTTTAAATCACTTTTATATGATGTATATGAAATGTTTGGATGGTTGTTTTGAGTGAAAATTTCTTGGAGTTAAAGGTTGTTTTGAGTGTTTAGACCACTTCTTTGAAACTTTGAAAATTTTGAAGGAATGGCAATTTCAAGAAAACAATACCTTGGAAATGTTTTTGTGTCCTCAATTCATTAGAAATGAGCCCTATTTATAGGAAATGTTTGGTTTTTGAAGGCAAAAGTTTGGATTTGGGAACATGCTATTATCCATTGGTTTAAGCTATGTACCATAACTTGAGTAGCAAGGTACAACTAGCCTCCTTTCTAGAATGGCTTGAATTGGTATTTTAGAGTCAATAACTCGCAAATTGTAGCTTATCCTTGGGTGTTTAAGTAATATCTTAACTTGTAGTGGAGGTTTCTTGGCCAATTTCATTTTTCACTTAATGCTTGAAAATAAAACTTAAGTTCATGGCTTGTGATAATGATTCCCGCTATTCAATGAAATAAAACTTTGACAATCTTGACAGTAACTTGTAGATTTTATGTGATTCTACAAGATTCATGTTGATCTTTTGCATATTTGAGGTGTAGAAGTTGGAGAAATTTTATCTTGAACTTGAACATAGCATGGAATCTTTCTTGAATTCAACTTCTTCATTGCCTATTGCAAAAATCATAACTTCTAGCTCAAGTATGATAAATCTTTGCTTTTGGACATTTTGGAAAGCTAAGAAAATGTACTACAACTTTGATGTTTTGTTTTTCTACTTGAATCCTCTTGGACCATGGAGAAAAATGACCCTCAAAATTGGAAAAGTTAACTGAAAAACACTTAGAAAATTTTCTAAAGTGTTGGACACTTTTATTCTTAACTTTTTCCAATCATTAGAAACTTATAACTTTCAACCCATATAAGATCTTGAATTGAATCATTCTTTAATGTTGAATTATTTTTACTCATCTTCAAGTGTATGCCTTGAGCAAGAAAAAATGTTACTTGAGGAAGAAGTTATGACCTTGCAAAAGTTCACTAGTTAAGAAAAATTCATAACTTAAGGATTTTTTACAAAACCCTAATCTTGACATTTGGAACCTTTTCTTGATTTAATTGATTAAACATGATCAAATGACACCATCCACCATATTTATTTGAAAAGTAACCCATGGGACTCAAAGTTGACCAAAAGTTAAACTTTGACTTTGTGTATCAAATGACTTTGTACTAGATGAATTCAATTTCTTCAATCCTCAAGGAATCAAACTTCTTGGGAAATTGAGATATTGTGAATTGACTTCAAATATATATTTAATTCCCTTGAATCATGTATTGAGGTATGAGATCATGCTCTGATGAAAAAGTTAATTGTATGGCTTTTTAGGTCAAAACCCTAGTTGAGGTGTCATATGAACTTGAGGCTTGATCAACTTGAAATGATGCCATGTTGTAATTTATTATTTATGGATGGACACTCTTGATCATCATGAATGAATGAGAGACTTGCATTTGAGGATCACAAACATCCTTTGATAATTTATCTGCTTGAGCCCTTGGAGGTCAAAACCCTACCTTGTGAACAAACAAATCAAAGTAACATATTTTTGTACTTTCAATTGGATAATGATGCATAAAGGCACACACATGTGAGTTGAATGTTATTCAAATGATGTGGAATATTATGGGTAAAAATTAGGGTATGAAACATGGCATCATCCATATACTAGAGTGGTAATTGTTATTGTATGCCAGTTAAATCAGTGGTAAGGGTTGGTCATGTGGATTTATGTGCTTGAAGGTATAAAATGAAATTGATATTTTGATCATGTGTTGATAATGGTGTTTTGTTGATAACTCTGATGTTTTGTGGAATCTTATGGCTTAATCATGTTGATATCTAATTATATATTTTCAACTATCTCTGATGATAACCTCATCAAGGAAAATATTCAAGGTTTTAGTGATCTGATAAAGTCAAAGATAATGTAGCAAGGACATGAAGCTTCAAAGTCTAAAAGAAAGGAAATGTGAAAGCTTGCATGGTTGCTCATGCGCTTAGTGCATTATTTGAGTGACCAGAGTATTATAAATGCATAAGCGTAACTCCAATGTTACTAAGGAAACTCATACACTCACATAAAAATGATATTTATTTTGGGCCTACCAAAGGACTAAATAACTTAAGTCTAATTCAACTTAAATCCACTACACTTGAGCCAAAGTATAAAAGTCAGTTCACACGGAAAACAAGGTACACTTTTTGATCTCTAATGTTTACTACAACAATGTTGAATCTAGAATTGAATTGGGAGTTGGAGTGCTAACCATACATGTCCTCCTTGCATTGCTGCATTGTAGATTAACACCACTGGTTCAAGATTCCTCTTTATCCACTTCAACTATTTCTAATTCCAATACAAAACAGCGACATCATTTGTGGGAATCAACTTCTGATTCCTACAAAACTCCATGATAAAATCATTCTCGGTCTGGAATAAAATATCCATCAGAAGCAACTGAGGTAATACTGCTACCTCATTTAATCATGTCCAAGAGATGCATTCCATCCTTTGGTTCAGTCCTCCACTAGTTATCACTAATTAACAAACTCCATAATTCTGAGGTATCCAACGCCTATCTGTCATTCGGTTACCTTCTGCTAACTGTAGCACCCCAAAATTTGCCCTCTCATTTTCACATCATATAGCATAGCATATAATATACATATCATTTCATCTTTGCATTGAAAGATGAGGCATAACATCCATGATTAGAAACATAGGGCATGTGACCTGTCATCCATCAAGTTATGATTCTTTAAAGTCAAGGTAAGAGCCAAGTGGTATTGTAAGAAGCCTACAAGGGATCCTCATATATTACACAAGCTCAAGCTATTCCTCAAAACCCTAGAAGGGGTGTGGTTTATCAGGAGTTCAACAGTGCAACATTCTCCTACACAAGGAAACCCTAATTAGGGTTTTGGCCCAGAGAATGATATCCTCATAGCTTTGACAATTTCTTGTGGTCAAAGACTTTCATATGTTATAAAAGGCCTAGGTGTCGCTCCCAGGATTTTCATCCTAGTACAAACGCGAAAGTGGCGAGGAAAAGGTAGAGTCGCCAGCCAGACATTTTTATCCCGAATGAATGGGAAAGGTAATGCTGCACAAACCTAAGAGAAAAGGAAAGGACAAGGTCTTGCGAACCAAAGAAATGGGTTTGGGAGTCGGTTACGACCTGGGAAGGTATTAGCACCCCAGACCGTCCGCCGTTCCCGACGGGATCCACGCTTGTTTGTCTGTTTCAAAGGGTGAGAAATAAGATGTTGCTGAACAAATGAACTGCTAACCGAAACTGGAATAAGAAATGGAGTTGGAAAAGAAAATGGAAAAAATGGGGAATGTGGGGAAAATAAAGAATGTGCTCGAACGGGCCCTAACCCGCTGCCTACGTACCTCATTGGGAATATGAGGATCAGAGTCGACGTAGTTCACCTAACTAAGGCGGGAACTTGTTTGTGTTTTTTATAGCTGGAACTGCTTATGCCTATGCTCAGGTGTTGTAGGCTCATCTGGTATGAGTGCGTTTAACATCTTGCAAATGAGACATGTTGAAACAAGTTTGCATTGTGAGTTAATAAGGTGAGGAGAGAGGTCCCGCAGGAAAAGACGCTTATTGTTTGCTGTTTGTCTTTTAGAGAAGTGTTTTGACTTTGTTGTTTGTGAAACAGTCTCATACTAAGACTTGTTCATCGTGGTATATGCCTTACACCTTGCCCTGAAATGGAACATGTATAAGTAACCCACGGCAAAGTCTCCTGGCGTACGAGAGGTGTTTTTACTATTTCCTTTATGAGAGGAGAAAGAAAGAAAAGAAAACCAAAGGTAAAAGTCTAAAGGGAGACTAGTGGTCCTAAGTGTTTTCATGCATAGATTAATCTATGTTAGTATAGTTTTCTAATCCTAATGAGAAAAAGGAAAATAAGAAAAAGGACTTAGAACTTAACTTACTTTCTAAGGAAGTTAAGTTGTTTCTAAGAAAGGGGGAAGCCTATACAAGAAAAGCACAAAGTGCTAAGGCAACCAAAATTAGAAAGCATAAAGAGATGAGGAAGAAGTTATATAAACAATTCTTACCTCAACCTCCCTACAAAATAAAGGTTAGCTTTACAAAGCATATTGAAAACATAAAGCATGGCAAAAGCTCAAACTAGCTCACACTAGCTAAGGAAAAGCACTAATGACTTCCTAGAGTTAAGGCCTAGATCTAAAGCATCCTATAGGATTAAAAGCTTCTAAAGTCATTAGTTAAACCCTATTAAAGTGTTCTAATGTTATAAAATCAAACAACTACAATCTATGTCCTAATGAGGTATCAAACCCTAATGGAAACCTAAGCTAAAGTTAGATGAAGAAAGTTGTATGAAAGTGCAAGGCAAACATAATTTGAAAGTATAAAGAGATAAAGGAAGAGGTTGTGTGTGACTTACCTCAATCTCCCTACAAAACAAAGGTTAGTTCCAAAATAATTTGCATATTGGAAACAAAAACAAGACATAAAGGCAATTAAACCTTACACACATCCTAGAATGGAACTATGGTTCAAAATAAGACCTGAGTCTAAAGGTGAAGGTACCTAAAGGTTATATGAATTCTAAAGTAATTAGCTACATGATATGGGTCCCTAAGGGTGATAGGATACCTCACAAGTTCAAACTATGTCAAACTATGCACCAAAAGTTCACCTAAGTTCACATGAATACAAGTTAGGGCTCATGGAGGAAGTATGTGTGCATATGGCATACAAGCATGAATCAATACATGAAATGAGTATCAAAGTCAGTATTGAATTCTCTTGATGTATTTCCTATAATGCTTATGAATTAACAAACAAATTATGTTAACATTTAGGAGAGAAGAGAAACTAGTTTAGGTTACACATGTTCAAATAAGGATGCATTTTGAAACACCTAACAAACCAAATGAATTTGGTTCAAAAAGTGACCTATAACTGGAATTAAGGACCTAAAAGTGACCTATAATTAACTCCTAAAAGTTACCAAAAATTACCTCAAGCAAATAGCATGAATGCCTTTCTAACATTTAGGGTATGCGACAAGTAAACACATAATCGGACCTATAATCTAGGTGACATGAAAAAATAGCAAAAAGGCTTGAAAAATTATGAAATTGAATTCCTGGAATGATAAAGTCAGTAGCTTATATTTTCTAAATATATTTCACAAAATTATGCACCAAAGTGTCAAAACAATGCACTTGATGAGTGAGATAACAAGGTATGGTCGCCAGAAAACAACTCCACAAAGTGGATCCAATATGGTACCAAAAATTATGAAAATAAATTCCTAAGGGGCATCAAAATGTCACAAATTCCAGTGGATAATCACACACAAAAAATAGGTCTGACACCTATTGGAAAAAAATGTTTTTGGTCCCTTATGTCAAAACCATTCATTTTGGGACAGCTTGGAATGAAAAATCTAAATTAATTACTAAAACCATCCAAACCTGGAAACAAAAATTATACAAAATTAATTAAGAGGATAATGATCACTAATTAATTTCTTCAGAATTATATCACACCCAAAACTATTTTTAATAATTGCGACGAAACGGGCAAAAAATGGTGTTTTAAGGGAAAGTGAAAGGAAGCGAATTCTATCATCGTAACTTAATCCTTAAGCTTCGATATCGATATATATCATCATAAATCACTAATAAATCCAATGGCTCAGGTGTTAGGGCTTAATATGCACCTTACGTTATATGATCCTAAGTCGCATACACCTAAAATGATGCATTAAGTCGAGAAATTCGAGATTACTTACTTGATCGAAGTAACGATTCTTCACATAAAAGAAATACAAAAACTTCATGCAAGGTCTTGTAATCTCCCATAAGAAAAATAAATTCTTATCTTCCATAATCACTTTGTGAAGCTCCACCATAGGCGAAATCGATCCAAATCGATAAACACATGAATGCTTACCAAGCTTAATTCTCACTAATAATTAAAATTAGTGCCAAAATTATAATTAAAAGATAACAAGAAAATGGATCAAGACATTAATCCACAAAAATAATTTGGCAAGTAATTAATTAAAATTTTTTTAGCAAGATAATTAATTAGGTATTTTCTATAAGAAATTTCTATAAAAACAAGAACACAGAGGGGTGCATATTGAAAAATATGGTGGGAATAACATTCAGGGGCCTAAAAGCCCAAATTCCTCAAACTCTTGGCGCAGGTGGGGTGTTGAGCTGAAAGAGGGAGTGACACCAGAGGTTCCACGGACCCAAACTAAGAATACTTATGCACATAGGGGTGTACATAGTGAAAACAGAAGTGTGAAAAATAAGTTAATGGCCTTCAACCCACAACAGAATCGCATGAGGGGGTATGTTTAAGAGAAGTGGACATGCAGTTAGTGAAACCATGGATCCTTAACCTATTGAGCCCAAATCCAAATTGAAACCCTAAATTATTATGGAAACCTAAAAAGGGATGCAAATCCAGACGAAACACTCATCTTCTTCATCGCATCACTCTGTGGCGCCTCTCGTCTCTCTCGGTGCTTACAACCAAAACGCCGACGACCAAACTTTGACGTCATCCTCTCCATCGCGATGCCGTATCATCTTCTTCAAAGCAATGACCGTGATCGGTTCTTCCTCTTCATCATACTCTGATCCAAACTGCGCCGCAAATGGCGCCGCCACCATTGCTACCTTAGCGAGCGACTTCAATGGAACGATTTCAAGGAGCCTTATGTAACCGAATCTTTCACCAACTAATCGGTTTCTCTCATTGCCGGTCATGGCGGAGGCCTACCCCTATGTCTCGCTATGCTTCATCACTTTGTAACAACCACGCACTACGATCCAAATCTGAGAGAAATAAACGACGAATCACCACCGAACCTCTGGCGATGCAACCAACTCCGAAGACGCGATTTTAGGTTCAAAATGATTTCAGGTTCAAAATCTCGATCTTGCTCTCTTTTCCGTTGCGGTATCGTTCTTGTTCTTCTCTTCTTCTTACGATTTTCATTCTGAGTTATTGTTAATTTGGTGTACCTTTGAAGTGAATTTGCGAAATTCTTGTCGAACCGATGCGATGTTGAATCGATTTGATGTTGAATTTACAGGTTGTGAAATCGAATTAAAGATGAAGATTAGAGATGAGACACCAATGATTCTTGCGGCAGAATTGAAGCTATCAAGATATTGAAGTTCGTTGCGGACTCGGTTTTGTCGAAGATACAATTAGGGAATGATGATGATGATGAAGATGCCAAGCGTGAAGAATGGATTTGTGGCGGTTATGGTGATTCTGCAAAATTTCATTGATTCACTCTCTTATGGCTGCACAATGAGATAGAGATGATGCGACCTTTAGGTAATAACTTATTCACCTCCGCTTGTGTTGTTCTTGAAGTGTGTTTGTGAAATTTTGCTGATCTATTCTTCTTCTTCTTCTTAACTATGAACCAGAGTTTGTTGATTCAGTTTTATGATGTATTTACGGTTTCGTGAATAAGCAATGAAGAAGTTGCAAAGAATTGATGGTGCTTAGGTGATAATTGATGAAGATGAAGGGTGGTGAAGTGATGAGTGATTTTGTTCAAGATTGATGAAGAGAGGGATTATGCAGATTGAGAGGGATGAAGATTCGTATTGGAAAGTGTTTTCAGTGAAGTTTGCTGAAGAGGATTGGAGATAATTGATGAAGAGGGTTTTATTTGAAGATTGTGAGAAGCTGAGGATGAAGCAGCGATGAATAATTCAAGCGACTGAACTTTTTCAGAGCCTTTTTTCTGAGTTCTATTTTCTGTTCTAATGAGAACTGGATTTTTTTTCCTTTCTGTAACTATTATCTTATATCAGTTAGAGATTGATGAAGATGGAATAGGTTCTGAATTTTTTGTGTTGAGATTATTCTGGTGTATTCTTCTTTTGTAACTGAATTCTGGTGTAATCTTAACTGACTTTTTTGCAACGTTGTAACTGAAATCCTTTTTACCGATTCTGAGTTTTTTCCTCTTAAGTTATGAATTGATTGCAACTTAATCCCTTTTTTTATTGTGATTATGGAATTGAGAATGTAGTGTAGTATTTGCATATGATTTTTTTTATAATTCAAAAGAGAACCTTTGTTAGTGGAAATTGGTGAGTGGATTTTTTGATGCAAGTTCTGAGTTGAGTTGAAAAATCATGCAACAACTTGTCCTTCCTTATTTTTATCTGTGAACTTTCTTTTTCACCTATATTGACTTTTGTTTAAAAACAAAAACTAGCATGAATTAGTGATTAATTGGTCATGAAAATGGTTCGTGTGATTAGGGAAGTAATACATGGTTTATAATGATCTTCACAAGGGGTTAATTGTAGCAAAACAAAATAATGGGATTTAAGATTGGTATGAAAAAAAGGTATTATTGATTTAAAAGAAATGGTCATTTGGATATTTGGATATGGGCCTATAATATGTGTAGGAAAATGACTTTATGTGAATGAAATTGGATTCGAAAATGGGTAAAGACAACGGTAAAAATTTGGGCTTGAAAAAAATATTCAAATGGGTTTATGGTAAATTTTGAATGAACAGTAGTGACACTCTGATGCCTTCCAAATAAACCATGATCATGCGCTTTCCACCTTTAACGCGAACCCAATTCCTGATCCCAGACCAATTCTTATGAACTGTGATGCCATAATAGATCTAAAACCCAACACCTTACATCCTACTTTTTGAATCACCAGTGCAACCCAAGATATCAAGAAGAGGAGAGTAGTCTAATGAAACCTCTGGATAAAACCTTAGAACTTGGTAAATCCCACAACCAGAATATGCTTTTGATGATACAAACTCAACTTTTGTCTCAATCTTGAGCGTAATGGCCAAGTAACCGCCTATGAACAAGACAATTCAGATCACAAGAAGATGCTTTAATCCCATGCCTCAGGAGTTCAGTGCAAATATGTGCTTGTGAATGCTATGACCTAATGGGAGAATCCAGGTGAAATGTGAAGCATATGCCAGTCAAGGTAAAAAAAATAAGAGGATGAATTTTGGGGTGTTACACTAGGGATGAAGTTTGATGCAAAAATTTATCAAGGAAGTCTTGCATTGGTTCAGTTACTTGTATTTGAAGAAAGAAGTCAAATGCGCAGAAGAAAAGTCAACCTTGGGATTTTTAGGGTTCCAATCATGATTTTCAAGTCTATGGACCTTGATTTAGGCAAGAAATGACATGAATAATCCTAAAAGTCAAGAATCAAGAGTTTGAAGAAAAGTTACTAAATTTGGAAAGTGACCTATAATAAAACTTTCCATTTTTGGCAATTTTTGCTATAATTTCAATCAATCCTTTCATGACCAAGATGACTTTAAATGAATTTTCCTCAAACATGAAAGTTGTAGGGCTTGTTCTCCCCTTTCCAAAAAATACTATAACTCCCTCATAGCATGTGTGAATCAAAAGATATGGTTGATTGAATTTGGATTATTTTTGGAATTTTTCAAATGTTCAAGTTTGGTACCATTTGCAAGAAGGCTCAAAATGGTTGCTAATGAGTTATAATGGTCCTTTCCTCATCACAATATCAAAGTAAAAGGCATGACAAGTATTTTTCCCAAAGAAACTCCAAAATTCGTGCACTATTGATCGTGAATTTTCCAAAATGCAAAACTGCACATGTGTTCATAAGTTGCAATGCAAAGTACCTCAGGCCATGTGGTTGATCCAAGGGTGATTAGTGGAGCAAATGAAACAGAATCATGCACATGGGATAGTGGAAACACGTAAATATGAAGGAGTGCATACCAAATTGCAAAATTTGCATTTTCGTCTAAACTTGTTGCTTCTGAGTCCTTCTCTTTCCATAACCCTAATCCATCTCATTTATACATCATATAAAAGCCAAATATAGGGTTTTCAGAGGCTCATGCAATCCATACTCACCACATCAAAGTTTTTGCCATTTTGCATTTTGTTTCGAATCTCCATTCTCCTCCACACATTGCTTGATCTTTTGACATATTCAGACTCAGTGAAGTGTAAGGATCACAAATCATCCATCACTTCAAGCTTTGGTGCAAGGAATCAGAGGATTCAAAATTGAAGAGGTTGCACTTGGAACTCAAGATCTAGCCATTTTCAAGCCTCTATTTGCATTTATTTTGCAAATAGAGCTCAAAGGGGTGGATATGCACTTGTTCAGGGGATTTCTTGGTGTTTTTAAGCAAGCTTCCATCTCAGGTAAGCTACTAAACTTTGCATCCTAGATCTTGTTTTAAAGTTGTGCATTAACTTCCTTTTGTTATGCTGATTGATCTGAGCTAGTTAGTTTTTGAAATGGGCTTGTATTATGCTTGATTCGATGGTTTTCAGTTTTATGGATCTGTTTGTGTGTGCTTCGATTCATGTTGTTTTTTGTTTGTTTGCCATTTTTGGGCTTGGATTCATGTTCAACTTAGTGTGAAGTTTGATTGTGGAGAGTTTGATGCATTTCTGTGATGTTTTGTTGGTGATGAATTTTCCGATGACCGGAGCTAGGGCTCCGTCACCGGGCGTGTTTCAGTGAAGATGATGGCTGAAGGTAGGTGACACAATCTGGTCCCTTTATTTGTTTGATCCAACGTACTACATGTTGCCACCGAATTAAAAAAAAACGTGACCTGCATGCCTTTGTGTTATTTCATTAAATGGTTTTTATTTGCCAGCTTACCATACTTGTGTGAACCTTTGATCTTGAGCGTATGTCTTGTTTGACTTTCCATATTGACTTTGTTTTCCGTGCGTTGGATGATATTACTTTTTGTTGACCTTTGAGAAAAATCTGATCATCATACTTTTTAGGCTGACTAATTCATGAACATTGGATGCGTATACCTTTTTCTTGGTTGACTCTATTGCTGACCTTAGGATGCGTTGATTTTGTGAGACTCTTTTTAAACCCTTGATTCAACATACTTTGACTTCCCCCTTTGTTGACTGAGCTTTTGCGGGGCCTCCATTACTTTTCACACTCCCCTTTCTAGTCCAGTTCCATTTTGAACTTATTTGGGCTACTGAACACACCCCTCCCCTTTTTTTTCTATTTTATTTTCTTTTTATTTCTTTCATGATATTTTATTTTTTTAAAATAGTTTCCCCTATCATAAAAAATTCCAAAAAAATCAAGAATGATCTTTAACATTTTCCAAATTTTTTCCCATTTTTTTTATTTTATTTTTTTATTTTATTTTAGTACCCTGAATTAGTTTTTCCATTTATTTCTCTTGTCTTTCTTTATAACATGAACACTTAAGCTTCCCTATTTTCTAACTTGACTTTCATGATAGTTATAACCCTGATTCTTTTTGCTGTGTCCCTAACATGTTAAGGTACCTTAGTGATTTTTATGATGATTTTTAGGCTTTGTTTGGCCGACTTTTGGTTTGTTTCTTCATACTTAAGTTAGTGTAACCCTAGCCTCACTTTAACCAATTGTTTGATGGACTTTGCTTCTGATTCTTGGCTTGTGGTTTTGCCTTGATGTTTATATTTGTTTGAGATGCTTTGATGTTTAATGCCATAATGTTTGAAGCATGTTTACCATTTGTTTGAGAATTGAGCTTTGAACGGCCTAATTTGAGGATGTTTTGAACCTTGTTTGCTTGCTTGCTTAGGAAGGCACTTGTGCCATTATATAAGATCTTGTTTGACCATTAGGTTCTGACTTTGTTGGTTAGTGATGCTTAAACCTTTTTTCTTCCATGACTTGAACTTGATTGAATTTTTCTTGCATTGTGTGAATACTTCTAACCATTTCAAGGGCTATGGTAAGTGTAAATGTGTGGATGTGCTTCCACATCTCAACATTCCTTCTCCTTGTTTTTTATGCTTTCATACTTGTGTTTGTGATGTGCTTAGGCCATCAATTTCTAACTTCACCACTTCCCTTTTAGAAACAACTTAACTTCTTTATTGAAGTGGGTTGTCTTCTAACTTCTTCTTCTTTTCTTCTTCCTTTTCTTTTCTTGTTTCCTTCTTCTTCATTAGGATAGATTTCAAGCCACACTGACCTAGGACTTCCATGCATGATAACTCTAGGATTGTTAGTCCCCCTTTAGTTTTTACCTTTAAGATACTTTTGGTGCTCTCTCTTCTCATCTTCAAACTTAACTTTAAGACACCTAATAACTGACAAGTCTTCTCATGTGCCAAAAGACTTTGCCATGGGGTACTTGCACACGTCCCATTTTGGGGCAAGGTGTTGAGTATCTATCATGATGAATAGGTCTTAGCATGAGACTACTTCACAAAGAAAAGCTAAAAAAAACTTCTTAATCAAAAATCACAAAAAACACTTAATAAATGTTAGTAGGTCAGTGTATATGAGCCTTCCTCTTATGGACTAGATTTAAGGATTTCCCCCATAGCTAGGTGTGCTTCTAGCCCATTCTATTTCGGGATGATGTAAGAAGTACACATCTCATTAAGTAAGACTTAGGTACACTCACCTATGCAAACCTCAAAACAAAAACTCATAAAAAGCATTGAACAAATAATAAGCGTCTCTCCTCGTGACTTCTTTTCTCATCACCTTCACTCACAACGTAAGAACTTGCTCCTATTTGTCACTTTGCAAGACGGTAACACACTCGTGCCAGACGAGCCTACAACACCTGAGAATTAACATAAGCAATTCAAACTTTTAAAACACAAGTCATTTTCCTCCCTAGTTAGGGAAACTACGACGTCTCTGATCCTCATGTCCAGATGAGGTACGTAGGCAGCGGGGTAGGCTCCGTTCGAGCACTCTTTTATTTTTCCTACATTTCCCCCTTTCTTTTCTTTTCTTATCCAATTTCAGTCTTTCTTTTTGCAGCAACTTTCGTTCCTTCACCCTTTGAAACAATCTTTTTGCAAGCATGGATCCTGTCGGGTATGGCGGACAATCTGGGGTGCTAATACCTTCCCAGGTTGTAACCGACTCCCGAACCCAGTTTCTTTGGTTCGCAGGACCTTTGTCCTTCCTTTCTTTTCTTCGGTTTGTGCAACATTACCTTTCCCATTCCTTTGGGATAAAAATGCCTGGTTGGCGACTCTACCCTTCTCCACGCCACTTTCGCGTTTGTACCAGGATGGAAATCCAAAGAGCGACACTAACAACAAATCCCAATGTTCCTAAAAGTTGAGATCAATTAGAGTAAGGATTCTTAGATCATGAAAAGGTTAATGCAATTTCAAACTTAGATTTCCTATGATTCTAGTTGTCACCATTGTTGATCAAAACCTCACAAGATTCCTTGTGGATGATGAAAGCTCTTGCAATATCCTCTATGCAACACTTTGGAGTTGTTAGGCCTCCAATGATCTAATCTGAATCCATATTGTGAAGGAGATCTATTGCCTTTCATTGATTCGGTAATTCACCCTCGTGGAATGACATATTTTCTGCTGGCGAATGGATGAGGAGTGCGCAAGAGAAAGGTTATCCTCAACTTCCATAACCCGCATAAGAACGATTTACGATTCTAGGAAAGTCCTTCTTAGAAAAGGTATATGTTGTAGCGTCCCCAATCCACCTAAAGGTAACCTACTATGATATAAAATGAAGGATGGCCCTTATTAGTGGTGACATAGAAGAGGCAAATCGGATTCAAAAGCTCATCTAGAGGGACATTCTCGCTCCGGCATCAGGAGCCGGAGGAAATCTAGGGTATACCAACATGTCCGACCTAGACTTGCGCGAGGATGAAGTTAGGCCTACCCAGAATGACGAATTTGAGTCTATCCAGCTCAATGATATTTCTTCTCAGTCGATAAAGATAAGGTATGAGCTTCCTTGTAATTAAATACTACCCTAATTGAATGTCTCCAAGAAAACCTATACCTTTTCTCTATCTCCTTGCATGAGATACCCGACATCAACCCCAGTGTGGCATGCCATCAATTGATTGTGGGTGCGGGTGCTCTTTACCTATCCCAATGTTATAGGAGACAATCTCCAGAGAAATATGAAGCTACTAATAACACGATAAATGGCCTAATGGATACCATATTCGTTTTTAAGGCGAAGTACACATAGTGGATGTCCAAAGTCGTCTTGGTGAAGTAGGCCTCAGGAAAATGTAGGAAGTGTGTTGACTACACTGACCTTAATAGGGCTTGTCTTATGGATTATTACCATATGCCAAACATTGATAGACTTATGGATGATTTGGTCGGGTACCAGTTACTATCCTCCATGGATGTTTACCTGAGGTACAATCAAATACATATGTTTGAATCAAATACTTATTCTTACTCGAGGTATAATAAGTCATGAACATAGTTCATGAATGAGCATGCTAATCTATAACATAAGAAAAGTTGTTATTCTGGAAAATTCTCTAATGCCCTAACCTCATTTTTTGCCACCTCATCAAATTGGGGATATTTTGTGCCCAAAAATTACTTTTCCCAACTAATGATGTCATTTTGTTCTATTGCAATTACATGTTTACATAATTAACCCATTTATTGTTGATTTGATGATGTCACGTGCTTCTATTTGGTTCCAATCAAACTTATTCACTTTTTCTCTTTTCTATTTTCTCTTCCCCCAATACAGATGCAATAAATTTTTTCATTTTCATTTTCGTATTCTCTCTCTTCTCTCTCTTTGTTTATTCAACTTTGTCTCTCTTCTCTCTCTGTGTCTGATGCATAATTTTTCCAGATCTAACCTCCTTCTTCTCTTTCTCGTATCTCTTTGAAACTATGTTGCTCAGTTGATAGAGATATTTATGTGAGTGTAATACCTCAAAATTTTCCCTCTCATTTTTCATGGCATTTAGCATATCACTTTGCATACTTAAAGTCATAACATGAACCAAAACTTTGCATCATATTCATCATAGCTAAGGTATAGGTTTGTGATCAGTGATTGAAGAAATTGAAGGCCATACAAAGACAACCAAAGGGTTACAAAGCTCCTCAACCTTGTACAAAGGGTTCACAACATCCCACAAGTCTTCATTTGAGGCCACAAATTCTAAAAGAAATGAATTGATCAAATGGTGCAAGCAGTGCAACTATCATTAGGAAAAGGGCTGAATCAGGGTTTCTAATTAACTGGGCTTCTCAGTGAGATTTTGATCCAAACTTGATTCTATTGTTTTCTACATGATGGCAAGTACCTAGGGTTAAAATTTCATCCATAAATTCATTTTGGAAGGGCTTCAATTGATCAGTGGACTGAAAATCAGAGAATTGGGGAAAAGTCAACCAGACTGAGCAAGAGGTCAATTCTTGACTTTTTGAGAGCAAGATCATGAAATTAGGGTCACAAAAGTCCTATGGACCAATTTTTATCAAGAAATGATGGAGAAATCATAAAAAAAATAATTTTTTCTTGTTTATGTATCGATACATCTTTGTGTTGCATCGACACAAGTTTTTGTTAATCACAAAAAAAGGAATTTGCTTATGTATGGATCGATACATACAAATTTAGAATTGATACATGTTTCTTCCATGCTATGTATCGATCCATACGAGTGTTGCATCAATACATGCTTTATTGTGTTTCTGGAAATAGGCCATGTATCGATTCATTCGTGATATGTATCAATGCATGATTGAATTAACTTGCTGGAAATAACCAAAGCTTCAGTATGCATCGATGCATACATTTGTGTATCGACTCATACGTGTTATATAACTAACATGTATTGACCCATACGAGTTTGGGATCGATACATAAGCTTTTTTTCTGCTAAACAATTTTTGTTTGATACATAAAAGGGCAATGGCAATTCAGAAGATTGGGACTGGACTTATGAGTGAATTGTGCACACAATCAAACTCAATCAGTTTCACAATTTACTTCAACTCAAGCATAAACCATTACAGGTTGCATCATAACATATCCTCGCCATAATGATCATGAACTCGTGTGCATTGGATTCATTGGTCTTAAGATGCATTTGACTCTTGAATTCATGGCATCATCAAGCTACCTTTGAGTGTATGCAGGATCACCTTAATTGCCATGTTTCTCATAATCAATCCAGCAAACTCAAGCTGCAATCATTAGATCAAGTCATGTGCATTGATTTTCAATAATCTTCAGCATAAACTCCATGGACACTGTAACATTGGATTGAGTTCAACTGGAGAAGATTCTAGAAATCCAGCTGGCATAACTGCCATAACAGACTCCACTCATTTAACTCACCTCGCTCAGTTAACCAGGGCTAGTTAACCCTGGTTCTAACTGCTAACCAGAGGTCCAATGCTTTATAAAAGCATGAGGTACATTTGAGTTAAAGGTTCAGCTTCACATTTCACTCAAGTCACACCAAAATACTCCCAATTTTGCTCTGCATTTTCTCTGTAAGATCACTGTATATTGGAAGATTCAATCCCAATCTTCATCTGTTCATCATCATCATCATGAGCTTCATTTCCATGGCAGAATTCCATTGAATCATCCACTTTACACCAATGCACCTTTCTGCATTTTGCTTCAATCTTCTTTGATCCTTATCTACAGCATTGCAATTCTCCTCGAGTCATCATCAACATCATGATTTGCAGCTTCTCCATGGAATTAATGGATTGAAAGATCAAGATTACACCTCTGCAAATTTTCTGCATCTTCATCAATTCCTCAAGATTCTTCATCCAACAAGTGTTTATTTCACTCTGCAAGTATCCAGGATCAATCAAGGAAGTCATAGGAACCTACTCTCTGGTATTCTTTAGCAATTCAAAGTTCTTCAATTTAGGTTCTACCTCAAAATCTATGGCTTTATTTCATGAGTTTCTTGTATGTTTTATGGTGCTTGAAGCTTGATAGAAGTGTTGCAATATCTGTTTAGTTGATAGGCTTATTAGAAGCTTAGATTCAATTTTTTAGGTGAGAATGTTTGGCTTCGATTTACATAATTTAGGAACCTTAAGGAAAAACTAAAGCTAGATACATGATCAGTGTGAGGAGACGAATCTATCCATGGTCTCATTTTTCATTTTGGTAGAGATTTTGGCCAAGCCCTAACCAGAGGTCACCGGAGAAGGTGATCGGAACTCTTCTCCGGTGACCGGAATAGTAATCCTAGCTTTAAGGTGAGAACATAACGCAACCCTTGGATCAATTCCATCTAACGCACCAAAATCAGCCAGCACATTAAAAAACATGTGCAAGTCATGTGCTTCATTTTGTGAAGGGATTATTCAACTTCTATTGACACCCCATGCGCGTGTGGATAAGCCCAATTCAGTTGTTTTTCTTCACTTCCTGCACCCCTCAGGCCCAATCCATTTTATTTCTTTTATTCTTTTTCTCAATTCTATACCATTTCCATTTTCAATTTTATAAAATATCAAAACTCATCCAAAAACCCCAAATAAATTCACACGTGTTCTTCATCATTTTCTCTAATTTTCCACAAATTTTAATTCTATTTTTCTTTAATTTTTGAGTCAGAATTACGTTTGCAATTAATTTCTTCTCATTTTTCTTATTTCAGGACCAATCATTTTGTCCATTTTTGTTCTCTTAAACCATAATTGATAAAATGTCCATTCCTTTTGCCCTATCCACAGGACTCATTAAGATTCCCAAAAATAAGTTTTATTCAATTTTTAGGTCATGTTTGGTATTCTTTTGAACCCATTATTTTGCATTGATCCCTATGAATCCTAATTCAATTCTAGCATTTATTTGACTAGGCAAAAATAGGAATTTTCAAGAGATTTTTTTAGAGATAGATCACCTTCTGGATTTTATATTTGATTCTCAATTTTCATAATTTTTCAATGCCCTTTGCTATTTTTCCAAGTATTTGGCATCATAGGTCATATTTTGGTCCCTTTTCTTTATCCTTTTGTTCAAGAATTGGTAAGGCATTTATGTCATTCATTTGAGGTCCTTAAATTTGAGTCTTCTAGGGTCCATTAGAGGTATTTGAATTTTTAGGATCCATTTTAGGTCTTTGTATTTTGATTTGTGTTGGTTACTTGAATCATAAGTCACATATGCCTTCATAAACCCTAATTATTTCCTTCCTTCCACCTTAGCCCTTAAATACCAATCTTGTGATCATTATTTTGTGTTTAAACCACATCTTAACTTCTCACCAAGCCCCTGGTTTTTTTATGGGAAGTTCAAACTTCTTTGGTCATGTTTGGTTTTGCTTTCTAAGTCATTTGCCTTACTTTGAAAACTGTGTTTCCATGTTCCTTCCTTCATCTTTCATTCTTATGTTTGAATCCTTATGACTTTAATCCCTTCCTTCCCATTTTATTTAATGTCATTAAAAATTTCCATTTAGTGTTAGGTTCTGGACTTTACATTCACCATTGACCTTAGGAAATTTTAGCATGTTTAGGTACTTAAGTTTCCCTTATATCTTTTCCCTAGCTTTCATTAGGGTTTAGTGGTACTTTAGGGTATGGTTTGAGTTTTGTTTGCTTCATAGCTTTAGATCCTTTTGATTTGACTTAGCTCTTTCCTTTAGAAGCTATCTAAAATGTAAGATACCTTAGAGCTTGATCTTTAGACTTAGAAGTTCATTATGCCTTTATTAGCTAGTGTGAGTTCTCCTTTGAGTTTTGCCATGCTATAATTATTCAAAATGCTTCATCATGCTAACATTTGCTTTGTAAGGGGTAAGATTAAGGTAAGCATTACTTCATTCTCATCTCTTATGCATTTTAATTGTGTTTGCCTTAGCACCTTGTGCTTTGATCTTAGGTTTCCCCTTTTGTTCTCTTAGAAACAACTTATCTTCCCTAGGAAGTAAGTTGGGTTCTAATTCTCTTTTCTTATTAGGTTTAGAAGACCACACTAACCCTAGAATATCTTTTAAATGAATAACTTAGGGTTTTGTTTTAGTCCCCCTTATTTTTGTCCTTTCTCCATTTGAGTCTTCTTCTCTCATCTCAAACAAAAAGCCAAAAGACACTTAATAAATGCTTGGAGTGGTCTTTTGTGTATAGCCTTATTCCATGGGGCACTCATATTCATTCCATCTTGGAATAGTGTGGGCTTGTCTAGCATGATGTACAATTCTAATCATGAGACCATCTTCGCAAAGAAAACATAAAAGACATTTCTTCACAAAATCTACAAAAACATGTAATAAGTTCAACAAGCTAGTGAACTTAGACCCTAATCCTTGGAAACAAGTCTTGGATAAATTCTCCTATCTTGGTGTGCTTGTTCTACTATTCCATCTTGGAATGTAGTAGCAAGTACACATTCCATGGAAAGAGTTTGAATTCACTTCCTTATGCCAGATTCATAAAAAAACTCTTAAAAAGCAAACAACAAACAATAAGCGACTTTCTTGCGGGAATTCTCTTCTCATCTCACTCACTCACAACGCGAACTTGTGACAACTTGTCTCGCATGCAAGACGGTAAATGCACTCGCACAAGTCGAACCTACAACACCTGAGCATAGACATACGCAGTTCCAGCGCATAAAAAACACAAATAAATAGTTCTCGCCTTAGTTAGGCGAACTACGTCGACTCTGATCCTCATTTTCCCGATGAGGTACATAGGCAACGGGGTAGGGCCCGTTCAAGCACACTCTTTATTTTCCCTACATTTCCCTATTTCTTTCCATTTTCGTATCCAATTTCCTTTCTCATTTCATTTCCCTTCCAGTCAACAGTTCTTTTTGTTCAACAACACTTTTATTTCTCACCCTTTGAAGCAAACAAACAAGCGTGGATCCCGTCGGGTACGACGGACAATCTGGGGTGCTAATACCTTCCCAGTTTGTAACCGACTCCCGAACCCAGATCTTTGGTTTGTAAGACCTCGTCCTTTCCTTCTTCCTCAGGTTTGTGCAGCATTACCTTTCCCGTTCATTCGGGATAAAAATGCCTGCCTGGCGATTCTACCTTTTCCGTGCCACTTTCGCGTTTGTACTAGGATGAAAATCCCGGGAGCGACAGTTGGCGACTCTGCTGGGGACCGAACCCAGAATCTCTGGTTTCCCTCGTAGAGTCAATCCTAGCGCCTGTTTGTTTTTGCTTCTTTGGGTGTTTATATGTGTGTTGCTGTGTGTTTATTTACTGTTTTCCTTTACAGTTTACCTTACAACATTTATTTACTGTTTTCAGTATTTATTTTCACATGCATCATATATTGGACTGTGCTGGTTTCATTTTTTTTCTGTGGGATGGGATTTGTTACTGTGAGATGAGCTCGTAACCGGGGCTCGAGTGAACCTTAGGACTTAGAGTGGTTCCACTTTGGCTTCATGGCATCTTGCTATGTTGGTAGTAGTGAGTTCCACACCCAGACTTGCGACCTTCTTGGAAATGTTTTGATATCGAAATCTTTCTGGGGAAATACACAACCTTGATAGTTATGTGCAATCAGGGGACGATCATTGAGAACCTTTGTGGAAACATCCCTCTCTAGTGATGACAGTGGCAGACCATATTTGTTGGCAAACCCACTCGCATCCGAGGGCCCACTGGGAACTCGCATAGGATGGCCTGTTTCTCTCATAGGAACCCAGTCAAGGCAAACTGTTCGTATGCCGATAGTATTGTACCCTTCAAGATGAATGTACTATTGTTTCTTGATTCAGTGCTTGAAGCTGGGGACTTCTGAGGGATGCTTGTTTCCTTGGACTCAGCTGAGACCTCCCTGGGTAGTACATAATGCCAAACCGATTCTCTGATTTGGTCATGAGCCATTTCTCAGAAATGGTGAACGTATTATTGCTATTCAGCTTTGAGAGTCCATGATGTTGACCCGAGTAGCACATCCGTGAAATTGGGAGGGGTTTACAGGTTTGCAGGAACCTTAACCTTCAACACACCCACTGTGCCAGTATGCTTCAGTATTGTGATCTGTTCTGTTACACATTGATTCTGAGATTTAAACCTCTGATCAGGGAGATGTTTGTTTTGATATGGTGATGTTGTGAACCCGCACAGACACTTTCTTACATGTTTGACACTACACAGAAACATCACTGATCATATGCCTTTCCTCGCATAAGCATCATGACATCATTAATCATATGTGTTCTTTTTATTCTCAGGGTTCATATTACTCATAATTCCCGGTTGCATTGCTGCTTCAAGATGGAAACTCTGAGGAAAAAGAATGTTCACTATACTTTCCCTCAACCAGAGACAGAGGGTATTCAGAAGTTGATCAGCCTAATGAATGACAAGCTCCTAGATGATTTCAAAAGAGAGTATGGAAAGATTATGGAATATGTGAATAAGCCAATAGTTTATCAAAGGGATAGCCTGCATTCCTTGTTGCAATTCTATGATCCACAATTAAAAGTCTTTGTTTTCCTAAATTACATCTTGGCACCTACCTTGGAAGAGGTCTCCAGCATCCTGAATGTTCCCATCAGAGAAGGTATGCCTTATTATGCTTCAGAGAGTGCCCCTTCTTATGAAGACATTACTGCTACTTATCACTTGAGCATGCTCAGATTCAAGATGGGGCTAGAAGCCAGCCAGGGTAAGGGGATTTCTTTGGAGTTTCTCATCACAGAAGCTCATGTTATGGCATTGGGAAACAAATGGGCAGATTTTAGAGCATTTTTAGCTATGATGGTGTATGGGATATGCTTGTTCCCAGGAGAGAAAGGTTTAATCAACATGGAGGCTATTACCATCTTTGTCAAGAAAAACCCAGTGCCTACATTGCTGGGTGACTTCTACTATGGGGTCCATTACAGGAATGAAAAGAGAAAATGACATGTGAACTGTTGTGCTCCCTTGTTTGCTGGCTAGTTTGTAGGCAACTCCAAAAATTAGGACCTTTCCAAGACTTGAAACAAGCTTGGAAGTGGTCCAAAAGATTGAATGGCTTAACCTCAGACAACATATCTTGGGGATGCAATAGAGACTTGATAGGCAAAGAGATTATTGATAGTTGTGGCACTTTCCCCAATGTACCCTTGCTGGGAAGAAAAGGGGGAATAAACTATAATCCTACATTATCAAGAAAACAATTTGGCTACCCTTTGAAAGTTCCAACGTCAGCTGAAGAGGTAGCTGAGTCATTGTATTTCTCAACAGAGGGAAATGTGGAGTTGTGTGTATAGATAGCTCAAGCTTGGGATGTCAGGACAAAGAAAGGAAATAAAGATTTTGGGAAGGTGGACCCAAAAACATATGATCCTTTTGCTAAATGGTTGAAAGACCGTGTAGAAGCCTTACTTCTCTCATTCTCTATGGAGTCCCCTTTGTACCCTAAGGAGGAGTTACCCTTGGATTCAGTGCCTCTAAAAAATTATCAGAAATTGGAGGCCTTGGTTAAACAACTCAGAATGGAGAATCAAGAGGCCAACAACTCATGCCAGAAGCTGAAGATTCAAAATCAGAAGTTGGAAGAGAGAGCTCACCAGGCTGAAGAAATGGTCAGGCTCAAGCTGCAGGACTTCCAGGAGAGAGAACTCTATTTTAAGAAAATAGGATTAGCTGAAACTCACAAGACGAGCCAGTGCCGAAAAGATAAGAAAGATTTGAATGAAGCTATAACCTTGTGGCAGGAGAAATGAAAAGACAATTTGAAGAAGCAGAAAGAATCGGAGGCCAAATATAGGCTAGAGATCAAAGGTCTTCAAGATTCTTTAGCTGAACAAAGGGAGATCCTTCAAAAGGCCCACCACCAAAGAGTCATCTTCAAGACATGGCAAAGAGTCAACAAACAGTGGAAGATGCTCATAAAGAGATAGAGGAGTTAAAGCTTCGGGCTGATGTTAAAAAGACCAAGACTGAGTCAAGTACAAGCAAAGAAAGTGAGAAGGTGTTCCTACATCAAATTGAGGAGTTGCATGCTTCTTTTGACCTCAGGGATCTCCTAATCCAAAAGCTCATACAGGAACCAGATCATTCGGACATAACCCATCTGCTTCAAGGTGTCAAGCGCCTCAGTTGCAGGTTGCAGGATGTAGATTTTCCTATGCTTTAGTCTTGTATTCAACAGGCCTGTTGTGGGATTTCTCTCTTGCTGATGTATTTTCCCTTTTTGATGTATGAACTTGCACCCTACGGGGACTTTGTTATTCCAGATTTCTTTTGATTTGCCTTAAATCTCTGGCTGCTATCTTTTGCACGGACACGGGATATTAAATGCTACCTCTTCACATATGAATGTCACACAAGGTCTTCTTTCAAAAGCTATTCTCTTAATACCGAAACGGGAAAGTAAAACAAAACCCTTAAGGATAAAAGGAACACATCATTGTATGCATATCATTAACGTTATCCGCAACAATCAAAGGAACATCATAGACGTTGTGCATACAGAACTCAACGAATTTCGCATCCGAATGGGAAAGTTTATGGTTATGATGCAGGGCATGGTCCAAGGGCAACAAGAGTTGAGAAATGCTATGCAGAGGCTCACTCCTCCCCAAACTGACCCTCTAGTGGTTACTCCAGAAAATACTCCTAACAACAATGCAGGAGGTGGACCTTCAGTTCCAGAGACTGGCACACCTACTTTTATCCCTGTGGAAGACTGTTGCACCCCAAAATTTGCCCTCACAATACAAGACTTTATGTGCTAAGAAGGTTCACAAGGTTCACAAGACCTTTCATGAGGTTCATGAAGTTTACAAGACACTTTATGAGGTTCACAAGGTTCACAAGACCTTTCATGAGGTTCATGAAGTTTACAAGACACTTTATGAGGTACACAAGGTTCACAAGACCTTTCATGAGGTTCATGAAGTTTACAAGACACTTTATGAGGTTCACAAGGTTCACAAGACCTTTCATGAGGTTCATGAAGTTTACAAGACACTTTATGAGGTTCACAAGACCTTTCATGTGGTTCATGAAGTTTACAAGACACTTTATGAGGTTCACAAGGTTCACAAGACCTTTCATGAGGTTCACAAGATTCACAAGACATCTTATGAGGTTCACAAGGTTCACAAAGTTCATCATTGGTCAGAGGATTTGACAATTCCCTCAGACAAGGCATTCTCCTAAGCAGTGCATCCAAAACTAGGGTTTTGACTTTAATCAGGCTAAATGGATTTCCAAGACTTCAAGTGAGCTTCATAACATCTTATATGTGTCTAAGAATCCTCATGACAAATTTCAGAACTTTTCTCAAAGGTTTGCTCAGTCAGATGATCAAATAAGTCAAAATCAGTCAAAGTAGTTAAAAAGTCAAACTGAGGTCAACTGTGGTCAAACCAAAGTCAAACTTCATGATTTTTTGCCAACATCAAGTATATGAGGTAAAATTCATCATTTGATCAAGGGTTGATCATGATTCATCAAGGACATTTCAGATCATCAAGAATCAAAGGTCTCTAAATTAGGGTTTCCTCAGGAAAAGTCAACTGAACTTTGACCAGCCATAACTTTCACATGCTTCATCACATTTTTCCCATCCAAAGCTCATTTTGAAGGAAATTTAATTCTCTACAACTTTGTGTCTCACAAGCCAAGCCCAAAAATGCTTCATTTGGAAGGTATGAGCTAAGACATTATAGGTCCTCTTGAAAGTCAACAAAAAGTCAACAACTTCAAAAGGGCATAACTTGAGAATGGTAAATGATATGGACATGAAACCAATGGGGTTGGTTATAGGACTCTTCAAGCTTTCCAAAATGTCCAAGAACACCCTCATAGCATTAAAATTGAAGGATATATGCCCTTGCAAAGTTGGGAAATTTTTGGTTGATTTATGAAGAAAATGGAGGCTTAAAACCAAATTTTTCTAAATGGGCTTGCCATGTGATGATCCAATCCATACAAATACCTCATGCACGACCCAACCCTCATTTATTCATATTTTTTATTATTTTTATTTTATTTATTTTGATTTAATTCATTTAAAATCATTTAAAATCAAAATAAAATAAATAAATCAAATATTTAAATGAGATTTTGCTTCTAGAAAATCATAAATATGGCTTAGATCAAATTGATACAATATTGATGAAGATTGGCTTGAAATGGAAAGGTTGAATTCACAAATATTTGAAGTTTAAGTTCTAATCTTTTTCAATCTTTTTCAATCAAAAAAATTCATACAACAATCAAGTCTCTTGACCTAATTTGATTCTACTATAAGTAGACAACATAACCTAATGCACAAGAGACGAATTCCTGGCCTCCAAGAGTAAGTTCACATATTCAAAAAAGTCACTAAATTTCAAATTCGGATTTGATAATCCAAGCTCTTTCAAGCCAATTTGAAGGTTGAGACATGTTTATTGGACATCCTTGAATCATTCTCAATGCTTTTTTGCATCCAAAACATCTCACATTGCATAAACCGAATCTCTCTTGTCTTTGAATTCAAATTTTTCGATTTCGGTTATTTAGCTAATATTAACTAATTTTGTTGTTTGATTTGTGTTAATCATGACTGGTAGATGGATTCTGGACATTTTCATGAAGAAGTATAGCTTATAACCGAACCTGCCATTGTTAGGGTTTCAGTTGCTAAATTAGGGTTATCTAAGAAATCAAATATAAATGAATTTGAAAAACGTGAATAGACTGTGTGAACATTAAGGAATTCATTGACATGCTTAATTTGATGAAATTGTATCATTTGCTAGCCGTATGAAATTCGCAGGTTGAAAACGCAAGAAAATCCGCAGCAAGACACGCAGGAATTTTCGCAGGAAAACCTGCGAAATCCCAAGGTTGAAGATGATCCATGGCGCGCAAATTTGGTTTTTGAATTTTAACTTGTTTTATTATATTATGCAATCATATATATTTCAAGAGACGCTGCTTGGCCTAGTGGTAACGCGCGCACATGGAAGGCCTTGAGGGACATGGTTCGATCCTTGGTCCTAGTATTTTTTACCACATTATTCTATTTTGCAGGTTTTCACATATAATCAATTGTGATGGTTAGCTATCACCAGCTGCGTGCGCAGCCCAGTGGCAACTCTTCATTCAGGTACAAGGGAGGTCCTGGGTTCAAATCCAGGCCTCCCCATTTTTTTTAACCTAGTAATTTTCTTTCTATTTTCTTTTTCTTCTCTTATTCTTTAAATTTTAATTAATTGTTAATAATAATAGGATAATATTATTTTTCATAAAATAAATTATATATATATTTTACATTGATATTTTATTTTATAATTTACTAGTATGTATATATTATTATTATATATAACTTATTTTTATAATTGAATTAATATTTAATATTTAATACTTTTGTATGTAAAACCTAATTTATTTTTATAAACCCTAATTATTTCTTTTTACAAAAAATATAATTATATCATAACTTTTTAATTTATTTATTTCTAAACTTTAATTATGTACATATTTCTATAATTCGTTTATAATTATTATTTAATATAATTCTTGTATGTAAATAATTTTTAGTATATGCTTAAAAATAATTAAAATTTGCTAATTTAATTTTGTAAATATAATTTATTTTCATAATATATTTATAATTAACCTAATTTTTATAATTTGTATATAATTGTTTATATTTTCTTCTTAATCTTAAAAAATATAATTGTTTATGTAACTTTTAATTATTATGCTAATATTTTTTTGTTTACATTATTAATTATGTTTATGTGATATTTATATTATTATTACTAACCCCATTTATCTTTGTATTATTTATTATTATTATTTTTACTAACCCAATTATATTATTATTATTTATTTTTGCTTATTTATTTAATTTGCTTTAATTGTTATTATGTAATTGTCTCCTGGATGTAATATTTTAGTAATAATGTTTATTATTTATTTTTAAATGCTATGGTTAGTAAAATAGGGAGTGTAACATGTTTGTATGTAAAAAAATTAATTTAGATCACTAATGTAAAAGATAAATATTTAAAATTGTACACTCACACACGTAAGTCGATCTTTGATCGCCATCTCACTTTCTAAGGGTTACCTCTCATGTTGCCTATTACAAAAAGGTCAAGTAGGGTGTATAAAGCAAAAGTCCCTCATTCCACATCATCTAGTCCCTTAAACAGATAAAAAGATCAAGTCCCTTCGAATGTTGCCTTCGTAATGATCTTATCCCTTTCGAATAAAGATGATAAGTCCCTTCGAATTGTTTATACACCCCACAGTTGCCTAAATAACAGATGACCCTTCACTTGTCCATCACATCCAAGGTAATGACTACCTATTCCTTAATAATAGGGATAGTCTTACCATTTAAGGGATTCAAGAATAGAAAAGACTTAAACTTAGGGTAGGTTCCTCTTAGATACTTGCTCACTCTTCAAAACATTTCAAACACTTCACATTTTCAAACAAATTTTCAAAAACAAAGGTTTTATACGCATCCGTACATGGATCATTATAAAACACTTGAGAAAATTTTTATTCACACACTTCACATTTCAAAAACATTTTAAAGTGAGCTAAGTAACTAAGAGCCCATGGATAACCATGGATGTAAAGGGTGCTAACACCTTCCCTTTACATAACCTACCCCCCGAACCCAAAAATCTTTTAAAAGGTATTTCCTGTTCTTTTATGCCTTTCCTTTGGATAAAATAAAAGTCGGTGGCGACTCTTGCTATCCGCAACATAACTAAAGTCAGTTCTCCCACCGTGTTACAAAGATTGACAAGAGGATCAGTTCCCTCCTATTAATAATGATATGGGATTTGGCATGGAAGGAAATTTTCAAGACTTTCTGTTGCTAGATGAAAAGGTTAAGGCCCTTGAATGTAGAGACACTCTTGGGATAAATGTATTCGATATGGGTTTGGTTCCTGGAGTGGTCATTCCTCCTAAATTCAGGCCACTAAGCTTTGATAAGTACAATGGAAATTCCTGCCCCAAGACACATATGCATGCTTTTTACTGAAAGATAGCTGCTCATACTAGAGACGAGAAACTCTGGATGTACTATTTCTAGGACAGCCTCTCTGAGGGCTCACTAGAATGGTATATGAAGCTGGAGAGGAACTCTGTTCAAAACTGGAAAGAGCTAGGGGAGGCTTTCCTTAAACAATATCAGTACAACATTGATATGGTGTCTAGCCGTACTCAACTCCAGAGTTTGTCGCAGAAGAATTCAGAAAGCTTTAAAGATTATGCTCAGAGATGGCGTGAGGTTTCCGCCAGGGAACAACCACCTTTGTTGGAGAGAGAAATGGTGGATCTCTTCATGGATACCCTCCCAGGGCATTTCATGGAGAGTTTGTCGTCGGTTCAACAACAACAACGTCAGCCAAATTACCAACAACAGAGAGCCCCCATGCCATACTATCCTTCTAGAAACAAAGACATACATCTTGAAGCACCACCCATGTCATATTCCTAGTTCTTTCAAAATCTTCTACAACTCCAAATGGTCCAGCTAAGGACCCTATAACCTCAAAGACCGGGGTAAATCCCTGAAGTGTATGATGCTAACGCTCACTGTGAGTTCCATTCTAGGGCTCCTGGTCATAACACGGATAATTGTAAGGCACTGAAGCATGTCGCTCAGGATTTAATTGATTCCAAAGCCATTAATTTCACTCCTACTCGGAATGTCGTCCAGAATCCTATGCCTCTTCATGGGAGGACTATGGGAGCCATTAATAGTGGTGAAGTCCTGAATTTGATATCCGATGTTAATGACTTGAATACTCCACTGATGTCATAAGCAGGACTTAACTGCATCCACTTCATCTCCAAGCCAAATTGAGAATGTCAGAGTTGGAGGGTTTACCAGAAGTGGCAGGTTATTTGCTCCCGAAACCCTGAGAGGTAATACGGTGCCACCAAAAGATACTGCCGAAGCTCAGGCAAAGTCCAGGGGCAAGCAACCCATGACCAATGATACACCCGCACCTTCAGTAGAGCCTGGCATCACATTTGATAAGGAGGCAGAGGAATTCTTGAGAATTATTAAGAAAAGTGACTACAAGATTGTAGATCACTTACAACAGACTCCCTCGAAGATCTCTATCTTATCCTTGTTAATGTGTTCAGATGCCCATAGGAAGGCCCTGTTAAAAATCCTGAACAATGCTTATGTACCACATGACATATCGGTGAATCAGTTGGAAACCATGGTGTCGAGTGTAAACTCTAGCCAAGGCTTGGGCTTCACAGATATGGATCTAACATCAGAAGGACACAGTCACAACCGTGCCTTGCATATCTCCATGGAGTGAAAGGGTGATGTACTATCCCATGTGCTGGTTGACACATGATCATCGCTGAATGTATTGCCAAAGAAAGCCCTCATGAAGCTGAACTATGATTGGGTCGTGTTGAGGCTAAGCGACTTGATTGTACGAGAATTTGATGGCGTAAGGAGGTCAGTGTTTGAAGAAGTGGAGTTGCCTATCAAGGTGGGACCACAAGTCTTCAATGCTACTTTCTACGTAATGGACATTCAGCCTGCTTATAGTTATTTATTGGGGAGACCATGGATTCATTCAGCAGGGGCAATATCCTCCACTCTACACCAGAAGCTAAAGTTCGTATGGGAAGGGCAAATCGTGACAGTATCAGGAGAGGAAAACATCTTTATCAGCCACCTAGCCTCATTCAAATATGTGGAAATGGATGGAGAGATCGTTGAAACTCCTTGCCAAGCTTTTGAGCCCGTCAAATCTGAGATTGCATCGGCTGCTTCGTCTAAAGACTCGAAGAAAGGAGCTTCTATAGCTTCCTACAAGCAGGCCATGGAAGTGGTAGAGTCAGGTGCGAAATAAGGATGGGGCAGGACAATTGAAATCCCAGAAAAGAAAGACATGTTCGAAGTAGGCTATCAGCCAGGTCTATCAATGCCTGGACAAAATACTAGTGGTTGGAAAAGCCCAATCACATTCACCAGTGCTGGTTGGATTAATCATGGCAATGTCTGTGCTGCGCAAGAAGATACAACTGACAATGACTGCGATATGGATAAGTGGGTCAAGCCTCTTGCTCCAAGGACGCAACTAAACAACTGGTCTTCGGAAAAGTTCATCTATGTCACTTTCCTTGAAGAGTAATAGCTTTTGTGTTTTTGTTTTCCTGTATTTAAGTCCTATGTCTTACCCGGGGCATGTAGACTCATTGTAAGGGTTCTTTTGTTCATAATGTGGTTTCATAATCATCAATAAAGCAAACGTTTTTGCATTTATGACATGTTGTTCCCTGTCTTTCATTTTTGTTTTTGTTTTCAAAATAAAAATGGCAATGTTTTCACATCTCAAATAGCTTCTAAATCTAGCATGAATCAACATTCATGCAGATGCTCATCCTCAGGTCTCATCAACGGCGACCTTGCTATGGCTCATAATGACTTCGACAATCCAATTTACCTAGTCGATGAGGAAGGTGAAGAAGATTGTGAATTGCCCGAAGAGCTGGCCAAGTTGCTTAAACAAGAGGAGAAGATGATTCAACCACTTGAGGAGGCTATTGAAACGATAAATCTTGGTACCGAAGAAGACATAAGCGAAGTAAAGATAAGGGTTGCGTTAGAAGAATCTATCAAGAGTCGTTTAATTGCCATGCTTCGAAAATATGTTGATGTCTTCGCCTGGTCTTATCAAGACATGCCTGAATTGGACACTGATATTGTGGTGCACAAACTACCTCTCAGGGAGGAATGCCCACCTGTAAAACAAAAGTTGAGACGTACACACCCTGACATGGCCATTAAAATTAAAGAGGAGGTGCAGAAACAGTTTGATGCTGAAATCTTGGACGTATCCAGTTATCCCCCATGGGTCACAAATATCGTACCACTCCCTAAAAAGGATGGTAAGGTTAGAATGTGCGTAGACTATAGGGATTTGAATTGGGTCAGCCCTAAAGATGATTTTCCTTTGCCTCACATTGACGTGTTAGTTGATAACACTGCTTAGTTTTCCGTATTCTCTTTCATGGATGGCTTCTCAGGCTATAATCAGATTAAAATGGCGCCAGAGGACATGGAAAAGACTACGTTTATTACGCCTTGGGGCACCTTTTGTTATAAAGTTATGTCGTTTGGTCTGAAGAATGATGGTGCAACCTACCAACGTGCGATGGTGACTTTATTCCATGATATAATTCATCACGAGATTGAGGTTTACATTGATGATATGATAGCAAAGTCACAAACAAAAGAAGAGCATCTAGTCAATTTAGCCAAGTTGTTTGACAGACTCTGGAAATTCAGATTGAGGTTGAATCCGAACAAATGCACCTTTGGGGTATGTTCTGGTAAGTTACTGGGCTTCATTGTCAGTGAATGAGGAATCAAGGTCGACCTGACAAAAGTAAAAGCCATCCAAGAGATGCCTGAACTAAGAAATGAAAAAGAAGTACGCGGTTTTTTAGGGAGATTGAACTATATTGCACGGTTCATCTCGCACCTAACAACCATGTGTGAGCCTATTTTCAAGCTTCTAAGGAAGAATCAGGCTATCAAGTGGAATGATGACTGCCAACAGGCCTTCAACCGAATCAAGGAGTACTTGCTAGAACCTCTGATTATCATGCCTCCAGTGCCAGGGAGACCCTTAATCATGTACCTCACCATACTCGAAGGATCAATGGGATGCGTGCTAGGTCAGCAGGACGAGTCTGGTCGAAAAGAGCATGCCATTTATTACCTTAGAAAAAAGTTTACCGATTGTGAGACACGCTAATCACTACTAGAGAAAACTTGTTGTGCTTTGGCATAGGCTGCTCGCCGACTAAGACAGTACAAGTTGACTCACACCACTCTCCTAATTTCCTAGATGGACCCTGTAAAGTATATCTTTGAGAAACCGCCTCTAACAGGAAGGGTAGCCCAATGGCAGATGATTTTGACAGAATATGATATCCAATACACTTTGCAAAAAGCCATAAAAGGGAGTGTATTGTCAGAGTATTTGGCCCAACAACCAATTGACGATTATCAGCCCCTGAAATTCTAGTTTCTGGATGAGGACATCATGTTCCTCAAGTTGAAAGACTGTGAAGAACCACTTCCGAAAGAGGGGCCAGACCCCAAATCCAAATGGAAGTTGATGTTTGACAGAGTTGTGAACGTAAACAGAAGCGGAGTAGGTGCTGTCATTATCTCACCAGAGGGGGTCCATATACCTTTAACTGCTCAGTTGACATTCGAATGTACCAACAATGAAGCAGAGTATGAAGCTTGCACCATGGGATTTGAGGAGGCAATCAACTTGTGAATCAAGAACCTAGAGATCTTCGGAGATTCTGCCCTGGTGGTGAACCAAGTCAATGGCAAGTGGTTAGTTCATCAGCCTCACCTGGTTCCTTACAAGGATTATACCAGGAGGTTGCTAACTTTCTTCACCAAGGTCAAACTGAGTTATATTCCACGAGATGAAAATCAGTTTGCTGATGCTCTTACAACTTTATCATCGATGATTAAAGTTTGTAAAGAGAATTACGTGCCTCGAATCATGGTCTCTAGTCTCGAAAGACCTGCCTACGTTTTTGCAGTTGACAGTGGCGAAGGTAATAAACCTTGGTATCATGATATCAAACAATTCTCGAAGTCTCAAGAATACCCGGCTGGGGCATCCAGTAAAGACAAGAAGACTCTCAGAAAGCTAGCAGGTTGATTTTTTTAATCAAGATGATGTGTTATACAAGCGAAACTTCGACATGGTTCTGCTCAGATGCGTGGATGGACACGAAGCAGACCTGTTTATGCAAGAGATTTATGAAGTCTCCTTCGGTACCCATGCTGGAGGACATGCTATGGCAAAGAAACTGTTAAGATCGGGGTATTATTGGATCACCATGGAATCCGATTGCTGTAAATATTCCCGCAAGTGCCACAAGTGCCAGATCTATGCTGATAAGGTCCATGTACCTCCAAATCCATTGAGCGTCATGTCTTCACCTTGGCTGTTTTCCATGTGGGGCATTGATATGATTGGCAAGTTTGAGCCAACAGCTTCCAACGGTCACTGTTTTATCCTGGTTGCCATAGACTATTTCACAGAGTGGGTCGAAGCGGGATCTTATGCCAACGTTACAAAACAAGTGGTAGCCCAGTTTATCAAAAGATATATCATTTTCCGCTATGGAATTCCCGAGAGGATCATTACTGATAATGGTTCTAACCTCAATAACAAGATGATGGCTGATTTGTGCAGGGATTTTAAAATAGAGCATCACAACTCTTCGCCATATCGCCCGAAGATGAATGGCACCGTCGAGGCGGCCAACAAGAATATCAAGAAAATCGTGCAGAAGATGGTTGTCACATATAAGGATTGGCATGAGATGCTACCGTTCGTGCTACATGGGTACCGAACATCTGTGCGTACCTCGACATGGGAAACCCCGTTCTCACTGGCGTATGATATGGAGGCAGTCCTACCGGTCGAAGTTGAGATCCCCTCGTTGAGGATAATGATGGATGTCAAGCTAAATGAAGCTGAATGGCTCTGATCCAGGTACAATCAACTGAGCCTCATTGAAGAGAAACACCTAACAACTGCATGCCATGGACAGTTGTACCAACGACGAATGAAACAAACTTTTGACAAGAAAGTACGACCTCAACGGTACATACCAGGTGACCTGGTGCTGAAAAGAATTCTTCCTCCTAACAAAGATCACAGGGGCAAGTGGACACCCAATTATGAAGGTCCATTCGTGGTTAAAAAGGTTTTCTCGGGCGGAGCCTTGATGCTAACAACCATGGATGGCGAAGACTTCCATTCCCTTGTTAACGCAGACGCAGTAAGAAAATACTTCGTGTAAAAAGACCCGCTGGATAAAAACAGAATAAAGATCCAGGCAAAAATAGGCATCCCGACGAGTCAAAAACAGAATAAGAGGCTCTGGCAAAAATTAGGGAAATATTGAAAAAATGTACACCCGCTGAGCTGAAAAGCCACATTGGACAGCTCAGGCAAAATAGGGTATCCCGGTGGATTGAAAACCCGAAAGGACGATCCACGCAAAAGAGGGACTAATACGAACGACTGCGGTCTGTGAAATTTGTGATCCACTCGCAACTAAAGGAGTTCCAAGGGTGGATGACCAATCGAATCACCTTTCTCAAGGGTGAAGCCAACGGAGAGTCATGAAGATATACAAGTCATAGTCAAGTCGGAACCTGATGAGATCCGTTTTTTCACATTGCCAATATGATAGTTTGTTTTCCTTTTGAGCGATTTCCTCTTTCCAAGGATTGCTTCCCGATGTAATGCCTATTCAGGGCCATTCACCAAATCAATAAAATTCAATTTCAGTCAAACCTGTGACCCTTTGTTTTTGTTTTTCATCTAACATTGATTGATTGCAAAAATGTCCAACAAATTGTGTTTTGAAGTTGTATTATGAACACTTGAATATTTTCTAACTCATGCAAGAGGACAAAAACATTTAATGCAACTCTATACAGTGTTAAGTGATCGGGATGGTGATTCAGACCATAAGCCCGGGGCATACAGGCCAAATTAACTTTCTATGTTATAGGCACTATTAGTTGTGTTTATGCAAGTGCAGGTACAGGTGTTGCTAGCAGAACTAGAGCAGACTTTCAAGAGAACTCTTCAGCCAACGACTTCCCGATTGTCTTCCATTATCCCCAGTAGAGTGGAAGTTGAAACCTTCCCCAACAGTGGTGAAAGAAGATTGATAGTCTCCCCAAACAGAGACTTTCCTTCAACACAGGGGCAATTCCCAACAATACAAGGAGTTTCTTTCCTCCCCAATTCCCAAAAATCCTAATCCTATTTCTCCCAATTTCACTTTCCTAATCAAACTCCTCGCCTACAATCGCCTCGAATCCATCTCCTGCTGCCTCTGTTCCCTCGTCGATGCATGAATATTGGAAATTGATTTGAAAAAAAATGATTTGGAAAAAAAATTGAAGGATGAAGAGGCGAGGATGAAGATGGTGTTTTTGTGTTCTTCTATATCTAATTCTGCTTTCTGTATTTTGTCTCCTCTGCAATAGAAATTGTTTTTTCAATTCACTAAATTATTTTCTTTGTTTTTGGTATTTTCTCTTAAGCAAATAGACACATCAATCTTTGAGTGAGTAAGTTCAGTAATGAATGCAAAGAAGCAAATAAACATGAAGCATTTCATTCAAATTATATTGTGAGTTATGTCATGAGTGAGTAAGTTCAATAATGAATGCAAAGAAGAAATTGATGTTGACTCAGATCCAGTATACAACATTCAAAAAAGAAGATACAAACCGTGAATTGCAGAGAGAAAGAAGAAGGGGTGTATACAATCAGCAAATCAGACAGCAAGCCCAATCAGCAGGTGTGGTAACAGGAATGATAAAATATGGGTTTTGATTTTATAAGGGGGACTTCATAAAAAAACTCCAGGGGGACAATATTAAATCTCACCCTAATGGCATAGGAGTTTTATATAATTAACAATTTATTTAAATATAACTCTAATTAATATATCTATACAGACAAAATAATTTATTAATAGTTATAAGTAAAATGTACACATTAATCATACAGTTAATTTTATTATTTCGCATGATATTTTCATTTTTTTCACAATTCTCTGATTTTAAGAGGAGAAAATCTTTAGAAATATAAAAAACTTAAGTTTTGTTAAATAAATATTATATATGCAGTAATTTGATCCAATACATGTAAAAAAGTTGTACGATGGATATATAATATAAACTTTTGTATTTGTAGTAATCTTTTTATACAAAACAATAGTGAATTGATTAGGAATTAAAATCTGTAAATATTAAAATCTGATTTAATGGCAAATCCTTTAGGGAGAAAATACTTCTTCCTCATTTAATTCTTCCTAAATTCATTACTTTTCCTCTTCCATATTTCAAGGTTTTTTTATATAAACGTTTCAAAGTTTATAACCCTTTTAGCTTGTATATTTGTTTTTCAACATTAGGTAAATGTTTTCGTTATATAACATTTTTTCATCTTCTTCGATTGATTAGGTCTTTCTTTTGATGTTTTGTTTAATTTCAAATTTTACTATTACTTAATTTTCAGATGAAGATGAAAAGATCAAGTTCAGTGTCAAGTGATGAAGATAACTATGAGATGAAGATGAATAAAATTTCTGTCGAAGAATTAAAGCACAAGTGCAATATTTGTGGCAAAGCATATAGCAATGGAAAAGCATTGGGTGGTCATCGAAGATCTCATTTTATTAAGAAGAAGAAAGCTCCTCTCTCAATTCAAGTCAGTAATAATAATAATAATAGAGATAATTGTTTCTTTGATGAGAAAAAGAAATTTAGTTGTTATATTTGCGATAGAAAATTTTGGACAAACAATGCTTTGTATGGTCATATGAGATCTCATCCCGATAGGGTTTTTAAAGGAGTTAGTCCTCCTTCTTCGAATAATTCTAATTCGTCTATTCAACAAAACAAAGAAGATCAGGATGATCAAGGTGATGATGATTGTTCTCTTCCGAGATGGCAAAAGAGAGATAAAAGAGGTAGAAAATGTATTGGTACTGCCGAGGCGGCTGCCAATCTTCTTATTCTTCGTTCTGATAAGTGCTCTTCTATTTTATCTAGTGATGAGTCAAAAACTCCTGAACTCTTAGTTCCTTGTCATAAAGAAGATTTTCATTTGTCTAGTGATGAGTTAAAAACTTCTAAATTCTCTTATCCTCATTGTAAAGGAGATTTTCATATGAATGAGTCATCTTTGAATGAGATTCAAAAGAAAGAGTCTAAGATGAAGATGAAAAAGATTAAAATCTTTATAGGATCTTCGTCAAATGTTGGAAACAAAAATAATGAGAATAATAATGATGATATTGATGAAGCCGACGATCAAAAGTTAAAGGAAGGCGAAAGTTTATATCAATCAAATCCTGAAGAGAAAGAAATTAACCATTATGAAGAACAAAATGTATTGGATTTTGATTTGAATGAGCCTTATGTTATGGAGGATTAAGAAAATTGTTAAACAGATTCAACATTTATTGTTTGTTTCTTTTTCAAGTATTTAATTTAATCACTCATTGTTCATTTTTTTTAAATCTTTTCTCAAAATGTATTGGATTTTGATCATTCAATCACTCATTGTTCATTTTTTTTTTTTAAATCTTTTCTCAAAATGTATTTGAATGATCTTTATGTTATGGAGGATTATGGAGGATTAAGAAAATGGTTAAAAAGAACATTTATTTTATTTGAAAATTATATATTTGTTTGTTTCTTTTTCAAGTATTTAATTGCAGTTTGATTTGGATCGGTTTTCTGGATATTCAAAATACAAATTATAATATTACAAAATGATAGTGATCGATTTTGATTGAAACAAATGAAATAATAAAATTAATAGATTAAATCAAACTAATAAATAATATATTTTTTAAAAAAAGTATCATATAATATATATATATATATATATATATATATATATATATATATATATATATATATATATATACGGTTTGGATCGGTTTTGAAAAATCAATCCGAATTTTAATCTAAACCGATCTATTTTTAATTTTTTTATCGATTTTTATTTGGATTGAGTTGGATTTGAACACCCTATCAATAGTAAAATATGTATTTTTTTTATAGGAGGATTATTTTAGATAGGGGAAGATTTCTAAATATTAATTTAGCATGCATCATCATATCCCTTGATTTTAGTCAAATTCCTATATGACACTATCCAATATTAATATGTAAAAAACATCATCTAATAAATAATATTTATTTGGTATTTTTAATTTTTTTTACTTAAATTGAAAGAGATAATCAAGATTTAATTTTGCATATTTATATAATTTAAAATTATCATTAGTGGTTTATACTGTAAATTCAATTTTTTTTATCTTTTTGAACTTATCTTTATTTTGCCTTATGATAAATAAAGTGTTATAAATTTTAAAAAAAAATTGTTAATATTAATTGAAATATAAGAGTTATATTAGTGATTACTTTCTCTGTTTTTTATTACATTTATATGGTTACTAATATAAAAATAATTATTATCACTTTAGGAAAACTTAATATTCTTATATTTGAGAAATTAGATATATTATAGTTTGAGTTTTGCACATTATAATTTTAATCCAATAAATTCTTTTATCAAAATTCCCCCCCAAAATCTATAATAAATAATTAGTAAATTAATTTAATAAGAAAAATTAATTTTACCAGTTATTCATTAATTAAAATTATTATAAACCTCAATAACTTCATCCTTCCCTCGGGAATACTATGCAACTATCAATACAATTCTAAATTATAAGGATTTTCAAAAATATCCGTGGACTTTTTTAGTCTTCTTTCTTTTCTCAAGTATAATATCTTTTGTTCGAAAAAAATATATAAAAGATAGTGCCAATATGATTACTATTATTAATGCGGTTTTTTATTATTATTACTTGTTTTTTTTTTCTTTTTTTTTGCGCAAAGGTTTAAAGTATTTTGTGTTGTTAAAAGAGGTTAGACGGTAAAATAAAATAAAATATTTGTTGTCATATAAAATTTATATTCCTGATTTTTTTAATATCTTTTTTATTTTATAAGTATATTGTTGAAAAAGTTGTATTATAAGAGAGCAAATTAAAAATAATTGAAATATTTCTGATACATAATTCTAATATTTTCTTTATCATTCAATACATTAATATTTTGATTTCAAATATCAATTCACTAACTCCTCTAAAAATCGATTTTAGCACAAATTAAAATGATATTTTCTTACTTTTATTATTTTTGTTTTCTTTTTATTTCCTCACAGATCCATTTCATTTTATTCACTCTCTTTCCAATAATTAGTTTTTATATTTAATTTTGAATTATTTATATTTATATAAGATAAGTTAATTTGTAAAAATATATTAGTATATGAATTATTAATTATTTACACTTTACATTATATATATATATATATATATATATATATATATATATATATATATATATATATATATATATATATATATATATATATATATATATATTGTTTTTTCATTAAATTCTAACTATTACATTGTTAGTATTTTATTAAAAATGCAATTAATATAAAATATTTAAATTATTTTTTAAAATATATTTTTTTATGAACATTAATAAAATTTGTCGTGCATCGCACAGGTAAATGACTAGTTCTATCATATTTTAATATAAACTAAAAGTGACTTATATTTGAAAATGGTGTAATCATCATTTATTTTCTCTCATTTATATCATTGAAAAATCTTGAAAAAATATATAAATAGTGTTTATAAAGTTTATAAAATAACATATATCAAAGTACATAGTTGTTAGGTTTGAACTTTGAACTCATGATCTATGGTAGATAATACATATGATTTTTGTCCATGTCAGAAATAAAGAATAGTTTTGGGATATGTCATATATAGAATTATAGGTCATGTGAAATAAACTTATAATTTTTTTAATTTAAAATATTTTTTTCTTTACAGGGGTTCGAATAGATAATACATATGATTTTTATTCATATGAAAAATAAAGAGTTATGAGATGTGTCACATAGGATTATGGATGATGTGAAATAAACTTTGTAAATTGTTAAATTAATAAACTTTTGTCTTTGTGGGATTCGAACTCATGACCTCCAATATGTAATAGATATGATTTTTGTTCATATGAGAAATAAAAAAGAGTTTTGAGACGTGCAAAATAGAATTATGAGTGATATGGTACAAAAATAGATAAAGTGTTCACACAATATTGTGCGCTTCAGTTTTAATATATTTAATTAATATATTAAGACTCGCACGATGCGCAAACTAAAATGAGTTTCTTAGATAGTATTATAAAAAAAAAATTAATTTTAATTTTATTTATATATATATATATATATATATATATATATATATATATATATATATATATATATATATATATATATATATATATATATATATATATATATATATATATATATATATATATTGTAATTGAGACGATAAGATAAAGATGATAAAAAGAGAGTAAACTTTTAAATGAAAAGAAATATGTTTGAATCATAGAAATGCAAATAACACATCACAATTTAATTTTAAAATGTGAAATAAATGTAAAAATTTCAATGTTTTTTTTCCAACATCTCTAAGAATGTCTATTCTTCATTATTTCATGGATGAAAGACGTTTCACATTCAAACGACTCAAACTCTATCTAACCATGTATTACAATCAACACTAAAATCTTAGATGAAACTTTCTATTTTACTATATCATTAATTTGCAACATTTACTATTGATAATTCAGTTGAATTAGTTATTCGAATTCAATTATTTATAATTTATCAATACATTATAGAACATTTTTATGTACAAAAATATAAACGATGGATGAAAATTTATGGTTTAATTTTGTAATATTTACATGTAATTATAATTTTAAAGTTTAATAGTTTGAGTTTTGATCAATGGTGAATATATAATAATATGTGTTTTGATGTAACACTATATATGAAATGAAGGTGCAAAGGAAATAAATCAATGTGTATAATAGATTTTAAGTTAGAGAAATAAAAGATGTCATATGACATGTTGAGACATCTGGTCTGTTACAGATAACATGGAAATGTATAAGCAATAACAGTACTGAAAAACATAAACAACACACAAGGATTGTTAACCCAGTTTGATGACTCACATCTACATCTGAGGGCTACCAAGCCAGGAAGGACATCCACTATCAGTAGTATCAATTCAGAGTTAAACCACTCAGTTTACACTCCTCACTTAATCACTACCAAATGAAACTTCTATCTAAGAACTCTTAGATAAGAAACACCTTTCACCCCCCTCAATCACACATAGTGATAATTACAATTAACAAGATTAAACTAGAAGACATACTTCCATGATAATACCTAGACATGACACACATGACTAAGAACAATACTTAGAGTTGCTTCACAACTTCCTCAAAGAATGATACTCATTCTTGCTTAAAAGCTTCGAGGAGAACAATGAACATCTCACAATATGAGTGGTTCACTCTTGCTTAATTATGATAAGTTTTAAGCTCTCCAAATTAGCTCCAAGTTAGCTCAGTTTAGGTTAGCTCCAGATTAAATAAGTAGCTCTCCCCCTGTCATGAATAACCAATACACCAGCTGAGCACAAACTCCACAAATTCTCAGCTTTACACACTTGTTGAACATACTCTCAAACTGTAAAATCAACCATGACTTTTACAGATTCAAATACACTAGTTCTTTGAGAATACCACCAAGAACACAAAGTACACCAAGCTATTTAACAAGGACACAACAGATAAATGGCCTTATATATCCATACAAGAAACACTTGATTTTGACTTTCTCACATATTCCAAAACAAATTTCTTAGTTTGCTTGCTACATAGGATCCAGACTGCTACTATAAGTGACTTGTAGTAGAAGAAACTACCCGCTCAACAACCATTTTGATCAGACCCCCCAATCTGAAACTCTTACCTTGCTCTTAGCAATTATTTGTCTTATTACTATCTTCAATCGTGACCAAAGTCATGAGTTTATCACACACCTTTGTAGATACAATTAGAAGCTTTTCATCATACTTCATCATATTTAGAGTTGTCACTTTTAAATACACTATAGAACACAATCTCATCTTTATAATCCTAAGCTTATTTTAACCACCAATAAACATGATTGTTTCAATATCATGTAGGACATCAGCACATAGTTCCTTGAACCCAAGACGATCTCCAAGGATCACACCTTCATTATCTAATTCAGGTCGTCACACACCAAAACACCACGAAGAGAAATAAACAGCCACATAGAGAAAAGTAAATTCCCAACACTTCTTGAATTATGATGTTCAGACTATAGTCCTGCACTTTTACATCATACATATACAGAGTCTCCCGTCAATGTATTTTGTTATCAGTTGACTGCACAACATCTTCAATAGACAGATAAACGCTCAGCTCCCGTCAAAGTATTCACTATTGGTTAGATGCAGATCCTTATCAAAAGCAGACAAATGCTTAACTCCTGTCAAGGTATTTATCGGTGTATTCACTATCAGTGTGAGTCAACGACTTTTAAACTGACAGTTTCTACGGAAAGATAACTTGACAAACCTTAATAAGCCGACCCCTTATTGAATTCACGAAGGCATACCAATTGCATACCGATATCATTATTATAATTTAATTTATACCTTAATTCTTACTTTCTCACCCTTTAAACCTAAATTATCACTCGTCTTAGCTAAACATAGTAACACCCGATAACGCTAGGTTGATTATCGAGTCTCTGTAGGATCGATATCTTTTATTACTACGCGATTAGGTTGTATACTTGCAGTTAGAATCTTTAGACTCGGAAATCCGCGATCAAGTTTTTGGCGCCGTTGTCGGGGACTTAGATTTAGTCAATAGTGAAATTAGTTGTAGTGTCGTCTATACTAAGGCAATAAAAATTTCCCTTAGTCGATTGTATACCCAGTACTCGCTCCCGAGGAAAAAACTTAGAACCCCGAATCATCGAAGTTGAGCGTTTCTTAAGCTCGAGATGCCAAACCAAAACCAATGAAACCCATTTGCCTGAAGAAATATTACCAGAACTAGTTGAAGAACCAATCATGGCTGAAGAAAACAGAGCACCACCGTGACGCTCACTCAAGTCCTATGCGACTCTAACTCAACAAGAACCGTACAATAGCATTGTCGTACCAGCCATTACCCGAAACGATTTTGAACTAAAACCTTCACTGCTGCAAGTTGTACAATAGAACTAGTTTTTTGGAAATCCAACGGACAACCCTAACGAACATCTGACGAAGTTTGTGTAATACACAAATACCGTGAAAGCAAATGGTGTAACTCAAGACGCAATAAGATTGAGACTTATTATGTTCTCTTTAAGAGATAGAGCTTGGGCATGGTTACAATCTCTACCAGCCAACTCTGTTACAACATGTGCAGAACTGAAGAATGTCTTTCTATCAAGATATTTCCCGCCAAGCAAGACAGCTATGCTGAGAGCTTAGATTAACGGATTTTGACATAAATATGTTGAATCACTTTATGAAGCGTGGGAAAGATACAAGGATCTATTGAGACTATGTCCAAACCATGGATTTGAAAATTGGGTAACCATCATTACCTTCTATAAGGGACTTCTGTACAACACAAGGATGACAGTAGACGCTGCCGCAGGCGGCGCTCTTATGGATAAACCATACGATGAAACTTACAACCTCGTTGAGAACATGGCTCAGAACCATTGCCAATGGGGAGGTGAAAGAACACCTATAGAAAAGAACCAAACTATGGGAGGAATGTATGAAGTGAACAACTTAGATCACGTAAATGCTAAGATGGATGCCATAGCCCAGAAGATCGATAACTTGACCATAACACCACCAGCCACTGTGGCTGTCGTAACTCCAAATTGTGAAATTTGTGGAATCCCAGGGCACACACCATCAGAATGTCAACTTCTTTCCGGATTAACCACAAATCAAGTGAATTATGCTCAAGGGAATCCATATTCCAATACCTATATTCCAGGATGGAAAAATCATCCAATTTCTCTTTTAAGAACAATAATGCCTTGTATGCGCCTAACCAAGCACCAACTGTACCACTAGGATACCAAAAAGCTGCCACACCAAATCCAAATACTCCTAGGAAATCCAATCTTGAACTGATGATAGAAAACATCATAGTCACACAGAATCAAACAAATAAATGATTCCTGAACCAGAACATCCATACTAGTGAGCAAATCAAACAATTGGTGACCAAAGTAGATGCTTTAGCTACTCAAAACAAGATGCTAGAAACTCAAATTTCTCAAGTAGCCCAACAACAAGCATCTACTGATGCCCCAGCTGAAACATTTCCTGGACAACCACAACCAAATCCTAAAGGTCATGCAAATGCAGTTATACTAAGAAGCGGAAAAGAATTGGATGAACTAACTGATCCTAGAACCGAAAACCCAACCATGTACCAAAATCCTAAAAAATCAACTGAGAAGAATGATAAACCACATGAAAAGGAAGCCAATGAACAAGAGGCCGAGGAAAAGAAAAAGCCTTATGTACCTCCGCCCCCTTATAAACCACCAATTCCATACCCCCAACGGCTAACAAATTCTAAAACTATGGAACAATTCAAGAAATTTGTAGAGCTTCTGAAATAGTTGAACATTACGATAACCTTTATAGAAGCTATTACTCAGATGCCCTCATATGCTAAATTTCTAAAAGAGATCTTATCCAAAAAAAGAAAATTGAGGAGAATGAAACAGTTATGCTTACTGCTGAGTGTAGCGCTATTATCCAGAATAACATGCCTCTTAAACTGAAGGATCCAGGAAGTTTCTCTATTCCTTGTGTAATAGGAAAGTTCATCATAGACAAAGCTCTATGCAGTTTAGGGGCCAATATAAGTGTTATACCGTTATCGATTTGCAAAAAGCTCGATATGGGACAACTAAGACCGACCAAGATGTCAGTTCAACTAGTCGATCGCTCAATAAAATTCGCGGTTGGTATTCTAGAAAACGTTCATGTATGAATAGGTCAAATATACATCCCAACTGATTTCATAATCATGGACATCAAGGAAGATGCTATGACCCCTATCATACTAGGAAGGCCATTCTTAGCCACAGTCGAAGCTATCATAGACGTGAAGAAAGGCAGGCTGACATTCGAAGTAGGAGAAGAGAAAGTCGAATTCATTTTAACCCAATTCCTCCAAGCCCCGACCATAGACGATACTTGTTACCTAATAGACGTCATTGACGAGTGCATAAGGGAAATGGAGAAAGAAGAGACTATCTATTCTGATATAACGAAAATCTCATCCCATCTAGTCCTTCAAGCTGATAATTGGCAAAAACCTTATAAGGACGATAGTCTAAATGAATGCCTTACTCTTACACCAGACCATATGCCATTCCCAAAAGAACCCACTCTAGAACTCAAGGTATCACCTAACAATCTTAGATATGAATTCCTAGATTCAGAACTCAAAAGACCTGTTATAGTAAATGCAGACTTAGGACAACTCGAAACCAAAAAAACTATTAGACGTCTTAAGAAAATATACAACTACGTTAGGCTACAATATATCCTACCTAAAAGGAATAAGTCCTTCAATATGTATGCACCGCATTATGCTAGAGGAAGATTGTAAGACCTCTAGAGAACCTCAAAGAAGGATTAATTTGATTCTAAGTACCATAGTCAAAGATGAAGTAAAGAAGTTACTAGACGCTAGGATTATATATCCAATATGCGACAGTCAGTGGGTCAACCCAGTGCATGTCATACCAAAGAAAGGAGGCATTGCAGTCACTAAGAACTCAAAAGGTGAATCCATAACACAGAGAGTAGTGACTGGGAACATAATGTGTATAGATTATCGGAAACTAAGCAAAGCTACCCGGAAAACCATTTTCCTTTACCTTTCATCGATCAAATGTTGGAGAGATTAGCAAAACATTTGTATTTTTGCTACCTAGATGGTTACTCAAGACAAAATCCTATTCATCCTGATGACCAAGAGAAAACCACCTTCACATGCCCCTACGGAACATTTGCTTACCGTCGTATGTCGTTCGGTTTGTGTAACGCTCCATTGACATTCCAACGATGTATGATGGCAATTTTTGCAAATTTCATAGACGACATCATGAAAGTGTTTATGGATGACTTCTCCGTATGCAGACAAAGTTTTGAAGGATGTATATCGAATTTAGAGATTGTACTCAAAAGATGCGTAAAAGTGAATCTTGTACTTAATTAGGAAAAGTGTCACTTTATGGTCAAATAAGGAATCGTTTTAGGACATGTGATATCCAACAGAGGCATCAAGGTAGATAAACCAAAAATAGAAGTAATAAAATACCTTCAACCTCCTAAAAAAGTGAAAGAAATGAGAAGTTTCTTAAGACACGCCGGTTTTTACCGACGATTCATTAAGGATTTTTACAAGATTACTAAGTCGTTGACTAGTTTAATAATGAAGGAAGCTGAGTTTATCTTTGACAAAGACTGTTTAAAAGCATTTGAAACACTCAAAACAACTCATATCACTACACCCATCATGCAACTACCTGATTGGACGTTAACATTCGAGATTATGTGTGATGCGAGTGATTACACTGTAGGCGCAGTCTTAGGACAAAGAAAAGATAAGAAACTTCACGCAATATACTATGCGAGTAGGACTTTAGACCCTGCTTAGATGAATTATGCCACAACAGAGAAAGAACTCTTAGTCGTCGTGTTCGCACTAGATAAATTTTATTCCTACCTAGTAAGAGCCAAAATCATCATCTATACCGATCACGCCTCCATTAGGTACCTTCTAAGTAAAAAGGACGTGAATCCTAGACTACTAAGATGGATCCTCTTGTTACAAGAATTAGATTTGGAAATTAAGGATAAGAAAGGAACTGACAACGTAGTAGTAGACTACTTATCACGTATGGAAGGAATTAAACCAGACCAAATACCAATCAATGATGATTTTCCTGATGAATGTCTTATAGCCCAATTAGAAAGTGAGATATATTCCTTAACTCTAGATGAAAAAATCCAAAAAGAGACAGTGGAAGAAATTTTTGCGCAAATCACTCTGCCATGGTATGCTGACATAGTCAACTATTTAGCTACCTGAGTACTTCCACCAGATCTCACGTACCAACAAAAGAAGAAGTTCTTCCATGATTTAAAACAGTATTACTGGGATTAACCATTACTTTTCAAGCGAGGGTCCGATGGTATTTTTCGTCGATGTGTCACAGAAGAAGAAATGGAAAACATAATTTTCCATTATCACTTTGATCCGTATGGTGGACACACAAGCACTTCGAAGACTTGCACAAAGATCATTCAATCAGGCCTATTTTGGCCCACTCTTTGGAAATATGTTCACCTTTCCATTCTAAATTGTGACCAATGCCAACACACTAGTAACATCTCGAGGCGCGATGAGATGCCCCAAAAAGGCATTTTAGAAGTAGAAATTTTCGATGTGTGGGGAATTGACTTTATAGGACCATTCCCATCTTCTTTTAGAAATAAGTTTATACTCATAGCTATTGATTATGTTTCAAAGTGGATTGAAGCCATAACTTCTCCAACAAATGAAACGCGAGTAGTCACAAAGCTCTTCAAGAATATTATATTCCCTAGATTCGATGTGCCAAGACTCGTCATAAGTGACGAAGGCTCTCATTTCATATCTAAAATATTTGATAAATTTTTATTAAAATATGGAGTAAGACATTGTGTAGTAACACCTTACCATCTGCAAACTAGTAGACAAGTAGAGGTTTCAAATAGAGAGATAAATCAAATTTTAGAGAAAAATGTCGCTACATCTAGGAAAGATCGGTCTACCAAGTTACCTGAAGCTTTATGGGCTTACAGAACAGCCTTTAAGACACCCATAGGAACCACACCTTTCAAGTTAGTCTACAGAAAATCGTGCCACTTGCCAGTAGAACTAGAGCATAAAGCCTATTGGGCAATTAAAACTCCTAACTTTAACTATACTGACGCACGTGAGAAAAATGTTTTAGACTTACATGAATTGGAAGAACTAAGGCTCATTTATGAGAATGCCCTTATATATAAGGAAAGAACAAAGATATGGCATGACAAGCGTATTTATAAAAAAGAATTTAGTGTGGGAGACGTTGTTCTCCTATTCAACTCTATACCTAGGTTGTTTCCTAGAAAATTACGATCCAGATGGTCCGGTCCTTTCGAAATAACTAAAGTTTTAGTTAGTGGTGCTATAGAAATTAAGGGTAGGTCCAATGCACCATTTATAGTAAATGGGCAACGCCTTAAACATTATAATTGCGTAGAAGATAAAGAATTCACAACAGGTTTTAAACTGGAAGAATTGCCATCAGAAACCTTAGATTAATGTCCCTTTAGATGTGTCGAGCCCCTACATTAAATGAAGCGCTTCGTGGGAGGCAACCCATGATTTTATTTTATTTTATTTATTTAGTTTTCGTTCAACCAAGTTACTTGAAGCTTTATGGGCTTACAGAACAGCCTTGAAGACACCCATAGGAACCACACCTTTCAAGTTAGTCTACAGAAAATCGTGTCACTTTCCAGTAGAACTAGAGCACAAAGCCTATTAGGCAATTAAAACACTTAACTTTAACTATACTGACGTAGGTGAGAAAAGTATTTTAGACTTACATGAATTGGAAGAACTAAGGCTCGCTTATGAGAATGCCCGCATATATAAGGAAAGAACAAAGAGATGGCATGACAAGCGTATTTCTAAAAGAGAATTTAGTGTGGGAGACGTTGTTCTCCTATTCAACTCTAGGCCTAGGTTGTTTCCTAGAAAATTACGATACATATGGTCTGGTCCTTTCTAAATAACTAAAGTTTTAGTTAGTGGTGCTATAAAAATTAAGGGTAGGTACAGTGCACCATTTATAGTAAATGGACAACGCCTTAAGCATTATAATTGCGTAGAAGATAAAGAATTCATGACAGGTTTTAAACTGGAAGAATTGCCATCAAAAACCTTAGATTAATTTCCCTTTAGATGTTTCGAGCCCCTACATTAAATGAAGAACTTTGTGGGAGGTAACCCACAATTTTATTTTATTTTATTTATTTATTTTTCGTTCTATTTTTCAAAATTATGATTTTGAAAATGCTTCAAATTCACTGATTGTTGTGTTGGTTTGTTTTATTGTGTAATTCCAGGATTTTTAAAGTTCTCTACCTTCTACTCCTTCTCTGTTTTTCGTTCTCACTGACTATGACAATGACCACCAACTTGACTGTGGACTTTAGAGATGGCACCCAGAGGCACCGTTATGAAGCCTTAGCTCAGAGACCTATGGCCCTGACCAAATTTTCCCATGGACCTACCATGAAATCTTTAGGTATAGGTGCAAGTATCAACTTCTTGTTTAATCAGATAGGTTGGGAAGGATTTACAACTAGGAAACATAGAACTTATTTTGAGCTGACTCTAGAATTCATGAGTTCACTGGTTTACAATCCTAACTGTGGAAAAGGTTTTACAAGAGGGAGGATATCATTCAGATTATTTGGATACCCTTGTGGGTTTAACATTCATGAGATGGCTAACCTTTTAGATTTCCCAGATGGCCCTACTATTTTCTTGGAAGCACAGGAGAACGTGCTTGCACAGGATGAGCTAGATCGCTTTTGGAGTAGTATCTCAGGATGACCTGACCATGATTTACACTTTATGTTGTCCAATGAGATCCACAACCCAACTATTAGGCATTTCCATATGATTCTGGCCTACACGTTATTCGGAAAAATTGAAAGTGATAACAATGTCTCGAGAGATGAATTATTCATCATGTTTTGTGCTTTTACTTCCAGAAGGGTTAATGGGGAAACTTTCATGTTTGCCAGTTTCTATAGGATTATTCAAAATGAACACCATCCAATCCTAATAGGTAGCCTAGTTACCAAGATTGCTGATGCAATGGGATTTAGGACCCTCCTATCTCAGATCAACTCACTAGGAGAATTCAGACCAATGAACATCACCTTCTATTTTTAGAGAGCTATGTTGTACGATCGTGGACCACATCATTTTAAGCTTCTAATCAATGGCGTAGTTGTGCCACATTTAACTTTACCTAACCATGAGCGCACGAGTGTGCATAATAACCACAACTGGCTATATGATCAAGATGAGCCGATTTATGAACCAGGAGATGTTTGGTCGGAGGTTAAAATTGATCCTAAGACTCCTTCGAATTATTATGATTCAAACTACCCTGGGGATATGAAAAAAGAAGAGGAAAAACCCAAACCAACTGACGTACCTACACCTACCCCTGCTCCAGCCAATCCTGAGTTGACCTTAGAGACTCTTTGTACCGAGATACAAATCATGCAATATGACATACGCGACTTGCGTATAAATATCATTACTTTGAGAGATATGGCCGTATAACAATTCGACCATCTGAGTCAAGCATTAGAGACCATCTGAGTATATTTTATTTAATTATAGCGTTTTAAATATTTTTGCTTCTAAGGCATTTTGATCACTGTCTGGTATTTATATGCATTGTTACTGTCATTTTTATGCTTTTGTGTTACATATAATATGCACTGCTACTAATATATGCTTGTCGCTCCCGCTAAAAGACAACTAGGTCAGATAGGGTACAAGCGCGAACGGTCGGTGAAAGAGAAAATGAAGGTGAAAAGAGTCGCCAGCTAGGCATTTTTATCCCGAAGGAAGGGTAATGCTGCATAAACCTAGGTAGAAATGGATAAGACGGTTGCGAACCAGAGAAACTGAGAAAGGGGGTTAGTTACAACCTGGGAAGGTATTAGCACCCAGATTGTCCGTCGTACTCGACGGGATCCACGCTTGAAAGTTTGTGTTTAAAGGGGGTAGTGTCAGTGTTATCTGTGTGCAAAAGCTGGAAAAGAATATGTACAAGTGTTAGTGCAAGAAAGTGAAGTGAAAATGCTCAAGAATGAGACTTAAAAGATAATGCTGGAAGAGGGGGAAAGAGACAGAGACTTTTGTTCGATAATAGTTAAGTTATGCCTACGTATCCTCTCGTGCAATGAGGAATTCAGAACATCGTAGTTCGACTCAAAGAGACTGAAAGATAAATTGACTTGTGAACTGCTTACTTGTCTATGCTCAAGTGTATGACCTGTCTGGCTCAGGTGCTAATTGTCTTGCATTAGACGGAAGAAGCAAGTTCTTGTTTATGAGTGAATGAGGTGAGAAAAGAATCCCGGAGGAGACGATTATTGTTTGCTTTTGGTATTTTCAATCTTTTATTGCTTTTTTTGTGTTTTTCATAAGTTAATGAGCTTAAGCCTAAACCAAGGGTTAGTAAACTCATCATATCCTCCCTTTGATTAGGGATAATGAGAATACCTTAAGTATGAGATAAACACCTCAAACTTAATCACCATGATGTAGGGTTAAGATCATTAACCTACTTGTAATTATTTAGATGTTTTTTGTGTTTTTGTTTAGTGTTAAGTAATGAGTTTAAGCCATAATCAAGGATTTAATGAACCCATTACACCATCCTAATAGAAGGATAATAGATGAGAACATTTAAGCTGAAGAAGATACTTCAACTTAATCCATGATTAGGGATTAACCTCATGACAAAACAAGTCTTTATTAAAGTGTATTTTAGTTAATGGTAAGATTAAGAAGTGAATTTTATGGTTTGTAAGACAACTTGAGGGGGACTTGTCCATTAACACTAGGGTTAGTCCTTCTTAACCAATTAAGGAAGAATTAGAACCCTAATGCAAGACCCAAGTTACAAGCTTATTGTCTTAGTGATTATTAGGTGAATTGATTAAGAGATTTAAACACATTAAGGGTTTAACACTTAGGATTAAAGTTATACACTCCATCCTAAGAGAAGGATGCAGGCATAAACTTAATCACAAAGCCTTAAAACCTTAAAGGTTTAGTCCCTGATTATGAGATGAGAGGAGAGACACAAAAGATGACACAAAGGTAAAACTAATGGGGGACTAATCAAACCCTAATTGTTGTCATGCTTGGGTGTTCCTAGGGTTCATGAGGCTTGCAAGAGATCTTCAAGAATAGCCACCAAGGAAGAAGCAGAAGAAAGGAGGAGAAGCAGAAGAAACAATCTAACTTACTCCACTTAAGAAGATAAGTTACTTGAAGAAAGAAAGTGAGAGAGAACATGAATGAGCAAGCTCACTCTAAGACAAATACAAAATACAACAAGGATGCATAAAATAAGAGATGAGAAGAGGGATGAGAAGTGAAGGAAAATTCACTTATCAATTACTTACCACTTGAAAAGTTAGCATAAAGAAATGAAATGAAATGAAAATGAAATGTATGCAAGGATGAAAACCAAAACCAGAAGCATGTTCATGATGAAAATGAGGCTAAGAGATGATGCAAATGTATGTCAAGAATTGTGAATGTTCATATAAGAGATGAGAATGCAAATGAAGCATGAAAGAAGCATGAAAGCACATGAATGTCCATGGAATGTAATGAATACTTAACATGGCAAACGGATGAAGAAATGATCAAGCATGAGTCTAATGTGTCCTATGATGTCTTATATGTCATGTAAATGCATAAAATGTCATGGCAAGTTCATGAATGCAAGCATATGCAAGATGTATGCAAAGGAAGATGAGAAATTAGGGTTTTCATGCAACATGAGATGCAAAACTCAAAAAAGAAGCAAATGACAAGATAAAAAATTGAAAATGCAATCAAAAGAACCCTAACCACATATGATATCACACCCCAAAGGAGAAGACCTAACTCTTAACCTAATGAAAGTTATGATTTTTCTAAGTTATCTAGGGTTTTAAGGCACCTAAAGGGAAAAAATGCAAATCAATTCAAAAATGCCGAAGAAATTTGTGACAAAATTATGCTAGATACTACATGCCAAATGAAGATCAATGCAAAAAGAACCATTGTCATACCATTCTTGGTTAGGCAGAAAATAATTCTTGAAGTTAGGGTTCTAAGATGTGAATTTTATGAACCCTAAATTCAAGAAAATTATCAAAGATGGTTCAAAACCAAAAAGAAATTTGTTTGGATGGTATGGTAATGTTTCTAAATGTTTAAAGATGCAATGTGAATTTTTTTGGGATTTTTAGAAACCAAAATGATATTTTAATTAATTAATTCCCATTAATTAATTAAAATAAACATTTAAATGTTTTAAAAATGATTTTTAAATGCAAAAAAATAAAAATAAAAATATTTTTGGGTTGAGAAAATTATTTGAAGTAAAAATGCAGAATAAAATTATTTTTGGAAATTTTTAGCTATTTTAAATAAATGGTACAAAATAAATGAGAAAAATTGAAATAAAAAATGAAATAAACAGAAGTATGCACAATCAAAGGCTTGGATTGAATCTGGAGGTTTCTAGGGTTGACTGCGCGCCAGATCTAATGGCCTGAATTCAAACTTAACTAAACCTAATTAATTAATTATTAAATTCAGATTAAATGTTAATGACAAGATCTCCACCATCCAACACGCGCGGGAAGCTAAATCAGACGGCTTACATTCAAACCTAGCCCTAACCCTAATTAAAACAATTAATGACTTTCAGGTCACCGGAGAAGAGCTTCGGTCGTCTTCTCCGGTGACACCCTCCCCTGAAAACTTCCAACTCACTCCCTAGGTCATTTCTGGAGCTCTAAAGCTCCAGATCAAACCCCTTCACTCTCCTAAGCTCAAATCCACACTCAAATCACATTTATTCTTGCTCAATCCTAAGATTCGAAGAAAAGATCAAACATGGCAAAATTTTCATAGATTCAGTACATACTCAATTCTACACCATTTTCGAAAATTCAAAGCTCAGAGTGATCAGTGACGCATGCTTTTTCATATTGTAATATAAAAGAGAAGTTCTGGAAAAATAAATTCAGATGACTACCTGAGATGAAGCTTTCCAAACTTGAGCTTTCTGGCCACTTCCTTTGTGCAAAATGACTCCCTTTGACCTCCTGAGGCTAATGGAATGCTTCAAAGGCTTTGAGAATGGCTGGTTTGTGAGTTTGCACTTCAACTGGCTGAGAATCGTGTTTTGTGTATGGTGTGTTCTTGGCTGTTTTTGTGGTTGCTTTGTGATCAGTGAGTGATTTTGAGATGAATGGTGGAATTGGTTTTGAGTTTGAGTAAGTGAGCTGAGAGATTCGAAGGAAAATGCAAGAGGGATAGATTTTGGGAACTTGAGGATTCTTAGGTTTCAGCTTGCAATGTTGTGTGTTATGATCTGCCTTTGGTCCACATATCAAGTTGTGATAAGTCAGAGAAGTGGTTGTGGCCTATGGTGATTGGTATGGGCTTCTTGCAAAAAGTCACCAACTTGTGTACTTGAGGTATGGGCAATGGTGTAGCTGGCTCATTGGCTTGTTCATGCGCAGCTGACTTCAAGGATGTCCATAAAATCAATCTTGAGGCAATTCAGCAAGTGGGAGCAAAGTTATGTGGTGTTTTGCAATTATGTGAAGTTTTGGCCCCTTTGAGAATTCTTGATGTTCAAGGCATGAAATCTTGCAATTCTTTGGGCAATTCTGATCTTAAGTCAATGCACTATGATGTTATGATACATTGAAGTGTGTCTGAAGTCACAAAAAGCCTTGGCAAGTGGTTTTGCAAAGAATCCCTTTTGGTGCATTCTTGAAAAGTATGGGATTTTTGCCAACTTTGACAAGCCATATCTTGAGTTCCAAAATGAATTAGATCTTGTTCTTGTACTTTTTGAAAAGGGAATGATCCAATCTACAACTTTCATGACCAACAATTTTTCATTTGAAGCATTTTTGGTTGAGAAAGAGGAGGTTGAAAAACTTTCCCAAAATGGAAAGTTTACATTACAAGTCATTTCCATTTTTGGCAACTTTTGGTTTAGCTCACTTTTCTTCAATTTTGTGAACTTCCAAGCACTTCAATGATCAAATAAAGATCATATAACTTCAATTTGATGAAAAATTCACTTTGGTTCCATTGTTGGGGGCCTCAGATGCTCTGATTTTGCTCTGACTTGCTCAAGAAGTTACCCAATGAACAAATGACTTCCACAATGAATTTATTCATAAAACTTGGTACACATGACCCTAATAACATATTGAGACCAATAGAAACAAGAATGACCAAAAAAATGGAGTTATGGCCTCTAAAACCAAAACCCTAATTTCAGGTCATATGTGCAGTGAAACCCTAGCTCTGCTTCCATGCTTTGCCAGTTCTTGTGATTCTTTGACTTCCCTGATCTTTGGAGGATATAATGTGATGATTGAACATAAATGGACCCTCTTGAGATGATTGAAGACCTTTGGGATGGCTTAGATGGTCCTTGGATTGCTCAGATCACAAACCCTAGATGCAGATGAAACAAAAAATGCAACATGATATGATATGCTTAAACTTATGCAAAGATGAAAGACCACAAGCCATGGTGTGAACTTAGTGAGGGCAAATTTGGGGTGTTTACAATGCTACTGATAAATAAATATGCCTTATGCTTCATAAAGTAGTTGGATGAATAATAATAATTTTAATTAAAATAAATGGGAAGGAACCAAGAAGAAAGAGTCGTTAACATGTTCCCCACTATCCAAGGGAGACGACCGTCTCACCTTTGGGATGATCGTCCTGGCATCCGGACGATCGTCAGCTTTTCCAAACGATCGTCACGCAGTCATAACCAGTAACAATTATATTTGCAATGTTCTTCAGAACGTTGGACCACCCCCCCTTCATTTCCTCTCAACGATCATTTTCTGATAGGCTGCCTCACACCCACTTTCTCATCAACTCCTTCACCACCCACCTTTATAGCATTTCGGTAACATTTTTACACTTTGTTTATATATAACAGTAGTATGAGTTTTTGTTTCAACAACACCACCTTCTTGAACCATCACCTTATTTTCTCTTCATCTCTTTTCATTTTACCCTCTAAATTATGGCAAACCCTGCTCCTATCAATATCCCTTCCCGTGGTGGCAAAGCCGGCGAACTCCAACGCGCCTGATTCGTCGCTTATAGAGAAAGGACGATCGAAGTGACTCGTTATATTGACTAGGAGTGCCTAACACAAGTTGGGCTCCTTGACAGTGTTAACTGGTTACTTTCGAATATCGTCCTGACATCGCTTTGCAAGAGTAACCATCTGACATACGCGACACTAACACTGGAGTTCCTAAGCTCCTTTTCCTACATCGCTCTAAATGATGCAACCAAGCACCTAGTTGGTAATGCTATGTTTCAACTACTCGGAACAGAGTATATCGTTACTCAGGAGACCTTCGACGAATGGTTCGATTTCCAAAGAGGCGACGGTGTGTTCTACTGCCTTCCAAGTGATGCAAATTAGCAGGAGAAAGCTTTTGATTTGTGGGAGAATCTAACAGGTACCAGAGTTTTGGCTTGGGACGAGCTCTACGCTACTCATATTCACAACTCGGCCATCCATTACTTTCAGAGGGTGTTGAGCAACACCATATTCGGGAGATACAACAACCATAAGGTGAATCAAAGGTAACTCTTTCTTCTCCATTGCGCTTTTGAGTCCATCCTTGTGAACCCAATAGCCTTTATTCTATCCACCATCCAGTCTTCTTGTATAAGAGGGAAGGCCCCACTTTGTTATGGCAGGATTGTCACCGACATCGCGCTCAAGCTCGGTTTAGGTGATTGTCTCAGTCATTTGTGAGCCACTCCCGCCTTGTTTCTCGACATGGAGTACTGCAAGAACAATCACATCATCAGGAAGCGGAGGGATGACAGGTACAACTTGATGATTCATAACCAAGTTGTTTGGAGTATCATCTTACCTTTCTCATCCCGCACGAATGCATAGACCAGAGCCAATTGGCGTTATGATCTTGATGCCCCTTTACCAGATACTACTGCTCTAGAAGAACAATCGGATGCAAGAATTGATGAGATGCAACAGACAATGGATAATGAAGAAGCTTCAAATACGTCGACTACGAATTTCTCCAACACCAACACCTCTACCAGATGCCGACGTAGGAATCAACAACCTGCTTCTATGGATGACATCCTTGCGGTGATCGTTCAAAGTGATGAGCAGAACCGAAGGCAGTACACTGAGATGATGGAGCAGATGGGACAGCTGCAGGTAGAACAAATAGCACAAGGAAGAAGAATCACATGTGCTATTGAGACATTAGGTGATGTGCAACAACAAGTGCAGGAGTTGCATGATTATATCTATCATGTGGGTATACCTGATCATGTAGCAATGTACAGACAAAGGAACCTGCGAGATAGAGCTAGAGGCAGAGGACCGCGGCCACCACAACAATATTTTATTTTAGTTATTTCTCTTATTGTTTCTCTTTTGTAATTTACCTATATCTTGCAACATTGAGGATAATGTCCGAGATAGTGTGGGAGAAGGGTAATTTATATTTCATTTTCATGTACGAAACCTCAATATTAATCGTAATATTTCATTATTCAAATTCTCTCCAGTATTTTAGCTATAAATTTTATTTATTTCTTTTTAGAATGCTTTCAGTCAACATAATCTACGAGTATATATGTTGATAGGCTTTGTTAGAAAACTAAGAAAAGACCTAACAAGACTGATATAGTCTTGACACCTTAAACCCTTAGATATGCGATATCAGTTTGGATACTTTTATATCGAAACCTGAAGCTTTAGTTCTAAATTAGCCCCGAGTAGTTTATATTAGCAATCAACACCGCCAGAGGCACAAGCTACGTGTATAGCCAATGCAAATAAGTGATTGATCTTAAAAATGACAAAAAGAAGAAAAAAGAAGAATCTTGAGATTATGCAAGCCATTGGTAAAATAATCAAGCTGCACATACTCTAAATAATGTAAGAAAATAAGAGAGAAAGGCAAAGAAAAGTTTGATGTTAGTTGGTTCAGAGGAATCTGGTTCTGAACTTGGTAAGGCGGATTACGATTCGATCCCCCACAACTTTCACTCAGTATGTTAAAGGGTTACCACACTTGTGTACCAGACCCCATATTAGAAAAAGATCAAATTCTCCAATAGGTTACTCCATTATGCGTGTGTAAAGGTAAAGGGCTTAATGTGATTGCTTTAGAATGAAACCGGGTGAAACAGAAACAAGAGCATTAGGTTGAGCTATAATGGAATGATTCAGACCGATTTGTATGAGGGGTTTATGAACATTATATGTTTTAGTGTCATTAGTGTATCCTTAGTGTTCGTATCACAATTAGTTCATTTAGCGAAATGTCGCACAACCACGTATGGATGGGCAATGTGTTATGTGTCTGTGTCTGAAGGATGTTTTCCAAAACCTACTTGATTGTTTGCTTGAGGACAAACAAATATTCAAGTCTGGGGGAGTTTGATAGCACGATTTTGTATCGATTTATTATCATGGTTTCCGTTTATTTAAGTTACGAATTTGCTTATTTCGAATAATATTACGCGAGTTTGTGTTTATTTTTGCAGGTATTTAGTTATACTTGACTTGTGGAAGAAAATAATGAAAATGGGACATAAACAAGTCTTTTAACCTAAGAAATGAAGCAGACAGACACGGAAATGAAGATTACGTGTTTCTTCTGTATGACGACCATCTCACCTCTCAGACGATCGTCCCAAACTCCAGACGTACGTCTCACTTTCTGGACGATCGTCCTAATTGAATTAGCAGAAACCAAAAAGGCACATTTTAGTGCAGTAAAAAACAAAGATAGTCGTATATGACTTCTTCTCATTCGGTAGAGATTTTCATTCAACCCTACAGTCTTAGTCCACACTCCTAGTCAAGGCCCAACAATTATGATTCCGACTTATTCTTAACAAAATCAACTTACAGAGGCTATAAATAGAAGCTACCACAAGTGAAAAAGGGAGCTTCGTTTACCATATTGAATTACTACCAAATTTCCGATCGAAGCCATATTTTTATGTTCAGAGATTTCTAGTATCTTCTTTTCAGTATTTACTTTGTTTCCATTACTAAACCAAAGTGATAGTCTCCTTCCTTGGGAAGATATCACCATTTAATTTCTTTCTAGCCACTGCATTTTGTTTTTAAGTTTAAGTTTCTACATGATTGATTGGTCAAGATTACTTCAACCAAGTTTCCTAATTTAATGTTTTACCCTTTAATTATTATTTCATTTATTTTTATGCACTTCTCATTCTACCTTTCTTCGCATTTATTTAATATGTCTGGCTAAAGTGTTTAATTGGTATGTGATTGTATAACCGAAACAAATTCAACAGACCTAGGCTAAAACCTTTAATCGAGTTACTTTCTAGTTTCAATTTCTTATTTATAAAAAAAATTGTTACGACAGTAAGAAAGTATAAAAGGTTAGAATTAAGACCACATGAGTGTGAGATTATAACCGGATAGCTGAAATTGAGCATTACTCTTAAATATAGTGGAAGCTATTTAAACCAATTAGAACCTTTAGGTTCCCAAAAAGTATTTCTAACGTGAATTGACACAGCGAGAGCGCTCAATTGAACTTAGGAGTATAGTAATAGGCAAGACCACGAGAGTGTGAGTCAAAGACTTTTAAACCGACATTTTATATGGAAAGATAACTTGATAAACCTTAATAAGCCGACCCCTTATCGAATTCGCGATGGCGTACCAATTACATACTGATATCATTATTATAATTTAATTTATCCCTTAATTCTTACTTTCTCACCCTTTAAACCTAAATTATCACTCACCTTAACTAAATATAGTAACACCCGATAATGCTAGGTTTAGTATCGAGTCTCTGTGAAATCAATATCTTTTATTACTACGCGATTAGGCTGTATACTTGCAGTTAGAATCTTTAGACTCGAAAAGTCGCGATCAATTAGGTAAGTGGCTTGACTTGATACTCCACCATGAGCACAACTAACTTCCCTGGCTGAAAAATCAACACCTTTGAGAAGCTGTTCCAACATTAGATCTGAAAATAATCTCAACCACATAGATTAGACACTTACTATGGTTTTAGAGGTAACATCTGTAGCAATCCATGTACAACTCTTTACAGAGGATACAAAAGTTTACTAGTAGTTGATCATCCTTTCTGATCAGACCATAAATACATGCAGTAACTTGCATGATACACCCTATCAACACGTCTGCATCTTCTACTCTTCCAAGTGTTCCATCATGTGGGGACATCACATAACTGGACCTAAGCTTAATGAAGACTTCCCTTGATCATACACAAATAACTATGCTTATTTGTAGCACACTCCTCCAAACATATGCAGACACCATTCGAACATCCATTCATTATCCCTTCTTGGATAATTTTTTTTCTCTTAACAGAACGAGAGTTTCATGCTCTCAAGAATTGATAGATATATCAAGTTTGAGTAAGCAACCTCCATCTTATTTATGAAGAGAATAAAAACTAGCTATCCATCTTGAACAACAACTGCTACAAGTCCCTTTCTTTGACTCACACACGCACAAATCTGGATCCTTTGGTCACCAGATGTCAGAGATAACGTTCTTGATATATAGACTGGACTTCACACATGAAGAATTTTGTTGAGATGTCTTTAACAAGTCTCTAAAATACAAGCTTTATCCTCTGCACTCCTACTTTCTTCAACCTGATACCTTCTTCAACATATAGCATAGACACCTCCTCTTACAGATTAGGAGTAGGTTCCAAACATACGTGATCATCACATATTTTTCTAGCACCCAAATCATACATCACGTTAGCAGGATAACACATCAGTTTCCTTCTTCTAAAACACAAAACTGAGCTTGGTTCTGAAGTCATTATTGCTTTTAGAAAATCAACACATCCCTTGAACACCTTAAAGGTCTTCAAAACTAATCCAAGCTCCAACAAAACTAAACAACAACAAGACTCGGAGTCGCTTTCCTAATTAGGTAAAGAATTAGGAAGACTCTTCTAGAGACCGAAATAAATGGCTCTATCCTTTCTTCAACATATTTATTGAAGAGTATATACACCACACACTATAGTGCATTTAAGAGAGGACTTGAGAAATAAAACTCAAGTATCATTGGCATTTTTATACAGTTGGTTGAAACAGTCTTGCATACAATTCTTCCCCTTTGGCTAATATTGGCTGAAATAGCCTTTACATCAAATACTGGAGAACCACAATCAAACACAACAGTAGAACAAATCAGAGGCGCACACAGTGGAAATAACAGAGCAATTCCTTAGAGAGAAATAAATTCCCCCACAATAATATATTCTCCAAAAGAAACTGAAACACAGTGTCAAGACATCTTGTTTGAAATCACAATAACATCAGCAAACCTATGCACATAAAACACCATTATACCATACTCTCCATAAATTGTATGATCATCAATTCAGATACACATATAACTCTCCATACCACAAGAACAACCAGAACACTTCCCACACACAATGCATCTAACCCAAGTTGCAAACAAACTTGGTATAACTTAATAACATATCAGAGGCACATGCAGCAGAACAAAAGTAGAAACCCAACCTCACAGAAAACAAACACAAGCCTCATTCAGATAAAGAATTATTTGAATCGAAATGTCAAAACATTATGTCTGACATCATAGCTAAACATCAATCACACATCCACCATACTCCATGTGCATCTGGTTAACCTAGTACATCAGCTCACCACCAAAGTTACAGGCCTGATAACAACACAGACAAGTCCAACACACACGTTGTCACGAATAGTACATCCTCCACTTCTACGGACCATTCAAACACCAATATGAACCTATCACTTTCAAAAAGATTTTCAGTATAACATCCTTCTTCCTTTACCATGAATCAGAAAGTATCCCCCTCGGATCTCATCCAGAAACAGACAAGATGCCTTCTCTAATACCAATTGCAATTCTGGTATAGCAAACCCAGATGTCGTATGACATGTCGAGACATCTCGTCTGTTACAGATAACTGTCCGCTGTTGATTTTTGACGAACAACCACTGGTTTCCAAATCTTAACGAATTGGTTTACTTGCAGGATCAACCATACAAATCCTAGGACACATGTGCTTTTTTACAAACTTTCTATCTCTTAACAAACTTTGGTTTTACTTTTATTAAGTCTTTTATGCATATGGATAATCTGACTAACAAAAAAGAGTAGAAGATTCTGGCGAAAACTTAAATGAAATAAATTGAAACAAGGCATAAAGTAAATTGGCGAAGAGAAGTAATAAATTGTAAATGTAAAGGAATTGTAAAGAATTTTGAACTTTATTTAAACTTTGATAAAATAAAATAAAATGTTGTTGCATACGTACATTTTCCAGATAAAAACTCTTTTCTCACACACGGTTACTTCGAGTACTCTTTACAGGAATTTTGTACAAGAACTTTCACCTACCCATTCTGACAAGAACTAAACCTATTTATATACAAACAGAATAACTGTCACTAACGGACAAATCCTAAAATTATGACACTTGGCTTTCGGCATGTCTTCTTTTCACTAAACACTTCCACGCATCCTTCTGCCAAACGTACCAGCTTTTGAAATTTGAATGTCTTCCTCTGCGTCGAAACGACGCATCTCTTCAAATCTGTCAAAATGTCGAAAACAAGATTAATATTGTCGAAATGTCGAAAATAACATTACTGACTAATCCTGTCGAAATTTTCCTTCTTCATATTCTTCAATTTGTTTTTTCCTAGTCGAAATGCATCAATTTTGAGCTTCATCTTATGGCGTCGAAAATACCCGTCTACAAATTGCCCCCCAACAAAGATTTTTCGACTACTTTTGGAGGAAAAATCATTTGTTGTCGATAATTCATTTCGATGCCATATTTCATTCATCACTTTTATCATTTCCAAGACTTGATATTCCAAATCCCTAAAAATTTCCATCATTACACCTTTTTGAGAAATGTCAACTCTAACCCACATTTCTGACACTACTCTCATCATTCCCTAAAAGCTAGCAAGTCATAGGCGTTTCAACTGCCACTAACTTGCTTCCTCTATGAAAATTTCGCCACGTGGTCCATGATCAAAAAATCCAAAACTCAATTGTTTTAGTACATTGCTCTATAAATACTCATTCATCAGCTCCTTCAAACTCTTTTTATACTTTTTTTCTTCTTCAAACAAAACCCATATTTCCAACTGAAAAAATCTTTGCTTCTACAACAATGGCTTCATCCAAACCTTCCAGCAACAAGAAATCTAAAAGCTCAACTTCACTTCCATACGCGCACATATTAAATGGACCAAACATTGTTGGAAATCAACAATACATTCCTGAGCCTCCAAACGAGAAAGAAAAAGCAAGTATCTACAAATCTCTGGTATTGATCCCTATTCTTGTTTCTGGCATTTGTCACTCCATGTTAGGCCCTCTCCCCAATCCAAATATTAACTCAAATAGGCTAAAAGAATACTTTCCCTCTTATCAACGCCTCAAACCTATATGTGATGGGGTTAAGCCTAAACCCACAAAACAAACTAAGGAATAAACTGAGGACCAAAGTTCGACTACTGATGCATAATTGAACTTGTTTCACCTAAATAATGCTAGGATCTTTAGAACCAACCTTGGGGCAAAAGACCCTTCTGATTATCTAGCTTGGTTAGCTAAGATTGAAAAGGTTAAGACAACCTTCTAGAAAGAAATGGGAATTTTCGACTTGATACAAATGTCGAAAGCAGTACCCAATCACTGCCCTAATATGTTGTTAGCTTCCCTCTTTTTTCTTGGATAGTACTTACAACAACTTCCATCTTCCCAGTGGAATGGTCACTTTAACCCTTTTCGACAAAGCTGTCATTGTTGGGCTTAGACCTCTAGGAGTAGATTTTGACTCCACCATCCTGAACCATGACTCCATATATTTTGACACCAGTAAAGCTTCTTACTCTATTTTCATTGCCCATTACCATGACAAGAAAACTGCTGAGGTCTCTTAGAAAGAACATATAGCTTTCTTAACCTTGTGGCTGTCAAAATTTATTTTCTGTTCTCGGTCCCTTCAAGTTTTCAAAAGTTTTATTACTATAGCCAACAAACTTCATAGTGGGACCAGACTGTGCCTAAGTGAGATGATTATGGCAAATCTGTATGAATCTTGGAGTGAGAGTGTAGGTTTTTTAAAGACTGTAATAGATAAAGGCAATCTTAGCATATCAGGGCCACTTTGGCTTTTGCAACTATGGTTTAATGCCACCTTTGAAGCTTCCATTCCTGTCAAGAATGATATAGATGAAGAAGAAGTGAAGGATGTGAGTGTCGAATTGCTTAGATTAGTACAACTGACACCAACTAACGAAGGTTTAAGTATTCGACAATCTTTTACTGGCTATGTCATGATGTTCGCCAAAAGGTACAATTTCACTCCCTCTATGGCGCCTTTTGCTAGCAGGACAGTTGGGCCTGAGTGGTTCACCAAGAAACTCCCTTTCGAAATGCAGAAGGACGAAGATGAATTCTTCGACATTTGGGAATCATTTTTGACACCTAGGCTTCTCACTTCTCACCATAACGTCACGAAAAAAAAAAATTTCACTGATTGTCTATCAACTTAATCTCATTGCTCGACGGTTTGGACTCGTTCAACTGAAACCCAAATCCATTTTCCCAAAAAAAGGTTCCATTATATTCTATAACTCCTACCACACTGAAGAACAAAGCAAATATTTGTCGAAGAAATATGTTGATGAATCTCTTGGAATTCGCCCATTGGTCTTTCGACCATCTTTCCTTTGTACCCATGGATTTGATGTCTAGTGGAAGGAATACTACCTCACCAAATTCTTCAACGTAGCAGCTTTCAACACCTAACTAACAACTACTTTTGCTCTTGTGCAGGACATAACAAAGAAAGGTAAAGAAAAGCACATCAAAGAAATACAAAAATTTCAAAATTATTTTGAAACCATTTATAGGCCAGAGGAACTTATTCGGATCATAAGCGAAGCAACATTAACTTTAAAACATAAGTTGACAGAAAGATTGGAAAAGTTGAAACTGCCTTCATATGTTCGTCCAGAACAATGATATGAATTAGCTTTCAATCTTTATCCACCAAAGTTTCCCCCTTTACCTTCTGCTGGTTTTGGTGTAGCGTTGAGCCCTCCATTTCCAGATTGGTTCATTTGTGGGGATTCTATGAAACTTCTTCGACAACATTACAAAAAGCCTATTGAGCAAGTGGTTCCAACTAAGTTCACTTTGGACAATTTCAGAGGACACCTTCATATTGGAATAAAACACGTTCGCGTGGAAACTCCCATTCTTGAAGGTGTTTAACGAAATATTTTTGTTTATTTTATCATCCTAAGTTTTACTTCATATGCTTCTTATACTCATCTCTGACTTTTCTTCTTTGTCCTTAGCCGTAAAAATTCCTGCCAAGAAAGCTGTTGTCGAAGGTACCTCTGAGAAGATGGATGAAGATCCACCAAGCAACGTCAGAAAAATTGTAACAAAGGTATAACCTTCGCTTTCTATACTAGTTTTTTCATTCGTCCAGAAGCTAATTAATTTTCTATTTTCTTTTCCGGGTAGGTCGAAAACCACCACCTGCCCCCAAAAGGAAAAAACAAGAAGAAAAAGCTCCCAGTGAAGAGTCTGGTGATGAATCCCCAGAACAAAGTCCACCTCCAAAAAAGAAGAAAGTTACCAAGACCTCTTCACAAAAATCCACAATGAAATCCACCAAGGCCACTCCCCCAAATAGTCCATCTCTAAAGGTTCAATTGAAGGACGCAGAGAGTGGAAACTATAGTTTTAATACTGAGATTCCTCAGGTAAAATTTTGCTTTAACCACCTATATTTACTTCTTATTATTTCTGTTTTGATTTCTAATCTTGGAGTCATTTTCAGGTTGATGTCGAAGAAAATCCCCTGGAGGAAGAAGTGTCAACACCCAAGAGTAAACTTGTTTAGACAGTTGTCAGCCCACCACACACTTCTCCGAAGAACTCGACAAAAGAGTCATCAGTACAGAAGGAACAATCTTTTGACACTCCCCAGTCCTCTGATGATAATTATCATCTTACTCCTCCTCCTAAGTCAGATGCAACCAAGAAAAGTGATGATTTGAATGTTGACGATGAGGTCTAAGATGAGGGTAACAAAAAAGGACGAACTGCTGGTGAAGATGACCAGACAAAACAATCGGCCGTCGGGTTAATTCAAGGACAGAGTAGTCAACCACATTCTGACCCAACCAAAGGAGGTTCATTATCCACTGGTTTGACTAATCTCTCTCGCCAAGAAATTGAGAGCCTTAAAATGCATAAGCCTTTGGAATATTTAAAAGTTGTGCTTAGTACTCGTCACAACTTTCAAGATTATTCCCAAAGCACTTCGACCACTTCTGGAGCTACTTCTGGTGTGCACTCTCTTGATGCCATAATGGCTGAGATTAGGACGAAAATCCTTGATGTGGATTTGTTCAAGGTTTTGGAAGAGAATTCGATAGCCTGCTTCGAATTGAAGAAAATCTTGAAGCAAGTGAATGTTTTGGAATCTCCTTCTGAAGTAAGCAGTCTTGTTATGGACCTGACTACTTTAATCGACTTGGTGAGTGCAGGCCTGAACCGTCTCAAAGACTTCTTAAAAAAATCTCCAAGAAATATGAAACTCATCTTGCTGAATGGGATGTTGCAGCCGCTTTGACCAACAAAGTCTTAGAGCTGCAACAAATTTATGAAACTTACACCAAAGAGATTGCCAAATGCGACGACAATATCCAAAAGTGGGAGAAGAAGATAGCTACACTCCAAAAGAGGCGCAAGAAAGCCCTTCAACAACTGAAGCGAGATGAGATCGACGAGGAGCTAAATTTGGGTGTTCATCATGCTTAAAGGGATCAGACACTCACTCAAGAGATTGAAAGCCTTTCAACTAATAAAAGCTTATGTGATTGTCGCCTTCAAATTCAAATTCAAAAGTTTGACGAATTAAAGAAAACCTTTGCTAACATTCAGTTGTAATAGAAATAGTTTATTTTTATTAGCCCTATGAGAATTTTTTAACTTGCTTATAATGATATTAATTCCATCTGTTTGGCAAGGTACACCATTACTTTGTACTATGTACAACTATTCTATGTTTATTTTGACTTCTTGCAATGTCGGCTTGTACTTTTTCAAATACTTCCCATTTATCTTCAAAATTCTCATGTCTTTTCCTATTTCTTCAATTTCGTATGTGCCATTCGAAAAGATTTTCAAAACCTGGAAAGGTTCTTCCCATTTAGGAGACCATTTTCCCATTAATCTATCCTTACGATCCATTGGAAGAATTACCTTCCCAACAATATCACCAATAGAAAAAGTTTTGAACTTTACTATCTTATTGTAAAACTTTTCGACTCTTTATTTTTGTCTTCTCACCAAATATAGTGCATGTAACCTCTCTTCGTCTAAATCGACCAATTCGTCCATCATCATACTCCAAAACACATCTGATGGGATTTCGTGATGCCTCTGAACTCGAATCGACAGTAGGTAAATTTTGACTAGTAAGACTGCATCATGCCCATAAGTTAACCTGAATGGAGTAGAATTCGTTGCTTCTTTAGGAGACGTTCGACAAGCCCATAAAACTTCATCTAAAGTTTTATGCCAATTTTTGGGTTTTTTACCCACATGCTTTTTGAGCAAATTTATCACAACCTTATTAGCTGCTTCGACTTGTATGTTTTCCTGAGCGTAGTAAGGCATCAAAGTAAGGAGTTTAAATCCTACTTCCCTTGCAAACGTTTGCATATTATTTCCAGTAAACACAAGTCCTTGATCTGTTGTTATTATTTCTGGAATCTAAAACCTGTAAATTATGTGTCGTCGAATGAATTCTATGATTGTTTCTTGATCTACATTTACCAGTGGTATATCTTCAATCCACTTAGTAAAATAATCTATCCCAACCAAAATGTACTTCTTCCCTTTTGAAGAAGCTGGTTGAATTTCACCAATTAAGTCCAAATCCCAACCTCTGAATGGCCAAGGCTTTACAATCGAATGTAACTCGCTTACAGGAACATGTGGTATGCCTGCATGCACTTGGCATTCTTGACACCCTTTTGTAAAATCGACGCAATCTTTCAGCATTGTTGGCCAATACTTTCCTTGTCGAAACAATAACCATTTCATTTTATGTCCTGCCTGATGCGCGCCACAAGCTCCACTGTGCACGTTCGATAAAACTATGTAAGCTTCATCGTTTCCCAAGCATTTCAACAAGGATCCTTCTGAAGTCTTTTTGAATAATTCATTTCCAAGAAGTACATAACTTAAAGCTCTGTACTTTACTTTTCTTTCGAATTTCTGATTTGGGTCTTACAGATAATCCTTGATGGATTTTCTCCAGTCTTCCACCCTTGAATCATCTACGTTGAAAATCTCAAAATTTTCTTCGTTACCGTATCCTAACTTTATTGTTTCCAAATCTGATGGAGACAATTTGGTAGATATGACTCTTCCTCTAACTTCGATAGCCTTTTCCAAATTCTCTTTCGACACTTTATAGCCAGATGCAATTTGGGCAAGATCATTTGCCTCTTGATTTTCCATCCTGGGAATATGTCTGATGGCCACATCGTCGAATCTTTTAAGAAGTCTGTTAGCTATCACAAAGTACATGATCAAATTTTCTTTTACACACTTATATTCTTTAGTCAACTACTTCACCACCAATTCAGAGTCACCCATTATTTCGACTCTTGTTGCCCCCAATTCCAACAATATTTCAAGTCCAGTAATCAAAGCTTTGTATTTTGCTTCGTTATTCAAACACAAGCCTTCGACTTTGTACTTGAATTTTGTTGGAATTTTGCTAGGAGGAATTATTAGTATTCCAACACCAGTTCCATTCTTATGACTGGAACCGTCGAAATATAATTTCCATGGTTTTGATTCGACATATTCTATCTCATTTTCATTTAAAGAATGGTCATCTATGAAGTCAACAACCACTTGTCCCTTAACAGCCTTTAAAGGCAAATACTTTAAGGAATATTATTTCAATCCCAGAGCCCATCTTCTAATTCGACTATGTAAGATAGATTTAGATAACATGTATTTTATTACGTCAAAATGAGAAGAAATATACACATCAACTGGCTTTATATAGTGTTTTAATTTCATACAAGAAAATATACACATAAACATAATTTTTCTATAACACTATATCTAGTTTTGGCATCGTTTAAAACTCTACTGAGATAATAAATGGCCCTTTCGACGCCATTTTCATCCTCTTGACATAACATACTTCCTAGTGTCTTATCTGATGCCGGAATGTACAACCTCATACTTCTCTTTCTACAAGGAGACATTAAAATTGGAGGACTAGACAAATATTCGTTAATCTTATCGAAAGCAGCTTGTTGTTCTTGCCTTCATGCGAAGTCTTCCTTTTTTAGTTGAAGTAGAGGTGAGAAATCTTGTGTCTTTCCACTAAGCTTGGAGATGAACCTTCTGAGAAAATTGATTTTCCCTAGCAAAGACTGTAACTCCTTTTTTGTCGATGGTGTTTTCGCCTCAATTATGGCCTTGGCTTTGTTTTCATTTATTTCGATCCCCTTCTTGTGGACCACAAAGCCTAAGAAATCACATGCATGTACACCGAAAGTACATTTTAGGGGATTCATCTTTAAACCAAACTTACTCATCCTTTCAAAGGATTGTCAAAGATGGTATATATGATTTTTTCCTGAAACAGACTTAATCACAATATCGTCAATATAGATTTGCATGAAAGTTTCAATATAATCATGGAAAATCGAATGCATAGCGCGTTGATAAGTTGCTCCATCATTTTTTAAACTGAAAGGCATTACTATCCATTCGTAAGTTCCTATTGCTCCAAGACATCGAAATGTCGTTTTAGGAACATCTTCCTCATCAATACAAATCTGATTGTAGCCAGAGTATCCGTCTAACATGCTTAAGTACTCATGGTCTGCTACCGAATCTATAAGCATTTCTACTACTGGCATAGGATATTCATCTTGTAGGGTAGCTGATTTTAAGTCTCGAAAATCAATACATGCCCTTAAATTGCCATTTTTTTTAATCACATGAACTATGTTTGCAATCCAATCAACATACCTGGTCGTGCGGATGAATTTGCACTTCAGAAGTCTTTCGACCTTTTCTTTTATTTTCGACAGAATTTCTGGTGCGAAGCGTCTTGGAGCCTGCTTTACTGGTTTCTTTCCTTCCATTATTGGCAGCTTCAATTCGACCAAACTTCTATCTAAACCATGCATCTCGTTGTAGTCCCATATGAAACAATATTTGAATTCTTGGAGCAACTGGACTATTTCGACTTTGAACTACGAGTCTATATTGGCGCTTATATATGTTGGCCTTTTTTCTGCCCCCAGTCCCAGATCTATTTCTTCTAATGGATCCTGTGCCACCATTTTCATATTAGTCGACACTGGATCTTTTTCGAACCCTAAAGGTTCTTCGTCGTAAATGGCGTCAAGCTTTTTATGTTGCCATTCGCCCATCTGAGTACTATCATACTCTCATTCAATGTCCCTGTGAGGACATTGTTTGTTGGAATTGTTTTGGTTGGCTTCAACAGCCATGTATTTCACTTCGGGTTCAAGAGCCGCTTTGAGTTTATTTTTGGCTATATAAATTTTAATTCTTTCGAGCGCTGATGATTCAGTCATTATCGTCGAACTCGCTTCCCCAACCAGTTGGCTCTATATGGGAAGTCCCCCATATGAAGTTCGACTCATCAATTACTTCTTTGTCCCATTGGAATCCATATGTCGGATAGAGGTACATTGAACAGTAGGCATTGTCAGTTTCCTTTAGGTCGAACTCTTCTGGGCTGCAGGAAGTTATATGAGCCAGATTCTTGTCGAACCTTCGACGGTCCACATTGTTTACTTTAGTCATGAAGTAACTCTAATCAGCCTCGATATTTTCAACAATGTCGTATGTTTGCTAGATGGCTATGCGTTAGTGCATTGAAGAAGGTACAACTCCTACGCCATGTATCCACTCTCTTCCCAAGAGAAAATTATAATTCACCTTTGAAGCGATAACCATAAACATTGTCGGCCTAGTTATGGTTCCGACAATCAGCTCTACTTGGATGACGCCCATAGTGGTTCCTACTTTTCCTTCATAATTTGAAAGCACCATGTTGTGAGGTTTTGCATCAGAATCATCCTTTCCAATTTTCTTTAGCATAAAGTGGGGCATCAGGTTCACTGCAGCTCCATCATCCACCAGTATCTTATTCACTTCCACATTCTCCACTTTGCCCTTTATAAACAAAGGCTTCAGATGTCCTTTCATGGAGTCATTTGGCCTTTCGAAGAACACACTTTGTTCCTCAACGCAACCATTATTCATTATGTAGTAACAAATAGGCCAGTGTTCCATTTGTTCATCCTCCATATTATTTTCTTCATCTTTGACCTCCATGACCCTATCATAGTCTCTGGGGAGGACCGACACCACATTGCAGAAAACATCAAAGGATGCCTCTGAGTCAGATTGGAAATCACCAGTCATCTTCCTGGATTTTGTCTTTGGACTTGACTGGTTCGACCTTGCTATTGTGACTGTTACTGTTAGGAAGCTCCTTCTTGTGGCTCACCATATGGTTGTTGTTGCTGGACTCTGATTCATTTCTTTTGGCAACATCCTTTTCAAACATGCCCTTTTTGACAGCTTCTTTCTCCACTCTCTTTTGCCTCTGGAATCTCCTCCATTGGGATCTTGACATGGGGTTCTTACCCTTATAATTTTCTGAAGGCTAAGGTCTTGGTCTATGTTTCTCAGCTTCACTTCTTTCTACCACCAAAGGCCCCCTCTGAATGTCGAAGCTTCCCCATTTCTTTTGTCCATGGGCATCTCTAATTGGCTGAACCTATTTGTCATCAGTAGCTTTGTTGGTTGGTTTGTAAGAATTATAATTTCTTCCTCCAGCCCTCTGTTGGTGATGGTCACTTCTCATTGGATTATATCATGCTGTACTGACCACTGGGACTGTCCCCTAGTTCCCGTTTCTCTTAGAATTTTCGATCACCTCCAAGTTACATGTTGCCTTTTTTTTCCGAAGATGGCACTGCAACGTGGACACAACATAACTTCGGCCCTCTTCTTTTGGCATTGCTGGATGAATTCGATCAAACTTTCATCTTCTTTGGGGTACGCCAGCCTCTGGTATTCCTCTCGACGACGTTCTTCATCCGTTTGTGCTAGATTCTTTTGGGACGCTTCCACCATGTTGATGCTGGCCGTTTGCCCATCAGCAATACTTAGTTTGCTCATTTTTGTTAGACGGTGTGGCTAGTGATCGAGAGGGGGGTGAATAGATCACCTCCTTTTGAACTCAAGGATTTAAAAATACTTATCAGAGTTATTGAAAATTAGCGGAAAATTACGATCCCGAATCGACTTCCGTCTATTCTAGACCAGCTACTAGAAAACCGGACACGCGAATTAATGCTAGATTTATATTAGGATGACAAAGATTTATTAACACCAGATTGATATTGAATCAAATGTACTTATCATAAAATTCTATTTCCAAATAACAAAACTCAGCTGACCGTTTTGTCAAACATTTGGCGTGTTATGATCAATGATTAACAATAATGGTGATTAGATAAAAGTTTTCTTACCACTATTGTATCATGAAACGTAAAGACACAATACACCAACTGAATCACAAAAATGTTGAAAACGTAAAGAAAGATAAAGAAAGAATACGATACACAGAGATCCTTGATCGTTCCGCTGAACGTTATCTCATTGATCCTTTAATCCAAAGAACAAGAATGATTGTGTGTTGATGTTCTTGAATCAAAGTGATTGAGAAGATGATGAAGATGAAGTATCTTTCAGGTCTCTAAAACTGCTCACAAAATTGATGCACACTAAACTACTTTAACTGTGATTCACAATTTTCACTCAGAAATTCAATCTTTTAAAAACTGAACTGTCATGCCCTTTTATATGTCAAACAAAATCTGTTAGTAGTAAAAACAGATTTATGTATCGATCCCAAACTCGTATGAGTCGATACATGTTAGTTATATAACATGTATGAGTCTATAAACAGTTAATTCAATCATGCATCGATACATATCACGAATGAATCGATACATAGCTTATTTCCAGAAACAACAATGAAGCAAGTATCGATGCAACACTCGTATGGATCGATACATAGCATATTTTTCAGAAACATAAAAGAAGCATGTATCGATGAAAAATTCGTATGGATCGATCCATACAGAAGCAAATTCATTTTTGTGATTATAACAAAGAATTGTGTCGATGCAAAATAAGAATGTATCGACACATACACAAGCAAAATTGTTTTTTTTAATGATTTCTTTTAAGGTATGTATCAATGCAAATCTCTTTGTATTGACTTGAAAATATAGAATATGTTAAAATCTCAAATTTGTACAAACTTAACATGTATACTAATGCACAACAAACACATAGACATTTATCACACAATTTGATATCATTCAAAAGTTATCCAAAGTAAAGGGTTGCTCACAAACTCTCCCTTTTTGATGATGGCAAATTTTTGCAAGATGTGTGATAAAACACTCCCCCTGAGTTTGTGCATAGCTGTCAACATCTTCATTTCTTTATTCTCCCCCTTTGTCAACACCAAAAAGAAGAAAAAAAGAAACAGTCTCTTCTAAGCAGCATGGTTAAAGAGTCACAAAGAAAGAATGTTGTAGCAATAAACAACAAAATTGATATAGAAGCTAACAATCACAAAGAAAGAAGCTTAACAGAAAATAATCACTCACAAAGAATGACAAATAAGGGCAAAAACAACATAAGTAAACAAAAAGGAAATAAAGGAAATAAGCATTGAACTATTAAGAAAGTATTTAGAATTACATAAGCAAAACCAAAACATATAAAGTTTGAACAATATGAAATAATAAAAACAGCTCTAAGTTTATGCAGTATGAATCATGTCATGATAATTATGCCTAAGTATAATTCACAAATCAAATATTAATGTTCAAACAACATATGCAAAGGAATACATATAAACGATCTTAAAGAATTTGTTCTAACATACACTAATCACACAGTTCCAAAGAGATATAAAAAGGAATGATATTACCTCTGTTGATGTAACCTTATGAAGTATGAATGAAGTCTAAAAACAAATATCAACAAACAAGGTGAGACATATATAAATAAGAACAAACATGCTTAAGAGATCAATGAAGAGAGATCTAAAATCCCTAATTCACGACGAATGTTGAAGAATGGTTTCGTTGCTAAAGATTTAGTGAAAATGTCAGCAAGTTGGTTTTTAGTATCAACATGCTCAAATACAACGTCTTCTTTTTCAACATGATCGCGAAGAAAGTGATGTCTAATCTCTATGTGTTTAGTGCGTGAGTGTAAAACAGGATTCTTAGTAAGATTTATGGCACTAGTGTTATCACATTTTATTGGAATATGTTTGAGTTATATATCAAAGTCTTGTAGTTATTGCTTTAGCCACAAAATTTGAGCGCAACAACTACCGGCTGCAACGTACTCAACCTCTGCAGTTGACAACGCCACAGATACCTGCTTTTTGCTATGCCAACTTACCAAAGAGTTTGAAAACAAGTGACATGTACCACTAGTGCTTTTCCTATCTGATTCGTAGCCAGCAAAATCAGAATCGGAGTAACCTACTAAGCTACAATCACTTCCTTTGGAATACCAAAGCCCATATTTAGATGTTCCATGAAGATATCTAAATATATGCTTAACAACTTTCAAGTGTGATTCCTTAGGATTTGATTGATATCGTGCACACATACAAACACTAAACATGATGTCAGGCCTAGAAGCAGTAAGATACAAGAGAGACCCAATCATACCTCTATACTTTTTTGACATCTACACTCTTACCGTGTTCATCTTTATCTAGGTTCCCGTTGGTAGGCATAAGGGTGTCGATTGATTTTGAGTCGTTCATTCCAAAGCGCTTGAGCAGTTCTCTGCAGTATTTTGTTTGACACACTGATGTACCCTCATCAAGCTACTTTAATTGGAGACCTACGAAGTAATTTAGCTCCCCCATAAGACTCATCTAAAATTCACCCTGCATAATGTTAGAAAACTCTTCGACCAAGTGTATGTTAGTTGAACCAAAAATTATATCGTCTACATAAACTTGAACTAAAAGAATGTGCTTTCCCTTGTGTTTAATGAAGATAGTATTATCCACTTTACCTCTTGAATATCCATGATCAAGTAGAAATTTGCTAAGTCTTTCATACCAAACCCGAGGAGCTTGCTTAAGACCATACAAAGCTCTTTTTAATTTGTAAACATAATCTAGATTTTCAGCATTCTCAAAACCAGGAGGCTGTGAGACATATACCTCTTCATTTATGACACCATTTAGAAACGCACTCTTTACGTCCATTTGGTAAAGCTTAAAAATCTTAGAACATGCATAAGCAAGCAAGAGACGTATAACTTCAAGGCGAGCAACTGGAGCATAAGTTTCCTCATAGTCTATGCCCTCCTCTTGGTTATACCCTTGTGCTACTAAACGTGCCTTGTTCCTAGTTATCACTCCGTTTTCATCAAGCTTATTTCTAAAAACCCATTTAGTACCTATGATATGATGATCTCGCGGATGAGGAACAAGTTCCCAAACATCATTTCTTTTAAATTGATTAAACTCTTCTTGCATGGCCATTAGCCAAAATTCATCAATCAAGGCTGCTTTGGCATTTTTAGGTTCTACTTGTGAAACAAAAGCGAAGTGAGAGCAGAAATTACTTATCCTAGAACGAGTCATTACTCCCTTTGAAATGTCTCCCAAAATGTTGTCAATGGGATGGTCTTTTGAAGATTTCCAAGCTGGTGGAAGGTCATTCACTTCAGCTGTCCCTTCTTCCTTATCTTTTTCATGACTAGTATATTCCTCCTTCTCATTGGCAACTGTTCTGGATTGATCAATTTCTGTAACAGATTTCTTGAGTATGTCTTCTGTAGATACACCTGCTTCATCAAAAGAAATACCTTTTCTGACACTTTTCGGATAAGACTCATCAAAAGAAACATGGACAGATTCTTCAACAGAAATTAAACGCTTATTATATACTATATATGCTTTACTTAATTGTGAGTATCCAAGAAAGATACCTTCATCCGCTTTTGCATCAAACTTCCCAATATTTTCCTTACCATTATTCAAAACAAAACACTTACAACCGAATACGTGAAGATGACACAAGTTTGGCTTTCTTCCTTTTAAAAGCTCATAAGGGGTTTTATTTAAAATAGGACGAATTAAAATCCTGTTTAAAACATAACAGGTTGTGCTAATTGCATCAGCCCAACAATATTTTGGTAATCCACCCTTATTTAGCATTGTTCTTGCCAACTCCTCTAAAACGCGATTTTTGCGCTCCACAACGCTATTCTGTTATGGAGTTCGAGGAGCTGAAAAGTTATGCTCAATACCATTCTTATCACAATACTAAAGAGATAGTTTTGAAATTCACCTCCATGATCGCTTCGAATTGTAACTATTTTGGAATTCATTTTGTTTTGGGACAGATTTGCAAAACTCTTAAAAGTAGAAAAAGTTTCATCTTTGCTATGAAGGAATATAGTCCAAGTAAATCTAGAATAGTCATCAACGATTACGAAACCATAATAATTTCCACCTAAACTCTTTGTCCTAGAAGGTCCAAAGAGATCCATATGGAGAAGCTCAAGGGGTCGTGAAGTTGAAATTATATTTTTAGATTTAAAAGAGACCCTTGTTTGTTTTCCCATTTGGCATGTGTCACATTCTTTTGAAAATTTTATTTTTAGAAGACCGACTACTAGATCCTTAGATACAACCTTATTGAGAAAATCAAAATTAACATGCGCTAAACGTCTATGCCAAAGCCAAGAGTCATCATTCAAGGTAACTAGACATTTAGTGCTTGTTAAAGATACATCAAAAAGATCAAGCATATAGATATTTTTTACTCTTACTCCCTTAAACACAAAATTATATTCAATATGTTCAATTATGCAGCAAGTTTTTGTGAAAGAAACCTTATAACCCTTGTCGCACAATTGACTAATGCTTAACAAATTGTGTTTAAGCCCCCTCTACTAGATGGACATCAGAAATAATAGTGGTAGAGGGATTACCTACACTACCTTTTCCAAGTATAGCTCCTTTGTTATTGTCTCCATAAGTAACATATCCCTTCTTCTTTTCTTTGAAGTTTATAAAAAGCGATATGTTACCCTTCATGTGCCTTGAGCACCCGCTGTCTAGAAACCATCTTCTATCTACGGATGCAAGACATTCATCCTACAATATCAAAAGAGAGAAATAGGTACCCAATTTTCATTGGGTCCATGTGGGTAAGTGGTAACATGGTTGCCTTTAGGCTTCCATTAATAAATACCTTTAGGAACAAGAAATCTCCTAAACTTGCATTTCTCAATGGTATGGTCAGCATGACAACAATAATGACATAAGCCATGATGATGTGTTTGTTTATTTTTGTTCATTAAATCCTTTGGAATAAAAGAGTATTTCGCATATGGTGGATATAATGACTTCTTAAACAACCTAGAATCAATGGCATAAGTAACCTTAGGTTGTAAGGCTTTTTCCAACTTGACCTTAAGAGTGTTAGCCTCTTGTTGCCAAATATGACAAGCTTCACAATACCTAACTTTATTACATCCATTAATATTAATATCTTTTGAATTCTCTGTAATACTAGCTTTCAAACTTTCTAAATCTTTTTCAGCTTTGTATACTTTACCTTCCAAAAATGAAAAAATTTGTTTATCGGAAGATAATCTTTTAAAAGCATCTAAAGCTTCGTTATGTAGTTTTTCAAATGCTATTTTCAGTTCAGAAAAAGACATAGAAGAAAAATTACTATAGTAGGCTTGTCTTACTTTTTTATCGTTGATTTTCTTCTTGTGGTGAGACTGGTTTTTGGTGTGAGCCATAAGACACAGATTTGCGGTTTCATCACTATCACTTGAACTTTGTGTGCTTGATATATCACTATCACTTTCCCATACAATATAAGCACTTCTTTGTTTGTTGTACCTTTTTGGTGGAGCTTTTCCTTTATCCTTTTTCCTCATAGGACAATCTGTCTTATAATGTCCAGATTTACCATAATTAAAACAAGATCCTTTTCCTCTATTCTTTTTATTCTCTTCCTGTTTTGAATCTATAGAATGTCTTCGAAACTTTATGAGATTTTTGTCGGAATGCTTGATTCCATTCTTTCGAATGAATATATTATATCTCCTAACAAAAAGTCGCATTTCCTCATCACCCGAATCTTTGTCACTACTTGAATCATTGCCACTTTGCTCTTTTTGTGAGGACTTTGAGCTAGAGGCCACAAGAGCTATTGGCTTCTTCTCACCCTCTTTGTCTCTATTCTTCTCCTTTTCCTTTTTACTCTTGTTCTCAATTTTTTCAAGACTTTCTAGTTCTTGCTGATGTTCTTCCAGCTTTCCAAATAAAGTTGTAATCATAAGTGTCATTAGATTGTTGGCTTCCTTAATAGTTGTTACTTTAGGTTGCCATTCCCTGCTAAGACATCTCAGAATTTTATTAGTGGCTATTTCATTGGAAACAGGTTTTCCAAGTAAATTCAAACGATTGATGAGATGAACAAATCTCTTTTGCATGTCAGAGATAGATTCTCCTTGTTTCATGCGAAAGAGCTCGAACTCTTGATTAAGTATGTTAATACAGGACTGTTTAACTTCAGTAGTACCCTCATGGGCAATTTCTAAAGCATCCCACATTTCTTTAGCTATCGAGCAATGGGATACCCGATAATACTCATCAACACCAAGTGTTGAAATTAGCATATTTCGAGCTCTCCAATCACTCGACCACTTTTTCTCATCCTTCTCATCCCAATCAACTTCTGGTTTATGAACTATGGCGCCTTCCGCATTTGTCATAGTAATTTGAATAGGACCATTTTGAATGGCAGTCCATACGAGCCTATCAACAGAATTTTTGTGAACTCGCATGCAGTCTTTCCAGTAGCCATAATTTTCACCGTTGAAAACAGGCGCTCTATTATACGCCCCCTTTGGTTCAGAATCCATATCGTTATAGGCAGCCACAAAGCACCAGCGAACCGGTGCTCTGATACCACTTGTTAGACGGTGTGGCTAGTGATCAAGAGGGGGGTGAATAGATCACCTCCTTTTGAACTCAATGATTTAAAAATACTTATCAGAGTTATTGAAAATTAGCAGAAAATTACGATCCCGAATCGACTTTCGTCTATTCTGGACCAACTACTAGAAAACCGGACACACGAATTAATGTTGGATTTATATTAGGATAACAAAGATTTATTAACACCAGATTAATATTGAATCAAATGCACTTATCATAAAATTATATTTCCAATGAACAAAACTCAGCTGACAGTTTTGTCAAACATTTGACGTGTATGTGTTCAATGATTAACAATAATGGTGATTAGATAAAGTTTTTCTTACCAATATTGTATCATGAAACTTAAAGACACAATACACCAACTGAATCACGAAATTGTTGAAAATGTAAAGAGAGATAAAGAAAGAATACGATACACAGAGATTTGGTAAAGAAGTTCCCCACTTTCGTCCTCGCGTGTGGGTACGTCTCCCTCTCAATTTCAAACTGAAATTGAGACCTGTTATATCAATAATGTTGAATTCGCTGTTTACAAGGTTATAATACAAAGCCAAAAATTTAAACCCTGAGATCTTCCTCTTGTATGAACCTTCACTTGATCTGAGCGTAATCAAGAATTTCCATGCAAGAAATATGAACAATTCACCGGTTCCACGACCTGTTTGCGAAATAACCAAATTTTCAAACCCTACGCTGCGACTGAATATGTTCTGCAAACGTGACTAACAAACCCTCAAGAACACGCCCGTTCTTGAAGGACAAACCAAATGGTTTTTCCTCGAAACCCCCTTCAAACCTTTAACTCAGCTAGATCCTTGATCGTTCCGCTGAACGTTATCTCGTTGATCCTTTAATCTAAAGAATAAGAATGATTGTGTGTTGATGTTCTTGAATCAAAGTGATTGAGAAGATGATGAAGATGAAGTATCTTTCAGGTCTCTAAAACTTCTCACAAAATTGATGCACACCAAACTACTTTGATTGTGATTCACAATTTTCACTCAGAAATTCAATCTTTTAAAAACTGAAATGTCATACCCTTTTATATGTCAAACAGAAACTGTTAGTAGTAAAAATAGATTTATGTATCGATCCTAAACTCGTATGAGTCGATACATGTTAGTTATATAACATGTATAAGTCAATACACATATGTATGCATCGATGCATACTAAAGCTTTGATTAATTTCAGTAAGTTAATTCAATCATGCATCAATACATATCACAAATGAATCGATACATAGCTTATTTCCAGAAACAACAATGAATCATGTATCTATGCAACACTCGTATGGATCGATACATAGCATATTTTTCAGAAACATAAAAGAAGCATGTATCGATGCAAAATTCGTATGGATCGATCCATACAGAAGCAAATTCATTTTTGTGATTATAACAAAGAATTGTGTCGATGTAAAACAAGAATGTATCGATACATACACAATCAAAATTTTTTTTTATGATTTCTTTTAAGGTATGTATCAATGCAAATCTCTTTGTATTGACTTGAAAATATAGTATAGGTTAAAATCACAAATTTGTACAAACTTAACATGTATACTAATGCACAACAAACACATAGACATTTATCACACAATTTGATATCATTCAAAACTTATCCAAAGTAAAGGGTTGCTCACAATGTTTTCAATAAGTCTTTCTTCAGTTTCACTCTTCCCTTTCTCCAGGTCGAACTCTTTCAATTCCCTCTCAGGCTCCTCCATTGTCCTGCATAGGATTCCATACATAACTGGTTTCGCAAGACCATCAACAGTCTCTGCCTTATCTTTGGTAGCATCTTCATCAACCTCAGTGTTGACGCATTTGAGAACGTCACCCTTTTCCATTTGATCAGCTTCAAAGCCTTCAGTAGCCTGGTTTTTGACAGTGAGGCCTTCAATGGTTTCCTTTTCGACATCGACGCCTTCGATGGCCTCCTTTTTGTTGTTGACAGAATTTCCAACAGCCTCTTGGTTTTTTGTAATGTCGAGGCCTTCAGTAGCCCTCATGTTTCCTTCGATGAAATCTTCAGTGACTTCGTAATTGTTTGCTTTGCTGTAACTTTCAGTGGTTTCAACCTTGCTTGGGTTGTTGAAGCCCTCAGTAGCCTTTATGTTTCCTTCGACGAAATCTTCAGTGACTTCGTCATTGTTTGCTTTGCTATAACTTTCAGTGGTTTTAACCTTACTTGGGTTGTTGAGGACCTCAATAGCCTTTATATTTCCTTCAACGGAATCTTCAGTGACTTCTTCATTGTTTGCTTTGCTATAAATTTCAGTGGTTTCAACCTTGCTTGGGTTGTTGAGGCCATCAGTAGCCTTTATGTTTCCTTCAACGAAATCTTCAGTGACTTCGTCATTGTTTACTTTGTTATAACTTTCAGTGGTTTCAACCTTGCTTGGGTTGTTGAGGCCCTCAGTAGCCTTTATGTTTCCTTCGACGGAATCTTTAGTGACTTTGTCATTGTTTATAGGACTATCAGCCATCTCTACCATGTTGACGTTAGTGTCGAAGCCTTCAGTGGCTTCCACCATTTCAAAACTATCATATGAAACTTCTGCTACTTCCACCATGTTAATGATGGATGGCTCAACATAAAGGGCTTCGACAATCTGCATAGGATTTGAGTCAATCTTTATTTATTGTTTTGACTTGTCACCAAACTTGAGCCTTCCGTCACGGATATCATTTTGTACGAGATCCCTGAAAAGGAAACATTGAGATGTTTTATGACCCAAAAAGTTATGGTGCTTACAAAAACCTCTCTTTTTCTGTTGTTCCACAGGAGACACCTTAGCGCCCAGTGGTACTATCATTTGGCCATATTTAACTAGTAAGTCGAAGATTTCGTCACAGTTGGTGACATCGAATGTGTAAATTCTCTTAGGAAATTTCTCATTCTTTTCGGACTCGATTGAATTCTTTATGTTCGACGGAACCAATCCTTTGCATGAATATGGTGGACCTTGTTTTAATTCTGCCAGGTCAATTTCCTGTTCGTCGAAAGTAATTGATTCATTCACATTATTATCTTCATCTTGGTATACCCCTATATAGGCCACCCTTTCTTTCTTATTTTTATTTGCTTTAAATTTCTCAGCTTTTAATCATTCGACTTGTCTCACCCTATCTGCTAATTGTGCCATATCTCTTAAATATTGAGTGTCTAGTTTCTTTCTTATAGAATAATCCAGGCCCCGTGCGGCCATTTCGACTAACTCATGTTCGGGCACCTGAGTGAAACATCTTGCCTTTAGCAACCTGAACCTATTTAGATAATCATCTATTGGTTCAGAGAATTTCCTTTTGACACTGGCTAATTATTTCAGGCTTATTTTGGTTTATCCCATATAAAATTGTTCATGGAACAACCTTTCTAATTAAGTCCATGTATATACTGAACCTGCGGGCAAGGAGGTAAACCAAGTGAACACATTTTTATTCAAAGAACTTGGAAAATATTTCGTTCTCAAATTCTCATTGTGGGATATTTCTCCCACTTCGATCAGATAACGGGCTACATGTTCTATAGTGGATTCACTAGTATCCCCTAAGAATTTGGTAAACTTAGGAGCTTTCCATCTTGGGGGTAGTTCCTGTTGCAGAATATATTCAGATAATGGGGAAACATAACTAGGCCTTTGTAATCCTATATTCTCCCCATTTTGTGCCATTATCCTTTCGACCATGGCTGCTAAATTGTTTTCAGCAGGCAATTTATTATACCGAATTCGCTGCACCACATCATCAGCGTCTTGGCCTCTCTGGACTAATATCCTCCTAGGCTTTTGTTGGACGGGGATTTCTACATGAGGCTGTTGGAATGCCTCTTCTTGGTTCCTAAGGTTTGCTTGAGGAATGTCTAAAGGCCTCTGATTTATAGTACGTTCCTCTTCGACACCCACCCTAGGGTTCTGAACTATTTGTTCTCTCTGTCGAGTTTGAGGGAGACCGAAGAAATCAGCAATGCACGTCATTTGCTCTGCCAATAGTTGGTTTGTTTGGGTGGTGTTTTGTATTAAAGGATTAAACATTGTTCCCATTTGTTGTGTCAACATTTGGACCATTTCATGATTGCTTTCGTCCATTTGTTGTCTAATTATTTGCGCAGAGTTATTTGTGATTGTTGGCGTATAAGTTTGAAATCCTGGTGGAGGTTGATTCTTCTACCTATGTTTCCACCAGATCCTGACCCTTGTAATGGGGAAGACACGTTGACCATGGAGTCAGAATACAATGATGATGCATTTTGCAAATTTACCATCGTCGAAGTTGGCATTCCAAAAGGTTGCTCCCTATTATATGGAGGCATGATAAAACCTGTTGCAAAAGGCCTATGAGTGTTTCATATGGGAGGAGGTGTCCCTATGGGCCTTTGGTGTCCCAAGGTGGAGAAATTAGGCGCATTTTGAGATACTGAAAACGTTGGTGTAGACACTGTTGACGAAGGCACAACCTCTGACACAGAGATTGACCCCGTATTTCCCCCTGTCGAAGGGGTAGGGCTAAGCACCAGAGTGTTTTCATTTGAATTATTTGGCGCACTCGCAATTATTCTTACTCTTTTTCTTTTAGGTCTTTCTACGTCAGTTACGGCTAATTTACCGCTTCTTAGAATCATACAATTAAGTGAAACCTTTTTGACTAAGAGTTATTATATATTTATAGATTTGCACCAGGTCCCATTGGACGTGCCAATTTGTTCGCTGTTGATTTTTTACGAACAACCACTGGTTTCCAAATCTTAACGAATTGGTTTACTTGCAGGATCAACCATACAAATCCTAGGACACATGTGATTTTTTACAAACATTCTATCTCTTAACAAACTTTGGTTTTACTTTTATTAAGTCTTTTATGTATATGGATAATCTGACTAACAAAAAAAAAGTAGAAGTTTATGGCGAAAACTTAAATGAAATAGATTAAAACAAGACATAAAGTAAATTGGCGAAGATAAGTAATAGCTTGTAAATATAAAGGAATTGTAAAGAACTTTTGAACTTTATTTAAACTTTGATAAAATAAAATAAAATGGTGTTGCACACGTACATTTTCTAGATAAAAACTCTTTTCTCACACACAGTTACTTAGAGTATTCTTTATAGGAATTTTGTACAAGAACTTTCACCCACCCATTCTGACAAGAACTAAACCTATTTATATACAAACAAAATAACTGTCACTAACGGATAACTCCTAAAATTATGACACTTGGCTTTCGGCCTGTCTTCTTTTCACCAAACACCTCCACGTGTCCTTCTGCCAAACGTACCAACTTTTGAAATTTGAATGTCTTCCTTTGCGTTGAAACAATGCATCTCTTTAAATCTGTCGAAATGTCGAAAACAAGATTAATGCTGTTGAAATGTCGAAAACAACATTACTGACTAATCCTGTCAAAATTTTCCTTCTTCATATTCTTCAATTTGTTTTTCCTAGTCGAAATGCATCAATTTTGAGCTTCATCTTATGGCGTCGAAAATACCCGTCTACAATAACATGGCAAGGTATAAGCAATAACAATATTGGAAAACATAAACAACACACAAGGATTGTTAACCTAGTTCGATGACTCACATCTACATCTGAGGGCTACTAAGCCAGGAAGGAAAACCACTATCAGTAGTATCAATTCAGAGTTAAACCACTCAATTTACACTCCTCACTTACTCACTACCCAATAAAACTTCTATCTAAGAACTCTTAGATAAGAGACACCTTTCACTTTCCCTCAATCACACAGAATGATAATTACAATTAACAAGATCAAACTAGAAGACATACTTCCATGACAATACATAGACATGACACACATGACTAAGAATAATACTTAGAGTTGCTTCATAGCTTCCTCCAAGAATGATACTCACTCTTACTTAAAAGCTTCGAGGAGAACAATGATCTTCTCATAATCTGAGTGGTTCACACATACCAACTCTCCAAGAGAGTGGTTCACAAACTAAGCATTGATGTTTACATCTTTTCTATTCACGACTTATTTGCTGTTACAAATCTGCAGCAGATTCTACTACAAAATAGGTTTTCAATCAAATCTTCCTAAAATATCTCCATATTTAAATACTCAATATTTTCTTGAATATATTTTGAATCTTCCAGACCTTTAAACCAGCGCCACATAGGATACATAATATTTACAGGATATTCTGTATCTTTTAAATCTTCACTCATCCTAATTGTCTAGCTCAACACAGGCGCGATGTCGAATCACGTGTCACAAGACATCTTCATTCAACATGTTGCTTCAGATCTTCTTAACATGTTTCTTCATAAAATAGTATTCCTCAAACTTGGAAGCCATATAGGATTACCTAATATTCCCAGAATATTCAGTAATTGAAATTAACCAAATAAACCCAAGTTGCAGATCTGTACCAGAAAGGATGTTGAATGATTCAGGATATAACATTTTGCTCGACATGTTCGAGAAAAACAAAATAACCTCCAAGATATTATCCTCAAAGTTAGGACTTCTATCATTAGCTCTAGAGTATATTCACAATTAGATCCTAAGGGTTTTCCTTGAAATAACTTGAATCTCTTAATCCTTTAAAACAGTTCCACCTGTGATAGCATAATATTCTATAGAATATTCTGCATAATTTAAATCATTAACCAGTCCAAATTTCCAGCTGCACAGAACAAGATGTCAGGACATCTTGTTCGACATTTTCTTCCAGATTCTAGAATATGTTAATTTAACATATGCAACTTCTTATTCAACATGTTCCAGCCATATTAGTTTTACCAAACATAATATCAATCATAAAATCATAGAATTAACATGTTTTATGAGATTCCTTCAAAAATCAGTTACAACAATCTCCATATATAAAAGAGAAAGGTACACAATTCGATGGTTACAATTTTCTCATTCAAAATTTCCTCCTTATTCAAATATTAATCTTGGTGTTAGACTGCTAACTTTTCAAGCAAGTTTTAATCCTTGAGATTCGAAATTTTTGTGGTGATAATAATTTCATGTTGATGAATATGTTTCTGAATACCGTGTTCTTGATATTGATGGTGATGAATAACACCATGTTCAATAGTTAAAAATAAATAAAATTATGTTATATATATGTTTTTTAATTATTAATTAATTGAAAGATTTATTGATATTTTTGTTCTATTTGTTTGGTATTAAGAAGAAATATTTTTAATTATTTTAAGAATATAATTGGAATGCATATAAACAGTTTTACACCGTCAGTGAATGATAACCGTTATATTCAAAATTATATTTGACTTTCATTTTAATTATATTTAAAGTAATTATTATGAATAATTGTGATAAATCGATGATATAATTTTTTTTACACTGACAATGTATAACAATTAATCCTTTATTTTAATATTATTTTAATTTTAATTAAATATATCAAATATGATTTAGTTTGATCTAAATTGTAATTGTCACATTGCCGTTAGCATGTATTAAAAAGAAATGACATGTCATCTCAACTATCACAGTTTTTTAATATTTGACAGAAATAAATGACCATATTGATTCTTTCAGACAACATAAGGATTCACCTTAAAACTTAAAAAAAAAAAAAAAATCAAAATAGACTAGAGGAATAGGTCAAAGAAAAAAAAAATCAAACCTAAAAAAGCCATTAATATTTATCTTGTTTTCCACTCACGTTCTTTTCTTGTCGTCCCAAGGATAACCGTAAGGAGAATAAAATCAAAATCTTAATCCACTTTTTTATAAATAAATAAAAAAAACGGAAGACTCTGATCCACCTATGTAACCCGAGACAAGAGACGTGTCATCGCACGCGCCGCTGCGGTTAGTTGCGAGAAGAATCTTCTTGGCGGAACTTCGTAAGAAAGGTAAACATTGTGTTGTTTGTTAATCGTGTGAATGTGAAGAAGAAAATGAATGATTTGTTTAGAAACATTTAAAAGGTTTTTCTCTGGTAGGAGATTGAACAATGTGAATCTTATATTTCATATACTTTCTCTAATGTGTAACTTTTCTACCAGATTCTCTGTTTGTTATAATGCCAATATGATAGTTTGTAGTTTATTTCAAGCTTGTTGAAAACTAGTTTTAGCTTTTAAAATTGCTCAATTTTATATATGTTGTTGGAGAGTTATTTTGATAATAACAACAACAAATCACACAAATAATTCAAAATACTTTTTCTTTTCCCTTTCATAATAATAGCAGCAAATTATGAACTTTATGACTTATGTGTTGATAATAAAAATAAAATTTGTTTGACAAGGTAACCCATCTAAGAGTGTGGGGTGAGTGTTGGAACTCGATCATTTGAGTTGTACACCTCACCCCGGTTCTCTGATGGGTTAAAAACGGGACAAACCTAAATGGAGAGAGCCAACTCGCTCTTTGACATCATGTTGGCTCTTTCCATCACTAGCTATAAGCTAATTTATAGTTTATAGGTACTTGAAGAGAAAATGACTGTGTGTCTTTAATGAGCCGGTGTACTTCAATTTTCTTCTCGATTTCACCTATGACCACAACAACTCTATCATCAAGTCTTCTTTGTAGCTTCTCCCATCAAACATGTAAACTTGATGATGTTTGGTTAATTGATTTCATGTGTAGAATGGACAATTGTGTTGGTTGGTCTTCTTTGTAAGTTCACCAAAGAGTAATAAGCTCCACTCTGTCCCTTAGCCAACAAAGATGAATGTGTTCCTTTCTCAACAACACTTCCCTTATCCAAAACAGCAATCAAATCACAGTTTTGTATAGTACTCAACCTATGAGCCACAACCACACTTGTCCTTCCAACCATAACCCTTTCTAAAGCATCTTGCACTAATTTCTCTGACTGGCTATCAAGTGCACTTGTTGCTTCATCCAAAAGTAACACCTCTGGATTCTTCAATATAGCTCTAGCTATTGCAATTCTTTGTTTTTGACCACCACTAAGTTGAACTCCTCTATCACCACACCATGTCTCATAACCATCTTTTAAGCTTGATATGAAATCATGAGCATTTGCAGCTTTTGCAGCCTCAATAATCTCACTCTCATTAACTTTATCATCATATGCTCCATATGCAATATTTTCCCTTATGGTACCACCAAACAATGTCGGTTCTTGACTCACAAGTGCAATGTGTTTCCTTAATGATCTTAGATTATAAGATTTTATGTCTCTACCATCTATTGTCACCGTCCCTTTGAAAGGATCATAGAATCTCTCAATTAGTCCTATGATTGTAGATTTTCCCGAACCACTTTCCCCGACCAAAGCCGTTGATTTTCCGGCATCAATTTTAATCGAGAACCCTTGAAAGATCATCACATTAGGTCTAGCTGGATATGCAAAATGCACATCATGAAGTTCAATTTTTCCTATTAATTTTTCGGTTTCGTAACCTTCTAAATCATCGGGCTCGATTTTTGTATACCTATCAAGAATTGCGAAAACCGATCCAACAGCATCAGAGCCTTTAGCAAGATCATTCGTCATACTACCAGCATCAGCAATAACTCTTCCGGTGCTTACCAAGATCATAAAAGTCTCGAACAACGCCTTACCCGAAATATAACCTTGTGACACAAGTTTTCCACCATACCAAAAGTCCAAAGCCCAAGTACAAAAATTGAGGCTTTGCGAACACGCAAGCCCAATACCAGCAAACCAAGACTGTCTAATGCTTTCTTGACTTGGCCCTTGTTGGGCTTTTTCAAGTATTTTGAGGATTCTATCTTGGGATGAAAAAGAAGTTATGGTTCTTAGATTTGAAACAGCTTCAGCAGCTATTTTGCTACATTCATCTTGTGCCTTAATAGCTTTACTTGACATGTTCTTTAGAAGGACACGCCTTGTGTAGAAACAACATATGATTATTGGTTGAACTGCTATCATAACAATGGCTAGTCTCCACGCAATGACTAAGCCCATTGTGAATGCTATCACCACTGCTGATATAGTTTGTACCACAAGAGCCAATCTATCACCCACCAAAGATCTTACCTGTGTTTATGCAAAATTCATTTTCTATATTAGTAATGTATTAAATTCATATAGTTTTTATATCATATATCTCTAACATAACATGCAAAATTTCATTTTTTGTAGGAGAACATACCACATTGGCTTCTTTGGCAAGTCTAGAGCAAACAGCACCTGTAGAGTTTTGATCCTCATCAAACCAACCAACTTCAAAAGTGAGTATCTTGGAAAGCATTCTTTCTCTAATCCTTTTAGTCAAGTACTCTCCCATGTAAGCAAAGCTATAATGTTGAAGCACATTGAAAACCATTGAAGACACAGCCAACCCTAGAAAACAAAATGCATAGATCCTAATTTGCTTCTTGATCTCATCATGGTCCTCCAGGAAATAAACTGATATAACCGACCCCATTGCAAATGCATATACAGGTTGAATCGCGCCGAATAAAAGCGCGTTCAAACAACCCAAACACCCTTGCTTCCACTCTGGCAAATTCATTGCCAACAACCTTCGAAACGAAGGAACCTCGGCCTTCTTCTTTTTCTTATTATTGCTACGAAGATCATCAACTATAACAACGCTATTGACAACATCTTCAACATCATTGTTATAATTAACAATATCATCACCACCTCGTGACATTGAGTTGAAAGAGCTGGAACGACTCGTGAGTCTACGACTACTCGTGTTTTGCATGCGATCTCTATTCAAGATAGACGAATTGTCGTTGTTTTGGTCATTTCTCGTTTGTTGGAGACGGACAAGGGAAGTGTAAAGAGAATCATCGTTTTCCATGAGGCTTTCGTGAGATCCCGTTTCCATGATTTTACCATTTTGAACAACTGCAATGATGTCTGCATTTTGGATGGTGGATAATCGGTGAGCAATGATGATTGTGGTGCGTCCGACCGATGCTTTGTCTAAAGCTTGTTGGACGACTCGTTCGGATTCAGAATCGAGTGCACTTGTAGCTTCGTCTAGCAATAGAATTTTTGGCATTTTTATTATAGCTCTTGCAATGGCAATCCTTTGCTTTTGTCCTCCTGACATTTGAACTCCTCTCTCTCCAACCTGTAGTAGTAAACATTAACATGCAATTAATTAACATCTTAATTATAACTTTATAACATAAATTTCTAAAATTTAGTATAATTAGTTTCATTCATGCATACATTTTCAATGAACATTTTTTCTAGTAAACAATTTTGATTCTTTATACATTGTGACAACTATCAGGTTGAGTTGAAGTAAAAGAATTTTAAATGTGAATCACTAATTTGAAAAAGTATGAGAATATTCTTCAATTAGTTTTTCTTACTCAATATTCTTCAATTAATAAACTCTCTATATTTAACTAAAGTATATTAGTCATCCTTTAAACAGGTTCATGCACTTAAATCATCAATATTAAATTTATACAAGAATCGAAAGTCTTAAAAGACTAAAGTCAGAAAATATATAAAAAAATTAAGATAAGAAAAGTTATTATTGTCTTTATATTATTGATAGATTCACATTTAAGTAATAAATAAAAGTAACTAATAAAACTTAACGTGTGCTTTGTGCAACTATATGCATATGATTGAAAATTATTATACAAAAACAGAATAAATATTAAATGAGATATAATATTGAAATGTAAAAATCTAATAAAACTTAACATGTGCTTTGTACAACATTGATTTATTTATCAATATTTTTGCTAGTCACACTCAATAAATCCTAATTACATCCCTTTGACAGAAGTTATTTGAAAAAAGGTCCAAAATACCCCAAGTCTCATTCATATATTTAAAACATATTTTATATCTTTGAGGAATTAACATGTTACCTCCACAATTAAATTTGAGACCCTCACATATTTTCATAATTCTCATACTGTTCATGAAAAAATTTGAGTAAAAAATGCGAATGAAATTTTCGGTAATTTATTCTAAATGTCAGGAAACCGATCAAACTTCCAGTAGTTTATTTTTAAATTTTCAGCGCGAATATTTTATGTATTTTATCATAAATTTCAAAAAGTTCTGTATCTCAGACATTTTTTTTCTCTCGTATTTATGCTAGAAATTAAGTAAATCAGTTCGCATAACACCTATAAAAATAGTTATGAATAGTTCACATAACACCTATAAAATTATAAAAATAGTTATAAAAGAGAGTGTAAACAGAAAAACCTTTGGAGTGTAACTAGAAAAGTTATTAATCAATTGCAAGAAAGTCAGTTTATTTATTCATTTATACACTAATTTAGAAATGTCAACTACTAATGTCCTTGTATGTTACGTTTCAGGTTTGTTTGCATTCAATGAATCACCTCTATAATAATATTTAAAAACTAACTTTCTTATAATAACAATAGTATAGTACTTAAGATATGCTATGTGCTAATAATTTTATAAAAAAAATATGGTCAAGATATGTTGGCCATGAATGAATTTTGTCTCCTAAAAGGCATTTTCAGTGATGCAACTTGGATGGAAAAAAGATAAGATGCTTCATTTAGTGGACCACTAAGTTTTTTATAGTTGCAAAATTATTGCAAAAATATGCCTGTTATTGGTATCCTTGTCATTGATTCTCTTAGCAAATAGGTCAGTAATACAGATATTTCAGATTAAAGATATCGTCTGTGTCTGACACATATTGCACTAACATATGATATGCTGTTGTATTCAATTATTTTTATGTTTTAAAAACTATTACTGAAATTTACGTATTAGTGTTAGTATTGTTTCTAGTGTCAAACTCATAAAAATGTTCAGAGTGTCGCGGTTAGCACTAACCTGAGTATCATATCCTTGTGGTAATATTGAAATGAAATTATGAGCATTGGAAGCTTTAGCAGCATCAACAACATCTTCATATGTAGCATCCTCTCTTCCAAAAAGTATATTCTCTTTAATACTTGTTGCAAACAAAGCTGGTTCTTGACTCACCAATCCCATTTGAGACCTAAGCCATTTGAGTTGCAACTTATGAATTGCAACTCCATCAAAAAGAATCTCTCCACCAATTGGATCATAAAACCTTTGCAAGAGCGATATCACAGTCGATTTTCCCGAACCACTTCCTCCTACTAACGCAACCGTTTTACCTGATGGAACCTTTAGGCAAAAATCGTTTAAGATCACACTTTCTGGCCTTGACGGATACACAAATTCAACATGGTTGAATTCAACTTCCCCCGACACTTTCTCTAGAACTTCACCTTCCATGTTTTCTGAATCTATCTTTGGAACTCTTTTTATCACCTCCATTATTCTTTCTCCCGCAACACTTGCTTCTGAAAAGTACTTCACATTCGATAAACCAGCTCCTAAAGCCCTATCACAGAAGGAGACATGTTTCAAATTTTGCGTCTTTTTTCTAATAGTATGAATTGAATGGAATGGAATGGAATGTTAGAAATGGAAAAGGTATACTTACAATCCACCAAGTGCGAGTGAAGCTCCAACTGCAAATACAGTTCCACCTTTCGCGCCATGATACATAACCAGTCTGCTACCATAATAAGCCATAAAAGACCATATAGCAAAAACAATACCATTGCTTCCTATGGCTAAACCTTTAGCCAAGCCTTGTTTCAATCCCAACTTCACTGAACCTTCCAAAGCATCAGAGAAAGCAGCTATGGTTTTGTTTTCTCCTGCAAAGGAATAAACTGTTCTGATCGAAGATATTGCTTGTTCGGCTATTGTACCGGCTTTATTGTATTCATCTCTGATTTTTCTAGCCAATCCCATCAAAGTTCTCCCATACATAAAACCAGGTATCACAAGTAGAACAATAAAAGGGAATCCAACAATTGCCAATCTCCATAACATTGCAAATGCAACTATGTAGCTCCCAAAGAACATAGATGCATTCATCACAAAATTTGGAACCTATATGGTTTTCAAGTTTGAAGAAATTAAATAATAACTTGTAAATTGTAATGTCACAAATACTTTCAAACATAGATATATAAACTTGACACGATACAAATACTAATACATAAAAATTGATAATTATTTGAGAAAATATAAATGATTTTCAAAAGTGTCCGTATTATATTTGTGTCACACATCAAACGAGTCTTTAATCTGAAAAGTCGAAGTTACCTTATTTTTGAAATCTTATTTCTATCCTTTAATTAAATGGAAATGATTTTTTTATACCTTTTCACTGAGAACATCTTGAATTACTAGGCTGTCATTAGAGACACTGGTGATGACTTCTGATGTACTTGTAACATGTACATCAAAGTATCCTACTTCTTGTCTTAGAACTGCTCTTAAGTACCTAGATCTCATTCTTGCAGCTTGTCTTTCACCTGTTCTTGTCCAACAATAACCCTCTGAAAAAGGTACACAATTAATACTTATATCATATGAAAAAAATTAAAAATAATGTTATTCTTACACCATCTTCAGGAAATACAATACTTATTGTTCATCATATTTATACAATGAGAAATATTTTTATATAAATAAAAACTAATATTTATAAAGACATATTTTTATTTTTAAAATTATTTTGTTTGTTATTAATCAATTTTATTATTGTATTAATCCGAAAAATATATGTTATTAGCCACCTAAAATTGATCAATATATTTTATATTTTAATGTTAGAATTTGATTAATATTAGATAATTTATTGATTAACGGAATAATAAATTTAATTAATGAATTATAAGTAAAATATATGATTAATAACATATGTTTTGGTGGTTAATACAATAATAACAATAGTTAAAAAATTTATTTTTTTATTATAAAAATAATTAAAAAATATATTTTATATAAATATTATCTTTTATTTATAAATTATAGATACTGGTCATCATATAAATATATATAAATACAATCAACAATGCGTTTGATGAATAATGGTGCAAAAATAACATTAATTGATTAAATAAAGAATAAACCATCAATATAGTACATAAAGTATCATTCCCATAAAGTATATGAAATTGTTTATTTCAATATCTCTAAAATATATGAATATTTGATATATTAATAGGATATACTTTTATTATATTCCATATACATATTAAAGAAAAGTACCCAAAACCAAAAATAGTAACAAAACTGAAAACTCACCTAGGAAGCAAGCAACAAAAGCAGCACATGCCAAGTATACCAAAGAAAGAGCATTCTGCATCACAAAGTTAATAAAGTCAAACCAAATAATCTACTTGTATCCCCATATGTTTTCATCAAAATCTTATATTACTTTTGAAAAATGGAGAGGATTTTTAGTCGAGAGAGGATTCAAGTTAACACTTGAATCCTCTCTCTGGCTCGAGAAATAAATTTATTCAATGGTTGAGATAAAATTTAAGCGAGTTAGAGAAAGAGAAATTGAGAACCTCATTGATTATATGGATAAAATTGTTGCTTGATGGGTTAGAAACATCACCAATAGAGTTCATAATTTTGCTTGTGATAAACAAAACCAAAGGGGTCATTAATCCATCCCCAATGGTTCCCAACAATCCAAAAGCCATGAAAAAACAGTCAAGAACATCAGCATGCATGAAAATGGACTTAAAAGAACCATTTTTCTTTTTCTTCTTTTTAACAATAGAAACATTTTTCTGATCACCACCTCCACCCATTTAACACAACAACAACAACAACAACGATGTATATAGTTTTATATATTTGTGCTTGGTTCCAAGACCAAGCTTTCTATGTTTTTGTTTGTTATATTCAATGTTGCAATGTTTTGGTGGGATTTATAGGAAGAGAGAAAGTGGAAGGGAGTGTGTGGAGTGGTGGTGGGGACAGCAAAATAAAAAGAAATTTTAATTTAAGTGAGTCATGATAACATGTGAAGTTAGTTGGTTACTAGTATAACTATTGTTCTTATTGATTCTTTGACTTTAGAATTTGAATAATAAATGTAAAAAAAACATCATTAATGATTCAATCAGACATAAAAAACATCATTAATGACGATTGGAAGCTGTGCATGTTAATTAATTGAGATCACTTAATAAAAGTTAATTGAACCGGTCCAACCATAGACCTCAATTGGTTTAGCAGCTATAGGTAGAGTTGGGTTTAGGTTTTGAGGATTAGGGTTAATGGTTCGGTCTGCTTATCCTACAGTCTGCATGGATAATAGATTGGGGTTTGTAGGCATCGCAGACAGAGTGGAGACGGTTTTTATCTTTTCTATATTCGAATTCAAATTTTGTTTTATATTTATTATTTGTACAAAAATTAAATGAGTTAAATAATTAAACTCAAAATTCGCAAGAAACGTTCGGTATTTTCGTCACGTCTCATTTAGACATCAGAAATAATTTTGTAAATTGAAATAATTTATTTCTCGATACTCATAATATATCAGATATATTTTCTCAAACAAACATTAGAAATTATAATTTAAAATAATCTCAAAAAATATCATATATATATATATATATATATATATATATATATATATATATATATATATATATATATATATATATATATATATATATATATATATATATATATATATATTTCAAATTTCAAATTATGAAGTATAAACCAAATATAAATTTATTAATCAAACCACTACTATTTTAAATTATCAAAATAAAAATATTTTAAATTGTTGAAAAATTATTGTAATTCAAGTTAGTGCAACAGATTGCAACAATGTTAATTATAAGACAGAGAGATTTGGGGCAACAAGTTGCTTCATTTTTAAACCAATTGCACATTGTATTTTTCCGAAACAAAGATTTAGAGCAATCGTTTGTACTAAATGTGCAACCGTTTTGCATGTCTGAGATATTTGTTTTTCTCGTTAGTTGGTTAGCTATATTGTTTTGTATGATGATTTAAATACTCATGTTAGGTCGTTAATGCTATATATCGTATTTTCACTATGATTCTCTCTAATTCTCTCAATCTCTCCATCATTGAGAATTGTTTTTGTGGTTGGGGTTTTACCCAACATTTGGTATCAAGAGCTTGGTTCTTTGATCGAACATTTAGTGTACAAAAATGTTTTTTTTATCTCCAATAATGTATCCCTACAAATCTCTCAATTTTCGATGCAAAGAATTATGACAAGTGGTGCAAACAAATGAAAGTGATGTTTGTTTATCAAGATATTCTTGGAGTGATCACGAACGATGTTAATCAACTTGTAAAAGGTGCAACAATTGCACAAAGAACTACACACAAGGAAGAGAAAATGAAATATTTTAAAGCTTTGTATCTCATTCATCAATGTGTTGATGCTAATAACTTTGAGAAGATTAATGACTGCACATCCTCAAAGGAAGCTTATAAAATCATGGAGAAAAGTTATGCAGGAGCCGATAAGATAAAGGTGGTGAGATTACAAACTCACAAGACACAATTAAAGTTAATTCAAATGGAGGAGAAGAAAATCATTGGTGAATTTACTACAAGAATCACAAGATTGGTGAATCAAGTGAAAGCTTGCGGTGAGACAATCACCAAGCAATATGTGATTGGTAAAATCCTGAGATCGTTGACATCAAAATATGATAATGTAGTTATTGTCATTGAAGAGTCCAATGATCTTTCAACTGAGTAAAGAAGAGTTGCAAAGTTCTCTTGAGGCTCATGAGCAGAGAATGGAATAGAGGAATGTTGATAACCAAAGGCTGAAGTTTCTTTGCAAGCTCGTTTGGTGGAAAGGATAAGAAAGTGAAAGGAAAATGGTCCATGTGTAAAAGTAGAGGAAACTATTGTAACAATGGTGGGAGAGATTCCCAAAATTCTAATAATTCAACATTCCAAAAGGGTGAAAGCAACAACAAAGGTGGCGTATCAAGCAATTACAAAGGTGGCAACAATAGAGGAAGATAATGAATATAAAAGAATGACAAGAAACATGTTCAATGTTACAGCTAGCAATAAATTAGACATTTTGCTTGTGAATGTCATGCCAACAAGAATGATCCACAAGAAGTAAAATTAAAGTTTGCAAGGTAAGAAGATGATGATATCACATTTTTAATGGTGATTGTTGAAGCAAAAAACAGTGCAAAAAAATGCAACCAAAACCGAGTACAATCGCTTGAAAACATGATGGTGACTACGCGAAAAGAAGTAAAATGTAACGATCAATGGTACCTTTACTTCGGGTGTCCAACGCACATGACGAGAAGGAAAGATTGGTTTGTTAAGATCAATCAAGCGTTGAAGAACAAGGTGAAATTTGCGGATGATTTAGAACAAATATATCCACCATTATGCTTTTCATTTCTTATTTTTTACTCTATTTCTCATACTTATAAAACTCCTAGATTAGAAAAATAAAAGAATAAATAAATAAAATACATAATCCATAAAATGGGAAAGTAAAAGTAAAAACAAAATCAAACAAAATAATTTTAAAATTGATTCAAATCTTACAGGTTATAAGAGATATGTTTACCATTGCAGATGCTAAGGAAATCTTACAGGTGCCACTTCTGGAGGATATTAAGGATGGTAAGATGATATAGAAGGAAGAACAAAATGGTATTTATAGTGTGCGCTCTGGTTATAGATTATGGAAGAGCTTTAGTAGGATTCATGAAAATATGCGTGAGAATGAGGATTGGTGTAACATGTGGAATATAAAAGCTCCACCTAGAGCCAAGCATCTTTTGTGGAGAATTTGTAAAGGTTGTTTACCAACTCGCGTTAGACTCCATCAACATTTTATGCCTTGTCCGTCTAGTTGCCAGCTTTGTGGAAATAATATTGAAGATGATTGACATTTATTCTTTGGGTGCTCTGAGATTAATTAGTGTTGGAAGACAACATGTTTGTCATTTATTATAGATACCAGATTACATTCTTTTACGGATGCTAAGTCTCTTATTTTTTACATCTATAGTAAGGAGGATAGGAAAATTGCTGGTAGATTTGCAGTGATGATATATGATATTTGGAAGAATATGAATGATCTTATTTGGCATAATGAGCATGTAGAAGATCAAACTTGGATGGTTAGCCTATCATAGTGGCAAGAATGGATTCTATTCCATCAAGTCCTTGAGTCTGAAAATGCTTACCATTATCCTTTATCTTGGGATCTACCTATTGAAGGTTAGTTAAAGTGCAGCGTGGATGCAACTTTTAATATTCAAATCGGTACTACAAATAGAGGTTGGTGTGTTCGCGATAACCGTGGGAATTTTACTACAATAGGAGTGGCTTGGGATTCCGGTTTCTTTTCCGTAGTTGAAGCGGAAGCCTTGGCCCTTAAGGAGGCTATTCTTGGAGCGATCGATTTGACTCTTAAACATCTTAATTTTTAGAGCAATTCCCAAAGAGTGGTCTAAGCCGTTCATTCCAATCATGTTGGTGGTTCCGAGTTTTCTTATATTATCTATTCTATTAAAGCGTTGTTACTTAATTCTAATAACTTCGAGGTGAAGTTCATAAAACGCCAAGCGAAATCACTTGCTCATACTCTTGCAAGGGCGACTAATTCTTGGTCTCGGCATAGTAGATTTTATTCGATGCCTCATTGTATTGAACAATTGTTGATTAATGAATTACATTGAGTTTGTTTTGATAATTTTAATTTATTTTAAAATTGATTGAAATCTAAGTAAGATTTTACATTCATTTATATTTGTTTTCCAGACTCATAGTAATGACTTATGAGGAATGTTGCATTTCATTTTTGTGATGTGGATAGATCTAAACTTTGATTACTTATTAAAGGGAGAGAGTATCAAAGCATATAACTGAGAAATGTTTAATATAAAAAATCATGTATTCTTTTTAGGGTGTTCAAATCCAAACCAATCCAAATAAAAAACAAAAATCGATCTAAAAAAACCGAAAACTAAATAAATTGAACTTTTTGGATGTATTTAGATGTCATTTTATAAGAACCGGTCGGTTCGGATTGGATTTCAGATTGATTTTTCAAAATCGATTCAAATCAAACCAAACCACATGTATATATATTTTTTGTTTATTTAGTTTTTATTAGTATATATATTGTGTTAATTTAATATTAGATGATACTTATTTTTTAAAATATTATTTATTAGTTTGATTTAGTCTATTTATTTTTATTTTTTTCATCTTGTAATATTAACTTTTGAAATAGTATATTATATATTATATCAAACTTACTATTAATTAGTATTTTTAAAATATTAATAAAAGTTATAATTTATAATTTGGATATCTAAAAAACCGATCCAAATTAAACCGCGTGAAATTGGATTGGATCAGATCAAATTTTTAACCAATCATCCAAAACCGAACCACAAATAAATTTATCTTTGGATCAGATGATATCTTACTTCAAAACTGATCAAAACCAAACCGCGAACATCCCTAATTCTCTTTATCGATTGTTATAGATATAAAAAAGATTTGTTAATATGTTTTAAGTGGTAGGCGTGTCCTTTTCGCTTATATCGGATGGAGTATCCCTTATGCTCCTTTTTAATATCATTGCCTATTAAAAAATATATAAAAGGTATTTAATATTTTTTAACAAAAGTTATACTAAGTAAATAATATCTCATGGTCCATCCTTGGACCCTTTATTAAAGGCACTTTAATTACTCCTTTCAGTCCCATTTTTATAAAAAAAAATGATTGATTTTTTTTGTAAGAAGAAAAATCACACATTTAAAGATATATTGATAATTAATTTATGTAAATTACGTAAAAATATCTAAAAATTGACCTGTTTTATGTTTAGGCCAATAATGGAGAACTTGAATTTACTTTTTTTGGGATATAATTTACCCAATATGGTGTGTTTCTATTCTAAAATTAAATTTTTATTCTTTCAATATCATATATTGTTGCAATTTTGGTTTCAAAAGTAGTGAGTTTTACCCTAATTTTGAATATGAAGAGAGAGATAAAAAAAACATTTTAATGTTAAAATACCACTTTTTGTATTAAAAAAATATTTTGAAATCATAAATGCAATAACGTGAAAAGTTATTCAAGAATACTTGGATGAGATGATTATAGATATTTTTAAATTTAGTTAGAGATCTTGGATTTAAATATAGTCTTCGGCTTTGAGGGAGAATTTTATCGTATATTGTGAATAAATTAATGATAAATAATTAAATACTATTTTATCAAACTTTACAAATTTCTTTTTAAAATTTAAAAATATATTATATTAAAAAAATTATTTATTGAAACCCACCATACCTCTTTTGACCCTAAAAAATAAATTTAAGAGTATTTACACTTGAATTTAGACCTAAAACATGAATTTACAATTTTTGGACGATAAATTAAACCAATAGAGATAAATTTAGCTATATTGGGTAAATAATATCCCATGGTCCATGACGGGTTTTACTTTTTCCAATTCAAACTCACACAATTTCCAAACACATTACTCTTTCTAAGCGCTTATTTCAAAAAAACTGGGAAAGTGTTTAATTTGCCCACTCTCGGGGTGGACATTCCATCTAGCTCCCGATCCAACTAAACCTTAAGGATGAACAACCCCACGCGATTAATAAGTTTCTTGTTGCGCCTTTCTTTTTTGCAATGAGTTTCACTGATTTGTTCCCTGAATTAGATCCTCATGAGCCTCCAACCCCTCCTCCGGATCCTGTTGATTAAGGGATTCCAAAGAAATCTTTTGCCCAAGTTCTGAATGGGGTGTTTGACATCCCGTCTTCGCAGTTACCGCAAGCCATTCGTAAAGGAGATAGACTTTTTATTACTATTCATGAGGAAGAATACAAGGTAGGTCTTCAAGATTGCCAAAAGAATCTTCATGGAAGAATCATATGGCCAAAGGGAGCTAATCCACTTACGGTTTTGGCACTTCGTAAAAAGATGGAAGTGCTTTGGGTTGATGTCAAAGGTTGGGGAGTTCTCTCTCTTGGCAAAGGTTTTTACGAATTTACTTTTTCCTATATTGAAGATATAAGGAGAGTTCGAGCTTTTGGTACTTTAAATCTCAATCCAGGTTCGCTGAAGCTGTTTGCTTGGTCTAAGGACTTCAATCCCTCATCTCAACATAACACCTGAGCACATGTGTGGGTCAGGTTTTTCGGTCTCTCAAAGGAGTATTGGAGGCCCAGGATTCTGTTTGTTATCGCGAGCAGTTTCGGTACCCCTATTTGCATCGATTCAGCTTCCTCAAAGTCTAGAGTCGAACGTACTTTTGGGCAATTCGTTCGAGTTCTAGTAGATATGGATCTGTCTCAACCTCTTAATCATAATGTGTTGGTTGAGAGGGAGGGGTTCTTTTTTTTTTGCAGATATTGAATACAAAAATTTGCCGAACTTCTGTTCCCACTGCAGAAAGGTAGGTCATGCCATTGAAAGTTGTAAATTGCCAACAGGATTCAAAAACCTGTTTTTGTTCAGAAACCAATAAATGATTCTAAGGGTGAAGAGGCTATTTTTCAGGATAAGGAAAATCCTCTGGTTCCTTCTGATGATGATTCTAATGGCCTGCTTAACCCTGATCCTGAAACGGTAGTCCCACGGGCGGCCTCACCTCTGCATAATTCTCATAATTTTATTTCCCAAGCTGTTTCTGATTCTCAGCTTTCGGTTTTGTGGAACCTACGCAGCCAGTAAATGTGGTGAATCGTGTTGACGATGAGGTGGGACTAGACAACAATTTCTTAAGAAATTCCTGGGCGGCCCTTGAGGAAGGGGTTGATGCTGATATTCAAGAAATAACTCACTAAAGTGGAAGTGGAGCCTTCTCATCTACCATCTCCAATCTTAAGAAGAAACAAAAAGCTCAGACCTAAAAAAGGTGGCATCTCAATTTCATTTTTTAAAGGCGTGGACTTTGCATAAAGATTTTAGACCTCTTATTGACAAGTGTTGGAAGCAACATGTGGTTGGTTGTCCCGTGTTTGTGGTTTCTAAAAAGCTTCAAATGCTCAAGTTTTCTCATAAGGATTGGAACCATTCAACTTTGGGTAACATCTCTCTCAATGTCAAGCTAGAGGAAGAGACTTTGGCTAACATTCAGAATCAATTAAATTCTTCGGGGGTGACAATTCTTTCAAAAAGTTGGAGTTCGAGGCTCAGGCTAATTTGTCACTCGCTTTGGATATGGAGGAGTGTTTGTGGAGGGAAAAATCTATAATTCAATGGCAATTAGAGGGCGATCGCAATACGACTTTCTTCCACAGATTATCCAAAATCAAGAACTCTTTTAAACCTATTTTGCTGCTTAAGGAGGGCGAGAAGTGCATTTTCGAGCCTTCTCTTATTTCTTCTCATGCTGTTGAGTATTTCCACAATGTGTTTGCGCCTAATGTTTCTGTTTTGCATGATTACACTTTGATTGGTGAGACTATTCCTTGTTTGGTGGATGATAGTATGAATGCTATCCTTACCATGCTCCCTTCCACGGATGAAATTATTGTTGCGGTTTTCTCGCTTAATTCTGACAGTGCTCCAGGTCCAAACGAGTTTGGTGCTTCTTTTTTTCATAGCTTTTGGGATATTATTCAGCAGGATGTCTCAGTGTGGTGCTTCATTTCTTTTCCTCAGGCTGGATCCTCCCTAGCTTTCAATCTAACACTATTGTCCTCATCCCGAAGTGTAGCAGTGATGATTCATTGGATCAATTTCGTCCGATCGCTCTCTCCAACTTCAAGTTCAAAATCATTTCTAAGATCATTGCAGATAGGCTTGCTCCTTTAATGAATCATCTTGTTTCTCCAGAGTAGCATGGTTTTATTAAAGGCAGAAATATTAGGGACTGTATTGGCATGGCTTCAGAGGCTTTCAATCTCTTGGATTCTAAGGCCTGGTGTGATAATGTCGCTCTTAAAGTTGATATTGCTAAGGCTTTTGACACCCTGAATTGGAATTTTCTCTTAAAATTTCTTAATAATTTTGGTTTCAATGATACATTATGCCTGTGGATCAATAACATTCTCCATTCTGCCCGAATCTCTATTTTGGTCAACGGTTTGCTGCACGGTTTCTTCAACTATACTAGAGGGGTCCGCCAAGGTGACCCGCTCTCTCCCTTGTTGTTTTTCCTTGCGGAAGATGTTCTCAGTAGACATACATCTAATCTTTTTTCTTCGGGTAAAATTGACTTAATCTCTGGTTCTAGACTTTTAAAGGTTTCGTCGCATATTCTGTATGCAGACGATGTGTTGCTGTTCTGTAAAGGTAAAATCTCTCATTTTGTCGGCATAGATTATGCTAGGATTTCAGGGTAGGTTTTTAATTGTGGGAAATCCTATATTTTTGGAGGAGCTATGTCAGATTCTCGTATTAGTATTTTGTCAGCAATTTCAGGATTCAACATTGGTACTGCTCCCTTTAATTATCTTGGAGTCCCAATTTTCAAGGGTAAACTGAAATCAAAGTTTCTTCAACCGATTGCAGATAAAGTGCTAAATAAGATTGCCTCTTGGAAAGGTTTTTTGCTTTCCTTTGCCGGTCAAGTTGAACTTGTAAAATCCACCATTCATAGTATGCTCATTCATTCCATGTTTATTTATGCTTGGCCAATGTCGCTTCTTCGTGATTTGGAAAGGGCTTGTCATAATTTCAATTGGAGCAGTGATATCTTTAAGAAGAAATCGGCCATGATCGCTTGGAAATCCATTTGCAAACCTACCTCAGAGGGAGGTCTTGGTATTAGATCGTTGGTGGCTCTCAACGAGGCCACTAATCTTAATCTCAAATGGGATCTTCTTAATTCTGCTGAGTCCTGGGCTGTTTTTCTTCGGTTAAGAGTTTTGCGAAACCATTGCGTCATCAAGCATCACATTTTTTCTTTGCTTTGGTCTTCTGTCAAAAATGAGATCCATTTGCTTCATGATAATTCTGCTTGGATCCTTGGTAATGGTAAATCCATTAGTTTTTGGTTTGATTCTTGGTGCGACGAACCTTTGGCTTCAGATTCGAATCCCAATTTGGTGGTGGAAGATTTCCCTATTAGTGACTTCATATGTAATCATCAGTGGAATTTTGCTAATAACAGCACTTGTATTCCTCCTTCCATTATTGATAGAATTATTCAACATCCTATTCCTTTTGATCTCCGATCGGACAAAAGAATATGGTTACCTTCTTCTTCGGGGGAGCTCTCTTTGAAAGAGGCCTATGAGTTTAAGTGTGTTCCGGGGATTTGCAATGAGTGGTGGCGTTGGTTTTGGTCTAAATATATCCCGCCGTCCAAATCTTTCTTGGCTTGGCGGCTTTTTCGCAATAAGCTTTCTATAGATGAACAACTAAAGAAGAGGAGCTTCGTTTTCCCATTTGTTTTCAATTTGTGAAATTGTTGTGAAGAAACAAATTCTCATATGTTCTTTTCTTGTTCCTACGCGGCGTCTTTATGGTCATGGCTTAGCAAAATTCTGGATTTGCATTTCGACATTCAGGATTGGGAGGACGTTCTGAAACTTCGCAACAGAGGCTAGTCTGAACAATGTAAGGTTATTTCCAATATTGCCTTCATCTTTCTCATTAATGCTGTTTGGTTGGCTAGAAATTTCGTCCGGTTCAAAGACAAATTCATTAGTTTATCTTCTTCTATATCCTCTATTTTGGCGGATTGTGCTCGTGTTGGAAATAATTTTAAGGTGACTGTTTTTCTTAATATGCATGATTTTGGATTGCTTAAGAGATTTAAAGTGCTTATTCAACCTCCTAAAGCGCCCAGGATTATCGAAGTTCTTTAGAAACCTCCTCCGCCTAATTGGATTAAGATTAATTGTGATGGCGCTTCGTCGGGCAATCCCAGTCCTTCTGCTTGTGGCGGCCTCGCTAGGGACTCTGATGGTAGGTTCCTTGGAGCTTTTACTCATCTTTTGGGTGATTCTACCTCTCTCATTTCCTAACTCACTGGTGCGATTCTTGTAATTGAGTTCGCCATTGAGCATGGTTGGAATTGTCTTTGGTTAGAAACAAATTCTACAACGATGGTTCTTGCTTTCAAAGACCCGTCTTTTTTTCCTTGGAGGATTCGAACCAGATGGATTAACTTTGTTAATAGTACTACTAATTTTTCTTTTGTGGCTTCTCACATTTACAGGGAAGGGGACAGTTGCGTTGATGCACTGGCTAACATTGGCCTTTCGTGTAACGCCCCAAATTTTATTCAATTATTTTATTTGGAATGTTGTGTTTTGGTGTGTAGAAGAATAATATATTATTGACTATAATTCTAATTTAAGAATTATATTGTGGTGGAGGATTATATTATTAAGTGATCAAATAAATATTTGGAATAAAATATGAGGAAAGGGTAAGGTGGTCATTTGGTGGAATTAGTGAGGGTAATGTTGGAAGTCCCTAAGTTGGTCTAAGGTATTAGGTTGGAATAAGTAAAAGAAGAGTTCAGATGTGTTTTTGTGTTGGAGAAGAACGATCGTGAAATTGAAAAGGGAGAACGAGAGAAAGGGCTAAGGTCGAAGAGAAGAATCCGCGAAGAAGAGAAATTTCTTGTCAAAACCAAGTTAAGGGTGAGATTCTTCCATCTCTAAGGGGTTTTATAATGGGGGTTGGGTAGGTTGAAGATTAGGGATTGAAGTTTTGGTGGTTTTGGATGAAAATTGTGTTGATTTGTTGATACTTGTTGTTGTTAGTTGATAATGTTGTAATTGGATGATCAAATGGTATATTCTAAAATTTATGTCTGGTATTGGTGTTTTGGTGTGAGAATTTCACAACAGGATGAGTGCAGATCACAGAAGAAGGATCTGCGAAATCGCAGAGCTCGCTTAGCGAGCGAGATGAATTTTAGAAAAGCTGGAGTCAGTGAGTTTCTCGCTTAGCGAGTAATACCCCTCGCTGAGCGAGACCTGGGGCGAAAAATATAGATTTTTATTCCGAAAAATTCCTTAAAATTATCTAATCAACTTAGTAATGCGTAGGAATCGATATGGTGTAGTTGATAATCAACTTTGATAATTACATAAAATTCTGTGAGGTAATTTGGGTGTTACAAAGTGGTATCAGAGAAGGTCGATTCGTCCGACCAAGTAGTTGAGTCATTGAGTCTTTGAGTCGTTGTGTTGTTGTTTTGTATGCGGAATGTGTGTGAGAACACTGTCGGTACTTGTTTCGTTTTCCATTGCAGGTGGGAATGAATCAAGTGGGGGAGAAGCCACTGTTTCTCTAGGAATGCTTCCACGTATGTAACGATGGATTGGTGTGTAGAGAAGCGTTATCGTGGATGGTGAGAAAGGTCTATACTTTATCCTGTGGGTCGACTGTCTATTGACAAATTGGGGAACTGGTCACCCTCAATCTCTTGTTAATAGTAGTCGGAAATCAGGATGGACGGATAAATGTGTCTCACCAAACTATGATAACTGTTGTTATGGATTGTTAGGATGTGAAACCAAGTGCTTGCTATTGGTTGTGATGAGTCAGTATAAAATCTTACGCTTGAGGATGAGGTGGATAGGAAGTCCTCGTTGGTGGTCGAGATATTTACAAGGAAAGACAATCAGGTAGTGTAGGACATTATTCTCATAAAGTAGGAAACATGGTGTTAGCTGAAGATGTGTTAGCATGGCGAAATCCTTTATGTCCTTTCGTGGTGTAGACTTGAGTTGGATGATGGTAAAGTATTGATGTTATTGTGATAAGCGAATGGATAAGCTTTCATATACGGAGCCTCGATTGTTTAGTGTTTGCATGGGAGCAAATTTTTAAGTGAGTTGGAGGTGTCGAGTTATTTGTTGTTGTGAATTTTGGCATGCTTTGAATTAGAAAGGAAATACTTGTGGGGGTCTTCATGATGAGGGTTTTTGGGGTGATTTAAATGAGAATTAGTGTGATTTAACATTAATTGACATGAATTGGAATAATTGAGTGTATGGATGATGATACCCGTGTGATGTATGTATGGATTTTGGTGAAAATTGCTGGTTTGGATGGTTTGATCGTGGCAGGTTGTGGGAGAATCGCAGAAGGAAATTTGATGAAATCGCACTGCTCGCTTAGCGAGCGAGACCTGGAAGTGAAAAATGGGTCAATTAATTCTGAAAAATTCCCAAAAATTACGTTATTAATATATCTAAAGATAAGGAGTATTTTGAGGTTGTTGGAAGTGAGTAGAGAGGAGTTATAGTCTTAATTAAAGAGGCACTAAGTATGACTTGAAATGAAGTAAACTAATGAATGGAATTGTTGTTGTTGTATGAGGCTGAGGTTGTTGTGTGCTACTGTAGTTGTTAATATGTGTTGCCTTGTCAATTACATGTGGTGATGTTATTAATATGTATAATTGTTGTTTAGTTGATGTTGGAAGTGGTAATGTGGGATACGTGAATAGATGATGTCAAAGTGTGTAGTAGTCATAATTGTGTTCGGGATAACTTGGACTTGAGGCGTGATGAATCACAAATGGGTTGATGTTTCCTGGTGGTGTTAGTGGAATATGTGGTGAATAATGAGTACGAAGTGTGGTAATTGAAATCAGTAACCGTAAACCATGTGGGACGGTAATGGTAAGATAGAGGTATGGTTATATGTCTTGGATTGATAAGACGAATACATAATGTAAAGTATGCAACCATTGTCTTCTATGAAATTCATGAATTGAGAATACGTGGGACTTAAGATTTAAAGATTTGGCATGGTGACCCAATGAGGGGATAAATAGTAGGTGTAGAATGTTTGGAAGTTGAATTATAAATATTACTTGAAGGAAGTAAAGTGTATGATAAGTTGTCAAAGAATGATTTTTGGTTGGCAGAGGTGAAGTTGTGGGTGTACTTCAACTCGAATGAAAGTATTGTTGTAAATCCATAAGATGTTTTGGATACGGGTTTTGGAAGGTATTTCCCAAGTTATAAATTTGGTTATATCAGTTGATTTGCGAAAGATAGGTTTTATGTTTGGGATGCTTATCGTAGGAAGAGTTTGGAGAATCGAAGCAGAAGTTGTCTATAGTTTCAATTTGATTCAGTATAATCCTAATACGTCGTTTGTGGAGTGTTGAGATTATGGGTGACGATATTGGAAGAAGATGAATGCAAGATGGTAAAGTTGTAATTTATGCCTTACGACAACAGAGGATTCAGGAAAGGATATATTATGTTAAAGATTTGGATTGGGGTTGCGGTAGTGGATGCATTGAATGATTAAGGAATATGGTTTTATGAACCTAAACTTTGGAGTGATTAATAATCACAAAAGTATATGGTGATTGTTTGGTATACCGAAATAGGGTATGAGATGACAAGGAGGATTGGGATTCCTGACGAGTTAAATCGGAAGTCTTTTCATCTGCTTGATCTGGTGATTAAAGAGAGTTGGAATTGAGTTAGAATGAGGAGCTTTGTGTCTAGTTGAGAGAGAATCCAGTGGGAAGAATGTTGGATACACTAAAAGTGAATGAGGATGCATGGTTATTGCTAGAGAGCATACGAATTTGGATGTGAACTCATTGTAGTTGATTGTTGCAGGAAGACAGAGTGCGCAGCGGGAGTGCGAGGTAGCGTAGTTTGTTCCTATGGGTATGACTTATAAGAATTCGAAGGTTGACGATAGAAATGACGATAATAATGAGACCATTGGATATTCCAAGAGGGAAGTGAGATGGCAAATATTTTATTTGTTAATATCGTATTACTAGACAGATGAGTGTTCAGGCTACGTGTTCGACTAGTAAATTATGGAATGGTTGTTTTGAGTCGTGTGATAGTGAAGTCAGTGGTTTAGCTGTATTAATGTCGTGTTATGGATTTTGGTGTTATTATCCTTGTTGGCACCTTCTACCTATGATGATGGTCCAAGTGTATGAGTAGCTAATTCATATGATGGGGAATTAGGGAGGTGTTACCTAAGGTGATGGTAACTATAGTATTGTGCCCGGTTCAAGAGTGAACTTGTGTCTTAGTAGCTTGATTAATTTGTGTAGTGAATTGGTTGTGGATTGCATTGTATAATAATTTTACCTAGTTGTGGTTGTCGTCTATAAGTTATACAGTTGTTTGTATTGTTCGTCGTATCATTTTCCTAGAAGTAGTAGTTGACTAGTGGTTGTGAGGGCGTATCAGTAGTAGTTCGTATCTGATGAGTTTTCGAGGACGAAAACTTTTTTAGTGGGGGAGAGTTGTAACGCCCCAAATTTTATTTAATTATTTTATTTGGAATGTTGTGCTTTGGTGTGTGGAACAATAATATATTATTGAATATAATTCTAATTTAAGAATTATATTGTGGTGGAGGATTATATTATTAAGTGATAAAATAAATAATTAGAATAAAATATGAGGAAGGGGTAAGGTGGTCATTTGGTGGAATTAGTGAGGGTAATGTTGGAAGTCCCTAAGTTGGTCTAAGGGATAAGGTTGGAATAAGGAAAAGAAGAGTTCAATTGTGTTTTTGTGTTGGAGAAGAACGATCGTGAAATTGAAAAGGGAGAAGGAGAGAAAGGGATAAGGTCGAAGAGAAGAATCCGCGAAGAAGAGAAATTTCTCGTCAAAACCAAGGTAAGGGTGAGATTCTTCCATCTTTAAAGGGTTTTATAATGGGGGTTGGGTAGGTTGAAGATTAGGGATTGAAGTTTTGGTGGTTTTGGATGAAAATTGTGTTGATTTGTTGATACTTGTTGTTGTTAGTTGATAATGTTGTAATTGGATGATCAAATGGTATATTCTGAAATTATTTGTCTGGTATTGGTGTTTTGGTGTGAGAATTTCACAGCAGGATGAGTGCAGATCGCATAAGAAGGATCTGCGAAATCGCAGAGCTAGCTTAGCGAGCGAGATGAATTTTGGAAAAGCTGGAGTCAGTGAGTTGCTCGCTTAGCGAGCAATACCCCTTGCTGAGCGAGGTCTGGGGCGAAAAATATTGATTTTTATTCCGAAAAATCCTTAAAATTATCTAATCAACTTAGTAATGCATAGGAATCGATGTGGTGTAGTTGAGTGTGGTTACATGAGAGTTATGCGCATACTTGTAAGGATAATTAATATAACTTGTAAAGAAACATAAGTTAATGTGTATATTAGTCGTGATGTTCCTATGCGTTACAATTGTTGTATGTTGATATATGTTGGTATATTTGTTGATGAGTGCGTTGTGTTGTTGTTGTAGTGTGTTATTGTGGAAGTTGATATATGTTATTATAGATGAAAATGCATGTTGTAGGTGTTGATAAATGTTATCGATGATGTTATATGTTATTATAGTTGAAGATGCATGTTGTAGGTGTTGATAGGTGTTATTGATGATGCTATATATTGTTATTGTTGAAGATGCATATTGTAGGTGTTTATACATGATGTTGTATGTGTTGTCGTTGTTATGTGTTCTCGTTGATATTGATATACATTGTTGTGGTTGAAGATGCATGTTGTAGGTGTTGATAGGTGTTATTGATGTTGCTATATGTTGTTGTAGTCGATGATGCATGAAGTAGAAGTTGATTGAAGTTATATGATGTCGTTATGGGTTGTTGACGTCGTTGTAGATATATGTCGTAATAGTTGTTCGGTATTGTCGTATGTTGATGATATATGTTTTGATGTCGCTATGTGTTGTTGTAGTTGTGATGACATGATGTGGTAGTTGGTAGGTGTTGTCGTTCGTTGATGATATAGTTGTTGATAATGCTAATGTATGAGATTGATGTTATTGTATGTTGTTGATGATGCTAATGCATGAGCTAATTGTTGTTGTATGTCGTTGATGTTGTTGTTGCGTGAGGTTGATGTTGTGGTCATTGCATATGTCATTGGTGTTGCGTGAGATGTTGCATAATTGAATAACATACCAAGGTGGGGTATGTCGTTGTTGTGATGTTGGTACGATCATGAAATAGGGATCGTACGTGGCCATGAAATAGGGTTCGAGGGTGTGATCATGAAATATGGGTCATACTGGACCATGAAAGAGGGGTCGAGAGTTCCGACGGGAACTGGATCTTAAAATAGAGATCGAATATGGTACTGCATGCATAGAGTCAAGTAGAGTCTCATTGCATGATTGTCATTGTTGTTGTATATGATGTTGTTGTATATGGTGTTGTTGTATATGTGTTGTTGATGTAGGTGATGTTGTTGAGGTGTGTGATAGTTGTTGTTGAGAAGTGGTGTATTTTTTCTGATGCTTGCTTAATTTCTATTATATTACTCTTTGTGATGTAAGTATCTCACCCTTTTTGTTCGAATGTTACCTTTATGTTGGTAACGTGGCAGTGAGCAAGATAAGTCGAGTGGTGATCTGTGAAGTCAGAGTACTTCGCGTCTTTAGGGTGTCGGCTCTGATACGTCGCTTGGGAGTCAGGTCGACGTTGCCTTTATTTGTTATTTCTCTTAGAAAACAATTTTTGTACTTGAAGTTGATAAATGTTGTTTTAAAAATATTCTGCTGCAAGTTGAATAACGATTTTTGAAAACGTATTATTGAGCCGGTTATGGTGAATTGTTGTTGATTGTGACACTCGAATAAAAAGTTGAAAATTTTACTCTAATAATTACATAAAATTTCGTGAGGTAATTTGGGTGTTACATTTCGGCTAACAATACTATTAGATTTTCGGAAATTCCAATTTTTTTTAGGACAAATTTTGTAAATAAATAGACTTGGTTTGCCTTTCTTTAGGTTCTTGTCTTGGTGAGAGAGTTTTGGTCTAGTCCCCCTCTCGTTTTCTTTAATCGATTTCCCCTTTTGTTTTTCTCTATATAATCTTATTCAAAAAAAAATATCCCATGGTCCATCTTTGTAGCTTTTAAAGACACCCTAACTAATCCCTCTAGTCCCACTAATATAAAAAAAATAAAAAATTGAAACTTTCTTTAAAAGAAAAATCACACCTTTTAATATATATTGATAATTTAACTAAAAAAGGAAATATTAACTAAAAAATGTAAACTTAACCTAAAAGTGGTAACCAGCTATATTGAGTAAATTATATCTCATGGTCCCTCTTTCTACCCCTTATTAGATTAGAGGCAACCTAATTACTCACTCCATATCCACTAGTATAAAAAATGTTTTGAAACTTTACTCTATTATTATAAGATAAATCACACATTTTAAGATATAGCGATAATGTATTTTTCTTCATATAATTATTTTATACGCCCCATGTCCCTTTCTATAAATAGCATTTGTTTTCTCATATATATTAAGAAAAACGAGTAGTTAATTTAATGGGTCTAGTTTAGATGTAGTTCTTTTTATATATAAATGTATTTAATTTTCATTTTAATTTTTTTTAAATAAATTAATAATATTAATAAGAAATATATTTATTATAAATAATACATTCATCTACTGATTTGCATATTAACTTATATTACGAACAATTTTTTTTCCAAATAGAATTTATAATAAGAGTAAGATAATTAAAACTGAATCGGATATAAGTTGAGATTTAAGGTTTAAAGGTCTGATCGGATTGGACCGAGGATCGAATCGTTATGATATATATTATATAATTTAATATAATATTAGTTCTTGATCATATAGATTGGTGACTTTTATTTTCTATAATTTCTTAACTATAATCTATTTGAGAAAGAGTTAATAATACTAGAATTTTGTATCTTATGTAAAAATGTATTAGATGGTTCTTGATTTAGGTCAAAGAATATTAAAATTTAAGAAGAAACATGTTTCGTGAAAGAGTGATCATAACACTATTAATGAATTATGTTCGACACTAAAAACTTTTGAAAATAAATTGGAGAGTATTATTTATAAAAAGAATTCTAGACCTTATTATCAAGAAAATCCAAATTCTGAATGGAGTAGAGTGAAATCTTCAATTATAAGACCCATTTGGTTCAATAGTATTAAATTGCTGTATTTTTTCTTTCATCTTTTGATATATTTTTCTTTTAAAAAAAAAAAGCTGAAAAAGTTAAAATCCGATTCAACCTATATATTTGGACGAACCTACGATTTTCACCTGGTTTTCCAATTTTTGCTCCGGTTCCTTGACATGCCGGTTTAAAGGATTTAATTGACCAGATATAGGTTCGGTTTCCGATTGAACCGGCCGGTCCGGTCTGATTTTCATAACCTTGAATAAGATACATAATGAATATTTAATAAAAAAACATCCAAACTCACAATGTACTTAAATTTATTACAAGTTAGTTGCTTTCAGAAGATTATTTCTAATAGTCTTTTTGGTATAGACTGAAAAAAATTATTGGAATATTTCCTTAATCGAGCAAACTGCTTTTGTCTTCGGTATTAGTATTTTTTTAATGGTGTAGTGGTAGTGAATGAAGTGTTGGATGTGGTAGCAAGGCTTAAGAAGAACAGTTTAATGATGAAAATAGATTTTGAAATTCTGGCACGCGCAAATACCAAATGTCGAGATATATGTCATAACATTGCAATCAAAACAATATGAACACAACACAAACAATTATAAAATGCTGAAAGTAAATAACACAATCAGTTGTTAACCTAGTTCAGTGCAACTCACCTACAATCAGGAGCTACAAAACCAGAAAAGAAATCCATTATAATAGTATTATTTCGAAACAAAACTCTCCCGTTTGCAACTTATCACTACCCGTGCTAACTTCTACCTAGGAACTCATAGATATGAGAACACCTTCTCACCTCCTACCAGTCACAAACCAGTGGCAATTCAACAAGAACCCAAAATAGAAGAACACTTTTCCAAATACAATACTCAGTTTTTCTTAAAAGCTTTAAACTAAGGACAATACACTCGTGCTTAAAAGCTCATGAGTGAATAATTAACAATTAACAATCAACTAACTCGATGCATCAAAACTGATATAAGAGTGACTTACAAAGAACACACACTTAACCCTAAAGAGACTCCAATACACGACTAATCTTTATTCTCCAAATCTAAACCTTCATTAAATTTAGAAAACTCCTTTAAATAGACATCATAGTGTAACACCCCAAAATTTTTCCTCTCATTTTCATAACATTTGGCATACCATCTACATACAATGCATTTAAATCAAAGAAAAGAAAGCGTACATTCATTTATTGAGGCTTAAGGCATGTGGTTAGTGGTTCATCAAAGTTTGTGATCATCCAAGGCCAAGAACAAGAGTCAAGTGTCTCAACAAGTCTCAAGGGTCCCTCATATCCCATACAACCTCAAATGATACTTCAAGCCACCAGGAGAAGTAGATTGATCAAGAAGCTCAAGCAGTGCAACACCTCATACACACCTGGCCCAAATTAGGGTTTTGGTGTAAAGGGATCACTTGAAGGATTTTTGGTTCTAACTTGTTCCCATGGTCTTCTATGTGTTATCAAGTGTCTATGGATGAAATTTGGTGCATTTGTTCCTTGAGGAAGGTTTTCAGTCAGGCAATTACTTGTGATCTAAGCAAAAGTCAACTATGGAGAAAGAAAAGTCAACTATGGATTTTTAAGGTCTAAATCATAATTTTCAAGGTCCCATATCTTCATAGAGTCCTAAAATGTCAAGATTTCCATCATTCATCAAGAATCAACACTTAGGGCAAAAGTTACCAAAAATGGAAATGACTTGTAATTTGAACTTTCCATTTTTGAAAGTTTTCTAAGTCAACTTCAACTTGACTTTTCATCACCAAAACTAATTCAAATGGAATTTTTCCAAACATGAAAGTTGAAGATCATTCTCAGAAAGTACTGGATAATCCTCATACCATTTGTGAATCTCAAGATATGATCAAAAGACTAAAGATGGTGATTTAGGGTTTTCACATGAACCAATTTGTTCGACTTTTGCAAAAAACCTTCTACATGACTTATATTGATTCTAACTTTCCAATTTAGTTCACAAACTTCAAGTATACTTCATTTAACACAAGTTTGGTCTTTGAAGCATGACATTTGGTGCATTATATCTCACTTATTCCATTACATGTAAAAATGCAAGAAGGATCAAAACTAATAAACCAAGCATCCACAAGCCTAACACTCAATCCATTGCTGATTAGGGAATCAAGGGAAGGCAATGCATTCCCATTATAGCTCCCATGCACGTGTGATCCATGACATACATTCAAAGTTGCATTTTTGCAAAATCTCATGAAATTAACTAACCATGGATCCAATGGATCTCTAACCGTGGTTAGGCCTAAAATCCATCAAATAAAATCCCTTAACTCCACTGATTAGAGGGGAGGGGTAACAAAAATTCAGAATTCACAAAATTGAACCAAAATTTCATCTCTTCGATTCTCTCTCGTCTCAAGGAGTTTTTGCATTTTTCTTTCATATTCATGATTAGTGAAGTGTGTTGAACAAGAAGCAATAATCATCTGAAGCTATATTCAAGGTTTTCATTATGTTTGAATTTGGAAACCACTTCTACAAATATTAAGATACAAGCCTCAATCAAGCTCTAATTGAATTTATTTTGCAATTAGAGGTGCCAAGGACTTGATCTGCAGCTTCCATAGGGTTTTCTTGGTTTATTTCAAGTTTTGAAAGTTTCAGGTTGGTGCAATTCTTGAACTCTTGGATCTTGATTTTTATGGTTGCTTTAGACTCTCCTTGATGTGCTAATCATGTGGATGTGTTTAGATTAATATTTGGACGTATTTAATGGTTGTTATGTTGATCTAAATTTTTTTAAATCAAACATGTTTCGTTCGATTCACATTATTGATGCATGATATGAGAAAATGGACATGATTTTTGGAATCAGGAAGTCATTTAGAGTTAAACCATGGTATTAGTTTTGATTTCTGGGAAAATTTACGGAGGAGCTCACCGGAGAAAATGACCGGAGCTAGGGCTCCGGTCACCTAAATCAGTTACAGGTCACCTGAGGTTCAGAGGTAGGAGATGAAATCATAATCGTCCATTTCTTTGATCTGAGAATTATTAGGAAGCCAACACATTAAAATGGGAGGGTGCCTCTCATGTTTTTATTTTATTTTATTTATAAATTTCATTTAATTTGATTGCATGTGCTTCTATCATAGTTATCATGAGCGTGTTAATCCTGACCCTAGATCCAGCTGATTAGTGATTAGTTTGACTGCTTGATACGCGTGTGATTGATCTTAAGGCCCTGAGTGAAGTCAATTATTTTGACTGGAAACCATAGAGAGTTTATTGACTTGAGCTGAGTGGGTTGGACTCAGATTCCTATCCCCACCCCCTTTATCTGAGTCCATTCCATTTTAAACGTGTAATTTGCTAGTGTAGCACCCCTTGTACATTTCTTTCACATTTTTCATTTTATTTCATATATTTTGAATTTTTATTTTTTAAAATAATTTCCAAGCATCTAAAATTAATACAAAAAATCTTGGAGCATGTTGAGACATTAAATTAATTTTGTGCATTTTTTTGTTTATGATTTTATGCATTTTTCATATCATTTCATGATTTTTCTTTTATTTTCTTCTCAAACTTGTTTAAATCTTGACACCTTAGGTTCAAAGATTTATTTCACACAGCTCCCTAAACATTTTCAAAAGGTTCTTTTTGAATTCATTCAATGACATTCAAAACATCATAAAAAATATTTTTACACATTTTAAAACTCTTTTTAATTGCATTTTGGCTCCTCCTTTTTGCATACTTGTTCATGGTTCTTACTTGAATTTCAAGGCATTGTTTGAAATGGTTTCACTTTTAATTTTTGTATGAACTTTTAACACATGATTAGCCTCTGACTTAGGTCCATAGGGTTTTAATTTCACATGTTTTGAGCATTGTTTGGTATATGTTTGGTTGCTTGCAAATGAAGCTACTTTTTCATGGACTTCATCACTTTTAACCCTAATTGCATGGAGGCATTTATGCAATCATTAGAGCTCACTTGTAGAGGTTTTTCATATTTGAGTATATGCTTATAGGTCTTGTATGATCAATTATGGGTCCCTTTGACTTAGGTTTTCCTTTTGGTTTGTATGATGCATCTTATGAGCATGTTTGACCTAATTCTCCCATGGTATCTCTTCTATGCTTCTCATGCTAACTTGTATGCTTCTAACATGCCCATACCCTCCATCTCATTTGCATTATACATCATGTATTCCTCTAACATCATGCATAATCATTCATATTTGTATGATATGTTGCATCATTTTCCATTCATTTCAAGTATGAAGCATTCTTGCATTATGTGACAACTTTTGCATCTTTATGTGAATTGTTTGAACTTGTTTGACATGTGAACTCAACATGATTGTATGTGCATATTTAACATGTCACTATCATCATAAAATACTTACCTTCATCATCTTAGTATCATTTTAGCTCATTTGACGTTCATCTTAGCTTGTGTTCATTCCTTACATGATACATCTTACTTCCTCTTACTTCTTCTCCATCTTAATCCTTCAATCACTTGAATGCTTCATCACATGGTTTGTATGTTCATTCATAAATATTATAGGACACTAATAAGTGATATATGCTACTGAATTTTAGCATCTAATGTCATACATTCATGTTTGACACATACTTTTCCTTACTTGTTTAATCTCTTATGGACATGTGAATGCTTTATTCTCTTCATCTCTCACTCTACCATGAACTAACCCATGAAGTTTGGTATGATCATTTAGAGTAACATTAGACCTTATAATTTGACATTGCATTCTGACTTTGCTACTTTTCATGTTTATTAATCCATGTTTGTACACTTGTGCTTCTTTACTTCTTCATTTGCAAGTCCTTAGAACTTCTTCACCTCTTAAGGTTTTCGTTAAACTTGTTTGATTTGGTTTAGGTACTTTGAACTTCTTAGAGTTCATTTAGGGTTAGATTATGACTTGTGAGGTTTGTGAACCTTAATATGCATTCACCTTATTTCCATTATGTGTTTAGCTTTCATTTTATGTCTTATGAACTATTATGCTTCATTTGCTAACCTTGTAGGGGCTTTGGTAAGTTTTAGGAGTATGGAAATGCTTCCACATTCCAACCTCTCTCTCTCTCTCTCTCTCTCTCTCTCTCTCTCTCTCTCTCCTTTTACATTTAAATATTGTGTTTGTTCAAGCATCTAAGATGCTTTGATTTGCATAATTTTACATTTCCTCCTTAGAAGTAACTTATCTTCCTTCATGGAAGTAAGTTGTCTTCTAATTCTTTCCTTCTTCTTCTTTATTCTGATTTTATCTCTTTCTTCTTAATTAGGTTATAGATCTTAAAACCTCACTAACCTAGGATACCAAATCATGCAAACTTTATTAGGTTTAGTTTCCCTTAGACATTTTACCTTTGGAGATCCTTTTGGTGTTTTCTCTTCTCTCAACTCAAAACAACTTAAAAGGACTTAATAAAGGTTGGAAGTGACTTCTTGTGTTATGTACTTATTCCATAGTCCATTTGCATCTATCCCATCTTGGGGTAATGTGAACTTGTCTAGCATGATGCACAATTCTAAGCTTGAAGCCATTCTCACAAAGAAAAGCTTAAAAAGCACTTCTTCACTTCAAAAATACAAAAACACTTAATAAGTACAATGGGCTTGAGTACTTAAGCCTAATAATTGGAACCAAGTCTTGGGGAACTTCTCCTTACTTGGGTGTACTTCTTTCTCATTCCATCTTGGAGTGATGTAAGAAGTACATACTCCATGGAAAGTGACTTGAATACATTTTCTCAGGCAAACACAAATAAAAAGCTTCTAAAAGCTACATACTAATAATAAGCGTCTTTCCTGTGGGAATTCTCTTCTTATCTCCTCACTCTTAACGAAATAACTCACTTAGACTTGTCTTTTGCAAGATGGTAAATGCACTCGTTCAAGGTGAGCCTGCAACACCTGAGCATAGGCATACACATTTCAATCATAAAAAACACAAACAAACAAATCTCCTTCCTCGTTTGAGGAACTACGTTGACTCTGATTCTCATTCCCGATGAGATACGTAGGGAGTGGGGTATGGCCCATTCAAGCACATTATTTATTTTCCCTACATTTGTATCATTCTTTATTTCTTTTCAGTTCAGCAGCAAATTATTCTTACCCTTTGAAACAGTTCAAGCAAGCGTAGATCCTGTCGGGTACGACGGACGATCTGGGGTGCTAATACCTTCCCAGTTGGTAACCGACTCCCGAACCCATTCTCTCTGGTTCACAAGACCTTGTTATTTCCTTTACCCTAGTTTGTGCAACATTAACTTTCCATTTCATTGGGATAAAAATGCCTGACTGACGACTCTTCTTTTTATGCACCACTTTCGCGTTTTTACTAGGATGAAAATACTGGGAGCGACAACTGGCGACTCTGATGGGGACTTCCAACCAGTTTCTCTGGTTCCCTATAAGAGTCAATCTTAGCGCTTGTTTGTTTTTGTTTCTTTAGGTGATTATCTCTTTACTGTTGTGTGTTTAGTTTACTTTTTTCATTTATGGTCTTGCTTTACAGCTTTATTTACTACTTTCAGTATTTACTTATCATGCATCATTATTATACTGTTTGGACTGTCTGATTTTCTTGGAGGGATGGAAGTTACAGTGAGATGAGCCCAATACCAAGGCTCGAGTGCACCCTAGACTTTAGCATAGACAGTCCCTTTTCTTTCATGATGTCTTGTCATGCAAGTAGTAGTGAGTTCCACACCCAGATTGCGACCATCTTGGAAATGTTATGATATAAGGGTCTTCCCTACTTCAGGATACGACCTCGATAGTTATGTGCATCTGGGGACCGATCATTGAGGACCTTTATGAAAACATCCCTCTCCAGTGGTGACAGTGGCAAACCACATTTGTTGGCAAACTCACTCGCACCCGTGGACCCACTGGGAACTCGCATAGGATGGACTTGTTCTCTCATAAGTACTCAGTCAAAGCACTTTTCGTATGGAGATAATATTGTACCCTTTGGGATGCATGTACTAGTGCTTCTCAATCCCAGTGCTTGAATCTGGGGACTTATGGGGAATGCTTGTTTTTCAGGACTCAGGTGAGACCTCCTCTTTTAGTGTATAATTCCAAATCGTAAATGGTGACCATATTATCACTACTCGACCTGAGAGTCTGTGTTGTTAACCCGTAGTAGCACACCTGTGAGATGGGGCGATTGTTTACATGTTTAAAGGAACCTTAACCTTCAACATACCCACTTCATCAGTGTTGTTCAATGATGTGATCCAGTTCTATATGGTTCTTTGGTTCTTAGTTATGAGGTTATGCACAGAGATAATATTATTATTATGACTCTCCACAGACACTTGGTTCACTGCTCAACACCAACACATACACTTGGTTCACTGCTCAACACCAACGCAGACACATCATTGATCACATGCCTTGCATTTCATTGCATCATACTATCATTAACACATTGTGTTTCTCATTTATCAGGTTGTTTTTTTATTCCCGATTTCGGTGGGTTTTCTATATTCTCATTCTAGATGGCTCAAGATATTCCTCGTAAGAGCAATATGCATTACACCTTCTCAAAGCCAGAGACTGAAAAAATCCAGGAGTTAGTCAGTTTAATGAATGACAATGTGCTACATGAATTCAGAGCAACGTATGGATTGATTTTGAGTTACATGGACAATGCTACTTAAGAGCAACAAGATGGCCTCTACACTTTTATCTAGTTATATGACCCTGTAAACACCCCAAATTTGCCCTCACCCATTCACACCATGGCTTGTGATCTCTTCATATGCATAAGTTCAATCATAGCATCTCATACCACATTTTTGATTCACTGTATTGTATCTAAGTCATCTGCATCTAGGGTTTGTGATCTGAGCAATCCAAGAGCCATTTGAGCCACTCCAAAGGTCATCAATCACTTCAAAGGGGTCCATGTAGGTTCAAGCATCATATTGTATCCCCATAAAGTCAAGGAAGCCAAAAAATCACAAGAACTGAGAAAGGCATGGAAGCAGAGCCAGGTTTAACTACACAAATGACCTAGAATTAGGGTTTTGGTTTCAGAGGCCATAACTCCAAATTTTTTGGTCATTCTTGTTTCTATTGGTCTCTATAGGGTATAGGGATCATGCATATCAATTTTCATGAAGAAATTCCATGGGGAAGGCATCTGATCAAGGGTTGACTTCTTGAGCAAGTCAATGTAAAATTAGGGCATCTGAGGCCCCCAGTGACCCAACCAAGGGGTGTTCTTCATCATTTTGATTGTGTATGATCTTTATTTGATCATAGAAGATGTTAGAAGTTCACAAAATTGAATAATTTCAAGCCATTTGCAAAGTTGCCTTTTTGGGAAAATGACTTGTAATGAAAACTTGCCATTTTGGGAAACTTTTTCAACCCTTTCTTTTTGATTCAAGAAAGCTTCAAATGGGAAAACTTTGGTCATGAAAGTTGTAGAATGGATCATTCCCTTCTCAAAAAGTACAAGAACTCATTCTAATTCATTTTGTATCAAAAGTTATGGCTTGTCAAAGTTGGGAAAAATCACATAATTTCAAGTTATGTACCAAGGAGGCAAAGTTGCAAAACCACTTGCCAAGACAAATTGTGCTTTCAAATGAACTTCTAATCTTTGTACAAACATAAACCAAGGCCTAAAATTCAGAATGCATCAAAGGTTTGCCCATTTTCATGACTTGTGGATCAAGAAACTTCAAAAGGGCCAAAATTGAACAAAGTTGCAAAACATCATACAAACCCTAATCCACTTGTTAATTGGCTTCAAGACTGATCCCATGGTTCTCCTAATTCCTTGCTACGCAGGACACCCCTATTGTCCTTGGCCTACTATTGACCCATACCTCTCTTACACAAAACTTGACTTTTTGCATAAAGACCCATACCAATCAAGCTAGGCTAGACCAACTCCTCTGACCTATCCAAGAGTGATAAGTGGACCAAATGCAACACAACACACCACATACACAAGCCTGAAACACTCTCCAAGCCATAGCACCAAGCTTTGCCCTCTTATGCATTTTCATTCGAAACACATCACACAAGCATCAAACATAAAAACAAACTCCATAGAACATCTCAGCATGCTCTCCTGATCATTTCCTTACCCTCATTCATCCCTGAAACCTCCTCAAACTGAAACACGATTCCTTCCCCCCCTGAACAGAACTTCTTCAAACTCACAAACCAACCATTTTAAACTCCAACCAAGCTTCATAACTTCATCAAGAGGACCATTGGGACCATTTTGAGGCAAAGAGGCAAGCATAAAGCTCCTGGACTGAAAGCTCAATCTCAGGTAACATGATGAACAAATTTTCCAGAACTTTGATTTCTTGTTAGAATGTTGTTCTATATGTTGCCCTGATCATGGGGATCTATTTATTTTTGAAAATGAGCCAGAAACAAGCATGTTATGATGTTCTGAAAGTTTGCCCGTGAAAATGTTTTTGCTTGTTTCCTTTGATTCACGAAAAATAAATGTTGTTTGTTTTAGGGTTTATGTTTAGTGATGTTCATAGTTTGATTCTGGAGAGTTTTGTGAGGTTTTGATGCGTTTTGAGAGAGATTGAGATTTTGGCTTGCCGGAGAAGATGACCGGAACACTGTTTCGGTCATCTGAAAGTAATTAGGGTTTTGGATTAGGGCTTAATCATAATTACGTGAGTTTGAATTCTGGCCGTCCATTAGCGCGCGCAGTCAACTCCCGCCCCCTGGAATTTGAATCCTGGCCTTCAGATCATTTGACTTTCTCATTTTTCATTTAAATTCATTTTATTTTCATTTGTTTTATGTTTAATTTGTACGAATTTTTAAAAATAGCTAAAATCATTAAAAAATTATGAAAATTTTTGTCAAGGGTTTCATGAATTTTCAGAACATAAAAATAATTTTATTTTTAATTTTTGCATTGAAAATTATTTTTAAATCATTTAAATGTTTATTTTTAATTAATTAATGGAAATTAATTAATTAAAAATACATTTAGGTATTTAAAAATCCCAAAAAAATTCACATAGCATTTAGAAACATTTAGAAACATTGTCCAACTCTCAAACCAAATTTCTTTTTTGTTCTTGACCCCTTTTGATTATTTTCATTGGATTTAATTTCATTTCAAGGCAATATTTTGTTCCAAACTTCAAAAATTTATTTCTGCCTAACCATTGAGAGTTGGATGATGATTCTTCTTGCATTGTACTCTTCATAGCATATAGTTTATAGGGTAAAATTGGTTTGAATTGATCTTGCATTTTCATTTTGTTTAGCATTTTTCTTGGCAAGGTACCTTAAAACCCTAGCAACCTTAGGAAATTCATAACTTTCACTAGGTTAAGAATTGGATCCCCTCCTTTGGGCAGTGAGTTTGTATAGGTTTAGGGTATCTTTGGTTGCATTTTCAAATTTTTATCATGTCATTTGCTTCTGGTTTTGAATTTTTGCTTTGTGTGATGCATATAACCCTAATTTGTGCCTTCCCTTGCATCCATCTCTCATTTGCTTGCATCCATTGACTTGCCATGACATTTTGTGCATTCTTTTGATTCATAATACATCTTAGGACATATTAGAACCATGTTTGATCATTGTATCTTTCATTTTCCATGTTGTATGTTCATTACATTTCATAACTTTTCATGTACTTTCATGATTCAATGCATGCCTCATTTGCATCCTTATGCTTGTTTGATCATTCCCATGCCTTGCCTTATGTTTGTATCATCTCTTGGCATCATTAACATCATGTAAATGCTCCTGGTTTTGGTTTGCATCATCACACTTCATCTCATTTGCATTGCATTTCATTCCTTATGCTAACATTTCAGGTGGTAAGTTGTTTGAGAAGTGAATTTGCCTTCACTTCTCATAATCTCTCTTCATCTCTTTCATACCTCCTTTGCTGCATTTAGTATGTGTATTGGAGTGGGCTTGCTCATTCATGTTCATCTTACTTTCTTTCTTCAAGCAACTTGTCTTCTTAAGTGAAGCAAGTTGTTTTGCTTCTCTCTGCTTCTTGCTCCTTTCATCTGCTTCTCTCCTTGGTGGTTCCTTGAAGATCTTTCTCCCTTGAGCCTCATAAACCCTAGGACCCCCAAGCATGACAATAATTAGGTTTTGATTAGTCCCCCATTTAGTTTTACCTTTGTGTCATCTTTGAGTCTTCTCTTCTCACCTCATAATCAGGGACTAAACCCTAAAGGCTTTAAGGCTTTGTGATTAAGCTTATGCCTGCATCCTTCTATTAGGATGGAGTGTATAACTTTAATCCTAAGTGTTAAACCCTTAATGTGTTTAAATCCTTTAATCAATTCACCTAATAGCCATCAAGACATCAAGCTTGTAACTTGGGCCTTGCATTAGGGTTCTAATTCTTCCTTAATTGGTTAAGAAGGACTAACCCTAGTGTTAATGGACAAGTCCCCCTCAAGTTGTCTTACAAACCATAAAAATCACTTCTTCATCTTATCATTAACTAAAATCCACTTAATAAAGGCTTTGTTTTGTCATGAGGTTAATCCCTAATCATGGATTAAGTTGAGGAGTTTTTCTCAGCTTAAATGTTCTCATCTATTATCCTTCTATTAGGATAGTGTAATGAGTCCATTAAATCCTTGATTATGGCTTAAACTCATTACTCAACACTAAACAAAAAAAAACAAAAACATCTAAATAATCACAAGTAGGTTAATGATCTTAACCCTACATCATGGTAATTAAGTGTGAGATGCTGACTTCACACTTAAGGTATTCTCATTACCCCTAATCAGAGGGAGGATGTGATGAGTTTACTAATCCATTTGGTTTAGGATTAGGCTCATTAACTTATGACAAATCTCCAAAAGCAATAAAAGATTGAAAACTCAAAACAAACAATAATCGTCTCCTCCGGGATTCTTTTCTCATCTCATTCACTCATAAACGAGAACTTGCTTCTTCCGTCTAATGCAAGACAGTTTGCACCTGAGCCAGACAGGTCATACACTTGAGCATAGACAAGTAAGCAGTTCACAAGTCAATTCACCTTTCAGTCTCTTTGAGTCGAACTACGGTGCTCTGACTTCCTCATTGCACGAGAGGATACATAGGCATAACTTAACAGTTATCGAACAAAAGTCTCTGTATATTCCCCGTCTTTCCAGCCTTATCCTTTAAGCCTCATGGTCTTGAGCATTTCATTCTTGTTCTTACACTGACACTTCATTTATACACTTCACATTTCTTTTACACTGACACTTGCATTCTTTCCAGCTTTGATACACAAATTGCACTGACACTACCCCTTTAAAACACAAATCTTTTAAGCGTGGATCCCGTCGAGTACGACGGAAAATCTGGGTGCTAATACCTTCCCAGGTTGTAACCAACCCCCTTTCTCAGTTTCTCTGGTTCGCAACCGTCTTATCCATATCTTTCTAGGTCTATGCAGCATTAACTTTCCTTCGGGATAAAAATGCCTAGCTGGCGACTCTATTCATTCCTTCTCTTTCGCCGACCGTTCGTGTCTGTACCCCTTCTGACCTCGGGTGTCATTTGGTGGGAGCGACAGCTTGGCGACTCTGCTGGGGACCCTTATACTGTGACCAGGGTTGCTGGTTCTTTTTGTGGGTTCCTCCTAGCGCTTGTTTGATTTGTGTTTACTGGGGTGTTATGTGCTAATTGTGTTTATATAGTTGCTTTATTTATTGCTTTATGTACAGTTATTTATTGCTTTCTTTACAGCTTTATATATCATACTGTCATACTGTCATCTGGCTGGATCTGGTTTTTGTTTTGTTGGGTGGGGTTCTACTGAGAGTTTGAGGTCCTATACCTGGGACCTGAGTGACACCTAAGCTAGAGTGGTTCATGTTCTTTCCCATTCCATTTCGGTCTGGTGCGGGAATATGAAACACGGTTCAGATGTGGGTTTCTTCTTGAGAACTCTGTGCTACAGATTTCCTGTAGTGCTAGGGCTATCTGGGAAGCCTTCTAAGTCTGGATGACCTTTATTATTGACCTTCAGAAACTGAGGTGAATTAGAGGAGGATCTTTTATGGTTATTGTAAACATTGTACCTCCGGGTTAGAAGTGTTTACACTTCTCATAATTGATCTGAGTCTGAGGATCCTTGTTTTAGAACATCACCTGTGAGGGGGTTGGGCTGTTTGCAGGTTTGCAGGTACCATTGGCCACATCATACCCTGTTACTTTTGTTTTGATTAAGAGTACTCCACTTTGGACAGTTCTTGTGATTTAAACCATGGACATGTGACTCTTTATTTGAGTCCCCCTACCTTGGTTACTGGATTTCTGAACCTCCATCTGGACTTCTTAAACATACATGGACCTTTATATCAAGGCAGTAATCAGATCCAGCTTGATCACAAACCCCTGCATATCATTTGCATACTCATCATTTGCATCATTTAACATTTGTTTATTTGTTTTTCAGGGTATCCACATTACATCTGGCTTGGTTTTGACCCCTTCATCTGCATAGACCTCTGTTTCATCAGCTATCTGCTTCAGCTATCAGTTGCCTGCTTCAGCTACCTCCATCATTGTCGCTCCCAATAAATGGGAATGGCCCAAATAAAGGTACGGACATGAACGGTCGGCGAAAGAGAACAATGAGAACACACAACAGTGAACTCACTGGAAAGGAAAAGAGTCGCCAGCTAGGCATTTTTATCCCGGAGGAAAGGCAATGCTGCATAGACCTAGAAAAAGATGGATAAGACGGTTGCGAACCAGAGAGACTGAGAAAGGGGGTTGGTTACAACCTGGGAAGGTATTAGCACCCAGATTGTCCGCCGTACTCGACGGGATCCACGCTTAAAAGATTTGTGTTTTAAAGGGGTAGTGTCAGTGCAATTTGTGTATAAAGAGAGCTGGAAATCAAAATGTACAGGTGTCAGTGTAGAGTGAGTGTAAAGTGTATAAATGATGTGTCAGTGTAAGGATGAGAGTAAGATGCTCAAGATCATGAGGCTAAAAGAATAAAGCTGGAAAGAGGGGGAATATACAGAGACTTTTGTTCGATAACTGTTAAGTTATGCCTACGTATCCTCTCGTGCAATGAGGAAGTCAGAACACCGTAGTTCGACCCAAAGAGACTGAAAGATAAATTGACTTGTGAACTGCTTACTTGCCTATGCTCAAGTGTATGACCTGTCTGGCTCAGGTGCAAACTGTCTTGCATTAGACGGAAGAAGCAAGTTCTCGTTTGTGAGTGAATGAGATGAGAAAAGAATCCCGGAGGAGACGATCATTGTTTGTTTTTTTGAATTTTCAGTCTTTTATTGCTTTTGGAAGTTTGTCATAAGTTAAGGAGCTTAAGCCTAAACCAATGGATTTAGTAAACTCATCACATCTTCCCTCTGATTAGGGGTAATGAGAATACCTTAAGTGTGAAGTCAGATTCTCACACTTAATCACCTTGGTGTAGGATTAAGATCATTAACCTACTTGTGATTATTTAGATGTTTTTGTTGTTTTTGTTTAGTGTTAAGTAATGAGATTAAGCCATAATCAGGGATTAAACAAACTCATTACACCATCCTAATAGAAGGATAATATATGAGAATGTTTAAGCTGAGGAAAGCTCCTCAACTTAATCCATGATTAGGGATTAAACTCATGACAAAACAAGTCTTTGGTTAAGTGGATTTTATTTAATGATATGATGAAGAAGTGAGTTTTATGATTTGTAAGACAACTTGAGGGGGACTTGTCCATTAACACTAGGGTTAGTCCTTCTTAACCAATTAAGGAAGAATTAGAACCCTAATGTAAGGCCCAAGTTACAAGTGTGATGTCTTGATGATTATTAAGTGAATTGATTAAAGGATTTAAACACATTAAGGGTTTAACACTTAGGATTAAAGTTATACACTCCATCCTAATAGAAGGATGCAGGCATAAGCTTAATCACAAAGCCTTAAAGCCTTTAGGGTTTAGTCCCTGATTATGAGGTGAGAAGAGAAGACTCAAAGAGACACAAAGGTAAAACTAAGTGGGGAGACTAATCAAAACCCTAATCATTGTCATGCTTGGTTGTTCCTAAGGTTTGTGAGGTTAACAAGAGAGATCTTCAATGGAACCAACAGGAAGCAGATGAAAGGATCAGGAGAAGCAAAGTAACTTGCTTCATTTAAGAAGACAAGTCACTTGAAGAAAGAAAGTGAGAAGAAGAAGAATGAGCAAGCTCAAACTCAAACACATAGCAAAATGCAGCATGGATGCAAGAGAGAGATGAAAAGAGAATGTGAGAAGTGAAGGCAAATCCACTTCTCAAAGTTACTTACCACCTGAAAAGTTAGTGAGAAAGATGCAATGCAATGCAAAATAGAATGAAATGACATGAGACAAATCAAAACCAGAAGCATATATGAGATGATAGTGATGCTATGAGATGATGCAAATATGAATCATGGTATGGAGATGATCATACAAACTTATGGATGCAAATGGAACAAGTTAAGAACCATGAACATACATGAAAAGTTATGAAATGCAAATGGCATACAACATGGCAAATGCAAGATGCAATGATCAAACATGCTTTCAATATGTCCTAAGATGTCTAATGAATCAAATGGATGCACAAAATGCTATGGCAAGTCAAGGTATGAATGCAAATGCAAGATGGATGCATATGGAAGCCCAAATTAGGGTTTATGATCAATGCATCAAACAAAAACCAAAATCAGAAGCAAACATCAAGATAAAAAATTGAAAATGCACTCAAAGCAACCCTAGACCTACATTAACTCACTTCCCAAAGGAAAAGTTCCAACTCTTAACCTAATTCAAGTTATGATTTTCCTAAGTTTTCTAGGGTTTTAGGGTTCCTTAACAAGAAAAATGTCAAACAAATGGAAAGTGAAAGATCAAATCATGACCATTTAATCTTACAAACTACATGATATGCTAAACACAATGCAAAAAGAATCAAAGTCCAACTCTTTATGGTTAGGCAGAAGTGATTTTTGGAAGTTTGGATCAAAATAATGCTTTGAAAATGGATTAATTCCATGAAAAATTCTCAAAATGCATCAAGATCAAAAAAGAAATTTGGTTTGAGGGTTGGACAATGTTTCTAAATGTTTTTAAATGTTTCATGAATTTTTTGGTGATTTTTAAATACCTAAAAGTATTTTTAATTAATTAATTCTCATTAATTAATTAAAAATAAACTTTTAAATGATTTAAAAATATTTTTGAATGCTAAAAATAAAAATAAAAATATTTTTGGTTTATGAAATTAAATAAAAGTTTGTACAAAAAATTTCAGAATTTTTAAATTGGTTTTGCTATTTTTAATAAAATGGAGAAAGAAATACAAAATAAATGAAATAAAAATTAAATAAAATGAAAAGTAATCACAATGGAAGGCCAGGATGGATTCTGGGAAAGGGAATGTTGACTGCGCGCGCAATCCTAAGGCCCACATTCAAACTAGCCTAATTTCTGATTTAAATTAATTAAAATGAATTAATTAAGTTAACTAAAGATTAGGGTTTCTAATGACCAATCTCAGCCATCCAAACACGCGCCAGTCTTCCCCAGTCAACGCATCCAACGCACAACATTCAAACCTCAATTAATTACAGGGATTAGGGTTAATTATTTTCAGGTGGCCGGAGAAGACCTCCGGTCGTCTTCTCCGGTGGGAACCCCACCTGAAAATTTCCAAAATCTTCAAAACCTTACTAAAATGAAAACTAAAAGAACAGAAATCATCCCCACATCCCCCTGAATCAAAACCCTAACTCAAAACTCATTTATCTTTCATCAATCGCATGAATCGAAAGCAAACATTTTTAGGTCAGAAAAGTTTCAGAGTAAGATTAAATGCTTATTTCTCAACCATTTTCAAAACCAAGAACATCAGAGTGATCAGCAAGACATGAAGAACAACTTAGAAACTTAAAAATCCATTTCTGGAAAAAATGTTCATGAAGCTACCTGAGTTTGAAGCTTTTCAGTTTGCAACTTCCTGACCTCTTCTCTTTGTGCAATCCACTCCTTTTAGGCCCCTGATGAAGTCTTGATGCTTAGAAAGGGTTTGTGATGGCTGGTTTGGAAGTTTGAACAAGTTCTGTTCAGGGTGGTGTGAGAATCGTGTTTGTGATTCTTTGGGTTTCAGGTTGTTTTGAAGGGTGCTTTGTGATCAGGGAGATGTGTTGAGTTGGTTTATGAAGTTTGTTTGTATGTTTGTAGCTTGTGCTGAGAGTTTTTAGAGCTTTTGCAAGTGAGGGTGAAAATGTGAATGTTGTGTTGTGTCTGGTTTCAGGCTTGCCTTCCTTTATGTTTGGCTTGCAATTGATTTGTATAAACAAATCCCATTGGTCAGAAGAAGTGACATGTACTTTATTGATTGGTATGGGTGCTTTTGCTAAAAGGTCAAGTTTGTGTAAGAGAAGCATGGGCAACTTGCTAGCCTAGTACAAGGAGGGTGTGCTGTGCAGCATGATGTGAGGAAGGGCCTAGGATTGATCAGCCAACTAGCCAGCAAGTGGATGAGAGGTTATCATGAGTTTTGCAACTTGACTTGCCTTTGGTTCTTATGAAAGAAAATTGATCCATGGGCCATAAAACATGTGATTCCTTGGGTGCATTCTGAACTTTGAATGTTGTGTGATCATGTTGTGTGAATTAGAAGCCCATTTGATGACTTAATTGGCCTTGAGAAGTGAATTTGCAAATTTGCCTCTTTGGTGCATGACTTGAAATTTAGTGATTTTTGCCAACTTTGACAAACCATAACTTTTGATCCAAAATGAATTAGGTCATGTTCTTGTACTTTTTGAAAAGGGAATGACCTATTCTACAACTTTCATGACCAAAGTTTTTCCATTTGAAGCTTTTTTGAATCAAAAAGTAAGGGTTGAAAAGTTGCCTAAAATGACAAATTCATTAAAAGTCAAACTTGCCCAAAAAGTCAACTTTTGCCAAAGACTTGAAATTCTTGAATTTTGTGAACTTCCAACTTCTTACATGATCAAATAAAGATCATATACATTCAAAATGATGAAGAACACCCCTTGGTTGGGTCATTGGGGGCCTCAGATGCCCTGATTTTGCATTGACTTGCTTGAAAAGTCAACTCTTGATCAGATGACTTCCCCAAGGAATTTCTTCATGAAAATTGATATGCATACTCCTTATACCATATAGATACCCATAGAAACAAGAATGACCAAAAATTTTGAAGTTATGGCCTCTGAAACCAAAACCCTAATTTTAGGTCATCTGTGCAGTCAAACCTGGCTCTGCTTCCATACCAATCTCAGTTCTTGTGATTCTTTGCCATTCTTGACTTTGAGAGGATATAATATGATACTTGAACACACATAGACCCCTTTGAAGTGATTGATGACCTTTGGAGTGGCTCAAGAAGCTCTTAGATTGCTCAGTTCACAAACCCTAGATGCAGATGACTTAGAACCAATGCAGTGGATCAAAAATGTGATATGAGATGGTATGATTGTGTTTATGCATATGAAATGATCACAAGCCATGATGTGAATGGGTGAGGGCAAATTTGGGGTGTTTACAGCTGCCCCTATTCAAACATGAGTTAGCTGTGCAAGTTGTAAGCAACGGCTTAACAGGCAAACAAGATAACTTGTGGTTGAATACCAAAGACAGTCCAAAATTTGCACTCACAGAATGAAGAAGAAAAGGGATATAGATTGTAAAATAAAATAAAGTATATTGTAAAGTGCGGGCGACGGAGGACGACCGTCGAGCAGATGACGACTGCTGGGTGAAGAGCAATGACGGGGACGGCCGACATGCTGAAAAAAGTGCGGAAAATAAGGCAATGACGGGGACGGCCGACATGCTGGGGATAAAAAGAATTATGATGGGGACGGCCATCAAGTAAAGCTGTAAAATTCTCTGGGGATTAATGAAACATGACGGGGACAGCCATCAAGTTCATAAAGCAAAGTAACCAACGATGGGGACGGCCATCGGGCTAAACTGATGAAGGACGATCATCAGGAAAAGGAAAAGGGACCACGACGGGGACGGCCATCGGGTTAAAGAATAAATGAAATAAACAGATGATGAGGTACGGTCATCAAAGGTGAAGGACGATCACCTAGCAGGGGACGGCTGCTCTGTTGGGTATAAGATGAGGGACGGTCATCTAAGGTGGAGGACGACCACCTGGTAGGGTACGGCTGCCGAAAATATCGCAACATAGGACGAATGCCGGATAAAAGGTCAACGATGGGGACGGCCATCGGATGAGCATGATGGAGGACGACCATCAAGAGGTGGAGGACGACCACCTAGCAGGGGACGGCTGCTCTCAAGGTTTATCGTGACATAGGACGAATGCCAGATAACCAAAATCAACAATGGGGACGGCCATTGGATAAAATGATGAAGGACGATCATCAAAAGGTGGAGGACGACCACCTAGCAGGGGACGGCTGCTAAATATCACGACATAGGACGAATGTCGGATAGAAAATCAACGATGGGGACGACCATCGGATGAGCATGATGGAGGACGACCATCAAGAGGTGGAGGACGACCACCTAGCAGGGTACGGCTGCTCTCAGGGTTTATCATGACACAGGACGAATGTCAGATAAAAAGGAAAATTTGCTTTGGTAACGATCTACTGGGGAATAGTAAACACGGACGAGTGTTTATATCCAAGAAATAAGAGTATAAGTGTTTAGATGTTTGTGTATAGATTAAAGATGCGGACGAGCATCCCTAAGACCACGATACGGACGAGTATCGGGTAGAAACAAATACTGATACGTGTTCAGAGATGATGATACGGACGAGTATCACCCGGTTAACAAGGAACACGGACGAGTGTTGAATCTGAAGAGACTTTTCTGGGGAATAGTAGACACAGACGAGTGTCTATATTCAAGAAGACAAAAGTGTTCGACACAATGTATGGATTAAAGATGCGGACGAGCATCCCTAAGACTACGATACGGACGAGTATCGGGTAGAAACAAATACTGATATGTGTTCAGAGATGATGATACGGACGAGTATCACCTGGTTAACAAGGAACACGGACGAGTGTTGAATCTGCAGGGATATATAAATGGTGTATACAAGATACGGACGAGTATCTGTATAAGTGTGAGTGGTGTATAGATGAGTGTTTAATCTGCTGGGGAGAGTGACACGGGCGAGGGTCAAAAGGAGAAGAGTATAGTATAAACGAGTATTTGATATACAAAGTGTTTATGTTACTGTACTGGGGAAAATGACACGGACGGATGTCAAGGAAATTATATAAGTACATGTGAGTGCAAAGAGGATGTCTTTGGCTTTCTGCTGGGGGTATGACACAGACGGGTGTCAAAAAGTATCTGTAATACGAGTGGTACTGTTTGCACAGAGTGTTCAGGCGACTTTACTGGGGAGTATTGACACGGACGGGTGCCAAAGAGAGTATACTGGTGTTTGTGAATGTGAGGCAACTGCTTTTGCTGGGGAATCTGGGGAGTATTCTGTATATTGATGGATTGTCATTATTCACAAGTGTTTGATTCAGACCATGACTTATGATTATGCAACATGTTTGATTTTTTCCGTAATGCTCCGTATTAGACGGAATGCTACGCTTTGTGGGTGAGTATGATGCGAATGCCATGACTATGCAAAGATATCAAACCGGGATTCGAATCCCGTTGCTGCGAAGATCTCTGGCCAGTCTGCTTGAAATGGACATCCCAGTTGGGGGTGAGATCATTGGTAGATCTTATGAGATAATATCTGCTTGGGGATACAGGTCACTGATAGACCTGTCTCAAATAATGAGGGACCCAACTGGGAGCTTGTGGAAGCTTTCGTCACTCTGTTGTGATTCCTTCATGCGCTGCTCTTCTGGATAGAGGCTGGAGCTCTGTGGGGAGATGGTTCCCTGACTTTTGTATTTGGATGAGGATGAAATGGCAACTCGGCTGGGGAGAAAGAGAGATCACTGAAAGATCTCCCTAGAGATTCTGTTGAGGAGGATTTTTGACTCAGCCGGGGATATGGGCGCCTTCTGGTACTGCCCTGTTGGAGAAGTGATGCCTGACAACTCTGATGGGGAGAAGACACTCTGAGTGTTAAGGCTGAGTGTTGATTTGTCAGCTTGCTGGAGTGAAGCTTTCATGCCCCAAGTTGCGCTCTGGATACCTGCAATCCTGCAAAGATAGGGAAACGCACAAGTAATCCCGAGGTATCCTTTACTGGATTCCGTCATAGGAGTTTAGACACTTCTGAGAGTAAGTATATTTCCTGCAAGCATGTGACTTTTATTATATATTTTTGGAGATAAGCATCTGTATTTATGCAATCAGTTTTTCTTAAGACATCAGACATTTTTGCAAATAAAAATGTACAAGACGAAACATGACTGAAAATCTGCTTTTATTAATTCATGTGCCCTGAATTGGCAAGATACAGTCAAGGAAACATATCCCCTGAAATGAGGAGATTGTTACAAATTGAGAAACAAAATGCTGGCAATGTTGACGACGCTTTAAGGAGCTTCCTCTTTTGCTATGACTCGTATGACATTTGACGTTCTTCTCGTCTTGCTTTCTGAAGGAGGCTGATTCTGAAAAACTTGATCCCTTCGAAGCTTGCCAAGTTGTAGGTGATACAGACGAATTCAAAACGCAGTTGTTCGCTTATTCCCTTATTTTGCATGGATCGCCCCTTCGGGTTTTCAATCCATCGGGATACCCATTTTTGCCTGAGTTGTCCAATGTGGCTTTTCAACTCAGCGGGTGTACATTTTTTGTTTATTTTCCCTTATTTTTGCCCGAGTCTTTTATTCTGTTTTTGACTCGCCGGGATGCCCTATTTTTGCCTGGACTTACATTCTGTTTTTATGTCCAGCGGGTCATTTTTTTATGCGAAGTATTTTTTAACTGCATCTGAATTCACAGGGGACGGGAAATCTTCACCATCCATAGTGCCGAGCATCAGTGCTCCACCAGAGAAAACTTTCTTCACTACAAATGGTCCTTCATAATTCGGAGTCCATTTGCCCTTGTGGTCTGTATGAGGAGGGAGGATTCTTTTCAGCACAAGATCCCCTACTTGGTACTCTCGGTGCCTGACTTTCTGATCGAAGGCTCTCTTCATTCTCTTCTGATATAGCTGCCCATGACAGATTGCAGCCAATCTTTTTTCTTCAATCAGACTCAGTTGTTCGTATCGGGCCCGAACCCATTCTGCTTCACTCAGTTTAACATCCATCAGTACCCGTAGAGAGGGTAATTCAACTTCAACCGGTAGGACTGCTTCCATACCATACACAAGTTGATACGGTGTTGCCCCAGTGGATGTCCTGATTGACGTGCGGTACCCATGCAAGGCAAATGGTAGCATTTCATGCCAGTCTTTGTAAGTGACTACCATCTTCTGCACAATCTTCTTGATATTTTTATTTGCTGCCTCAACAACGCCATTCATCTTTGGCCTGTAAGGAGAAGAATTGTGGTGTTGGATCTTGAAGTCCCGGCACAGCTCTGCCATCATTTTGTTGTTTAGGTTAGAACCATTATTAGTAATGATTCGCTCGGGAACTCCGTATCGACAGATGATATCTCTCTTCAGAAATCTGGCTACCACTTGTCTTGTAACATTGGCATAGGAAGCTGCTTCGACCCACTTGGTGAAATAGTCAATGGCAACCAGGATGAATTTGTGGCCATTCGAAGCAGTCGGTTCGATCTTGCCAATCATGTCAATGCCCCACATAGCAAAGGGCCAGGGTGAAGACATCACATTCAAAGGATTGGGAGGCACATGCACCTTATCCGCATAAATCTGGCATTTATGGCATTTTCTGGCGTAGGCACAACAGTCAGCATCCATTGTGATCCAGTAATAACCTGATCTTAGCAACTTTTTAGCCATGGCATGTCCTCCAGCATGGGTTCCAAAGGATCCTTCGTGCACTTCATGCATTAACAAGTCTGCTTCTGTCTTATCAACACATCTGAGAAGTACCATGTCAAAGTTTCTCTTGTACAGGGAGCCATCAGTGTTCAGAAAGAAACTACCAGCTAGCCTTCTTAAAGTCTTCTTATCATTGGAAGATGCCCCAGGCGGGTATGTTTGATCCTCCAAGAAGCACTTAATGTCATGGAACCAAGGCTTATCATCTTTGACAACATCTGCCGCGAACACATATGCTGGTCTGTCAAGTCTGGACACTGAAATTTGAGGTACGAAGTTGGCAGCTTGAACTTTGATCATGGACGAAATGGTAGCTAGAGCATCTGCAAACTGATTCTCGTCCCGAGGGATATACTCGAGCTTGACCGTTGTAAAGAAAGTCAATAACCTCCTTGTATAATCCCTGTAAGGTATCAGATGATCCTGGTGGGTGTACCATTTGCCGTTGGTTTGATTGATTACCAGAGCTGAATCTCCGAATACAGTCAATGTCTTGATCCTGAGGTCAATGGCTTCCTCAAGGCCCATAATGCAAGCTTCGTATTCAGCTTCGTTGTTAGTGCAGTTGAAAGTGAGTTTTGCCGAGAAAGGCATGTGAACTCCTTTAGGTGTAATGAGTACCGCACCAACACCACGACCATTCATATTAACAGCCCCGTCGAACATCATAGTCCATTCTTCTTCCGGGTCGGGCCCTTCAGTGTGAATAGGCTCCTCATGATCTCTTGCTTTTATGAACATGATGTCTTCATCGGGGAAGTCAAATCTCATAGGCTGGTAATCATCAATAGGTTGCTCAGCAAGATATTCAGACAATACACTGCCCTTGATGGCCTTCTGAGAGGTGTACTGAATGTCATATTCTGTGAGGATCATTTTCCATCTTGCAACCCGTCCGGTAAGTGCTGGCTTCTCAAAAATATACTTGACTGGGTCCATTTTTGAGATCAACAAAGTAGTGTGGGTCAACATATACTGTCTCAGTCGGCGAGCAGCCCACGCTAAAGCACATCAAGTTTTCTCGAGCAGTGAATAACGTTGTTCACAATCGGTAAACTTTTTGCTTAGGTAGTATATTGCATACTCTTTTCGACCAGACTCGTCATGCTGGCCCAACACACACCCCATTGACTCTTCTAATACTGTCAAGTACATTATCAGAGGTCTTCCTTCAACTGGAGGCATAAGGATTGGAGGCTCTTGTAAGTATTCCTTGATCTTGTCGAAAGCCTTCTGACAGTCTTCGTTCCACCTGACCGTCTGTTCTTTTCTCAACAATTTGAACAAGGGCTCACAGGTTGCTGTAAGGTGAGATATGAACCTTGAGATGTAGTTCAATCTACCTAGAAACCCTCAGACTTCTTTTTCAGATTTTGGTGCAAGCATTTCTTGAATGGCTTTGACTTTATCAGGGTCAACTTCAATCCCTTTCTTGCTCACAATAAAACCCAGCAGCTTACCCGATCGCACCCCTAATGTGCACTTGTTGGGGTTCAACTTTAGTTGGTACTTCCTCAGACGCTTGAATAGCTTCAGCAGATTTACCAGGTGGTCTTCTTCAGTGAGGGACTTGGCAATCATATCATCCACGTAACATTCGATTTCTTTATGGATCATATCGTATAATAATGTCACCATAGCCCGTTGATATGTTGCACCAGCGTTCTTCAGTCCGAACGGCATCACCTTGTAACAGAACATGCCCCAGGGTGTGATGAAGGTTGTCTTCTCCATGTCTTCAGGTGACATCTTAATCTGATTGTATCCTGAAAATCCGTCCATGAAGGAGAATATCGAGAACTGAGCCGTATTATCCACCAATACATCAATGTGAGGTAATGGGAAGTCATCTTTCGGGCTAGCTCTGTTCAGATCCTGGTAGTCAACACACATTCTTACTTTGCCGTCCTTCTTAGGCACAGGTACTATATTAGCAACCCACGGCGGATAGCTAGTCACGGCAAGGAACCCAGCATCCCATTGCTTTTGTACCTCTTCCTTGATTTTCATTGCCATATCTGGGCGAGTACGGCGCAGTTTTTGTTTAACCGGCGGGCATTCTTCTTTTAAAGGCAGCTTATGCATAACAATGTCGGTGTCCAACCCTGGCATATCTTGATAAGACCAAGCAAACACGTCCACATATTCTTGAAGCAGGTCAATCAGTTGTCTCTTTACTGAGTCTTGTAAGCAGGCCCCTATTTTAACTTCTTTCACGTCTTCATCTGTACCAAGATTAATCGTTTCAACCTCCTCCTGGTGAGGAGTGATAACCTTTTCCTCTTGTCTCAACAACCTGGCTAGCTCTTCAGGAAGCTCATATTCTTCTTCAACCCCTTCATCAGCTTGATTGATCGGATTGTCAAAGTCATACGAAGTCATAGCCGTGCTGTTGTCGGTGCAGTCTGGAAGGCACTCTCTGCAAGGGTTCAGTTTGTTCATTTTAGTGATTTGATTTTAATCTTGTTTAGAAAAGTGAAATAAAGTTGTCATTTTGAAAACACTGCCATTTATTTTTTGTACAAAAAGAAAAATGGAAAAACAGTGATCGGAAAAGAAAAAGACTCATTTGCAAAAGATGTCTGATATTTCATTGATTAATCTTGTTGCACAAAAATTACAGATGGCCCGATTACAAAATGAGCCTTGTCATCTTGGGCAAGATGCAAGACTTGATGCATGCTTAAAATATACAGGAAATAATAATTACTCTGCAGGAGTAACTCTTATAATTTCCTGGGAAGACCAGTTTGAGATACTGCTCCCCGGGATCTTTGGACGGATCCAACTCTCCAGGTTGCGGTCGCTTTCATCCTCGTCTTCCAAATTGTTGACAGCATCGGGGGTGAGCATCCCCCCACTAACAAAGTTGGGCTCCTTAGCAGCCTCTGCTTGATCTTGTTGAGTTGGTTTGTAACCCAACCCAAATCTATCCTCTTTCTTCTCCACAGGTAGCAGTTTGCCCCAGCCTTGGGCAGTTCCTTCCTCAACAACCTTCCGGGCTTGTTGATAAGATGTCATTGAGGTTCCAGGTACAACAGAAGTTTCATTTATGTTCAAGGCCTCAAACCCTTGACTCATTGTCTCGTGGATCTCCCCATCCATCTCAATATATTTGTAGGTAGCCAGATGGCTAACAAAAATATCTTCCTCTCCACAAATTGTAACGACTTGGCCCTCCCACTCGAATTTTAACTTCTGGTGAAGGGTAGACGTGACTGCGCCAGCGGCATGAATCCATGGTCTACCCAACAAACAGCTGTAGGCAGGCTGTATATCCATCACGTAGAAGGTCGCTTTGAAAGTTTGCGGGCCAATCGTTACAGGCAACTCAATTTCTCCCAGAACTGATCTCTTAGAACCGTCAAAGGCTCTCACTACTAAATTACTGGGACGTAATGCCAATCCGTTATACTCTAGCTTCACAAGGGCTTTTTTAGGTAAGACATTGAGGGATGATCCTGTGTCTACCAGCACATGGGAAAGAACTGCACCTTTACACTCCATGGTAATGTGCAAAGCCTTGTTATGATTACGGCCTTCCGTAGTCAAATCAGTGTTGGTGAACCCTAGTCCATGACTAGCATTAACATTTCCAACCACAGCTTCCAGCTGATTGACTGTGATCTCTTCGGGCACATAAGCTGCGTGCAAGACTTTTAGTAGTGCGTTCCGATGAGCCTCAGAGCACATAAGCAATGATAGAATAGAGATCTTGGAAGGCGTCTGGTGAAGCTGGTCCACTATCTTGTAATCACTTTTCTTGATGATTCTCATGAATTCATCAACTTCTTGATCAAAAGGTGTTTTCAAAGCTTCTTTAACAATTTGCTCTTCTTGCACCAGGCCTTTCCCTTTTGCCTTGGCAGCGGCTTCTGCTTCAGCAGTGGGTCTTTGAACTTGTGGAGCAAAGAGACGTCCGCTTCGAGTGAAGCCTCCGCCTCCTCCCACATTATCTATTTGTGGTGCAGGGGTTGATGATTCAAGAGTGATTTTCTGTCCTTCGCAGTATAGATCGGAGCCGTAATGCCAGGGGATGGCATTACTGCTTTCATAAGGTACTGGTCCAGGCACTGTGATGGTGACTGGACTGATTGCAGCTGCAGAAGGGACCATGATAGTTTGTGGATCGTAGTATATTGTGACTGGTGCTCTGATGGGAGTGGCATTTTGTGAGTTGTAGGCAGAATCATTTTCAGGATCATAATAAATTGTAACCGTTGAGACATTTGCTGCTGAAGTTGTAGGAGACATTGTTGGAAGGATGGGTGTTGTTGTTGTAGGAGATTCTGAATGAAGGGGTGCTGAAGTTGTAGAAGGGATGTTCGCTGATATCTGGTCCGTTGAAGTAACGGAAGAAGCATTTGTTGATGAGATTGAAGAGTTGTTTGGAACAATGGCTATTGCAGTTGTAGAAGACTCGGGAACTGTTGTTAAGGAGATTGCTGGATTGGTAGGAATTGATGTTGTGATTTGAAGCAGGCCACTCTGAATGAGACCATCTATGCCCTCTCTCAAGTTATCATACCCATTCACTGCAATGTTACAATAAGCACACCCTAGCTCACATCCCGGGAATATTTGACATTCAAGGAGTTGAGCTTTGATCTCTACCAAGGGTGTCCGAATCTGACCCACACTGGTTATCAAGTAAGACGGCTTGTCTTCTTCAATAGCATTGATTCTGGGGCCTCCGTGGTTTGGCATAGGGTTCTTGTTAACATTTGGTGGTGGTGCGAAGTTTAGAGCCTTAGAGTCTACCAGGTCTTGTACCTTCATGTGCAAAGCTCTGCACTTCTCTGTACTATGGCCAGGTGCATTTGAATGGAAAGCACATCTGGCGTTGGAGTCATAATTTCTGGGTAGACTGGTAGGATCTGGGGGTGCCAATGTCCTTAGCTCAACCAGGTTGAGTTTCAGGAGTTGTGGCAGTAATGTGGCATAGGGCATAGGGATCAGATCAATCACCCTATTGGCCTGAGAAGGTCTCTGTTGGAACGGTCTTTGCTGATTGTTGTTGCTGGTGTTGTTGTAGTTTCTCTGAGGAGGATATTGAGTTTGTTGCTGATAATTTTGCTGCTGCGGTTGATAAGCTGGTTGTGGATGAATTGGAGCGGGAATGGTGACTGCTGCCACAGACCTATGAATATATTGGGGCCTGCCCCTGTTGGTATGGATAGCATTGGTCTCGCCAGTTCTTCTTGGGCCCACAAAAGGCTTCCTTGTGTTGCTGGATGAGCTGGCACCGTTGTCAGGAATTTTGCCCATCTTTAATAGGCCCTCAATTCTTTCTCCAGCTATAACGACATCTGCAAAGCTGGTAGAAGAAAAGGCAGCTAGCCTGTCAATGTATGTCCCTTGGAGGGTATTCATAAACATATCTGCCATCTCCCTCTCTGACATAGGTGGCTGGACAGCAGCAGCAAGCTGTCTCCACCTCTGGGCGTACTCCCGGAAGCTTTCCTTGGATGACTGCGACATTCCCATCAGGAGAGTCCTATTGGGTGCCATATCCAAATTATACTGGTATTATCTAATGAAGGCCTCTGCCAAGTCCTTCCAACACCTGATGGTCGCTCTAGTCAAATGAGAGTACCATTCCCTCGAAGCTCCTGTTAAGCTATCCTCAAAATAAAACATCCATAGCTTCTCGTCCATGGTATATGCCTTCAGCCTCCCCAGAAAGGATTGCAAGTGGGTCCGTGGGCAGGAAGTCCCATTGTACTTCTCAAAGCACGGTGGTTTAAATTTATGGGGAATCCTGACCCCGTCCACTAAGCCCATGTCTATGACATCAAAACCCAAGGAGTTTTGTGACTCCAAGGACCTTAATTTTTCAGCAATTTCATCCAGCCTTCTGTCATAGGCCTCATCCCCAGCTCCCATCACTGTGAACTGGTCCTCCTGGAGGTCTTCCTGCAGCACTCTGCCTGTAGTAGCATTCCCTTGCACATTAGCAGGGATGTTGATCTCGGGATGAAGGTGGGGTCCAAATACAGGGGGGTTGATATGAGGCTGAACCCTCTCATTGTTGCTTGTCCCTGCAGTCCCTAGATGGGGGTCTTCCTGATTCTGCCTCTCTACCATTGCTCTTAATCTCTCTTGGCTTTGAGCCATATTGTTCATCACCTCTATAAATTGTGTCATTTGAGCTCTCATTTCCAATCTTTCATTGGCCATTTGGTTCCTGACCTCTGTAAGGTCCTGTTGTACCTGGTCCATCTGTATACCCGGAAGGTTGTTACGGGTTGGATATCTGTGTGGACGGTTGAGTGGGAACACCCGTCGGCGAGCAATAGTTCCTGAAATCACAACAGAGTTAGCAACAAACAAAACAAACCTACAAAACAAACAAAGGTTAGTATGCAATGCAGTATGCTTATTTATTTCCAAGGTATCCTGGCTTGGCACTTGGTTTTGACCTTTCCAGACCCTTGAAGATGTTGTTGATGTTGCTTGAAAGAAACTCAGATGGAACAAACTGATACATACATTACAAAAAGCAAAGGATACATGGTTTGTTTTTTACAATACACGCCCCCTGAGGGGTAAAAATGCAACAAAAGAAAATAAAAGTACATGAAATGAGAACAACAACAAGCAAAAGTCAGACACCAAGACCAAACTCATCCTCCTGAACTTCCTTGAGAAGTGCTTCAGTCACAGGATCAGCTGGACGCTCTGTGAGATTCCTGATAAGGAGATTCCTGGTAGTAACAGCTGCAGTTAGCTTCTTGTGTTGACTCTGGTCCTTTGACCTCTTTACACCAGCTCTAATCTTCAACTCTGAGATCTCCCTCTGGGCTGCTGCCAGGGCTTCCTGCTGCTCTTTTGCACTAGCTTCCAGCTGCTCAATCTTTTCCTGAGTCCTCTTATCTTCCAGAGTACGAGCTTCGGTGATCCTGACCCACCTAGCTTGACTCTCCTTCAGATACAAATCAGTCCTGGCCTTTTGGAACTGAGCCTCCTTGCAGGCATTCTTCAAAATTTGCTCTCCAGCCCTAGACTTCTTGATGTAATCCTCAGACTTTTCAATCCTGGCCAGATGCTCTACCCTTAACTTTTCTAACCTCTCAATGTCCAGCCGACCATCACTCCTCTCCCAGAGGGTCTTCTGCAGAGCCTGAGTCAACTTCTCATTTCTCTCTTTCAAATTCTCAAACTCCTCTAGGCTGACAGTGGTAGGAGATGGTGCTGAGGATGGTCCAGGTATATCTTCCATGGTAAAGGGCATCCCAGAAACTTGAGCCCTGGCATGGGACCACTCATAGTACTGTGCTGAGGCCACATTGTTGCACTTCCCAAGAATGGTTACTCCTTTAGTCTGGACATTGTCCCAAGCCCAGGATGCTTGCCTGACAATAGCCAGATTAAGCTTATTCTCACAGTAAAGAGTCTCAGCCAAGTCTTGTGCCTTAGGAGTGTGGACCAATGCATAGCCCAGTTGTCTTTTGAATAGCAGAGGGTTGTAATTGATGCAACCCTTTACTCCTATCAGGGGTACATTGGGAAACTGCCCACAACTGGTAATGATGTCCCTGCCTTTGGTGCTTTGAGTGCACCATCTGATATCAGCTGAAGTCAAAGCAGTGAGTCTTCTAGCCCAGTTCCTCTGCTGATGAGGATTCAAAAATGCATCAGTCTTGGGCAAGTGCTTGAGCAGCCAGGTATGGAACAAAGGAGCACAGCACCTCACTAATCTTCCCCTCTGCTTTTCATTCCTCTGGTGTACTGAGTAGTAGAAATCTCCCAATAAAGTGGGCACTGGGTTCCTTAGGATGAAAAGACGGATTGCATTCTTGCTAACAAACTTAGGCTCATCTGCAAACAAAATGACCCCATATATGCTAAGGGCCAACAAAGCACAGACTGCTTTCCATTCTCCTGAAGAAGCCTTCAAAGTAGCCTGAGATATTAAGAAATCCAGATGTAGACCAGAGACTCCAGCCTTGGTGGTCATATTCTGCTCAATCAGAACTGGTTCCAACTGCAATGCCCTTGCCACTTCTTCATTACTTGGAAAAGCCATCTCAGGGTTGAAGGGGACTCCACCCCTGATAGGTACACCAACCAATGATGAATACTCCTCTAATAAAGGTCCCAACTGAAAGTCTTGAAAAGTGAAACATCTCAGAGGGGGATCATAGAACTGCAGGCAAGTATGAATCAAGCTCCTTTGTGAAGGGTCCAAATCCATAACCACATCAAGTATGCCTCCATAGTGTTCTCTGAATAGTGATATATGGTCTGGAGTAATCAGGGTCTGAATCCTCCTGATGTCAGCTAGCTCAGGCTGAAAGAAGTGGTAGGAGATATTACTCTTCTTAGGTGCCATGTTGTTGAAGAAGAGTTGAGATATGTGCTGATGATGGAGGATGATACTGATGATGGGCCACTGACAGGCTGAGACTGATGATGCAGGTAGCTGAAACAGGTAGCAGATAGCTGAAGTAGATACTGATGAAAGCAGGTCTATGCTGATGATGGGGTCAAAACCAAGCCACAAATAAAGTATGGATACCCTGAAATACAAATAAGCAAATGTTAAAATGATGCAATGATGATGTATGCAAATGATATGCAAGGGTTTGTGACTGAGCTGGATCTGGTCAAGTGCTCTGATATAAGTCCAGGTATGTTCAAGAAATCCAGATGGAGGTTCATAAGTCCAGTAACCAAGGTGGGGGACTCAAATAAAGAGTCACATGTCCAGGGTTTAGAATCACAAGAACTGTTCCAAGATGGAGTACTCTTAATCAAAACAAAGTAACAGGGTATGCTGAGGTCAAGGGTACCTGCAAACCTGTAAACAACCCAACCCCCTCACAGGTAGTGTTCTAAAACAAGGATCCTCAGACTTGGATCAGTTATGGGAAGTGTAAACACTTCCAACCCGGAGGTACAGTGTTTACAATAACCATAAAGAATCCTCCTCTAATTCACCTCAGTTTCTGAAGGTCAATACTAAAGGTCATCCAGACTTAGCAGGCTTCCCAGATAGCCCTAGCACTACAGGAAATCTGCAGCACAGAGTTCTCAAGAAGAAACCCATATCTGAACCGTGTTTCATATTCCCGCACCAGACCGAAATGTAATGGGAAAGAACATGAGCCACTCTAGCCTAGGTGTCACTCAGGTCCCAGGTACAGGACCTCAACTCTCAATAGAACACCCACCCACCAAAGCAACAAAATAGATCCAGCCAGCACAGAATGACAGTATGATATATGTAAAGCTTATAAAGAAAGCAGTAAACAACTGTACATAAAGCAATAAACAAAAATAAATACAAATATACAAACACAGATAGAACATAACACCCCAGTAAACACAAATCAAACAAGCGCTAGGAGGAACCCACAAAAAGAACCAGAAGCCCTGGTTGCAGTATAAGGGTCCCCAGCAGAGTCGCCAAGCTGTCGCTCCCGATAAATGGGAATGGCCCAAATAAAGGTACGGACGCGAACGGTCGGCGAAAGAGAACAATGAGAACACACAGCAGTGAACTCACTGGAAAGGAAAAGAGTCGCCAGCTAGGCATTTTTATCCCGGAGGAAAGGCAATGCTGCATAGACCTAGAAAAAGATGGATAAGACGGTTGCGAACCAGAGAGACTGAGAAAGGGGGTTGGTTACAACCTGGGAAGGTATTAGCACCCAGATTGTCCGCCGTACTCGACGGGATCCACGCTTAAAAGATTTGTGTTTTAAAGGGGTAGTGTCAGTGCAATTTGTGTATAAAGAGAGCTGGAAATCAAAATGTACAGGTGTCAGTGTAGAGTGAGTGTAAAGTGTATAAATGATGTGTCAGTGTAAGGATGAGAGTAAGATGCTCAAGATCATGAGGCTAAAAGAATAAAGCTGGAAAGAGGGGGAATATACAGAGACTTTTGTTCGATAACTATTAAGTTATGCCTACGTATCCTCTCGTGCAATGAGGAAGTCAGAACACCGTAGTTCGACCCAAAGAGAATGAAAGATAAATTGACTTGTGAACTGCTTACTTGCCTATGCTCAAGTGTATGACCTGTCTGGCTCAGGTGCAAACTGTCTTGCATTAGACGGAAGAAGCAAGTTCTCGTTTGTGAGTGAATGAGATGAGAAAAGAATCCCGGAGGAGACGATCATTGTTTGTTTTTTTGAATTTTCAGTCTTTTATTGCTTTTGGAAGTTTGTCATAAGTTAAGGAGCTTAAGCCTAAACCAATGGATTTAGTAAACTCATCACATCTTCCCTCTGATTAGGGGTAATGAGAATACCTTAAGTGTGAAGTCAGATTCTCACACTTAATCACCTTGGTGTAGGATTAAGATCATTAACCTACTTGTGATTATTTAGATGTTTTTGTTGTTTTTGTTTAGTGTTAAGTAATGAGATTAAGCCATAATCAGGGATTAAACAAACTCATTACACCATCCTAATAGAAGGATAATATATGAGAATGTTTAAGCTGAGGAAAGCTCCTCAACTTAATCCATGATTAGGGATTAAACTCATGACAAAACAAGTCTTTGGTTAAGTGGATTTTATTTAATGATATGATGAAGAAGTGAGTTTTATGATTTGTAAGACAACTTGAGGGGGACTTGTCCATTAACACTAGGGTTAGTCCTTCTTAACCAATTAAGGAAGAATTAGAACCCTAATGTAAGGCCCAAGTTACAAGTGTGATGTCTTGATGATTATTAAGTGAATTGATTAAAGGATTTAAACACATTAAGGGTTTAACACTTAGGATTAAAGTTATACACTCCATCCTAATAGAAGGATGCAGGCATAAGCTTAATCACAAAGCCTTAAAGCCTTTAGGGTTTAGTCCCTGATTATGAGGTGAGAAGAGAAGACTCAAAGAGACACAAAGGTAAAACTAAGTGGGGAGACTAATCAAAACCCTAATCATTGTCATGCTTGGTTGTTCCTAAGGTTTGTGAGGTTAACAAGAGAGATCTTCAATGGAACCAACAGGAAGCAGATGAAAGGATCAGGAGAAGCAAAGTAACTTGCTTCATTTAAGAAGACAAGTCACTTGAAGAAAGAAAGTGAGAAGAAGAAGAATGAGCAAGCTCAAACTCAAACACATAGCAAAATGCAGCATGGATGCAAGAGAGAGATGAAAAGAGAATGTGAGAAGTGAAGGCAAATCCACTTCTCAAAGTTACTTACCACCTGAAAAGTTAGTGAGAAAGATGCAATGCAATGCAAAATAGAATGAAATGACATGAGACAAATCAAAACCAGAAGCATATATGAGATGATAGTGATGCTATGAGATGATGCAAATATGAATCATGGTATGGAGATGATCATACAAACTTATGGATGCAAATGGAACAAGTTAAGAACCATGAACATACATGAAAAGTTATGAAATGCAAATGGCATACAACATGGCAAATGCAAGATGCAATGATCAAACATACTTTCAATATGTCCTAAGATGTCTAATGAATCAAATGGATGCACAAAATGCTATGGCAAGTCAAGGTATGAATGCAAATGCAAGATGGATGCATATGGAAGCCCAAATTAGGGTTTATGATCAATGCATCAAACAAAAACCAAAATCAGAAGCAAACATCAAGATAAAAAATTGAAAATGCACTCAAAGCAACCCTAGACCTACATTAACTCACTTCCCAAAGGAAAAGTTCCAACTCTTAACCTAATTCAAGTTATGATTTTCCTAAGTTTTCTAGGGTTTTAGGGTTCCTTAACAAGAAAAATGTCAAACAAATGGAAAGTGAAAGATCAAATCATGACCATTTAATCTTACAAACTACATGATATGCTAAACACAATTCAAAAAGAATCAAAGTCCAACTCTTTATGGTTAGGCAGAAGTGATTTTTGGAAGTTTGATCAAAATAATGCTTTGAAAATGGATTAATTCCATGAAAAATTCTCAAAATGCATCAAGATCAAAAAAGAAATTTGGTTTGAGGGTTGGACAATGTTTCTAAATGTTTTTAAATGTTTCATGAATTTTTTGGTGATTTTTAAATACCTAAAAGTATTTTTAATTAATTAATTCTCATTAATTAATTAAAAATAAACTTTTAAATGATTTAAAAATATTTTTGAATGCTAAAAATAAAAATAAAAATATTTTTGGTTTATGAAATTAAATAAAAGTTTGTACAAAAAATTTCAGAATTTTTAAATTGGTTTTGCTATTTTTAATAAAATGGAGAAAGAAATACAAAATAAATGAAATAAAAATTAAAGAAAATGAAAAGTAATCACAATGGAAGGCCAGGATGGATTCTGGGAAAGGGAATGTTGACTGCGCGCGCAATCCTAAGGCCCACATTCAAACTAGCCTAATTTCTGATTTAAATTAATTAAAATGAATTAATTAAGTTAACTAAAGATTAGGGTTTCTAATGACCAATCTCAGCCATCCAAACACGCGCCAGTCTTCCCCAGTCAACGCATCCAACGCACAGCATTCAAACCTCAATTAATTACAGGGATTAGGGTTAATTATTTTCAGGTGGCCGGAGAAGACCTCCGGTCGTCTTCTCCGGTGGGAACCCCACCTGAAAATTTCCAAAATCTTCAAAACCTTACTAAAATGAAAACTAAAAGAACAGAAATCATCCCCACATCCCCCTGAATCAAAACCCTAACTCAAAACTCATTTATCTTTCATCAATCGCATGAATCGAAAGCAAACATTTTTAGGTCAGAAAAGTTTCAGAGTAAGATTAAATGCTTATTTCTCAACCATTTTCAAAACCAAGAACATCAGAGTGATCAGCAAGACATGAAGAACAACTTAGAAACTTAAAAATCCATTTCTGGAAAAAATGTTCATGAAGCTACCTGAGTTTGAAGCTTTTCAGTTTGCAACTTCCTGACCTCTTCTCTTTGTGCAATCCACTCCTTTTAGGCCCCTGATGAAGTCTTGATGCTTAGAAAGGGTTTGTGATGGTTGGTTTGGAAGTTTGAACAAGTTCTGTTCAGGGTGGTGTGAGAATCGTGTTTGTGATTCTTTGGGTTTCAGGTTGTTTTGAAGGGTGCTTTGTGATCAGGGAGATGTGTTGAGTTGGTTTATGAAGTTTGTTTGTGTGTTTGTAGCTTGTGCTGAGAGTTTTTAGAGCTTTTGCAAGTGAGGGTGAAAATGTGAATGTTGTGTTGTGTCTGGTTTCAGGCTTGCCTTCCTTTATGTTTGGCTTGCAATTGATTTGTATAAACAAATCCCATTGGTCAGAAGAAGTGACATGTACTTTATTGATTGGTATGGGTGCTTTTGCTAAAAGGTCAAGTTTGTGTAAGAGAAGCATGGGCAACTTGCTAGCCTAGTACAAGGAGGGTGTGTTGCGCAGCATGATGTGAGGATGGGCCTAGGATTGATCAGCCAACTAGCCAGCAAGTGGATGAGAGGTTATCATGAGTTTTGCAACTTGACTTGCCTTTGGTTCTTATGAAAGAAACTTGATCCATGGGCCATAAAACATGTGATTCCTTGGGTGCATTCTGAACTTTGAATGTTGTGTGATCATGTTGTGTGAATTAGAAGCCCATTTGATGACTTAATTGGCCTTGAGAAGTGAATTTGCAAATTTGCCTCTTTGGTGCATGACTTGAAATTTAGTGATTTTTGCCAACTTTGACAAACCATAACTTTTGATCCAAAATGAATTAGGTCATGTTCTTGTACTTTTTGAAAAGGGAATGATCTATTCTACAACTTTCATGACCAAAGGTTTTCCATTTGAAGCTTTTTTGAATCAAAAAGTAAGGGTTGAAAAGTTCCCTAAAATGACAAATTCATTAAAAGTCAAACTTGCCCAAAAAGTCAACTTTTGCCAAAGACTTGAAATTCTTGAATTTTGTGAACTTACAACTTCTTCCATGATCAAATAAAGATCATATACATTCAAAATGATGAAGAACACCCCTTGGTTGGGTCATTGGGGGCCTCAGATGCCCTGATTTTGCACTGACTTGCTTGAAAAGTCAACTCTTGATCAGATGACTTCCCCAAGGAATTTCTTCATGAAAATTGATATGCATACTCCTTATACCATATAGAGACACATAGAAACAAGAATGACCAAAAAATTTGAAGCTATGGCCTCTGAAACCAAAACCCTAATTTTAGGTCATCTGTGCAGTCAAACCTGGCTCTGCTTCCATACCAATCTCAGTTCTTGTGATTCTTTGCCATTCTTGACTTTGAGAGGATATAATATGATACTTGAACACACATAGACCCCTTTGAAGTGATTGATGACCTTTGGAGTGGCTCAAGAAGCTCTTAGATTGCTCAGATCACAAACCCTAGATGCAGATGACTTAGAACCAATGCAGTGGATCAAAAATGTGATATGAGATGGTATGATTGTGTTTATGCATATGAAATGATCACAAGCCATGATGTGAATGGGTGAGGGTAAATTTGGGGTGTTTACAATCATCATCCTCAGCCTATCAGTGGCTCATCTCCAGTATCAGTCTTCATCATCAGCATCTGTTTCCAGCTCTTCATCAGCAGTCATGGCACCCAAGAAGAGCAACATTTCATACCATTTCTTTGAGCCTGTGCTGGCTGGCATCAGGCAGGTCCAGGCACTTATCACTCCATACCATATCCCATTATTCAGAGAGCATTATGGAAGCATCCTTGATATGGTTATGGATCTGGATCCTTCTCAGAGGAGTTTGATCCACACTTGCCTTCAGTTTTATGACCCTCCTTTGAGATGCTTAACTTTCCAGAACTTTCAGTTAGGACCTCTGCTGGAGGAGTTCTCATCATTGATTGGAGTACCTGTCAGGGGTGGTGTCCCCTTCAACCCAGAGATGACTTCTCCCAGCAATGGAGAAGTGGCAAAAGCACTGCACCTGGAACCTATTGTGATTGAACAGAACATGACAACAAAGGCAGGGATCCCTGGCTTGCATCTAGACTTTCTGACTTCTCAGGCTACCCTGAAGGCCTCCTTGGGAGAATGGAAGGCAGTTTGTGCATTGTTAGCCCTCAGTATATATGGGGTTATACTATTTGCAGATGAGCCCAAGTTTATCAGCAAGAATGCCATTCATCTCTTCCTTTTGAGGAACCCAGTACCCACATTGCTGGGGGATTTCTATTATTCTGTCCACCAAAGAAATGAGAAGCAGAGAGGGAAGTTGGTGAGATGCTGTGCTCCTCTATTTCACACCTGGCTGCTCAAACACTTACCTAGGACTGATGCCTTCCTGAATCCTCACCAACAGAGGAATTGGGCTAAAAGACTTATTACTTTGACTTCAGATAACATCAGATGGTGTACCCAGAGCACCAAAGGCAGGGACATAATAACTAGCTGTGGACAGTACCCCAATGTACCTCTAGTGGGAGTGAAGGGTTGCATCAACTACAATCCTTTGTTGTTTAAGAGACAATTGGGCTATGCTTTGGTTCACCCTCCTAGAGTGCAAGACTTGGCTGAAACCCTGTATTGTGAGATAAAACCTAATCTAGCTGCTGTCAGACAAGCATCCTGGGCTTGGGACAACATCCAGACCAAAGGGATGGCCATTCTTGGGAGATGCAATAATGTGGCCTCAGCTCAGTATTATGAATGGTCTCATGCTAGGGCTCAGATTTCTGGGATGCCCTTCACCATTGAGGATGCACCTGGGCCATCCACAGTACCACCTCCAGCCACTGTCAGCCTGGAAGAATTTGAGAAGCTGAAGGAAAGGAATGAGAATCTGTCTCAAGCTCTGAAGAAGACCCTCTGGGAGAGGAGTGATGGTCATCTAGACATCGAGAGGTTGGAGAGGCTTAAAGTGGAGCATCTTGCCAAGATCGAGAAAGCAGAGGACTACATCAAGAAATCAAGAGCTGGAGAGCAAATATTGAATAATGCCTGTAAAGAGGCCCAGTTTCAGAAGGCTAGGACTGATCTCTATCTAGAGGAAAGTCAAGCTAGGTGGGTCAGGATCACTGAAGCTCGCACTCAAGAAGATAAGAGAACTCAGGCCAGAATTGAGTAGTTGGAGGCCAATGAGAAGAAGCAACAGGAGGCTTTGCTGGCAGCCCAGAAGGAGATTTCAGAATTAAAGCTTAGGGCTGGTTTGAAGAGGTCAAAGGACCAGGACAGACACAAGAAGCTGACCACTGCCATTGCCACTAGAAACCTTCTTATTAGGAACATCACAGAGCACCCGGCTGGTCCTGTAACTGAAGCACTTTTGAAGGAGGTTAAGGAGGATGAGTTTGGTTTAGATGTTTGACTACTTTGCTTGTTGTTATTTCCATTTGATGTACTTTTCTTTTATGTTGTATTTTGACCCCTCAGGGGCATATGTTGTAAAAACGAACTATGTATGATTCACCATTTGTAATGTATTTGTTAGTTTGTTTCATTAAGTCTTTTTCTCTCAAGCAACATCAAAACATCTTCCTCAGGGTCTGGAAAGGTCAAAACCAAGAGCCAAGCCGGATACCTTGGAAAGCAAATAAGCATACTGCATTGCATGCTAACTCTTGTTTTGTTTTGTAGGTTTTTGTTTTGTTTGTTTCTAACTCTGTTGTGGTTCAGGAATTATTGCTCGCCGCCGGGTGTTTCCTCTCAACCGTCCGCACCGGTATCCTACTCGCAACAATCTTCCTGGTATCCAAATGGATCAAGTACATCAAGATCTGACAGAGGTCAGAACTCAGATGGCTAATGAAAGGCTGGAGATGAGAAACCAAATGACCCAATTCATGGAAGTAATGAATGGCTTGGCCCAAAGTCAAGAAAGGTTGAGGGCATTGGTAGAAAGACAAACCCCGGAAGAACCTCCTCTGGGAACTGGAGGAACAAGTAACAATGAAAGGGGACAGCCTCATGTTAATCCACCAGTATATGGGCCTTATCTACATCCGGAAGTCAACATCCCGGGTAATGTGCAAGGAAATACTACTGGAGGAAGGATTTTACAAGAAGACCCCCAAGAAGAGCAGTTTATTGTAATGGGAGTTGGGGATGAAGTTTATGATAGGAGGTTTGATGAAATTGCTGAGAAGTTGAGATCTCTGGAGTCTCAAAATTCCCTAGGTTTTGATGTCATGGATATGGGGTTAGTGGATGGGGTAAGAATTCTCCACAAGTTTAAACCCCCGTGCTTCGAGAAGTACAATGGAACTTCCTGTCCACGAACTCACTTACAGTCTTTTCTGGGAAGACTTAAGGCATACACCATGGATGAAAAACTGTGGATGTTTTACTTTGAAGACAGTTTGACTGGGGCTTCAAGGGAGTGGTACTCTCACTTGACCAGAGCTACTATCAGGTGCTGGAAGGACCTAGCTGAAGCTTTCATCAGACAGTACCAATACAATCTGGACATGGCTCCTAACAGAACTCTTCTGATGGGAATGTCTCAATCCTCCAGAGAAAGCTTCAGGGAATATGCCCAGAGGTGGAGACAGCTTGCTGCTGCTGTCCAGCCACCCATGTCGGAAAGAGAAATGGCCGACATGTTTATGAACACTCTGCAAGGAACATATATTGATAGGCTAGCTGCCTTTTCTTCCACCAGCTTCGCTGACGTAGTTATAGCTGGAGAAAGAATTGAAAGCCTTTTGAAGATGGGTAAGATTTCTGATAACGGTGCAAGTTCGTCAAGTAATCCCAGAAAGCCTTTTGTGGGACCTAGAAGAACCAGTGAGACAAATGCCATTCATGCCAGCAGGGGCAGACCTCAGTATGTCCACAGATCAGTAGCAGCTGTCACTATCCCAGCTCCGATTCCTCAGCAACCAGCATATTAACCACAACAACAACCACACTATCAACAGCAAGTTCAGTATCCGCCACAAAGAACCTACAACAACAACAACAGCAATCAACAACAAAGACCCTTTCAGCAAAGACCATCACAGGCAAATAGGGTGATTGACCCTATCCCTATGCCTTATGCTGCCTTATTGCCACAACTCCTGAAACTCAATTTGGTTGAATTAAGGACATTGGCACCACCAGATCCCTCTAATCTACCAAGAAATTATGATGTCAACGCCAGATGTGCTTTCCACTCCAATGCACCTGGCCACAATACGGAAAAATGCAGAGCTTTACAAATGAAGGTACAAGATTTGGTGGATTCTAAAGCCCTCAACTTTGCACCCCCTCCAAGTGTCACCAAGAATCCCATGCCCAATCATGGAGGGCCAAGAATTAATGCCATTGAGGAAGACAAGCCATCTTTCTTAATCACCAGCCTTGGACAGATTCGGACACCTCTGGTCGAGATTAAAGCTCAGCTCCTGGAATGCCAAATGTTCCCCGGGTGTGAGCTCGGTTGTGGTTATTGCAACATTTCGGTCAACGGGTGTGATAACTTGAGAAGCGGCATAGATGGTCTTATCAAAAGCGGTATACTTCAGATCACAACAACGGCGCCTACAAATCCAGCAATCCCTTTGACAACAATTCCTGACTCTTCTACAACTGCAACAACGATCATTCTGACCAATTCGTCAATATCATCAACAATGGCTCCATCCATCACTTCGGCAAACCAGATGTCAACAACCATTCCTTCTACAACATCAGCACCCATTTATTCAGCAGAATCTTCTACAACGCCAACAGAAATTAATGAAGATATCTCAGCAGTCACCATTTACTATGATCCATCAGATGTTCCTCCAAACAACAACTTTCAGCAACAAACAGTGGCACCTCCTGCCAGATCACCGGTCACCATTTACTACGATCCGTACACCGTTACAATACCCTCCTCTGCAGCAATCAGTCCAGTTACCATCACGGTGCCTGGACCAGTTCCATATGAAAGCAGTAATGCCATACCTTGGCATTATGGCTCTGATCTCTACTGCAACGGGGAGAGAATCACTTTGGATTCTTCAACTTCTTCTCCACAGATTGATAATGTTGGGGGAGGCGGAGGCTTCACTAGAAGCAGACGCCTTTTTGCCTCACAATTGCAAAGACCTATTGCCGAAGCAGAAGCTGCTGCTAAAGCAAAAGGAAAGAGTGTGGTATTGGAAGAACCAATTATCAAAGAAACTCAGAAGACATCTTTTGAGCAAGATGTAGACGAGTTTATGAGAATTATAAAAAGAAGTGATTACAAGGTGGTGGATCAGCTTCACCAAACTCCCTCAAAGATCTCCATATTATCCCTGTTGATGTGTTCTGAAGCTCACAGGAATGCATTACTGAAAGTCTTGCACGCAGCATACGTGCCAGAGGAGATCACTGTTAATCAGCTAGAAACCGTGGTAGCAAATGTCAACACCAGTCATGGACTGGGCTTTACCAATGCTGACTTGACAACTGAGGGACGTAACCACAACAAGGCTTTACACATCACTCTAGAATGTAAGGGTGCTGTTCTATCCCATGTACTGGTGGACACTGGGTCGTCACTCAATGTTCTACCAAAGAAAGCCTTGGTGAAGCTGGAGTATGATGGCTTAGCATTGCGTCAGAGTAATTTGGTGGTGAGAGCTTTTGATGGCTCTAAAAGATCAGTGCTAGGGGAGATTGATCTGCCTGTGATGATTGGCCCACAGACTTTTAAAATTACCTTCTATGTGATGGACATTCAGCCGGCCTACAGCTGTTTGTTGGGTAGACCTTGGATCCATGTCGCTGGCGCTGTTACGTCTACCCTTCACCAGAAGCTGAAATTCGAGTGGGAAGGCCAGATCATCACCATCTGTGGGGAAGAGGACATCTTTGTTAGCCATCTGGCTACGTACAAGTACATTGAGATGGATGGAGAAATCCATGAAACCATGAGCCAGGGGTTTGAGGCCCTAAACATAAATGAAGCATCTGCTGTACTGGGAACCTCCATGACGTCTTATCAGCAAGCCAGGAAGGTTGTTGAAGAGGGTACTGCCCAAGGTTGGGGCAAGCTGTTGTCCGTGGAAAAGAAGGAGGACAGATTTGGGTTGGGTTACAAACCAACTCAATAAGACCAATCAGAGGCTGCCAAGAAGCCCAGTTTTGTCAGCGGGGGAATGCTCACCCCGGATGCAGTGAACAACTTGGAAGATGAGTCGGAAGATGAGCGCAACCTGGAGAGCTGGATACGTCCAAGGATCCCGGGGAGCCGTATCTCAAACTGGTCTTCCCAGGAAATTATAAGGGTTACTCCTGCCGAGTAATTATTATTTCCTGTATATTTTAAGCATGCATCAAGTCTTGCATCTTGCCCAAGATGTCAAGACTCATTTTGTAATCGGGCCATCTTGTAATTTTGTGCAAACAGATCAATCAATGAATATTGGACATCTTTTGCAAATGAGTCTTTTCCGCTCACTGTTTTTTATTTTTCTTTTTGTACAAAAATAAAATGGCAATGTTTTCCAAAATGATAACTTTACTTCACTTTTTCTAAACAAAGATTAAAATCGATCACTAAAATGAACAATCTAAACCCTTGCAGAGAGCACCTTTCAGACTGCACCGACAACAACACAGCTATGACTTCGTATGACTTTGACAATCCAATCAATCAAGCTGATGAAGGGGTTGAAGAAGACTATGAGCTTCCTGAAGAGCTAGCCAGGTTGTTAAGGCAAGAGGAGAAGGTTATCACTCCTCATCAGGAGGAGGTCGAAACGGTTAATCTCGGTACGGAAGAAGATGTGAAGGAGGTTAAGATCGGGGCCTGCCTACAGGATTCAGTAAAAGAGCAACTGGTTGACATGCTTCGGGAGTATGCAGATGTTTTTGCTTGGTCTTATCAGGATATGCCAGGGTTGGACACCGACATTGTCATGCACAAGCTGCCTCTGAAAGAAGATTGCCCACCGGTAAAACAGAAACTGCGCTGTACTCGCCCAGATATGGCAATGAAGATCAAAGAAGAGGTACGAAAGCAGTGGGACGCCGGTTTCCTTGCTGTAACCAGTTACCCGCCATGGGTTGCTAATATTGTACCTGTGCCTAAGAAAGATGGCAAGGTGAGGATGTGTGTGGACTACCGGGATCTGAACAGAGCCAGTCCGAAGGATGATTTCCCTTTACCTCACATTGATGTATTGGTTGATAATACGACTCAGTTCTCGATGTTCTCCTTCATGGAAGGATTTTCAGGATACAATCAGATCAAAATGTCGCCTGAAGACATGGAGAAGACAACTTTCATCACACCCTGGGGCACGTTCTGTTACAAGGTGATGCCATTCGGACTGAAGAATGCTGGTGCAACTTATCAACGGGCTATGTTAACATTATTCCATGACATGATCCATAAAGAAATAGAATGTTATGTGGATGACATGATTGCCAAGTCCCTCACAGAAGAAGACCACCTGGTAAATCTGTTGAAGTTATTCAAGCGTCTGAGGAAGTACCAATTGAAGTTAAACCCCAACAAATGCACATTCGGGGTGCGATCTGGTAAGCTGCTGGGATTTATTGTAAGCGAAAAAGGGATTGAAGTTGACCCTGATAAAGTTAAAGCCATTCAAGAAATGCCTGCGCCGAAGACTGAAAAAGAAGTTCGAGGGTTTTTAGGCAGATTGAACTACATTTCACGGTTCATATCTCACCTTACAGCAACCTGCGAGCCTTTGTTCAAGCTGTTAAGAAAAGAACAAACGGTCAGGTGGAATGAAGACTGCCAGAGGGCTTTTGACAAGATCAAGGAATACTTACAAGAGCCTCCAATCCTTATGCCTCCAGTTGAAGGAAGACCTCTGATAATGTACTTGACAGTATTAGAAGGGTCAATGGGGTGTGTGTTGGGCCAGCATGACGAGTCTGGTCGAAAAGAGTATGCAATATACTACCTAAGAAAAAAGTTTACCGACTGTGAACAACGTTATTCACTGCTCGAGAAAACTTGTTGTGCTTTAGCGTGGGCTGCTCGCCGACTAAGGCAGTATATGTTGACCCACACCACTTTGTTGATTTCAAAGATGGACCCAGTTAAGTACATTTTTGAGAAGCCAGCACTTACCGGACGGGTTGCAAGATGGCAAATGATTCTCACAGAATATGACATTCAGTACACATCTCAGAAAGCCATCAAGGGCAGTGTATTGTCTGATTATCTTGCAGAGCAACCCATTGATGATTACCAGCCTATGAGGTTTGACTTCCCTGATGAAGACATCATGTTCATAAAAGCAAAAGATCATGAAGAGCCTGTTCACACCGAAGGGCCTGACCCAGAAGAAGAATGGACTATGATGTTTGATGGGGCTGTTAACATGAATGGTCGTGGTGTTGGTGCAGTACTCATTACACCTAAGGGGGTTCACATGCCATTCTCGGCAAAACTCACCTTTAACTGCACTAACAACGAAGCTGAATACGAAGCTTGTATTATGGGTCTTGAGGAAGCCATTGACCTCAGGATCAAGACTTTGACTGTGTTCGGAGATTCAGCTCTGGTAATCAATCAAACCAACGGCAAATGGTACACACACCAGGATCATCTGATACCTTACAGGGACTATACAAGGAGGTTATTGACTTTCTTTACAACGGTCAAGCTTGAGTATATCCCTCGGGACGAGAACTAATTTGCAGATGCTCTTGCCACCATTTCATCCATGATCAAAGTTCAAGCTGCCAACTTTGTACCTCGGATTTCAGTGTCCAGACTCACCAGACCAGCATATGTGTTCTCAGCAGATGTTGTTAAAGATGATAACCCCTGGTTCCATGATATCAAATGCTTCTTGGAGAATCAAACATACCCACCTGGGGCATCTTCCAATGATAAGAAGACATTAAGAAGGCTAGCTGGTAGTTTCTTCCTGAATACTGACGGTTCCCTATACAAGAGAAACTTTGATATGGTACTTCTCAGATGCGTTGATAAAACAGAAGCAGGCTTGCTAATGCACGAGGTGCACGAAGGATCCTTTGGTACCCATGCGGGAGGGCATGCCATGGCCAAGAAGTTGCTAAGGTCAGGTTATTACTGGATCACAATGGATGCCGACTGTTGTGCCTATGCCAGAAAATGCCATAAATGCCAGATTTATGCGGATAAGGTGCATGTGCCTCCCAATCCTCTGAATGTGATGTCTTCACCCTGGCCCTTTGCCATGTGGGGCATTGATATGATTGGCAAGATTGAACCAACTGCTTCAAATGGCCACAGATTCATCCTGGTAGCCATTGACTATTTTACCAAGTGGGTTGAAGCAGCTTCCTATGCAAATGTTACAAGGCAAGTGGTAGCCCGATTTCTGAAGAGGGACATCATCTGTCGGTATGGAGTGCCCGAGTGAATCATCACTGATAATGGTTCCAACTTGAACAACAAAATGATGGCAGAACTGTGCCGGGACTTCAAGATCCAACACCACAATTCTTCTCCTTACAGGCCAAAGATGAATGGCGCTGTCGAGGCAGCTAATAAAAATATCAAGAAGATTGTGCAGAAGATGGTGGTTACATACAAAGACTGGCATGAAATGCTACCATTTGCCTTGCATGGGTACCGTACGTCAATCAGAACATCCACTGGGGAAACACCGTATCAGCTTGTTTATGGTATGGAGGCAGTCCTACCGATCGAAGTTGAATTACCCTCCCTCCGGGTATTGATGGATGTTAAGCTGAACGAAGCAGAATAGGTCCGATCCCGATACGAACAACTGAATCTGATTGAAGAGAAGAGGTTGGCTGCAATTTGTCATGGGCAGTTATATCAGAAAAGAATGAAGAAAGCCTTCGATCAGAAAGTCAGGCTCCGAGAATACCAAGTAGGAGATCTTGTGCTGAAAAGACTCCTCCCTCCTCATACAGACCACAGGGGCAAATGGACTCCGAACTATGAAGGGCCATTCGTAGTAAAGAAAGTTTTCTCCGGCGGAGCACTCATGCTCAGTACTATGGATGGTGAAGACTTCCCGTCCCCTGTGAATTCAGATGCAGTTAAAAAATACTTCGCATAAAAATGACCCGCTGGACATAAAAACAGAATGTAAGTCCAGGCAAAAATAGGGCATCCCGGCGAGTCAAAAACAGAATAAAAGACTCGGGCAAAAATAAGGGAAAATAAACAAAAAAAATGTACACCCGCTGAGTTGAAAAGCCGCATTGGACAACTCAGGCAAAAATGGGTATCCCGGTGGATTGAAAACCTGAAAGGGCGATCCACGCAAAATAAGGGAATAAGCGAAGAACTGTATTCTGAACTCATCTGTATCACTTACAACTTGGTAAGCTTCAAAAGGATTAAGCTTCTTTCAGAATCAGCCTTCTTCAGAAAGCAAGATGAGAAGAACGTCAATGCCATACGAGTCATAGCAAAAAGGAAAGCTCCTTGAAGCGTCATCAACATTGCCAACAATCTTTTGATTTCTCAATTTGTAACAATCTCCTCATTTTAGGGGATCTGTTTCCTTGACTGTATCTCGCCGATTCAGGGCACACAAATTAATAAAATCAGATTTTCAGTCATGTTTCGTTTCGTACATTTATTTTCATTTGCAAGAATGTCCGATGTCTTTAAGATACTGATTGCATAAATACAGATGCTTCTCTTCTAAAAAATACGTGCTTGCAGGAAATATGCTCACTCCCAGGAGTGCCTAAACTCTTATGATGGAATCTGGTAAAGGATACCTCGGGATTACTTGTGCGTTTCTCTGACTTTTCAGGATTGCAGGTATTCAAAGCACAACATGGGGCATGAAAGCTTCATCTCAGCAAGCTGGCAAATAATTATCTACTCAGTCATTATCACCGGAGGTGCTTTCTCCACAGCTGATTTGCCATTTGTTATTTCCTCCTCAGCCAAGTACAAAAGCCAGTAAACCATCTCCCCACAGAGTCTCAGCCTCTATCCAGAGAAGCAATGCCTGAAGAGCTCACAACAGAGTGACGAAAGCTTCTACAAACCCCAGCTGGGTCCCTCATTACCAAAATAGGTCTATCAGTGACCTATATTCCCAAGCAGAGTCCCATATGTCAGATCTACCAATGATCTCATCCCCAACTGGGATGTCCACTTCAAGCAGATCAACCAGAGATCTCCACAGCAATGGGATCCGAATCCCGGGTCGTTATCTTTGCATAATCATAGCATTCGCATCATATTTTCCCCACAGAGCGTAGCATTCTGTCTAGTACGGAGCATTACGGCAAAAATCAAACATATTGCATAATCATAAGCCATGTTCTGAATCAAACACTTGTGAATACTGACAATCCGTCAGCAATATACAGAGAACTCCCCGGATTCCCCGGCAGAGAGCCAAGGCACTTTCCCTAAAGATACAGATACTTCCTGACGCTCGTCCGTGTCATATCCCCAGTAGAAAGCCAAAGCGCCCCCCTTTGCACTCACAGATACTTATACACAACTTCCTTGGAAAACCGTATACTTGTCTATATTACACTTTTCTCTTTTGACACTCGTCCGTGTCACTCTCCCCAGCAAGTTAAACACTCGTGTACACCACTCATACTTATTACTCCTGTTTCACTCGTACAGATACTCGTCCGTATCTTGTATATATCACTCAAATCCCCTCAGATTCGACACTCGTCCGTGTTCTTTGTTAACCAGTTGATACTCGCCCGTATCATCAGCCCAGAACATGCGTCAAGCGTTTGTTTCTACCCGATACTCGTCCGTATCGTAGTCTTAAGGATGCTCATCCGCATCTTTAATCTATACACCGTGCCAAACACTTGTGTCTTCTTGAATTTAGACACTCGTCTGTGTCTACTATTCCCCAGAAGAGTCCCCGCAGAATCAATACTCGTCCGTGTTCTTTTGGTACTCGCCCGTATCATCATCTCCGAACATGTGTCAGCAATTGTTTCTACCTGATACCCGTCCGTATCATAGTCCTAAGGATGCTCGTCCGCATCTTTTAGTCTATACACAGCACCCAAACATTTGTACCTCTCTTTCCTTGGATATAGACACTCGTCCGTGTTTGCTTTTCCCAACAAATCCCAGTGAACTATTTATTTTCTATCTGACATTCGTCCTATGTCATGATACTTTCGGCAGCCGTACCCTGCCAGGTGATCGTCCTTCACCTTTGGATGACCGTCCCTCATCCTTTCCCCAGCGGAGTCTTTATTTCATTTGAACCCCTTCCTATCCGACATTCGTCCTATGTCATGATAAACCCCAAGAGCAGTTGTACCCTGCTAGGTGATCGTCCTTCACCTCTTGATGATCGTCTTTCATCATGCTTATCCGATGGCCGTCCCCATCGTCGACCTTTTTATCCGGCATTCGTCCTATGTCGTGATACGTTTTAGCAGCCGTCCCCTGCTAGGTGATCGTCCTTCACCTTAGATGACCGTCCCTCATCTTATCCCCCAACAGAGCAGCCGTCCCCTGCCAGGTGATCATCCTTCACCTTTGATGACCGTACCTCATCATTTATTTCGTTCATAATCCCCAGAGAATCTTATAGCTTTACTTGATGGCCGTCCCCATCATAATCTCTTATATCCCCAGCATGTCGGCCGTCCCCGTCATTGCTCTTTCCCCAGCAGTCGTCCTCTGCTCGACGGTCGTCCTCCGTCTCCCGCACTTTATAGTATACTTTGTTTTCTTTTGCAATCTATATGCCTTTTCTTCTTCATTCTGTGAGTGCAAATTTTGGACTGTCTTTGGTATTCAACCACAAGTTATCTTGTTTGCTTGTTAAGCCGTTGCTTACATCCTGCACAGCTAACTCATGCTTGAATAGGGGCAGCTGTAAACACCCCAAATTTTCCCTCACCCATTCACACCATGGCTTGTGATCTCTTCATATGCATAAGTTCAATCATAGCATCTCATACCACATTTTTGATTCACTGCATTGTTTCTAAGTCATCTGCATCTAGGGTTTGTGATCTGAGCAATCCAAGAGCCATTTGAGCCACTCCAAAGGTCATCAATCACTTCAAAGGGGTCCATGTAGGTTCAAGCATCATATTGTATCCCCATAAAGTCAAGGAAGCCAAAAAATCACAAGAACTGAGAAAGGCATGGAAGCAGAGCCAGGTTTAACTGCACAGATGACCTAGAATTAGGGTTTTGGTTTCAGAGGCCATAACTCCAATTTTTTTGGTCATTCTTGTTTCTATTGGTCTCTATAGGGTATAGGGATCATGCATATCAATTTTCATGAAGAAATTCCATGAGGAAGGCATCTGATCAAGGGTTGACTTCTTGAGCAAGTCAGTGTAAAATCAGGGCATCTGAGGCCCCCAGTGACCCAACCAAGGGGTGTTCTTCATCATTTTGATTGTGTATGATCTTTATTTGATCATAGAAGATGTTAGAAGTTCACAAAATTGAAGAATTTCAAGCCATTTGCAAAGTTGCCTTTTTGGGAAAATGACTTGTAATGAAAACTTGCCATTTTGGGAAACTTTTTCAACCCTTTCTTTTTGATTCAAGAAAGCTTCAAATGGGAAAACTTTGGTCATGAAAGTTGTAGAATGGATCATTCCTTTCTCAAAAAGTACAAGAACTCATTCTAATTCATTTTGGATCAAAAGTTATGGCTTGTCAAAGTTGGGAAAAATCACATAATTTCAAGTTATGTACCAAGGAGGCAAAGTTGCAAAACCACTTGCCAAGACAAATTGTGCTTTCAAATGAACTTCTAATCTTTGTACAAACATAAACCAAGGCCTAAAATTCAGAATGCATCAAAGGTTTGCCCATTTTCATGACTTGTGGATCAAGAAACTTCAAAAGGGCCAAAATTGAACAAAGTTGCAAAACATCATACAAACCCTAATCCACTTGTTAATTGGCTTCAAGACTGATCCCATGGTTCTCCTCATTCCTTGCTGCGCAGGACACCCCTATTGTCCTTGGCCTACTATTGACCCATACCTCTCTTACACAAAACTTGACTTTTTGCATAAAGACCCATACCAATCAAGCTAGGCCAGACCAACTCCTCTGACCTATCCAAGAGTGATAAGTGGACCAAATGCAACATAACACACCACATACACAAGCCTGAAACACTCTCCAAGGCATAACACAAAGTTTTGCCCTCTTATGCATTTTCATTCGAAACACATCACACAAGCATCAAACATAAAAACAAACTCCATAGAACATCTCAGTATGCTCTCCTGATCATTTCCTTACCCTCATTCATCCCTGAAACCTCCTCAAACTGAAACACGATTCCTTCCCCCCCTGAACAGAACTTCTTCAAACTCACAAACCAACCATTTTAAACTCCAACCAAGCTTCATAACTTCATCAAGAGGACCATTGGGACCATTTTGAGGCAAAGAGGCAAGCATAAAGCTCCTGGACTGAAAGCTCAATCTCAGGTAACATGATGAACAAATTTTCCAGAACTTTGATTTCTTGTTAGAATGTTGTTCTATATGTTGCCCTGATCATGGGGATCTATTTATTTTTGAAAATGAGCCAGAAACAAGCATGTTGTGATGTTCTGAAAGTTTGCCCGTGAAAATGTTTTTGCTTGTTTCCTTTGATTCACGAAAAATAAATGTTGTTTGTTTTAGGGTTTATGTTTAGTGATGTTCATAGTTTGATTCTGGAGAGTTTTGTGAGGTTTTGATGCGTTTTGAGAGAGATTGAGATTTTGGCTTGCCGGAGAAGATGACCGGAACACTGTTCCGGTCATCTGAAAGTAATTAGGGTTTTGGATTAGGGCTTAATCATAATTACGTGAGTTTGAATTCTGGCCATCCATTAGCGCGCGCAGTCAACTCCCACCCCCTGGAATTTGAATCCTGGCCTTCAGATCATTTGACTTTCTCATTTTTCATTTAAATTCATTTTATTTTCATTTGTTTTATGTTTAATTTGTACGAATTTTTAAAAATAGCTAAAATCATTAAAAAATTATGAAAATTTTTGTCAAGGGTTTCATGAATTTTCAGAACATAAAAATATTTTCATTTTTATTTTTTGCATTGAAAATTATTTTTAAATCATTTAAATGTTTATTTTTAATTAATTAATGGAAATTAATTAATTAAAAATACATTTAGGTATTTAAAAATCCCAAAAAAATTCACATAGCATTTAGAAACATTTAGAAACATTGTCCAACTCTCAAACCAAATTTCTTTTTTGTTATTGACCTCTTTTGATCATTTTCATTGGATTTAATTTCATTTCAAGGCAATATTTTGTTCCAAACTTCAAAAATTTATTTTTGCCTAACCATTGAGAGTTGGATGATGATTCTTCTTGCCTTGTACTCTTCATAGCATGTAGTTTATAGGGTAAAATTGGTTTGAATTGATCTTGCATTTTCATTTTGTTTAGCATTTTTCTTGGCAAGGTACCTTAAAACCCTAGCAACCTTAGGAAATTCATAAATTTCACTAGGTTAAGAATTGGATCCCCTCCTTTGGGCAGTGAGTTTGTATAGGTTTAGGGTATCTTTGGTTGCATTTTCAAATTTTTATCATGTCATTTGCTTCTGGTTTTGAATTTTTGCTTTGTGTGATGCATATAACCCTAATTTGTGCCTTCCCTTGCATCCATCTCTCATTTGCTTGCATCCATTGACTTGCCATGACATTTTGTGCATTCTTTTGATTCATAATACATCTTAGGACATATTAGAACCATGTTTGATCATTGCATCTTTCATTTGACATGTTGTATGTTCATTACATTTCATAACTTTTCATGTACTTTCATGATTCAATGCATGCCTCATTTGCATCCTTATGCTTGTTTGATCATTCCCATGACTTGCTTTATGTTTGTATCATCTCTTGGCATCATTAACATCATGTAAATGCTCCTGGTTTTGGTTTGCATCATCACACTTCATCTCATTTGCATTGCATTTCATTCCTTATGCTAACATTTCAGGTGGTAAGTTGTTTGAGAAGTGAATTTGCCTTCACTTCTCATAATCTCTCTTCATCTCTTTCATACCTCCTTTGCTGCATTTAGTATGTGTATTGGAGTGGGCTTGCTCATTCATGTTCATCTTACTTTCTTTCTTCAAGCAACTTGTCTTCTTAAGTGAAGCAAGTTGTTTTGCTTCTCTCTGCTTCTTGCTCCTTTCATCTGCTTCTCTCCTTGGTGGTTCCTTGAAGATCTTTCTCCCTTGAGCCTCATAAACCCTAAGGACCCCCAAGCATGATAATAATTAGGTTTTGATTAGTCCCCCATTTAGTTTTACCTTTGTGTCATCTTTGAGTCTTCTCATCTCACCTCATAATCAGGGACTAAACCCTAAAGGCTTTAAGGCTTTGTGATTAAGCTTATGCCTACATCCTTCTATTAGGATGGAATGTATAACTTTAATCCTAAGTTTTAAACCCTTAATGTGTTTAAATCCTTTAATCAATTCACCTAATAGCCATCAAGACATCAAGCTTGTAACTTGGGCCTTGCATTAGGGTTCTAATTCTTCCTTAATTGGTTAAGAAGGACTAACCCTAGTGTTAATGGACAAGTCCCCCTCAAGTTGTCTTACAAACCATAAAAATCACTTCTTCATCTTATCATTAACTAAAATCCACTTAATAAAGGCTTTGTTTTGTCATGAGGTTAATCCCTAATCATGGATTAAGTTGAGGAGTTTTTCTCAGCTTAAATGTTCTCATCTATTATCCTTCTATTAGGATAGTGTAATGAGTCCATTAAATCCTTGATTATAGCTTAAACTCATTACTCAACACTAAACAAAAAACAACAAACACATCTAAATAATCACAAGTAGGTTAATGATCTTAACCCTACATCATGGTAATTAAGTGTGAGATGCTGACTTCACACTTAAGGTATTCTCATTACCCCTAATCAGAGGGAGGATGTGATGAGTTTACTAATCCATTTGGTTTAGGCTTAGGCTCATTAACTTATGACAAATCTCCAAAAGCAATAAAAGATTGAAAACTCAAAACAAACAATAATCGTCTCCTCCGGGATTCTTTTCTCATCTCATTCACTCATAAACGAGAACTTGCTTCTTCCGTCTAATGCAAGACAGTTTGCACGTGAGCCAGACAGGTCATACACTTGAGCATAGACAAGTAAGCAGTTCACAAGTCAATTCACCTTTCAGTCTCTTTGAGTCGAACTACGGTGTTCTGACTTCCTCATTGCACGAGAGGATACGTAGGCATAACTTAACAGTTATCGAACAAAATTCTCTGTATATTCCCCCTCTTTCCAGCCTTATCCTTTAAGCCTCATGGTCTTGAGCATTTCATTCTTGTTCTTACACTGACACTTCATTTATACACTTCACATTTCTTTTACACTGACACTTGCATTCTTTCCAGCTTTGATACACAAATTGCACTGACACTACCCCTTTAAAACACAAATCTTTTAAGCGTGGATCCCGTCGAGTACGACGGACAATCTGGGTGCTAATACCTTCCCAGGTTGTAACCAACCCCCTTTCTCAGTTTCTCTGGTTCGCAACCGTCTTATCCATATCTTTCTAGGTCTATGCAGCATTACCTTTCCTTCGGGATAAAAATGCCTAGCTGGCGAATCTATTCATTCCCTCTCTTTCGCCGACCGTTCGCGTCTGTACCCCTTCTGACCTCGGGTGTCATTTGGTGGGAGCGACAGACCCCCAATTGCAGTGCTTCGTCTTTCCCGATTATGTTCTGGTTCCTACCTTAGAGGAGATTTCTAGTATCTTAAGGGTTCCGGTTAGAGACAATCCTCTGTTCTACAGTTCAGATAGGGTTCCAAACGAAGATATTGCTAAAGCTACCCACTTGAAGTTGGCTTTAGTCAATGACAATATCAAAGAGAAGAAAGAGAACAAAGGATTTTATTTGGCATTCTTGATTTCTGAAGCCAGATAATATGCTGAAGGATAAAGGTGGGTGGATTTTAGTGCATTCTTAGCTTTGATTGTGTATGGGATCATTCTGTTCCCATGTGAGAAAGAATTTGTGAGCATGGACACAATAACCATCTTCATCAAGAGGAATCCTGTACCAACCTTGTTAGGATATTTCTACTACTTCGTTCATTACAAGAATGAGAGAAAGAGGGGATGACTTATACTTTGTTGTGCACCTTTGTTCTATACCCGGTTTGCTCGACATCTTCCCAAGTCAAGACCTTTCGTGGAACTCAAAGGAGATGTTAAGTGGTCTAAGAGGATGATGGGCCTAACCTCTAGTGACATCACTTGGTGTTATAACTAGAACTTAGCTGGAAAAGAGTTGATCACTAGTTGTGGTAATTTCCCAAATATGCCATTTCTTGGAAGGAAATGGAGAATTAACCATAACTCGGTGTTGGCTATCAGACAATTTGGTTATCCTTTGAAGAATCATCCCAAGGAAAAAGACGTTGCAAAATCCTTATACTTTCCGACCGCCGAAAATGAAAACTTATCAATCCAGGTTTCTAATGCTTGGGATGTTAAGGTCAAGAAAGCAAAGAAGGAGTTTGGGAGAGTGGATCCCGGGGCTTATGCACCATATGTTGTCTGACTAAAACATCGCGTTGAAGTTAGGCTTCTCCCATTTTCTGTGGAACCTCCTTTGTATCCCAAGTAAGTTAAGTCTCAAGACACTGTACCTTTGGAGGAGTTTCAAAAGTTGGAAGCTCTGGAAAACCAGCTTAGCATGGAGAACGACAAGGTTCATAATTTATATCCATATATGGTGTGCTCTAATCGGAAGCTAGAAGAAAAGGTTCAGAGGGCTGAGAGAATGGTGAAAATCAAACAGACAGACTTTGAAGACAGAGATCTCTATTTTAAGAAAAAGGGTTTGGCTGCGATCCACACAGAGAATGAGCGTCTAAGGATCAAGGAGTCTCTAGCTGAGGCCAATGAAACTATAACCATCTGGCAAGAACGATGGGAGGCAAATCAGAAAAAGCAAAAGAAATTTGAAAAAGAATATAAGCAGAATATTGAAGACCTCCCGGTACAACTGGATATCTGGAACGAAGAAATTCAAATAGCCCACGAGCATCGTAGGGGTTACATCCAAAAGCGTGAGCAAGGTTAGAAAGAAATGGAGGATGCTCAGAAAGAAATAGAAGAACTCAAGATCCATGCAGAAACTAAGAAGGCTAGATCTGAGCCAGGTTCCAGCAGGGAGAATGAAAAGGTATTCTTGCAACAAATCAGTGAGCTTCATGCTTCTTTTAACCAAAGGGATATGCTAATTCAGAAGCTCATTAAAGACCCAATTCATCCGGAAGTATCCCAATTGTTCGAGGTTATCAAGCGTCTTAGCTGGAGACTGAAGGATATGGAGTTTCATAGGGCCTAGTTTAGTTTGATTGTACCGGATTACCCATAGGCTTGTTGTGTGGATCCTTTATACTCTTGTTGCTTTTCTTATTGTAAGAACTTGTGATCCTTCTGGGATATATTTTGTTACTCTCAGGCTTCATTTCATGTTATTTGATATGGTTCAAATTTCTGATTGTTGTCTATGCACCGACACATGTTCCAGACACCGTTTTTTCACAACCATCTTATTTGAGCTTCATATTAATATTTCTTCTCAAAAGTCAAAGTCTCAAAAGCCATATGGACTTTCATGTTCTTGAATACTGGAATTGGGACATAAACGACCTTAAGAATGAAAACACAACATATGCATATCATTCATATCATTTTTGCATTTTTATAGGCTGTCCAGGTTTCTTAACTTATTTGATTATTCAGGAAGGATTGCGGACCATCATCTTCACAGGTATGCCACTCGACAGAATCAACGAAACATCATGGATGATGTTCAAACTGAATTAGTTGAGCTCCACACATGCATGAACGACTTCATGAATATGATGGAAGGGGTTGCCCTGGGGAAAAAGGAGTTACGAGCTGTGGTTCAAAGGCTGGATATGCCACAGGCCGAGATTCCAGGCGTAGGAGCCAACATAGATGCACAAGGGAATCCTGTTAACGCCACTGGGTTGCTTGCAGGATTTGAAAAACCCCCGACCTCGATGGGTATTCCTGTTCCACTTCCCTACATGGAAGACAACCAAGCGGACCAGTTCTCTATGCTGAATGAGGACATGGGATTTTGTGTTGGGGGTAATCATCGTGATTTCCATATGTTGGTTGAGAAGGTACATGCTCTCGAGTTCAAGGACACCTTAGGAATTGATGTCTCAGACATGGGGTTTGTGCAGGGGTTGGTGATCCCTCCAAAGTTCAAGGCTTCTGGGTTCGATAAGTACAACGGAAGTTCCTGTCCCAAGACCCACCTTCAAGCTTACTATCGTAAGATTGCTACCTATACTAAGGACGAGAAACTATGGATGTACTTCTTCCAGGATTGCTTGGTCGGAGGATCCCTAGAATGGTACATGAAGCTGGAACGAACTGCTGTCCATAATTTGAAGGACCTCGGAGAGGCTTCCTAAAACAATACCAATACAACATTGATATGGCCCCAATCAGAACCCAGTTGCAAAGTCTGTCACAGAAGAATTCTGAGAGCTTTAAGGAGTATGCACAAAGGTGACGTGAGCTAGCCGCAAGAGTTAAACCACCTCTACTTGAGAGAGAGAGATGGTAGACTTGTTCATGGATACCCTTCTAGGGAATTTCATGGAGCGCCTTGCGGGGTGTTGATCAATTGGTTTCTCTGACATCATACTGATAGGAGAAAGGGTCGAGAAATGGATGAAGCAAGGTAAAATCCAGAACAACGGTGCTTCCACGTTCGGGACTAAGAAGCCATTCTCGAACGAGCAGAAGAGAAGGGACGGGGAAGCAGGGGAAGTATACTCCCAGTAAAAGAGGGGAAATCATAATTCATATTACTTAGCTGCAGTCGTCACTATTCGAGCTGCAACTAATCAACCTGCACCACAACAACAACAACATCAACGTCATCAAAATTATCAACAACAGAGAACTCCTAGACCGTACTATCCACCAAGACCAAAAGACATACACATTGAAATGTCGCCAATGTCGTACTCACAACTTTTACATAATCTGTTACAACTTTAGATGATTCAACTCTAAACTCTAGCACCTCCAAATGCTGGGAAAATTCCAGAAGGGTACGACGCCAGTGCTCACTGTGAGTTTCATTCTGGAGCTCCTGGTCATACCACCGAGAACTGCAAAGCTCTTAAGCATGTGATTCAAGATATGTTGGATTCTAAATCCATCAACTTTGCTCCAATTCCAAATATCCTTAAAAACCCCATGCCTCAGCATGGGAGATCCGTGGGAGCCATAGAAGACGACGACAAACTAAATTTGATTTGTGATGTCAACTCTTTGAAAACCCCTTTATTAGCAGTGAAGAATTGTTTGGCAAAGAAGGGTCTCTTCCAGGGCTGTGGGGAGGTTTGTCAAGAGTGTGAAGAATCTACTAACGGATGTGATAGATTAAAGACGGGTATTCAGAAACTGATTGATGATGGAGGTATTCAGTTTGATCGAATCGTTAATAAAGATGGCGTGATCTCTACATTCACTATATACTTCACCCCTGTTGAAATTCCAGTACCGGCAAGGCCAACACCTGTCATGTTTACTACTCCAGGGCATGTGCCATACCAGAGTGAGAGAGTCATCTCGTGGAATTACGGGGCAGAAGTCTACTGTAATAGGCAGAGGCAAGATGTAACTACTTTAGGGACGCTGCAACATCAAGTTGAGAACGTAGGGGTTGGAGGATTTACTCTAAGCGGAAGGTTGTTTGAACCACAAACCCTGAGGAGTAGTGGGGCACCATCAAATGATAATGCAGAAGCCCTGGATAAGGCTAAGGGTAAATAAGTTTTGTCCGACGATGTTCCTACTCCTGACCCATACATCACTTTTGACAAGGAAGCCGAAGAATTCTTACGAATCATTAAGAAAAGTGACAACAAGATAGTGGACCATCTTCAACAGACTCCTTCCAAAATCTCTATCCTTTCCTTGCTTATATGCTCAGACTCCCACAAAAATGCTTTGTTGAGAATCTTGAATAATGCCCTTGTTTTGCAAGAGATATCTGTGAATCAGCTCGAGCGATTGTTGCCAGCGTAAATGTTGTATCGATGTTTTGCGCTATTCATGGTATTATCTTTCATGGCACAAGGCTTGAGTTGGATTCACTTTACAAATATTAGTACACACACTAGGGAAAGGTTGGTTATGGATAGGTAAATGAGAGATATTGGGATTATGTATAGAGTTTTCATTAGCAGACCAACTAACATCAATCACAAGTTTGTATAGGCCTTCATTTTGACTAGCCAAACCAATCATCTTCTGGGATTTCACATCCTGTATAAGATATTTGTCAGCAGAAAGGTGAAATACACAATTAAGAGAATCACATAATCTTGAAACTGACATTAGATTTAGAGAAAAATTAGGAGTATACAAAACATTTTTTAGGCATAACTGTGACGGAAAATTAATTGTACCAACTTTTTTGGCTACAACAATAGCACCATTAGGCAAACAAACATTAATTGGCTTAATCTGATGAAATGAACTAAACCAATGCATGAATGAACATACATGATCATTAAAACCAAAATCAATGATCCAAAAGTGTGATTTATTTTTGGTGGAACAAAAAGCTATAGATACTTTAGAATTACCTAACTATGCATTTGGTGTATGATTAGAATTAGTGGTATAGGTAGAAATGTGGTTAGAAGTAGAATTAGGGGTAGAGCTTGGTATTTGAGGTAGTAAATTTGTTTGTTGTAACAAGCTAATAAACTGTGAATATTGTTCTTGAGAAATACTGGCAGATTGGTTATTGGAAACACCTTCTTCACCAGTGTGAACCAAAAGTTGATTATCACCATTAGCAATGGTGTTAGAATTTGTTGCAATCCATTTCTTACCAAAATTAGAAGGAAACCATCTATAACATACCTCTATTGTGTGCCCTGACCTGTTGCAATAAGTACAAAATCTGCTATCTCTTTTGGAATTTTGTGAACTACCATTAGGGTTAGAAGCTTTACCATGATCAAGATGCTTCCTTGAATCATACGCATTGATTAAAGTGTTGACTTCTTCAAAAGCCAAACTGGATTCAAGCTTGGAGAGGAGGGACACATTGTGACTTTCTTCTTAGATAACCATAGAGTAAATTTTAATGATTTATGTAATGGATATATTAGAAGAACCTGAGTTTTGATAACTGAAAATTTGTCACTCAGACATGTAAGAAACTGGATAATCTGATCTTCCTCACGAAATACATATGCAGACTTCATTGCTTGGCATCTGCATTGTTGAACACATGTATAAGTGGGAAGTGGTCGATGAGAGATTAAATCCTCCCATAAACCTCGCATTTATGTGTAGTAATCAAGAACATATTATGAACCTTGTTTGAGATTATTGAGCTCAAGACAAAGATTAGATACATGAATGCTGCCAGTCTTGGTAAAACGTTCTTTGAGATTGTTCCAAACTTCAAGAGAATTTTCCAAGAACACTATTGTTTGTGCAATTGGAGGTGTAACAAAATTCAAAATCCAAGAATAGACTAAGAAATTACAACGTTCCCATGCATAGAGATTAAGATTATCAACATCAGGAATGGGAATTGAGTCGTCGATGAAAGCTGATTTGTTCTTAGCACCAAGAGCTCCTTGCATAGATCTTGACCAAGAAATGTAATTCAACCCATTCAACTGAGGCGTGATGATAACATAATTTGGACACTCACTGGGATGAACATAGTATACAGAATCAACGTCGCCATTGAGGTTTCTATGAGCAACGGGAGCTAAGCGTGGTGGCATGAATAAACTTGGATCAAGGAAGAAGAAATGAGAATGAAATGGAGCAAGAACAACTCAAACAAAGATTGATTCAAAAATAGAAGCAAATAATCAATCAAAGAAAAAGAAAGGTATGGATCTTTTGCGATGATACCATATTATGATATGAAAAACTCATGATTGTTTATGGTGAATGAACATGAAGGAGAAGAAGAGGAAAGTATAGAAAGAAGAAGGATAAAAGAGATTAGAAAAGTGAAATGTTATTCCTCATAATAGTTCAATATACAAGCTAGTGTTTATATACTTGTTATGCAAGCAAGCTTGGTAACTAACTATTACAAGAAGTAACTAACTCCAACTACTATTCTGAGTTAGTTAAGATTTATTATTATAAATAATAATAATAAAAATAAAATATTTAGTATTTAATATTAAATACTGACATTATTTTTTTTTGGCTAATTTGGATATTTATTATTGAATATGTTTAAATCCGATGTTTGTATGGCACATTAGTGATATTTCGATTATTCATAATTGATACAAATATGATTTATCGATTTATATAAGATGTAAATAATCCCGATGCGACGACAATGTATTTGATATCTTGTTTTATTTCATTCAATCGATTAGTGTAATGATTGTTATGGGTTTGGCTGATCAATGTTTATTCTGCCTCATAATCTGATATTTGTATGATGAAGCAATGATATTCGGTCAATTATATTGAATATTCAATCACTATGTCTTTTTATTGTATGAATGTGTTGTATTAGAGTTTATGACGGACCAAGAGTTGTTCAGTTAGGATTCGCAAAAGGTGTCAAATGTTGATGCATTAATATTTATTAAAAAAATGATAAATTTATTTATTTTTAAATTTTTATTTGAATTTTTTATTATTAAATAATTTGGAATACAATTATGATCTTAGGTTTTGACTTTTATTTATTTTAAATACGGCATGCATGTCATGATTTATTTTATTTAAATACGACATACGTGTCATGTCATTTAATTATTTAATTTATTTAAATATTATTAATGTTCAAGCTCTAGAGTTGAAGAGAAGACAATTTCAAAATGATGATGTCAGTGGAGAAACTTGAGAAACTTGCTTGCAGGTCAAAGCTTTGTAATAAAATAGTTTATTTAATTATTGAGTTTTAGGTGATCATAATTGTATTACAAAATTTTATTATTTCATATCTGTGATATATGGATTGTATATTTGTTTGCGCGTGTAAGAGAGACATAAATCAATGAGATCAAATTTAATAAAAGTCTCTTAAATTAAATATTAAATTAATCGCTTTCTAAAAATTAGCACTCATCAAGACTAGTATCGAATAATGTAAGTTTCATCCAACATGAGGTGTATCTAATTGCTAAATTTCAGGTTTTGACTTAACTAAACTAATTATAATAGGATTATACATGTTTAGAAGAGAGAGAGAGAGAGAGAGAGAGAGAGAGAGAGAGAGAGTTGATAACAATCTATATGATGAATTAAAATAAAGAATTATTCACTCAGTTGATAAAATTCGAGAGTTATATAAGATACAACCGGAAGGAGTTTCTACCGAAATAACAAAGTTTTATCTAATTTGCCTACGCGGACTTAAATCAAAGTGAAATATAGATCTCGACCCATAAGGAAATCTTCCAACGAGATTTTCCGAATCAAATATCGACAGTCATTTGATTTAAGTAAAAATAACGGGAGCATTTTAATAAAAGTCCTTATTAAAATAATTTTGATACAATATTCTTACACGCTTTGTAGTTAGAATTTATTTCATTTTATTTGATATTTTACTGTGAAGTGTCCTTATGAAGGACGTAAAGATCAAAAATGATTTTTTGAGTTGGTACAAAAATTGAAAATTTTTCTCAAGCGCGGGAATAATTGTATGTTCTCAAACAATCAATTCCTAACAATTGAATATAACTAGATTCGAAGAATAATACTTAGGAGAAGGATTAATTCAAATGTATAGATCTAACATGTCTCATAATTGTAGTTGTCATAGATAATGATATGATTATTAACCTCAAAGATTTTCTTTTAATAAGAACTACATGATATGAGAAATGAAAACCTTCCCAATGTGTTTTCTATGCAAATTAGGAATCCAAATAGATCTGAAATAGTTTTGAGATTTAAAAGTTTGGATTTTCTTATAGACCAAATAGTTGGTCACAAGTTTTATTTGAGATTGTCTCGAACTAGTAGGTTGGATTCATTATGAATGAATTTTAGATGTATCTACCACATCTCTTGTTGAGAAGAAAAATTAGTTTGTGATGTTAAATAGATGAATTATAAAAGAAATGAGATTCATTTTATATTCCTTTGAATTTGAGCAGACAAACACGATTATAAAGAAAGACAATGATTTCATGTGTCGAAAGAAGAAAATTGTTAATAGTTATCGAAAGAGTCAAAGAAAAAAGTAATACTTCTTATTCATACATTTAGTTATAGAAAGTCAAGTTGTTTACTTCTACAACATAGATAAGTGATACCAAATGTTGATATCACATTTATTTGAATGTGAAGAGTTTTTAAATAAATAGGACATCGACTATAATTGAAATCAATCTACGTCTATAATGGAACAACGTTGATACCGTTACTTATTTTATATCATTTTATTTCACTTAACAATAAATATCATCATAAAAAAATAAACTATTTTTTTTCTTAAAAGACAAATTTATTAAAACAATATGAATTAATAATAGGCTTTCTTAAGTTTCATGATTTTATTTTATTTTTAAAAAAAATCATATATTTAGAGACAAAAATGATATTACATATGTTTGATTTTGCACTAAAAGAATTATTTTTATATAAATTAACTATATAAAATTGATTCATATAAAAGATTAAATACAAAATAAATTAATTTATGTTTGATACATAAATATAAAAACGTATTGTGTTGGTATAGTTACTCAGACTTAATCTTTATTATAAAAAGTATTATATTTTTATTTTGTAAAGATAAGGAGTGATCCCACTTAATTAATATTATTAAAGTTATTATTACTACTTCTTCATCTGGTATCAGAGCTCCATTACATGGCCTGATATAATGAGTAAACAAGTGTTTGAGAGGAAAACACTAGAGTGACTTAAAGAAGTGAAATGGCTGAATCAAACAATTTTACTGCACCAAGTGTGCTTAAGTTTGATGGAGACTATGATCATTGGAGTTTTGTAAGTTCTGTAATTAGCATGCATTTTGTAAAACAAATATAGCAGCAGTGTATATGTACAGGATCTTTGCAAAACAAAGAAAATATAAAGTAAGGAATCCTTTTGCAAAACAAAGAAAATATAAAGCAAGGAATCTTTTGTGTGCGCCCAAACATGTTGTGTTGAAATGTTTTAACATCTGGAACAATATGTCGAAGAAGATGTCAAGACAGTTCATTCGACATCATGAACTACTAAAGATGGATTGAAGTTTCTGTTTTGGTTTCAACAGAAACAAAATATTTTGAAGATTTAAATCAATCCAATGGTGCTGATGTAAAAGATCTTGAAGACTCAAATTTACATTGAAGACAAATATTGAAAAATATAGAGTTTCTATATTTAGAGATATTTTAGGAGTTTTTATATTTGAAGATCTTTTTGTATATTTGTAGTAGATGTTTTCTGCATATTTGTAGCAGCTATTGCTGTGATTGTTTATACCCAAATCCAGTTGGGAATAGGTTATAAAAGAAACCTTATAACCTAGTTTAGAACCAACCAACCAACGAAAATGTAAACATCATTAGAGTTGTGTTCTTGTGGCAGCCGTGTTCAACAAGGAACCCTGTTGTGGCTGTTTTATTTGTGATTCTCGAAGCTGCTAAGCAAGAAAAGTATTGTACTTAACTGAAGCTGCTAAGCAAGGTTAATGTATTGTCATGGAAGTTTGACTTCTGGTTTGAATTGTTGTGTAAGTAAAGAGCTGTCAATATCAGCAACTGACTGTTGAGAACTGTGAGACGTCACTGAGGTGATTGGAAGTGAGGATGGGTTTCTCATATTTAGGAGTTCCTAAGTAGAAGTTGCACGTGTAGTGATTAAGTGAGAAGACTGTAAACTATAGGTGTTTGCTGAGAAGTCTTTGAATTGATACTACATAGTGGATTTCCTTCCTGGCTTGGTAGCCCTAGAGTAGATGAGTTAGCATCGAACTGGGTTAACAATTTGAATGTGTTCTTTATAACTTTCAGTTTATTTTATGAAATATATGTGTTGAATGTCATATCAGATGTTTAAACATCCTGAGGAATGTTTGAATCTGATATATTAGAATTTTAAAAGTGCCGATGTTTGTGCCTTGCCATGTTTATATGTAACAAATAAGATGTCTCAAAATCATATCTGACAACTGAGTCTGTCATACCAGAATTTCAATTGGTATCAGAGCATACATCCTAGTCTGTTTCTGGATGAGATCCAAGGGGGATACTTTCTAAATCATGGTCAAGGTAGAAAGGTTGTACTGAAAAGATGTTTTGATGTGTGAATGGTCCCTAGAAGTGGAGGATGAATTGTTTTGATGTTGTAGCATGGGGTTGTGCTTCTATTGTGACAAGTTTGATTTATTTTCAAACCTATGGTTGTTGGTGTCACCTGGAGATATTGGAAGGGCTAATTTGTGACACTTGAAGCTTCTGAGGAGTTTTGTATCCGCTGCTTATCTATCTGATAACTCCTTTTGTTTGAGAAGGTTGCTCTTCTCTAGAGATATATCCTATGATGTTGGGGATATATATCTATATGCTTCTGTCAACTGTGCTAATGACACTCGAAGACTCTTTTTCAAGTCCACTCAAGGAACTATGAAGAGAAGTGGTTGTTTGGAGATCTGAAGATTGTTTAAACAGACCTATCTCTTGTCTGCATATCTCTTTGTGATCCTTGGAATGATGTCTTATCCTTTGATAGAACATCACATCCGAATTAGGCATGATTCTGTTGTCCAATGAATGGCTATATAAATGCTTGGGTGCTAAACTATTGTGTTTATTTCACACATGTTTGGAACTTACTCCTGATATGGAAGAGGAGGCATCTGTATGGTGTGTCTAAGAAGGTTCTGGCCCTGGAGTCTTTCTTAGTTGTGTGTGTTGATCAAGGTGTAATCAACATGTCTTGTTCTCCTGAGGAAAATTTATTTCTGGTCCTTGCTGCAGGAGTGAAGTACTTGAGCTTCAAGGAGTATTATTTTAGAGATACTCCTTGTACATGAAGGTCAAGTTGTGTCAACTGGTGAAGTTGACTGATGTGGATATAGCTGATCAGTAGCTATATTTTGTGTGAAGACATCTCAAGTCAGAAGGAGAAGTAAGTGTTCCAGTTGCTGCATATGTCTGTGTTTTGGCATGGTCAACTACTGATGGTTGATTGTCTTGTGCTCCCCTACCTATGTATGGATTACTATGATGGGTGTCTTCAGAACCATAGTAATCTGTGAAGTTGTGACTGATACTGATGTCTGAAAGAATGTTAGAGCATCATCTCAGAAAGTGTCAGATGCTTGCAGAAGAAGAAAAAGTCAGACTCAAGTCCTACCTTGTATGAGAAGGTAATCATATCTGACCTATAGTAAATACCTTAATGAGAGACTTGGTGTTTGTTTATTGTTTGTATGATGCATAAAAGTGAATATTTTGACGGGAGACTTAGTATTTATCTTGGAAGTATGCATATCTGTAGTCTGAATCTTATGGTTCAGAAAATATACTGAGTAACTAATGCTCATCTTCAAAAGGAGCTTTGGTTGTTCATGAAAGGGGGAGTTAAGAAGTGCTATATGTGGTCTATTGGTGCAAGGATGCGGATTATTGTATGGTTTGTGCAGCTAGAGTTTTGTTCTTCCCTTGACAAGGAAGGTGTGTATAATCATGAAGTTATTATTGATGAATCATCAGGGCTTTGTGAAGATTGCTTTACTCAGGGAGATTTGTCATCCTTGGTATAACTGCAAGGTGTAGTTCTAAACTATTCCTTTTGAAGATTCAGACAGTGGCAAGTTTGAAGACTTTGGAGAAAACAATGGAAGTTTCTCATCAATATGTGATATTGGTAGGATTTTATGCAAAACCAACATAATGGAGGTTGTTTACTCAAACTTGGTTGATGAATCAAATCTATGAGAGCATGAAACTCTTATTTTGTTAAGGAAAGAGGTTTTTTCAAGTGGCAGAAGAAAGAGCTGAGTTCAACAGCTGGATGTGGAATGATAATGTTCAAACATCTAGTTCAACATCAGAATCTCAGTTGGTGAAGTGACACATCAATTAAAGATAGGATTATTTACAACAAGTAGATCAAAATATTCTTATGAGAATTTTGACAAACGTGAAGAAGACAAAGGGTGGAAATTGGTTGATCTCTATATTGGGTTCGAAGAATCAAGATAATCAGAGTGTGGCAGCTGGTTGTTCTTGAGGATTGTCTTGGAACAAGTTGCTTCTGGGCAGAAGAGTGATGGGTTGAAGATTCAAGGAGATTTGTTCTTCTTGAAGGTGGGTGATAGTTTATCTCTCTTTCTAGATTTCTGAATAAAACTGATGGCAAAGTATTGTTGAAGATTTTCAGTTCTTGGATTACTATGCTATAGTAAGTCCAGTTGGTGGAGCACATCTAGGATCATTGTGATAAGGTATTAGTGTGTGGTAAATGTTCTAACTAGGTGTTAGTACATTATCTTGAGTATTTGTCTACATGGTTTCTATTTTTATCCTACCTAATCATATGAGAGAATGATAAAGTAGATGATCTGTATTGGAAGAAACATGTAGAGTAGACTGAAGTAGATCAGGTATTGATTGCTTGGAAGTCTGATTGTGGACATTGATGCATGTTTTTCGCAAGTGTACGAACACGTCAGAGTAATATAAAAGATTTTCGAATCCACAGAGTCCAAGTGTCAATCTATCGTACCTGTTGTTATGGTGTGTATCTAAGGCAATTGAATATAATGGTTTTAAGGAGTGTGCAATGGTAAATAAAATAATAATTTTAAACAATTAATAAAGACAGGCTCGAATGTAATTCACATAATCAATTGATAATCCGGTACTTGTTAATAGAACTACTTATTGGCAATGTTTTTTACTTTGAAAAGAACTAATTTAACAGGAACTGTCGCTTTCGCGTATTCAGAACCGAGTTGTACTCTCTAATAAACCCCTCCTATTGTCACGGATAAAAAGGTGCGTACTGCGTTAGAGTAGTAAACCTATTTTTAAGAAATATAGTATCTTAACTAAGTTGAAAAGTATTTTAACCTGGATTTCTTAGCAAAAAGAGGTTCTCACGAACCAGACTCTAAACTTCTTAACGCGTCCGAAAATCATTTTAAAATCCCTTTTCTTTTTAATCTAAAAACTCCTAATGAACTAGACAAAGCACTTTTGGCTGTTTTTGAAATAGCTAAAAACAATTAAACTTATATTGAAAGTTAAAATAGCCCTTAAGTGTTTCTACGAACAGTTGTACGGATTACTGGTTTAATTACGATCCTTACATTCTAACCTTTATGGATTTAGTTAGACATGGTAAAGTAAACGTTCTTTTTATTATTTTTCATAAAAGTATTTAGTGCGAGTGCGGAAAGTAAATAAAAGTAGTGCGAGTTCAGAAAGTAAATAAAAGTAGTGCGAATGCGGATAATAAAGAAAGTAAAGCGAGTGTGGAAAATAAACGAAAGTAGTGCGAGTGCGAGAAATAAATAAAGTAAAGCGAGTGCGGGAAATAAATAAAAGTAAAGCGATGCGGAAAGTAAATAAAGTAAAGCGAATGCGGAAAAATAAAATATGAACTGGAATTAAAATGGCGGCAGGATTAACTTCCTCCCAGAGTGCTCCAAAACTCGATCACACAGATGTATACAGACTCGGTCACTCGATTGTAGTAACACCCCGATGTGAAGTGATTACTACTTTAAAACTGATATATGCCTAAGAGATTCTAAGTTTGGATGATAAAAACGAAATTCTAAAGTCCTATTTATAGGCAAACATTAAATGGGAAAAGACCAGGATGTCCCCCTCCACTAAAAAGTGGAGGGAAAGCATTTAGCCTTGTGGCGCCCGCCATAGGTGTAAATTGGTGGAGAAAGTGGGGATCGTGGGTTCTTGGTGTAAACACCCCAAATTTGCCCTCACTAAGTTCATACCATGGCTTGTGATCTTTTTTTCATTTGCATTAGTTCAATCATACCACATCATATTGCATTTTTGCTTCACTGCATTAGTTCAAGTTCATCTGCATCTAGGGTTTGTGGTCTGAGCAATCCAAGATCCTTATGAGCCACTCCAAAGGTATTCAATCATCTCAAGAGGGTCCATGCATGTTAAATCATCATATTATATCCTCTAAAGATCAAGGAAGTCAGAAAATCACAAGAACTTGCAAGGCATGGAAGCAGAGCCAAGGTTTAACTACTCAGATGACCTGAAATTAGGGTTTTGGTTTCAGAGGCCATAACTCCAATTTTGGTCATCCTTGTTTCTATTGGTCTCAATATGTTATAAGGATCATGCATACCAAGTTTTATGAAGAAATTCATTGTGGAAGTCATCTGATCACTGGGTAACTTCTTGAGCAAGTCAGAGCAAAATCAGGGCATCTGAGGCCCCCAACATGGAACCAAAGTGGATTTTTCATCAAATTGAAATTATATGGTCTTTATTTTATCATTGAAGTGCTTAGAAGTTCACAAATTTGAAGAAAAGTGAGCAAAACCAAAAGTTGCCAAAAATGGAAGTGACTTGTAATGTAAACTTTCCATTTTGGGAAAGTTTTTCAACCTCCTCTTTCTCAACCAAAAATGCTTCAAATGAAAAATTATTGGTCATAAAAGTTGTAGATTGGATCATTCCCTTTTCAAAGAGTACAAGAACAAGATCTAATTCATTATGGAACTCAAGTTATGGCTTTCCAAAGTTGGCAAAAATCACATAATTTCAAGTTTCATGCCAAAGAGGGATTTTTGCAAATTCAAGTTCTAAACACTTTCAAGACCTCTAAATGACTTCTATGCATCATTACAACATATTGTAACTCATCAAAATCAGAATTGCACAAAATTCACAAAGGTTCATGCCTTGGATCACAAGCTTCCATAAGCCATTTTCCATAAAATTCAAAAAAAAGGGAATTCTTGCAAGAATGGTTTCCAAGGGTTGGTATGGCTTCTAATTGGTCTCAAAACATCATAACAACATCACATGATCCATTTTGCTGCAAATTGCCAAAGAAATCACAAGATTTCTTGCCTTGGTTCACAAGAAACTTCAAAGAGGGCAAAATGCAAAACTATGCCATCTTGATATCCAAGCCATCCAGCTGCCTTCTTTTGATCCTAGGGCTCACCATAAACCATGCTGAAGCAAGACACCCCATTGAACCACTTCTGTTCCAGCCCATGCTTATAATACACATACTTTTGACTTTTTGCAAAATAAGCCATATCAATCAAGTTGTGACATTACCAACTTTCTGACCAATCACAATACCTTATACTAATCAAAAGCAATACAAAACACACCACACACAAGCCAGAACTCTCCCACAACTTAGGATTCACAAAACTTGCAAAAAATTCCATTCCTTCGAAACTCTCTACCCAGGCATCAAACCTCAAAACCAACTTCACCATTTATTCAGAAAAGCTTCATAGAGCATAAACCACCCTTCACTTTGCCCTTAAAGCCCCTGAAACTCAAACACGATTTCTGGTGCAGCAGGAACAAAACCCTCAAACCAAGCCACACAAACTTGTTCTAAGCCTCACATCATCCTCAGGAGGTTCATAGGAGTGGACTTGCAGCAAAGAAGGGTCCAGAAAGCCTAGAATCATAAGGTTCAATCTCAGGTATAGCTCAAGAACTTTTTTCTCAGAGCTTTGATTTTAAGTTACAATGTGATAAAGCATGTTTCTCTGATCATTATGCACTTTGAATCATTGAAAATGGTCAAGTATTTAGGATGTATCCAACTTCTGAAAATTTGGTCAGTTTTCCGTTTGGTTTCGATTCTCTCTCTTGGTGCAAAATAAATTGTTTTTGTTCATGGATTCTTGTTGTTTGATGTTAGAGGATGAATTCTGGAGATTTTGGCATGTTTTTATGGCCTAGGGAGGAAGATAGGAATTTGGCCCGCCGGAGAAGATGATCGGAGTTTAGCTCCGGTCACCTGAAAGTAGTTAACCCTAATCCCTAATTAATTTGACAGTTTGATTTGTGGCCCTTGGATTAGGATTAGGTTAAGATACGCACGACCCAGATTAACCCACTTAGCCCTAATCCATCATTTATTAAATTAATTAGGATTATTTAGTTTAATTAAATCAGAGTGAATCCAGACCATTAAAAAACGCGCCAGTCAACTCTCAACTCCCAACTTTGAATCTGGAGCTTTGGATCTGCTTACTTTTCATTAAATCAATTTTTATTTCACATTTTTCTTATTTATTTTGTACGAATTTTTAAAAATAGTAAAAATCATCAAAAAATTCTGAAATTTTTTATTAAACATTTTATTAATTTTCAGAAACCAAACATATTTTTATTTTTATTTTTAGCATTAAAAAATATTTTTAAATCATTTAAATGTTTTATTTAATTAGTTAATTGATTTTAATTAATTAAAAATACATTTAAGTATTTAAAAATCCCAAAAAAAAATCAGAGAACATCTTTGAACATTTAGAAACATTTACAAACTCACCATACAAATTTATTTTTGGTTTTGGTCACACTTTGACATTTTTTCAATGAATTAGGGTTCTTAAATTTGTACATTTTTAACCCTAACGTCAAAAATTCATAACTTTTAAACCAAGTTGAGTTTGTGAATGATTCTTTTTGAATTGTTCTATGCATGACTTCTAATTTCTAAAAACATTTTTGTTTCATTTTTATCTTTCATTTTCAATTTATGTGGCATTTTACATTTAGGATCACCCTTAAAACCCTAGAAACTTCAAAAATTCATAACTCCTTCTAGTTTTAGCTTCTGACCTCCCCCTTTGGATGGTAACTTAGTATAGTTTTAGGGTTCCTTTGAGTGCATTTTCAATTTTTTATCTTATGATTTACTTCTGTTTTTGAGTTTTGCATCTCACATGTTCATATAACCTTAATTTCTCATCTTCACTCGCATTCATCCTGCATATGCTTGCATCCATGAACTTGCCATGGCATTTTATGCATTCACATGACATATAAGACATCTTAGGACATTAGAATCATGTTTGATCATTTCATCATTCATTTGCCATGTTATGCATTCATTTCATTTCATGTGCATTCATGAACTTTCATGCTCCTTTCATGCTTCATTTGCATTCTCATTACTTGTATGATCATTTACATCTCATGACATACATTTGCATCATCTCTTAGCATCATTTGCATCATGAACATGTTTCTGGTTTTGGTTTGCATCATTGCATACTTTTAATTTTCATTTCATTTTCATTTCTTTTTACTAACTTTTCAGGTGGTAAGTTACTTTGAGAAGTGAATTTGCCTTCACTTCTCACAATCTCTTCTCATCTCTCTTATGCATCTTTGATGCATTTTGTATATGTATTAGAGTGAGCTTTCTCATTCATGTTCCATCCTCACCTTCTTTCTTCAAGCAACTTATCTTCTTAAGTGAAGTAAGTTGACTTGCTTCTTTCTGCTTCTCCTCCTTCCATCTTTCTTCTTCCTTGGTGGCTTTTCCTGAAGATCTCTTGCAAGCCTCATAAACCCTAGGAATACCCAAGCATGATCACAATTAGGGTTTGATTAGTCCCATATTAGTTTTACCTTTGTGTCATCTTTTGTGTCTTCTCTTCTCATCTCTTAATCAGGGACTAAACCTTTAAGGCTTTAAGGCTTTAAGGCTTTGTGATTAAGGTTATGCCTGCATCATTCTCTTAGGATGGAGTGTATAACTTTAATCCTAAGTTTTAAACCCTTAATGTGTTTTAAATCTCTTAATCAATTCACTTAATAATCACTAAGACAATAAGCTTGTAACTTGGGCCTTGCATTAGGGTTCTAATTCTTCCTTAATTGGTTAAGAAGGACTAACCCTAGTGTTAATGGACAAGTCCCCCTCAAGTTGTCTTACAAATCATAAAATTCACTTCTTAATCTTACCATTAACTAAAACCCACTCTAATAAAGGTTTTGTTTTGTCATGAGGTTAATCCCTAATCATGGATTAAGTTGAAGAGCCTTCCTCAGCTTAAATGTTCTCATCTATCATCCTTCTATTAGGATGGTGTAATGGTCCCATTAAATCCTTGATTATGGCTTAAACTCATTACTTAACACTAAACAAAAACTCCAAAAACATCTAAATAATCACAAGTAGGTTAATGATCTTAATCCTACACCCTGGTAATTAAGTTTGAGGTGCTTACTTCATACTTAAGGTATTCTCATTACCCCTAATCAGAGGGAAGATGTGATGAGTTTACTAACCCTTGGTTTAGGCTTAAGCTCATTTTCTTATGACAAACTCCAAAAGCAATAAAAGATTGAAAACACCAAAAACAAATAATAATCGTCTCCTTCAGGATTCTTTTCTCACCTCTTTCACTCATAAACGAGAACTTGCTTCTCCCGTCTAATGCAAGACAGTTAGCAACTGAGCCAGACAGGTCTTACACTTGAGCATAGGCAAGTAAGCAGTTCACAAGTCAATTTATCTTTCAGTCTCTTTGAGTCGAACTACGGTGTTCTGACTTCCTCATTGCATGAGAGGATACGTAGGAATAACTTAATTGTTATCGAACAAAAGTCTCTGTATATTCCCCCTCTTCCAGCATTATTCTTTAAAGCCTCATTGTTTTGAGCTTCACATTCTTTTCTTACACTGACACTCCTTTTCTTCACTTCACACTTCTTTGCACTGACACTTGTATTCTTTTCTAGCTTTTGCACACAAAATAGCACTGACACTACCCCTTTAAACACAAATCTTTCAAGCGTGGATCCCTTCGAGTACGACGGACAATCTGGGTGCTAATACCTTCCCAGGTTGTAACCAACCCCCTTTCTCAGTTTCTTTGGTTCACAACCGTCTTATCCATCTCTTTCTAGGTTTATGCAGCATTACCTTTCCTTCGGGATAAAAATGCCTAGTTGGCAACTCTTTTCAGTTCATCTTTCATTTCTCCTTTCGCCGACCGTTCGCGTCTGTACCCCGTCTGACCCAGTGTCATTTGGTGGGAGCGACAACTTGGCGACTCTGCTGGGGACCCTTATACTGTAACCAGGGTTTCTGGTTCTTTTTGTGGGTTCCTCCTAGCGCTTGTTTGATTTGTGTTTATGGGGTGTTATATGCTAATTGTGTGATTTATTTGCTTTATTTATTGCTTTATGTACAACTTTATTTATTGCTTTCTTTTACAATCTTATGCATATTTCATATTGTCATTATCACTGCGCTGTATCTGGTTTTCTTTGGTGGGTGGGGTTCCATTGAGTGATTAAGGTCCTATACCTGAGACCTGAGTGACACCTAGGCTAGAGTGGTTCATTTTCTTTCCTATTCCATTTCGGTCTGGTTCGAGAATATGAAACACGTTCAGATATGGGTTTCTTCTTGAGAACTCTGTGCTACAGATTTCCTGTAGTGCTAGGGCTATCTGGGAAGCCTGCTAAGTTTGGATGACCTTTATTATGACCTTCAGAATCTGCGGTGAATTAGAGGAGGATATTTTATGGTTATTGTAAACACTGTACCTCCGGGTTAGAAGTGTTTACACTTCTCATAACTAATCTAAGTCTGAGGATCCTTGTTCTAGAACATTACATGTGAGGGGGTTGGGTTGTTTACAGGTTTGCAGGAACCCTTGGCCACATCATACCCTGTTACTGTTTTGTTTAAGAGTACCTCACTTTGGACAATTCTTGTGATTAACCCTGGACATGTGACTCTTTATTTGAGTCCCCCACCTTGGTTACTGGATTTCGGAGCCTCCATCAAGACCTTTGAACATACATGGACCTTTATATCAAGACAGATAATCAGATCCAGCTCTTGATCACTGTAACACCCCAAATTTGCCCTCTTCTTTTTCAGCATCATATCACATCATATTCATCATGAACATATCATATTCTTAGCATCCTAGCATGGAAAGATGAGGCATAACATTTCTCATGACTTAGCATTAGGCATATGATCATCTGTGGAGGATTTTGAAGCATCACAAGCCATGACAAGGGGCCCAATGGATTTGTACAAGTCCTATGAGGGGTCTACATTGCATTTACAAGTTCAAGTTCATTTGCAAAAGCTCAGAAGGTTGGAGGATCATCAGGGAATCCAGGCTAGGGCAAAGCTCCTACACAAGGATCCCAAACTAGGGTTTGAGTTTTAAGCATGAAAACCTCAAGACTTTGGCCATTTCATTTGGGCAAAGCCTTTTAAATGTTAAGAGGATCCTAGGGATGAAATTTGGTGAGAAAATTCCTTGTGGAAGTCAAGCATTTCTTCAGTTGCTTGTAAATGAAGAAACTGGTCAACTGTGCCTTAGAAAAGTCAACTGTGAGATTTCAAGGGGTCCAACCCCATTTTTCTAGCCAAGGGATGTTCTTATAATGTTAAAAGAGGATTGTCAAGTTCAAAGATCAAGAATCATGAGGTTTTGAGGTGTTTTGCAAAATTGGTGTGAAGTTGGTTATGGAAAATGCCATTTTTAGCAAGTTTTTGCCCTAATTTTCAAGTGATCATAACTTGGTGAAAAATTCTTCAAATGGACCAAAGTCAAACATGAAAGTTGGAGATTAAAGCCCCCAATTTTCAAAAATTACAAGTACTTTTTCATAGCCTTCATGGTTAAGGAGTTAAGGCCCTCGAAAATTTGGTTAAAACTAGGGCAAAAGTTGTTTTTTCATTTGTACACAAGAGCAAAAAGTCATGAATCTTAATTTTGAGTGTTGGTACATACCAAATGAGGTTCCAATATTACAATGCAATGCAAATAGGTCATTTTGCTCCAAAAATTACACCAAATTCGTGCATAATGAGAATGTTATTCCCTAAGTGTAATTTTTGCATGATCATGAGAATTGTGTGACATTGACATCCAATGGCCAGGATCTTTTTGGTTTGAAATCAAGGGTCATATGTGGAATGCACATGGGCAAGAAGCAAGGCAATGCACAAGTGTTTTATGCTCTCATAAAAAATTTGCAAATTTTGCAAAATCACTCACACATTCCATTCCCACGTGCAAAGCCTCTCATTCTTTCAGCATTTCCTCATGACTTCACATAAAAGAAAATTAGGGTTTTAGAAGGATCCAGATCTCACTCATTTCTCAGTTCTCAGTTCTCAAGTTTTTGCTCAAATTGCATTTTCATTCGAATCTCTTCACACACTTGCTCTCATCACAAACCAACCCCAGATCCTTCATCCTTGAGAGCTCAGGATCACAAATCCATACATTGTGCAAGCAAATTCTCAAGATTGATCACTTTGCAATTTCAGGGCAGTTGGCTTCAAGATCCAAGATCCAGCAAGTTTCAAGGTTCTATTTGCATTTATTTTGCAACTAGAGTGCATTTGGAGTGGATTGACATCATTTTCTTGGCTTATCACAAGCTATTTCAAGATCTGCAAGTTCAGGTGAGTTCAAAATTCTCAGATCTAAAAATGAAAATAGAAGTGTGTGTTATGATCTACTTGTTATGCTGATCATTCTGCTGGTTTTAGATTCAAAATTGATGCATTATTGAGCTTATTATGTGAATTTGAAGTTTCATGGTTCAAACTGTTTGTCTTCGATCCAGAATATCCTTTGATCTTTTGAGAATTTCATCATCATATTTGGAATCAGCATGGTTCATTTACTTGATCTGGAGCATTTTGTTCATTTTTATTAAGTTTTGTTCATGTTGTGAGTTTTTCGGTGCCAGAGCCCTAGCTCCAGTCACCGGAATCTGGGCGTGTGTGTTAGGGTTTTGAATTGGAGAAGAAGACTTCATCACCCTTGGATCTGGCCATCTGAACGCATGAGATGGTGACACCTCATTTAATGAACGTGCTCTCTCTCACGTGCTCTTTATTTTATAATTTCCTTCTGATTATGCTTTGTGTTTCGCATCCCACAATAACTCATGTGTTCCTTCACTCTGGTCCAATGGTTTGGCCACGTCATTTAATGAGACAAGTTCCAGGATGCGTCTGTTTAATCCTATGGCTTGTGTTTTTCCAGTTATTTTTGTGAATATCCACCCCTTGTATTATGTACTGGCGCAAACCCAGTGGGCCTGAACCACTATCCGCACCCCTCTTTGATTGAGCCCAAATCATTTCAACTGGATTTTTTTCTTTTCACACCTCCCAGTTTCATTTCTTTTATTTTCTTTTTCTTTTATTTCTTTTTTATTTCAGTTTTAGTTTCTAATTTTTAAAAAATACTTCTAAGTGTCAAAACATTCTGAAATAATTCATGGATGTTCATTTTAGTTTTCCTTAATTTTTCATATTTTTATTTCCCATTTATTTTATGCTGACACGTGTAAATAAATTCCCTCATGTAATTAATTCATTTTAATCCTTTTTTGAGCAAGCTGTCTTGTCCATTTTCCATAGTGATCCTCATTTTGAATTTTTGAGTGGTTCTTTTTGCTCTGGACTCCTATTAGAGTGTATTTCATATGTGATTTTTGTTCTGATTTTTAGAAACTTGTTTATTTGGTTTTGGTCCTTGACTTGTCATTGAAGTTTCTTAACCCTAGTTCATGTTTGAGCCCTCTTTTGACTTGCATAGCTTCTGAATTTCTTCCTATCCTCTTGGCATATTGTTATATCATGATTGAAGATCTCTTGTCCAAAGTTGTAGAATTTTTGGGTGCATTGTTGATTTGATTTGAATTTTGGTTCTTAACTTGTCCCATTTTGCTTCTTTTTTATCATAAGTTCTCTCATTGGCTTAGAAGGGCACTTGTGCCAACTTCTTCATCTTATTTGGGGTCTCCTTAGGGTATTGTTACCTTTATGATATTGGTTTAGGGTTTGTATTTTGGAAATCTTGTATTTTGTTTACCTTTTAAGTTCATCCTTTCTTTTGTGCATCCACCTCACTTCTTTGCTTCTTTCTTCCCTTTATGTGATTGTTTAGCTTTGTGCTTCTCTTCTCTTCATCTCTCTTATTTCTTAAACACTTCTTTAACTTGGTTATGGTTCAGGTCTTGTGCCTTGAGTTCATGTTTTGTGTATTTTTGCTTTGCATCTTCTTAAGTTTACTTTGCTTTGCCATGTGATTCATGTTGCCTCATATTGACTTGTATGCTTCTTTTCTCATTCTCGTGACTTGCATTTGCATTGATTTTTTGTATGTATGACTTCACTTCTGTTTGTATGATGTTAATGTGGCATTTTGTTCATTTTGTTTTGCTTGTATGCTTGTGTTGCTAACCTTTTCAGGGGCTATGGTAAGTGAGAGGTGTGGATGTGATTCCCACATCCCCAAATCTCATCTCTTCTCTTCTTATTCTTACTTGTGCTAACCTTTTGATTGTTGGGCTTAGGCCTTACTTCCCCCCTCCTCCTCTCTTCTTCTTTCTTCTTCTTCTCTTCTTCTTTCTTTCTTCTTTAGGATAGTAAACCTCATTAACTTAGGATATCCATGCATGACAACACCTATGATTCATTAGTCCCCCATTAGACTTTTGCCTTTGTGATCCTTTTGGTTTCTCTTCTCTTCTCATCTCAAAACCTTAAAGAATACACCTAATAAAGTTTGAAGTGATGTCTTGAGAAATAGCCTTATCCCATGAGATACTTGTAGTCTTCCCATCTTGGGATAGTACAAGCTTATCTTGTGATGCACAAGTCTGATCAAGATATCATCTTCACAAAGAAAATCATAAAAAACACTTCTTCATTGTAAATACAAAACACTTAATAAGTTAATGAGTTAGTGAGCCTAAGCCCTAATCTCTGGGTTCAAGTTTTGGGGATCTCCTCCTTTCTTGAGTGTGCTTGTTCTATTATTCCATCTTGGAATGTAGTGACAAATGCGCATTCCATGGAAAAGAGCTTGAGTTCATTTCCTTGTGACACACTCATAAAAAGCTTCATAAAAAACACAAACAAACAATAAGCGTCTTTCCTTCGGGAATTCTTTTATCATCTCCTTCGCTCCGTACGCGAACTTGCTCCTACTTGTCATTTTGCAAGACGGTTACGCACTCGTCGTCCGAGTCTGCAACACCTGAGCATTGGCATAGGCAGTTCAAGCCTTAATTCACAAGCAATCTTTTCAACCCCTAGTTAGGGGAACTACGGCGTCTCTGATCCTCATTTTCCCTATGAGGTACGTAGGCAGCGGGGTAAGGCCCGTTCGAGCACAATCTTTATTTTCCCTACATTTTTTCCTTTTCATTTCTTTTTCAGTTCCCTTTTCTTTTCTTTTATCCAGTTCAGTTCATTTTCTTTGCAGCAACTTTCTTTTCTTCACCCTTTTAAACAGTTTCTTTGCAAGCATGGATCCCGTCGGGTACGACGGACGATCTGGGTGCTAATACCTTCCCAGGTCGTAACCGACTCCCGAGCTCAGTCACTTTGGTTCGCAGGACCCGTATCCTTCCTTTTCTTTTCCTCTGGTTTGTGCAGCATTACCATTCCCGTTCCTTCGGGATAAAAATGTCTGGCTGGCGACTCTATTCTTTTCCACGCCACTTTCGCGTTTGTACCAGGATGGAAATCCGGGGAGCGACAGCTGGCGACTCTGCTGGGGACATCCTAACTAGAGTATCTCCGGTTCCCTTGAGAGTCTCTCCTAGCACTTGCATGTTTCTGTTTCTTTGTGTGTTGATTGTTTGTCGTTGCGTGTTTATTTTACTGTTGTTTATTTATAATTTTATTTACAGCTTTATTTACAATTTTCAGTATTTATTTTCATTTATCATATATTATACTGGATTGTCTGGACTGGATTTTTCTGTTTGGTGAGACTTGGGTGATATTGTTACTGTGAGATGAGCTCATTACCAAGGCTCGAGTGCACCTTAGGACTTAGAGTGGTTCCACTTTGGCCTCATGAGATCTTGTCATGGGGGTAGTAGTGAGTTCCACGCCCAGATTTGCGACCGTCTTGGAAATGTCTTGATTTGGGGATCTTCCTCTCTAATTTCATAACCTTGACAGTTATGTGCAGCTGGGGACCGATCATTAAGAACCTTGTGGAAACATGCCTCTCTAGTGATGGCAGTGGCAGACCACATTTTGTGGCAAACCCATTCGCATCCGAGGGACCACCTGGGACTTGCATATGATGACCTTGTTTTCCCGGACTCAGCTGAGGCCTCCCTGCGTAGTACATAATGCCAAACCGATTCCCTGATTTGGCCATGAGCCATTTCTCGGAAATGGTGAAAGTATTATTGCTATTCGGCTTTGAGAGTCCATGATGTCTGACCCGGAGCGTACCAGTGAGATTGGGAGGGGCTTACAGGTTTGCAGGAACCCTTGGCCTCTACATACCCTCATTATCAGTGGTCCTTGTTATGATTTGGTCATATGGTTCTGGTGTTCTGGTTTTCTAGGTACTGTGGTTCTGAGATTTCTATCAGAGAGTTGTGACAATTTCTATCAGAGGGTTGTGACTCAGAGGATCTTGGTTGCCAGTTATTCAGAGGGTCCTTGTGTTCAGTGTCCGGTATCCAGATGGTCCCAGATTGATCATATGCCTGCATTGCATTTGCATTTGCATCATTCTTGCATTAACTGTTTATGTTTCCATTTTTCAGGTCATTGTTCATAGTCAGCTCCCAGTTATGGTAAATCTTATCTCCAGATGGCAGAAATCAGAAGAATTCCAAGGAAAAAGAATGTTCACTATACTTTTCTTCAACCTGAAGTCAGAAGTGTTCAGAAATTAGCAGGTCTGATGAATGACCAAGTCTTGGGAAATTTCAGAAAGAGATATGGCCATATACTGAAGTATGTGGACAAGCCCACTGCAGACCAGAAGGACAATTTGCATATCTTGCTTCAGTTTTATGATCCCCTGCTGTGTTGCTTTGTGTTTCTAGATTACACCTTGGCTCCTACCTTGGAGGAGATTTCCAGCATTCTGAATGTTCCAGTCAGAGATACCTTGCCTTTCTATGGTTCTGAGGTGGTGCTTAAAGAAGAAGACATAGTCAAAGTTTTTCGTCTATGATTGTCCATGATATACAGTGTTAATATGCAAATTATCATTTCTGAATATGCAAGGCTCGTTTGTCTGATACTACTAATATCTGAACATTTTTCAAAGAAAAAGTCTGAAAGTTAATACTCAAAGTGGCTGTCTGGAGTAAAAACCAGAACTGGGGCATGCAAATGCTTAAAACTTGGAAACATGAGCAGTTACATTGCATGCATATGACGTGTTTGTTTGTTTTGCAGGTAGTGCTTCAGTTTCTAACGCTCTTGTTGTTTCAGGCACTATAGCTCCTAGGAAAGTTCGAATACAGCCAGTTATACACAGATATCCCACAAGAGTCAACAGAGAAAGAGTCATGGATCAAATGCAAGGTGATTTAGCTGACCTGAGGCTGAGGATGGACAATTTTATGACCCTTATGGCAGGAATGGGTCAGAATCAGGAACGTCTGCGTGAGTTGGTTGAAAATAGTCAAGCCAGGAACAACGATACTTCTGATGGAGGTAATCGTAACAGTGCGGGCGCCCGTTAAGTTGAAATCCCTGTAACACAGCCAGGGGTTACCATTATCAATGATGGACTGAACAATGTACAAATGGACGGTCAAGACGAACAGTTTACTTTGCTGGACGAAACTGAAGGCCAGGGGGCTGAAATGAACAGGAAGTTTGAGGAGATGGCAGAACAGATCAAGGCTATTCAATCTCAGAACTCTTTGGGGTTCGACATTACTAACTTGGGCTTGGTTCCAGGGGTTAGAATCCCTTACAAGTTCAAGGTCCCGACTTTCGAGAAGTACAACGGCACAACGTGTCCAAAGACTCATCTTCAGTCCTTTGTAGGAAGGATTGCTGCCCACACTGATGATGAAAAGCTATGGATGTACTATTTCCAGGACAACCTGGTTGGGGCTTCCTTGGAATGGTATATGAAGCTAAGCAGAGTCAACATTAAGAGCTGGAAGGACCTGGCAGAGGCTTTCGTGAGACAATACCAGTACAATTTGGACATGGCTCCAAATCGCACTCAACTGCAAAACATGTCTCAAACTGCTAAGGAGGGGTTCAAAGAATATGCTCAAAGGTGGCGTCAGCTCGCTGCCAGGGTGCAACCACCACTGTTGGAGAATGAGATGGCTGATATGTTCATGGGGACATTGCAAGGTGTGTTTATCGAAAGATTGGCGTCTTGTTCGGCTACCAAGTTCAATGATATATTAATTGTTGGAGAGAGGGTTGAGACTTTGTTAAAAATGGGAAAGATTCAGGATACAAGTGTGAGCAGTTCTAGTGGAGTAAGAAAAGCTTTCAGCGGACCCCCGAGAAGGAGGGAAGGTGAAACCAATGCTGTGTTTGGCCGAGGACGGGGCCGAGGATATAGAAGGTCATATGAGCAAGTGGCAGCAGTCACTATCCCTGCCAGTCCTGTACAGCAGGTACAACCTCAACAACAACAACAACAACAACAACAACAGCCACAACGTAACAACTATCAACAAAGACCTTATCAGCCAAGGCAAACTCGCCCGGCTAATAGGGTGCTTGAAGCAATTCCCATGACATATGCTGCATTGCTACCGAGATTGCTGGACCTGAATTTGATACAACTGAGGACTTTGGCACCACCACCACCTGGAGAGCTTCCAGTGGGGTACGATGTCAATGCTAGATGCGCTTTCCATTCAGGGGCACCCAGGCACTCAACTGAGAAGTGCAGGGCGCTACAACACAAAGTTCAAGATCTGATTGACTCCAAGGCGATTAATTTTGCACCACCGCCAAATGTTACTTCAAACCCTATTCCGAACCATGGAGGGGCTAGAATAAATGCTGTTGAGGGTGGTGAGAAGTTAAGTCTAATTCTGAGCATAGAAGAAGTGAAGACTCTGCTGTTGGTAGTGAAGGAGAGGCTTTTGAAAGGACAAGTGTTTCTGGGATGTAGTTCTGATTGTGAGAAATGTTTGAATTCAGTGAACGGTTGTGAAGACCTGAAGTTGGGATTGCAGAATTTGATTGATGAAGGATCTTTGCAGTTTGACAAAGTTGATAATGAAGTTGATGATGTGTCCACCATAACCATCTTCTATGATCCAGCTGAGATGCCTGCTAGAAGAGAGCCTGTGACCATTTATGCTCCTGAAGTTAGTCCTGTGACTATCACTGTGCCTGGGCCTGTTCCTTATACAGATGATAAAGCCATCCCATGGCATTACGGCTCAGATGTGTATGTGGAAGGACAGAAAATGGAGAGTAAGTCTGTTGCTATTGACCCGACTGCAGTGAATGTCAGAGGGGTTGGAGGTTTTACGAGAAGTGGTCGTCTATTTGCTCCCCCAGTTCTGAGAGGAGATCTTGAGGCTGAGGCTGAGGCAAAGGCTAAAGGAAAGCAAACAACGACTGAAGAAACAACCACTCCTGCTGCTGGACAGGGTACCTTTGAGAAGGAGGTAGAGGAATTTATGCGCATAATTAAAAAGAGTGATTATAAGGTGGTCGAACAGTTGAACCAGATACCTTCCAAGATCTCAATTCTGTCTTTGCTAATGTGTTCTCCTGCACATAGAGAAGCCTTGTTGAAAGTGTTGCAGATGGCCTATGTTCCTCAAGAAATAACTGTTAACCAACTAGAAGTCATAGTGGGCAGTGTAAATGCAAGCCACGGGCTGGGCTTTACAGATAGGGACCTTACGTCAGAGGGCCATAACCATAACAAAGCACTGCATATTACTATGGAGTGCAAGGGTGCTGTTTTGTCGCATGTCCTGGTTGACACAGGCTCTTCTCTTAATGTACTTCCGAAGAAAGCATTAATGAAGCTCAATGTTGATGGTATTCTCCTAAGACCCAGTGATTTGATAGTCAAGGCTTTTGATGGGTCGAGAAGGTCAGTGTTTGGAGAAGTTGAGTTACCTATGAAAATAGGTTCTCAAGTATTCAAAAGTATCTTCTACGTCATGGACATTCAGCCCACGTACAACTGCTTGTTGGGACGCCCATGGATTCACGCTGCCGGAGATGTAACTTCCACTCTACATCAAAAGCTCAAATATGTGGTTGATGGACAGGTAATCACTGTGTGCGGAGAGGAATACATCTTTGTAAGCCACTTATCAACTTTCAAATATGTAGAGATGGACGGAGAGATCCATGAGACTCTGTGTCAGGCCTTCGAAGCAGTTAATGTCAGCATTTTGACTCCTGTAGAGAGAAGCAGTGAGAAAGGAGGCACCTCCATTCATTCCTACAAGCAGGCAAAGGAAGTGGTTCAGTCAGGAAGCGCCCAAGGATGGGGAAAATTGCTGGAATTAGAGAAGAAAGACGACAAGTTTGGTTTGGGTTATCAACCTAGTGGATCTGATTGGTCTCCAAGTGGTAAAGCCATTACTTTTACAAGCACTGGGATGCTCGACCGCAACCAAATCTGTTCAACTAATGAAGAGGGAGACAATGATGGTGATTGGGACAACTGGATTCATCTGTGTGCGCCCGGAGAGGAGCTAAAGAACTGGTATGCTGAAGACATCGTCCAAGTTACCTGGCACTCAGAGTAATTTATTTGTTTCCTTTTTCTTATCATGCTGCATTGTCAAATCCAGCATTCTGCCCAAGATGCTAAGATCCATTGTATGGGCCACCATGTTTGTTATGCACTTATTTACCATGGAATAAAGGACATTTTCAGACAAATTGTGTTCTCTTTCTTTTGTTTTAAAATTTTCACAAAAATATAAAAATGGCGATGTGTTTTTCCTTTTTGTTTTTGTGTTAGCGTCTCTTTTAAAAATAAGCAGATTCTGAAATAAGCACATCATTTGTGCAGTGTTGATCATCCGGATTCCATTGATAATGTTCATGCTATGACCACGCATGACTTTGACAATCCTGTCTACCAAGCTGATGAAGGGGTTGAGGAAGACTGTGAATTCCCTAAAAGAATTGGTCAGATTGTTGAAACAAGAGGAACGAGTTATTCAGCCTCATCAGGAAGAAATTGAGATCATCAACATCGATACTGAAGATGTGAAGAAAGAGATCAAGATTGGGGCCAGTCTGCAGGCCGAAATAAAGAAAGAACTGATTGGTATGCTGCGAGAGTATGTGGATATCTTTGCCTGGTCGTATCAAGATATGCCAGGATTGGATACCGACATCGTTGTGCATAAGCTACCATTGAGAGAAGAATGTCCTCCTGTAAAACAGAAGTTGAGAAGAACTCGCCCTGACATGGCAATGAAGATCAAGGAGGAAGTTCACAAGCAATGGGATGCCGGATTCCTTGCCGTAACTAGTTACCCACCTTGGGTAGCTAACATTGTGCCTGTACCAAAGAAGGACGGCAAGGTCCGGATGTGTGTTGATTACCGGGATTTGAATAGAGCGAGCCCAAAATATGACTTTCCATTACCTCACATTGATGTGCTGGTAGATAACATTGCTCAATTCTCGATATTTTCCTTCATGGATGGCTTCTCCGAATATAATCAGATTAAGATGGCACCAGAAGACATGGAGAAAACAACGTTCATTACCCAATGGGGTACATTCTGCTACAAGGTTATGCCCTTTGGTTTGAAGAACGCTGGGGCAACTTATCAGCGGGCTATGGTCACATTGTTCCACAACATGATACACAAGGAGATAGAGTGTTATGTGGACGATATGATTGCTAAGTCTCGAGACGAAGAAGAGCATCTGGTCAACCTCAAGAAGCTGTTTGATAGACTGATAAAGTAAAAGCTGAGGTTGAATCCAAACAAGTGCACTTTCAGAGTACGTTCCGGGAAACTGCTGGGTTTCATTGTTAGTCAGAAAGGAATTAAGGTAGATCCTGCAAAAGTAAAATCAATTCAAGATATGCCTGCACCGAAAACAGAAAAAGAAGTGCGCGGGTTTTTATGGAGGTTGAACTACATTTCACGGTTCATATCTCATCTAACTGCCACGTGCGAACCAATATTCAAATTGCTAAGAAAAGAGCAAACGGTCAGGTGGAATGAGGACTGCCAAAGAGCTTTTGATAAGATAAAAGAATATTTACAGGAGCCTCCAATTCTTATGCCTCCAGTGGAAGGAAGACCTTTAATCATGTACTTGACTGTGCTAGAAGGGTCAATGGGGTGTGTTCTAGGCCAACATGACGAGTCTGGTCGAAAAGAGTACGCTATTTATTACCTTAGCAAAAATTTTACCGACTGTGAATCCCGTTACTCACTGCTCGAGAAAACTTGTTGCGCTTTGGTATGGGCTGCTCGCCGACTGAGATAGTACATGTTGACTCATACCACACTGCTAATTTCCAAAATGGATCCTGTCAAGTACATCTTTAAGAAACCAGCGTTAACCGGAAGGGTTGCTAGGTGGCAAATGATCTTAACAGAATATGACATACAACATACTTCTCAGAAAGCCATCAAAGGAAGTGTATTATCAGATTACCTCGCACAGCAAACTCTTGAAGATGATTATCAGCCAATGAAGTTTGATTTCCCTGATGAGGACATCATGTACCTCAAAGCAAACGATTGTGAGGAACCACTTCCGGAGGAGGGGCCAGACCCTGAATCCAAATGGAAGCTGATGTTTGATGGGGCAGTCAATATCAATGGACGTGGAGTTGGTGCTGTTCTTATCACTCCTGAAGGTGTTCACTTTCCCTTCGCTGCCAGATTTACTTTTGGCTGCACCAACAATGAAGCGGAGTATGAGGCATGCATAATGGAAATAGAGGAGGCTATTAATCTTCGGATTAAGACCTTCGATATATTCGGAGATTCAGCCCTCGTCATTAACCAGGTTACCAACAAGTGGTATACACATCAAGAGCATCTAATTCCTTACAGGGATTATGCCAGAAAACTGTTGACGTTCTTCACGACAGTTAAGCTTCAGTACATACCACGTGATAAGAATCAATTTGCCGACGCATTAGCCACTCTTTCTTCGTCTATCAAAGTCTTGTGTTGGAATTACGTGCCCATAATTGACATCTCCAGGCTTGACGCTCCAGCTCATGCTTTCTCTGTAGATGCCATGTCTGATGAGAAACCTTGGTACTTTGATATCAAGTTATTCCTGGAAAAGCAAGAATACCCAGCTGGGGCATCTTCCAATAACAAGAAGACCTTAAGGCGACTTACTGCTAGCTTCTTCTTGAATACAAACGGGGTTTTGTACAAGAGAAACTTTGACATGGTCTTGCTCAGATGCGTGGATAGACACGAAGCAAGCCTGTTAATGCAGGAAGTCCACGAGGGATCTTTCGGTACCCATGCAGGAGGGCATGATATGGCTAAGAAATTGCTAAGATCAAGGTATTATTGGATGACAATGGATGCAGACTGTTGTTCATTCGCTCGTAAGTGCCACAAGTGCCAGATTTATGCAGACAAGGTGCATATTCCTCCAAGCCCGCTCAACGTCATGTCATCTCCTTGGCCCTTTTCTATGTGGCGCATTGACATGATCGGAAAGATAGAGCCTACTGCTTCAAATGGTCATCGCTTCATCTTGGTTGCGATTGATTACTTCACAAAATGGGTTGAAGCAACATCTTATGCCAATGTCACTCGTCAAATGGTTGCCAGATTTTTGAAAAGAGACATTATCTGCAGATACGGAGTGCCCAAAAGAATCATTACTGACAATGGTTCTAATCTCAATAACAAGATGATGGCAGAGTTGTGTAGGGACTTCAAGATTCAACATCACAATTCTTCTCCTTACCGGCCAAAGATGAATGGTGCGGTAGAGGCAGCAAATAAGAATATCAAGAAGATTGTGCAAAAGATGGTTGTTACTTACAAAGATTGGCATGAGATGTTACTATTTGCGCTGCATGGGTACCGAACGTCAGTCAGGACGTCAACTGGGGAAACTCCCTTCTCACTAGTATATGGTATGGAGGCAGTCTTGCCAGTTGAAGTAGAGATTCCTTCATTGCGAGTGATGATGGATGTGAAGCTGGATGAGGCTGAATGGGTGCGTGCTCGTTACAATCAGCTGTGTCTAATTGAGGAAAAGAGATTAGCGGCTATTTGTCATCGTCAGCTTTATCAGAGGAGAATGAAGCGAGCATTCGACCAACGAGTACGTACTCGGGAGTATCAAGTAGGAGAGCTTGTGCTCAAGAGGATCGTTCCTCCAGGTTCAGATCACATGGGCAAGTGGACCCCAAACTATGAAGGACCATTCATAGTGAAGAAGGTTTTCTCAGGAGGAGCACTGATGCTCACCACTATGGATGGAGAAGATTTCCAATCCCCTGTCAACTCGGACGCAGTTAAAAAATACTTCGCATAAAAAGACCCGCTGGACAAAAAAACAGAATTAAAGTCCATGCAAGAAAAGGGCATCCCGGCGAGCTAAAACCAGAATAAAAAGCTCGGGCAAAAGTTAGGGAAAATGAATTAAAAACAATGTACACCCGCTGAGTTGAAAAGCCACATCGGACAGCTCAGGAAAAAAAGGGTATCCCGGTGGATTGAAAACCCGAAAGGGCGATCCACGCAAAATAAGGGAATAAGCGAACAACTGCGATCCGAGTAATCTGAACCAAATCATCGTTTCATACAACCTGACAATATCAGAAGGATAGGAATCAGTCCCCTCATCTTCTCAAAAAGCAAAAGCAAGAATGGAGAGTTTTGAAGACATGCTGGTCATAGCAGAAAGGGAACTCATTGGGATGCTGTGCCCATTGCCATTAGGATAGTTTATTTTCTCAATTTTATGGTGGCTACCTCTTTCCAGGTGGTTGCTTCCTGATGTAAATCTTTGCCTATTCAGAGGCCTTTCAATAAAAAGAATATTCAGTCAAAAAGCTGTGTTGTGTTTATTTTTGTTTGCAAAATGTCCTGAATTTTTGGCAAAAATAGCATTGCATTTAAAACATGGTGATAATTTGAAAGAAAATGACATTGCAGGGAAACATTTGAAATCTTCTTTGAGTGTCGGGTGACGATGGATGAACAGATCATACCACGCAAGTCCCCGGGGCACATATATGTTTTCTGTTGTTGCAGGTTGCAGGATGGCGTTACATTCTCCCAAGCAGAATTTTCCCCAGCTAAGTCTTGGCAGGTAGCCCAAGCAGTTTATCTTCCCCAGTGGAGTATACCCAGCAAGCAGTGGGAGGCCCATTCCCCACAAAGTTTATTTGGCAGAACTCTTTTCACTAACAAAGGATATTTGAGGAAGTATCTTCCCAGTCATTAGGGAGTATTCTCCAGCACTCGTCTGTGTTCATATTTTAATGCCGCTCGTCTGCGTCTCTCAACACTCGTCTGTGTTTTCACTTTGGTATTGCTCGTTTTCTTTCCCCAGCAGTGGCCCGAGATATTTGTTGTTGCTCGTCTGCACTTTTCCAACACTCGTCTGTATTTGATGCTTTATATTGGTGATTGCTCGTCTGCATTCCCCGACACTCGTCTGTGTTCGTTATCTGTTTGAAGTTCGTCTGCAATTTTTGGATACTCGTCTGTATCATCCCTAACACTCGTCTGTGTTAGCTTATATCTGTATGTGTGGATTTGCTGTTTATCCTGGTACTCGTCTGTATTGCTACTCCAAATGCTCGTCTGTGTTTGAATTGCTGGCATTCGTCTATACCATGGATGATATTTGTCTGTATCATTGCTTGAAGCGCTCGCCTGTGTTTCTTAGATCATCGTCTGATATTCGTTTGTATCATTGACTTTTGGCACTCGTCTGTGTTATCTTGATGATCATCCAATGCTCGTCTGTATTGAAGAGGTTTGAAATCCTGACTGTGGGAATAAATGTCAAAATGGTCACCGGTCCTGGCGTAACAGGATTATCCGAAGGAGGCTCGTCCGTCTCAAGCACCATTTATTAATGTTGCACCTGGCGTAACAGGTTTGCTCGAAGAAGACTCGTCTGTCTTATACCATATATCCACGGATAATATATGAAGAAGGTTCGTCTACCTTGTTTATGCATGTCTATCCCACAGACTTTAGTGCATCCCGGTCCTGGCGTAACAGGTATATCCAAAGGAGATTCGTCTGTCTCAAGTCATATGATTTTGCAAAGTATGTGAGGGCTCGTATGTCCAGCTCCTGGCGTAACAAGATTGTTCGAAGAAGACTCGTTTGTCAAAGTATTCTGATTCCAGATAACAGTGCAACCTTGGAAGGAGCTCGTTTGCTTTCTCTCCATTTCAATCACCAAAGCGTCATTTGGTTGTGTTTATTTCCCAGTTTTCGCATTCTTCGTCAGAGTGCAAATTTCAGGTCTTCTTGGTATTCAACCACAGTTTATCTTGAACGGTCGATAGCCCGTGCTACCGTCCTTTTCAGATTAACAGTTGTTTGAATAGGGGCAGCTGTAACACCCCAAATTTGTCCTCTTCTTTTTAAGCATCATATCACATCATATTCATCATGAACATATCATATTCTTAGCATCCTAGCATGGAAAGATGAGGTATAACATTTCTCATGACTTAGCATTAGGCATATGATCATCTGTGGAGGATTTTGAAGCATCACAAGCCATGACAAGGGGCCCAATGGATTTGTACAAGTCCTATGAGGGGTCTACATTGCATTTACAAGTTCAAGTTCATTTGCAAAAGCTCAGAAGGTTGGAGGATCATCAGGGAATCCAGGCTAGGGCAAAGCTCCTACACAAGGATCCCAAACTAGGGTTTGAGTTTTAAGCATGAAAACCTCAAGACTTTGGCCATTTCATTTAGGAAAAGCCTTTTAAATGTTAAGAGGATCCTAGGGATGAAATTTTGTGAGAAAATTCCTTGTGGAAGTCAAGCATTTCTTCAGTTGCTTGTAAATGAAGAAACTGGTCAACTGTGCCTTAGAAAAGTCAACTGTGAGATTTCAAGGGGTCCAACCCCATTTTTCTAGCCAAGGGATGTTCTTATAATGTTAAAATAGGTTTGGCAAGTTTAAAGATCAAGAATCATGAGGTTTTGAGGTGTTTTGCAAAATTGGTGTGAAGTTGGTTATGGAAAATGCCATTTTTAGCAAGTTTTTGCCCTAATTTTCAAGTGATCATAACTTGGTGAAAATTCTTCAAATGGACCAAAGTCAAACATGAAAGTTGGAGATTAAAGCCCCCCATTTTCAAAAAGTACAAGTACTTTTCCATAGCCTTCATGGTTAAGGAGTTAAGACCCTCGATAATTTGGTTAAAACTAGGGCAAAAGTTGTTTGTTCATTTGTACACAAGAGCAAAAAGTCATGAATCTTAATTTTGAGTGTTGGTACATACCAAATAAGGTTCCAATATTACAATGCAATGCAAATAGGTCATTTTTCTCCAAGAATTACACCAAATTCGTGCATAATGAGAATGTTATTCCCTAAGTGTAATTTTTGCATGATCATGAGAATTGTGTGACATTGACATCCAATGGCCATGATCTTTTTGGTTTGAAATCAAGGGTCAGATGTGGAATGCACATGGGCAAGAAGCAAGGCAATGCACAAGTGTTTCATGCTCTCATAACAAATTTGCAAATTTTGCAAAATCACTCACACATTCCATTCCCACGTGCAAAGCCTCTCATTCTTTCAGCATTTCCTCATGACTTCACATTAAAGCAAATTAGGGTTTTAGAAGGATCCAGATCTCACTCATTTCTCAGTTCTCAAGTTTTTGCTCAAATTGAATTTTCATTCGAATCTCTTCACACACTTGCTCTCTTCACAAACCAACCACAGATCCTTCATCCTTGAGAGCTCAGGATCACAAATCCATACATTGTGCAAGCAAATTCTCAAGATTGATCACCTTGCCATTTCAGGGCAGTTGGCTTCAAGATCCAAGATCTAACAAGTTTCAAGGTTCTAGTTGCATTTATTTTGCAACTAGAGTGCATTTGGAGTGGATTGGTAGCATTTTCTTGGCTTATCACAAGCTATTTCAAGATCTGCAAGTTCAGGTGAGTTCAAAATTCTCAGATCTAAAAATGAAAATAGAAGTGTGTGTTATGATCTACTTGTTATGCTGATCATTCTACTGGTTTTAGATTCAAAATTGATGCATTATTGAGCTTGTTATGTGAATTTCAAGTTTCATGGTTCAAACTGTTTATCTTCGATCCAGAAAATCCTTTGATCTTTTGAGAATTTCAACATCATATTTGGAATCAGCATGGTTCATTTACTTGATCTGGATCATTTTGTTCATTTTTATTAAGTTTTGTTCATGTTGTGAGTTTTCCGGTGCCGGAGCCCTAGCTCCGGTCACCGGAATCTGGGCGTGTGTGTTAGGGTTTTGAATTGGAGAAGAAGACTTCATCACCCTTGGATCTGGCCATCTGAACGCATGAGATAGTGACACCTCATTTAATGAACGTGCTCTCTCTCACGTGCTCTTCATTTTATAATTTCCTTCTGATTATGCTTTGTGTTTAGCATCCCACAATAACTCATGTGTTCCTTCACTCTGGTCCAATGGTTTGGCCACGTCATTTAATGAGACAAGTTCCAGGATGCGTCTGTTTAATCCTATGGATTGTGTTTTTCCAGTTATTTTTGTGAATATCCACCCCTTGTATTATGTACTGGCGCAAACCCAGTGGGCCTGAACCACTATCCGCACCCCTCTTTGATTGAGCCCAAATCATTTCAACTGGATTTTTTTTCTTTTCACACCTCCCAGTTTCATTTCTTTTATTTTCTTTTTCTTTTATTTCTTTTTTATTTCAGTTTTAGTTTCTAATTTTTAAAAAATACTTCTAAGTGTCAAACAATTCTGAAATAATTCATGTATGTTCATTTTAGTTTTCATTAATTTTTCATATTTTTATTTCCCATTTATTTTATGCTGACACGTGTAAATAAATTCCATCATGTAATTAATTCATTTTAATCCTTTTTTGAGCAAGCTGTCTTGTCCATTTTCCATAGTGATCCTCATTTTGAATTTTTGAGTGGTTCTTTTTGCTTTGGACTCCTATTAGAGTGTATTTCATATGTGATTTTTGTTCTGATTTTTAAAAACTTGTTTATTTGGTTTTGGTCCTTGACTTGTCATTGAAGTTTCTTAACCCTAGTTCATGTTTGAGCCCTCTTTTGACTTGCATAAATTCTGAATTTCTTCCTATCCTCTTGGCATATTGTTATATCATGATTGAAGATCTCTTGTCCAAAGTTGTAGAATTTTTGGGTGCATTTTTTATTTGATTTGAATTTTGGTTCTTAACTTGTCCCATTTTGCTTCTTTTTGATCATAAGTTCTCTCATTGGCTTAGAAGGGCACTTGTGCCAACTTCTTCATCTTATTTGGGGTCTCCTTAGGGTATTGTTACCTTTCTGATCTTGGTTTAGGGTTTGTGTTTTGGAAATCTTGTATTTTGTTTACCTTTTAAGTTCATCCTTTCTTTTGTGCATCCACCTCACTTCTTTGTTTCTTTCTTCCCTTTATGTGATTGTTTAGCTTTGTGCTTCTCTTCTCTTCATCTCTCTTGTTTCTTAAACACTTCTTTAAATTGGTTATGGTTCTGGTCTTGTGCCTTGAGTTCATGTTTTGTGTATTTTTGCTTTGCATCTTCTTAAGTTTACTTTGCTTTGCCATGTGATTCATGTTGCCTCATATTGACTTGTATGCTTCTTTTCTCATTCTCGTGACTTGCATTTGCATTGAGTTTTTGTATGTATGACTTCACTTCTGTTTGTATGATGTTGATGTGGCATTTTGTTCATTTTGTTTTGCTTGTATGCTTGTGTTGCTAACCTTTTCAGGGGCTATGGTAAGTGAGAGGTGTGGATGTGATTCCCACATCTCCAAATCTCATCTCTTCTCTTCTTATTCTTACTTGTGCTAACCTTTTGATTTTTGGGCTTAGGCCTTACTTCCCCCCTCCTCCTCTCTTCTTCTTTCTTCTTCTTCTCTTCTTCTTTCTTTCTTCTTTAGGATAGTAAACCTCACTAACTTAGGATATCCATGCATGACAACACCTAGGATTCATTAGTCCCTCATTAGACTTTTGCCTTTGTGATCCTTTTGGTTTCTCTTCTCTTCTCATCTCAAAACCTTAAAGAAGACACCTAATAAAGTTTGAAGTGATGTCTTGAGCAATAGCCTTATCCTATGAGATACTTGTAGTCTTCCCATCTTGGGATAGTACAAGCTTATCTTGTGATGCACAAGTCTGATCAAGATATCATCTTCACAAAGAAAATCATAAAAAACACTTCTTCATTGTAAATACAAAACACTTAATAAGTTAATGAGTTAGTGAGCCTAAGCCCTAATCTCTGGGTTCAAGTTTTGGGGATCTTCTCCTTACTTGAGTGTGCTTGTTCTATTATTCCATCTTGGAATGTAGTGACAAGTGCGAATTCCATGGAAAAGAGCTTGAGTTCACTTCCTTGTGACACACTCATAAAAATCTTCATAAAAAACACAAATAAACAATAAGCGTCTTTCCTTCAGGAATTCTTTTATCATCTCCTTCGCTCCGTACGCGAACTTGCTCCTACTTGTCATTTTGCAAGACGGTTACGCACTCGTCGTCCGAGTCTGCAACACCTGAGCATTGCCATAGGCAGTTCAAGCCTTAATTCACAAGCAATCTTTTCCACCCCTAGTTAGGGGAACTACAGCATCTCTGATCCTCATTTTCCCGATGAGGTACGTAGGCAGCGGGGTAGGGCCCGTTCGAGCATAATCTTTATTTTCCCTACATTTTTTCCTTTTCATTTCTTTTCCAGTTCCCTTTTCTTTTCTTTTATCCAGTTCAGTTCAAATTCTTTGCAGTAGCTTTCTTTTCTTCACCCTTTGAAGCAGTTTCTTTGCAAGCGTGGATCCCGTCGGGTACGGCGAACGATCTGGGTGCTAATACCTTCCCTGGTCGTAACCGACTCCCGAGCTCAGTCTCTTTGGTTCGCAGGACCCGTGTCCTTCCTTTTCTTTTCCTCTGGTTTGTGCAGCATTACCATTCCCGTTCCTTCGGGATAAAAATGCCTGGCTGACGACTCTATTCTTTTCCGCGCCACTTTCGCGTTTGTACCAGGATGGAAATCCGGGGAGCGACAGCTGGCGACTCTGCTGGGGACATCCTAACTAGAGTATCTCCGGTTCCCTTGAGAGTCTCTCCTAGCACTTGCATGTTTCTGTTTCTTTGTGTGTTGATTGTTTGTCGTTGCGTGTTTATTTTACTGTTGTTTATTTATAATTTTATTTACAGCTTTATTTACAATTTTCAGTATTTATTTTCATTTATCATATATTATACTGGATTGTCTGGACTGGATTTTTCTGTTTGGTGAGACTTGGGTGATATTGTTACTGTGAGATGAGCTCATTACCAAGGCTCGAGTGCACCTTAGGACTTAGAGTGGTTCCACTTTGGCCTCATGAGATCTTGTCATGGGGGTAGTAGTGAGTTCCACGCCCAGATTTGCGACCGTCTTGGAAATGTCTTGATTTGGGGATCTTCCTCTCTAATTTCATAACCTTGACAGTTATGTGCAGCTGGGGACCGATCATTAAGAACCTTGTGGAAACATGCCTCTCTAGTGTGGGCAGTGGCAGACCACATTTTGTGGCAAACCCATTCGCATCCGAGGGACCACCTGGGACTTGCATAGGATGACCTTGTTTTCCCGGACTCAGCTGAGGCCTCCCTGCGTAGTACATAATGCCAAACCGATTCCCTGATTTGGCCATGAGCCATTTATCGGAAATGGTGAAAGTATTATTGCTATTCGGCTTTGAGAGTACATGATGTCTGACCCGGAGCGTACCAGTGAGATTGGGAGGGGCTTACAGGTTTGCAGGAACCCTTGGCCTCTACATACCCTCATTATCAGTGGTCCTTGTTATGATTTGGTCATATGGTTCTGGTGTTCTGGTTTTCTAGGTACTGTGGTTCTGAGATTTCTATCAGAGAGTTGTGACAATTTCTATCAGAGGGTTGTGACTCAGAGGATCTTGGTTGCCAGTTATTCAGAGGGTCCTTGTGTTCAGTGTCCGGTATCCAGATGGTCCCAGATTGATCATATGCCTGCATTGCATTTGCATTTGCATCATTCTTGCATTAACTGTTTATGTTTCCATTTTTCAGGTCATTGTTCATAGTCAGCTCCCAGTTATGGTAAATCTTATCTCCAGATGGCAGAAATCAGAAGAATTCCAAGGAAAAAGAATGTTCACTATACTTTTCTTCAACCTGAAGTCAGAAGTGTTCAGAAATTAGCAGGTCTGATGAATGACCAAGTCTTGGGAAATTTCAGAAAGAGATATGGCCATATACTGAAGTATGTGGACAAGCCCACTGCAGACCAGAAGGACAATTTGCATATCTTGCTTCAGTTTTATGATCCCCTGCTGTGTTGCTTTGTGTTTCTAGATTACATCTTGGCTCCTACCTTGGAGGAGATTTCCAGCATTCTGAATGTTCCAGTCAGAGATACCTTGCCTTTCTATGGTTCTGAGGTGGTGCTTAAAGAAGAAGACATAGTCAAAGTTTTTCGTCTATGATTGTCCATGATATACAGTGTTAATATGCAAATTATCATTTCTGAATATGCAAGGCTCGTTTGTCTGATACTGCTAATATCTGAACATTTTTCAAAGAAAAAGTCTGAAAGTTAATACTCAAAGTGGCTGTCTGGAGTAAAAACCAGAACTGGGGCATGCAAATGCTTAAAACTTGGAAACATGAGCAGTTACATTGCATGCATATGACGTGTTTGTTTGTTTTGCAGGTAGTGCTTCAGTTTCTAACGCTCTTGTTGTTTCAGGCACTATAGCTCCTAGGAAAGTTCGAGAACAGCCAGTCATACACAGATATCCCACAAGAGTCAACAGAGAAAGAGTCATGGATCAAATGCAAGGTGATTTAGCTGACCTGAGGCTGAGGATGGACAATTTTATGACCCTTATGGCAGGAATGGGTCAGAATCAGGAACGTCTGCGTGAGTTGGTTGAAAATAGTCAAGCCAGGAACAACGATACTTCTGATGGAGGTAATCGTAACAGTGCGGGCGCCCGTTAAGTTGAAATCCCTGTAACACAGCCAGGGGTTACCATTATCAATGATGGACTGAACAATGTACAGATGGACGGTCAAGACGAACAGTTTACTTTGCTGGACGAAACTGAAGGCCAGGGGGCTGAAATGAACTGGAAGTTTGAGGAGATGGCAGAACAGATCAAGGCTATTCAATCTCAGAACTCTTTGGGGTTCGACATTACTAACTTGGGCTTGGTTCCAGGGGTTAGAATCCCTTACAAGTTCAAGGTCCCGACTTTCGAGAAGTACAACGGCACAACGTGTCCAAAGACTCATCTTCAGTCCTTTGTAGGAAGGATTGCTGCCCACACTGATGATGAAAAGCTATGGATGTACTATTTCCAGGACAACCTGGTTGGGGCTTCCTTGGAATGGTATATGAAGCTAAGCAGAGTCAACATTAAGAGCTGGAAGGACCTGGCAGAGGCTTTCGTGAGACAATACCAGTACAATTTGGACATGGCTCCAAATCGCACTCAACTGCAAAACATGTCTCAAACTGCTAAGGAGGGGTTCAAAGAATATGCTCAAAGGTGGCGTCAGCTCGCTGCCAGGGTGCAACCACCACTGTTGGAAAATGAGATGGCTGATATGTTCATGGGGACATTGCAAGGTGTGTTTATCGAAAGATTGGCGTCTTGTTCGGCTACCAAGTTCAATGATATATTAATTGTTGGAGAGAGGGTTGAGACTTTGTTAAAAATGGGAAAGATTCAGGATACAAGTGTGAGCAGTTCTAGTGGAGTAAGAAAAGCTTTCAGCGGACCCCCGAGAAGGAGGGAAGGTGAAACCAATGCTGTGTTTGGCCGAGGACGGGGCCGAGGATATAGAAGGTCATATGAGCAAGTGGCAGCAGTCACTATCCCTGCCAGTCCTGTACAGCAGGTACAACCTCAACAACAACAACAACAACAACAACAGCCACAACGTAACAACTATCAACAAAGACCTTATCAGCCAAGGCAAACTCGCCCGGCTAATAGGGTGCTTGAAGCAATTCCCATGACATATGCTGCATTGCTACCGAGATTGCTGGACCTGAATTTGATACAACTGAGGACTTTGGCACCACCACCACCTGGAGAGCTTCCAGTGGGGTACGATGTCAATGCTAGATGCGCTTTCCATTCAGGGGCACCCAGGCACTCAACTGAGAAGTGCAGGGCGCTACAACACAAAGTTCAAGATCTGATTGACTCCAAGGCGATTAATTTTGCACCACCGCCAAATGTTACTTCAAACCCTATTCCGAACCATGGAGGGGCTAGAATAAATGCTGTTGAGGGTGGTGAGAAGTTAAGTCTAATTCTGAGCATAGAAGAAGTGAAGACTCCGCTGTTGGTAGTGAAGGAGAGGCTTTTGAAAGGACAAGTGTTTCTGGGATGTAGTTCTGATTGTGAGAAATGTTTGAATTCAGTGAACGGTTGTGAAGACCTGAAGTTGGGATTGCAGAATTTGATTGATGAAGGATCTTTGCAGTTTGACAAAGTTGATAATGAAGTTGATGATGTGTCCACCATAACCATCTTCTATGATCCAGCTGAGATGCCTGCTAGAAGAGAGCCTGTGACCATTTATGCTCCTGAAGTTAGTCCTGTGACTATCACTGTGCCTGGGCCTGTTCCTTATACAGATGATAAAGCCATCCCATGGCATTACGGCTCAGATGTGTATGTGGAAGGACAGAAAATGGAGAGTAAGTCTGTTGCTATTGACCCGACTGCAGTGAATGTCAGAGGGGTTGGAGGTTTTACGAGAAGTGGTCGTCTATTTGCTCCCCCAGTTCTGAGAGGAGATCTTGAGGCTGAGGCTGAGGCAAAGGCTAAAGGAAAGCAAACAACGACTGAAGAAACAACCACTCCTGCTGCTGGACAGGGTACCTTTGAGAAGGAGGTAGAGGAATTTATGCGCATAATTAAAAAGAGTGATTATAAGGTGGTCGAACAGTTGAACCAGATACCTTCCAAGATCTCAATTCTGTCTTTGCTAATGTGTTCTCCTGCACATAGAGAAGCCTTGTTGAAAGTGTTGCAGATGGCCTATGTTCCTCAAGAAATAACTGTTAACCAACTGGAAGTCATAGTGGGCAGTGTAAATGCAAGCCACGGGCTGGGCTTTACAGATAGGGACCTTACGTCAGAGGGCCATAACCATAACAAAGCACTGCATATTACTATGGAGTGCAAGGGTGCTGTTTTGTCGCATGTCCTGGTTGACACAGGCTCTTCTCTTAATGTACTTCCGAAGAAAGCATTAATGAAGCTCAATGTTGATGGTATTGTCCTAAGACCCAGTGATTTGATAGTCAAGGCTTTTGATGGGTCGAGAAGGTCAGTGTTTGGAGAAGTTGAGTTACCTATGAAAATAGGTTCTCAAGTATTCAAAAGTATCTTCTACGTCATGGACATTCAGCCCACGTACAACTGCTTGTTGGGACGCCCATGGATTCACGCTGCCGGAGATGTAACTTCCACTCTACATCAAAAGCTCAAATATGTGGTTGATGGACAGGTAATCACTGTGTGCGGAGAGGAATACATCTTTGTAAGCCACTTATAAACTTTCAAATATGTAGAGATGGACGGAGAGATCCATGAGACTCTGTGTCAGGCCTTCGAAGCAGTTAATGTCAGCATTTTGACTCCTGTAGAGAGAAGCAGTGAGAAAGGAGGCACCTCCATTCATTCCTACAAGCAGGCAAAGGAAGTGGTTCAGTCAGGAAGCGCCCAAGGATGGGGAAAATTGCTGGAATTAGAGAAGAAAGACGACAAGTTTGGTTTGGGTTATCAGCCTAGTGGATCTGATTGGTCTCCAAGTGGTAAAGCCATTACTTTTACAAGCACTGGGATGCTCGACCGCAACCAAATCTGTTCAACTAATGAAGAGGGAGACAATGATGGTGATTGGGACAACTGGATTCATCTGTGTGCGCCCGGAGAGGAGCTAAAGAACTGGTATGCTGAAGACATCGTCCAAGTTACCTGGCACTCAGAGTAATTTATTTGTTTCCTTTTTCTTATCATGCTGCATTGTCAAATCCAGCATTCTGCCCAAGATGCTAAGATCCATTGTATGGGCCACCATGTTTGTTATGCACTTATTTACCATGGAATAAAGGACATTTTCAGACAAATTGTGTTCTCTTTCTTTTGTTTTAAAATTTTCACAAAAATATAAAAATGGCGATGTGTTTTTCCTTTTTGTTTTTGTGTTAGCGTCTCTTTTAAAAATAAGCAGATTCTGAAATAAGCACATCATTTGTGCAGTGTTGATCATCCGGATTCCATTGATAATGTTCATGCTATGACCACGCATGACTTTGACAATCCTGTCTACCAAGCTGATGAAGGGGTTGAGGAAGACTGTGAATTCCCTAAAAGAATTGGTCAGATTGTTGAAACAAGAGGAACGAGTTATTCAGCCTCATCAGGAAGAAATTGAGATCATCAACATCGATACTGAAGATGTGAAGAAAGAGATCAAGATTGGGGCCAGTCTGCAGGCCGAAATAAAGAAAGAACTGATTGGTATGCTGCGAGAGTATGTGGATATCTTTGCCTGGTCGTATCAAGATATGCCAGGATTGGATACCGACATCGTTGTGCATAAGCTACCATTGAGAGAAGAATGTCCTCCTGTAAAACAGAAGTTGAGAAGAACTCGCCCTGACATGGCAATGAAGATCAAGGAGGAAGTTCACAAGCAATGGGATGCCGGATTCCTTGCCGTAACTAGTTACCCACCTTGGGTAGCTAACATTGTGCCTGTACCAAAGAAGGACGGCAAGGTCCGGATGTGTGTTGATTACCGGGATTTGAATAGAGCGAGCCCAAAATATGACTTTCCATTACCTCACATTGATGTGCTGGTAGATAACATTGCTCAATTCTCGATATTTTCCTTCATGGATGGCTTCTCCGAATATAATCAGATTAAGATGGCACCAGAAGACATGGAGAAAACAACGTTCATTACCCAGTGGGGTACATTCTGCTACAAGGTTATGCCCTTTGGTTTGAAGAACGCTGGGGCAACTTATCAGCGGGCTATGGTCACATTGTTCCACAACATGATACACAAGGAGATAGAGTGTTATGTGGACGATATGATTGCTAAGTCTCGAGACGAAGAAGAGCATCTGGTCAACCTCAAGAAGCTGTTTGATAGACTGATAAAGTAAAAGCTGAGGTTGAATCCAAACAAGTGCACTTTCAGAGTACGTTCCGGGAAACTGCTGGGTTTCATTGTTAGTCAGAAAGGAATTAAGGTAGATCCTGCAAAAGTAAAATCAATTCAAGATATGCCTGCACCGAAAACAGAAAAAGAAGTGTGCGGGTTTTTATGGAGGTTGAACTACATTTCACGGTTCATATCTCATCTAACTGCCACGTGCGAACCAATATTCAAATTGCTAAGAAAAGAGCAAACGGTCAGGTGGAATGAGGACTGCCAAAGAGCTTTTGATAAGATAAAAGAATATTTACAGGAGCCTCCAATTCTTATGCCTCCAGTGGAAGGAAGACCTTTAATCATGTACTTGACTGTGCTAGAAGGGTCAATGGGGTGTGTTCTAGGCCAACATGACGAGTCTGGTCGAAAAGAGTACGCTATTTATTACCTTAGCAAAAATTTTACCGACTGTGAATCCCGTTACTCACTGCTCGAGAAAACTTGTTGCGCTTTGGTATGGGCTGCTCGCCGACTGAGATAGTACATGTTGACTCATACCACACTGCTAATTTCCAAAATGGATCCTGTCAAGTACATCTTTAAGAAACCAGCGTTAACCGGAAGGGTTGCTAGGTGGCAAATGATCTTAACAGAATATGACATACAACATACTTCTCAGAAAGCCATCAAAGGAAGTGTATTATCAGATTACCTCGCACAGCAAACTCTTGAAGATGATTATCAGCCAATGAAGTTTGATTTCCCTGATGAGGACATCATGTACCTCAAAGCAAACGATTGTGAGGAACCACTTCCGGAGGAGGGGCCAGACCCTGAATCCAAATGGAAGCTGATGTTTGATGGGGCAGTCAATATCAATGGACGTGGAGTTGGTGTTGTTCTTATCACTCCTGAAGGTGTTCACTTTCCCTTCGCTGCCAGATTTACTTTTGGCTGCACCAACAATGAAGCGGAGTATGAGGCGTGCATAATGGAAATAGAGGAGGCTATTAATCTTCGGATTAAGACCTTCGATATATTCGGAGATTCAGCCCTCGTCATTAACCAGGTTACCAGCAAGTGGTATACGCATCAAGAGCATCTAATTCCTTACAGGGATTATGCCAGAAAACTGTTGACGTTCTTCACGACAGTTAAGCTTCAGTACATACCACGTGATAAGAATCAATTTGCCGACGCATTAGCCACTCTTTCTTCGTCTATCAAAGTCTTGTGTTGGAATTACGTGCCCATAATTGACATCTCCAGGCTTGACGCTCCAGCTCATGCTTTCTCTGTAGATGCCATGTCTGATGAGAAACCTTGGTACTTTGATATCAAGTTATTCCTGGAAAAGCAAGAATACCCAGCTGGGGCATCTTCCAATAACAAGAAGACCTTAAGGCGACTTACTGCTAGCTTCTTCTTGAATACAAACGGGGTTTTGTACAAGAGAAACTTTGACATGGTCTTGCTCAGATGCGTGGATAGACACGAAGCAAGCCTGTTAATGCAGGAAGTCCACGAGGGATCTTTCGGTACCCATGCAGGAGGGCATGATATGGCTAAGAAATTGCTAAGATCAAGGTATTATTGGATGACAATGGATGCAGACTGTTGTTCATTCGCTCGTAAGTGCCACAAGTGCCAGATTTATGCAGACAAGGTGCATATTCCTCCAAGCCCGCTCAACGTCATGTCATCTCCTTGGCCCTTTTCTATGTGGCGCATTGACATGATCGGAAAGATAGAGCCTACTGCTTCAAATGGTCATCGCTTCATCTTGGTTGCGATTGATTACTTCACAAAATGGGTTGAAGCAACATCTTATGCCAATGTCACTCGTCAAATGGTTGCCAGATTTTTGAAAAGAGACATTATCTGCAGATACGGAGTGCCCAAAAGAATCATTACTGACAATGGTTCTAATCTCAATAACAAGATGATGGCAGAGTTGTGTAGGGACTTCAAGATTCAACATCACAATTCTTCTCCTTACCGGCCAAAGATGAATGGTGCGGTAGAGGCAGCAAATAAGAATATCAAGAAGATTGTGCAAAAGATGGTTGTTACTTACAAAGATTGGCATGAGATGTTACTATTTGCGCTGCATGGGTACCGAACGTCAGTCAGGACGTCAACTGGGGAAACTCCCTTCTCACTAGTATATGGTATGGAGGCAGTCTTGCCAGTTGAAGTAGAGATTCCTTCATTGCGAGTGATGATGGATGTGAAGCTGGATGAGGCTGAATGGGTGCGTGCTCGTTACAATCAGCTGTGTCTAATTGAGGAAAAGAGATTAGCGGCTATTTGTCATCGTCAGCTTTATCAGAGGAGAATGAAGCGAGCATTCGACCAACGAGTACGTACTCGGGAGTATCAAGTAGGAGAGCTTGTGCTCAAGAGGATCGTTCCTCCAGGTTCAGATCACATGGGCAAGTGGACCCCAAACTATGAAGGACCATTCATAGTGAAGAAGGTTTTCTCAGGAGGAGCACTGATGCTCACCACTATGGATGGAGAAGATTTCCAATCCCCTGTCAACTCGGACGCAGTTAAAAAATACTTCGCATAAAAAGACCCGCTGGACAAAAAAACAGAATTAAAGTCCAGGCAAGAAAAGGGCATCCCGGCGAGCTAAAACCAGAATAAAAAGCTCGGGCAAAAGTTAGGGAAAATGAATTAAAAACAATGTACACCCGCTGAGTTGAAAAGCCACATCGGACAGCTCAGGCAAAAAAGGGTATCCCGGTGGATTGAAAACCCGAAAGGGCGATCCACGCAAAATAAGGGAATAAGCGAACAACTGCGATCCGAGTAATCTGAACCAAATCATCGTTTCATACAACCTGACAATATCAGAAGGATAGGAATCAGTCCCCTCATCTTCTCAAAAAGCAAAAGCAAGAATGGAGAGTTTTGAAGACATGCTGGTCATAGCAGAAAGGGAACTCATTGGGATGCTGTGCCCATTGCCATTAGGATAGTTTATTTTCTCAATTTTATGGTGGCTACCTCTTTCCAGGTGGTTGCTTCCTGATGTAAATCTTTGCCTATTCAGAGGCCTTTCAATAAAAAGAATATTCAGTCAAAAAGCTGTGTTGTGTTTATTTTTGTTTGCAAAATGTCCTGAATTTTTGGCAAAAATAGCATTGCATTTAAAACATGGTGATAATTTGAAAGAAAATGACATTGCAGGGAAACATTTGAAATCTTCTTTGAGTGTCGGGTGACGATGGATGAACAGATCATACCACGCAAGTCCCCGGGGCACATATATGTTTTCTGTTGTTGCAGGTTGCAGGATGGCGTTACATTCTCCCAAGCAGAATTTTCCCCAGCTAAGTCTTGGCAGGTAGCCCAAGCAGTTTATCTTCCCCAGTGGAGTATACCCAGCAAGCAGTGGGAGGCCCATTCCCCACAAAGTTTATTTGGCAGAACTCTTTTCACTAACAAAGGATATTTGAGGAAGTATCTTCCCAGTCATTAGGGAGTATTCTCCAGCACTCGTCTGTGTTCATATTTTAATGACGCTCGTCTGCGTCTCTCAACACTCGTCTGTGTTTTCACTTTGGTATTGCTCGTTTTCTTTCCCCAGCAGTGGCCCGAGATATTTGTTGTTGCTCGTCTGCACTTTTCCAACACTCGTCTGTATTTGATGCTTTATATTGGTGATTGCTCGTCTGCATTCCCCGACACTCGTCTGTGTTCGTTATCTGTTTGAAGTTCGTCTGCAATTTTTGGATACTCGTCTGTATCATCCCTAACACTCGTCTGTGTTAGCTTATATCTGTATGTGTGGATTTGCTGTTTATCCTGGTACTCGTCTGTATTGCTACTCCAAATGCTCGTCTGTGTTTGAATTGCTGGCATTCGTCTATACCATGGATGATATTTGTCTGTATCATTGCTTGAAGCGCTCGCCTGTGTTTCTTAGATCATCGTCTGATATTCGTTTGTATCATTGACTTTTGGCACTCGTCTGTGTTATCTTGATGATCATCCAATGCTCGTCTGTATTGAAGAGGTTTGAAATCCTGACTGTGGGAATAAATGTCAAAATGGTCACCGGTCCTGGCGTAACAGGATTATCCGAAGGAGGCTCGTCCGTCTCAAGCACCATTTATTAATGTTGCACCTGGCGTAACAGGTTTGCTCGAAGAAGACTCGTCTGTCTTATACCATATATCCACGGATAATATATGAAGAAGGTTCGTCTACCTTGTTTATGCATGTCTATCCCACAGACTTTAGTGCATCCCGGTCCTGGCGTAACAGGTATATCCAAAGGAGATTCGTCTGTCTCAAGTCATATGATTTTGCAAAGTATGTGAGGGCTCGTATGTCCAGCTCCTGGCGTAACAAGATTGTTCGAAGAAGACTCGTTTGTCAAAGTATTCTGATTCCAGATAACAGTGCAACCTTGGAAGGAGCTCGTTTGCTTTCTCTCCATTTCAATCACCAAAGCGTCATTTGGTTGTGTTTATTTCCCAGTTTTCGCATTCTTCGTCAGAGTGCAAATTTCAGGTCTTCTTGGTATTCAACCACAGTTTATCTTGAACGGTCGATAGCCCGTGCTACCGTCCTTTTCAGATTAACAGTTGTTTGAATAGGGGCAGTTGTAACACCCCAAATTTGTCCTCTTCTTTTTAAGCATCATATCACATCATATTCATCATGAACATATCATATTCTTAGCATCCTAGCATGGAAAGATGAGGTATAACATTTCTCATGACTTAGCATTAGGCATATGATCATCTGTGGAGGATTTTGAAGCATCACAAGCCATGACAAGGGGCCCAATGGATTTGTACAAGTCCTATGAGGGGTCTACATTGCATTTACAAGTTCAAGTTCATTTGCAAAAGCTCAGAAGGTTGGAGGATCATCAGGGAATCCAGGCTAGGGCAAAGCTCCTACACAAGGATCCCAAACTAGGGTTTGAGTTTTAAGCATGAAAACCTCAAGACTTTGGCCATTTCATTTAGGAAAAGCCTTTTAAATGTTAAGAGGATCCTAGGGATGAAATTTTGTGAGAAAATTCCTTGTGGAAGTCAAGCATTTCTTCAGTTGCTTGTAAATGAAGAAACTGGTCAACTGTGCCTTAGAAAAGTCAACTGTGAGATTTCAAGGGGTCCAACCCCATTTTTCTAGCCAAGGGATGTTCTTATAATGTTAAAATAGGTTTGGCAAGTTTAAAGATCAAGAATCATGAGGTTTTGAGGTGTTTTGCAAAATTGGTGTGAAGTTGGTTATGGAAAATGCCATTTTTAGCAAGTTTTTGCCCTAATTTTCAAGTGATCATAACTTGGTGAAAATTCTTCAAATGGACCAAAGTCAAACATGAAAGTTGGAGATTAAAGCCCCCCATTTTCAAAAAGTACAAGTACTTTTCCATAGCCTTCATGGTTAAGGAGTTAAGACCCTCGATAATTTGGTTAAAACTAGGGCAAAAGTTGTTTGTTCATTTGTACACAAGAGCAAAAAGTCATGAATCTTAATTTTGAGTGTTGGTACATACCAAATAAGGTTCCAATATTACAATGCAATGCAAATAGGTCATTTTTCTCCAAGAATTACACCAAATTCGTGCATAATGAGAATGTTATTCCCTAAGTGTAATTTTTGCATGATCATGAGAATTGTGTGACATTGACATCCAATGGCCATGATCTTTTTGGTTTGAAATCAAGGGTCAGATGTGGAATGCACATGGGCAAGAAGCAAGGCAATGCACAAGTGTTTCATGCTCTCATAACAAATTTGCAAATTTTGCAAAATCACTCACACATTCCATTCCCACGTGCAAAGCCTCTCATTCTTTCAGCATTTCCTCATGACTTCACATTAAAGCAAATTAGGGTTTTAGAAGGATCCAGATCTCACTCATTTCTCAGTTCTCAAGTTTTTGCTCAAATTGAATTTTCATTCGAATCTCTTCACACACTTGCTCTCTTCACAAACCAACCACAGATCCTTCATCCTTGAGAGCTCAGGATCACAAATCCATACATTGTGCAAGCAAATTCTCAAGATTGATCACCTTGCCATTTCAGGGCAGTTGGCTTCAAGATCCAAGATCTAACAAGTTTCAAGGTTCTAGTTGCATTTATTTTGCAACTAGAGTGCATTTGGAGTGGATTGGTAGCATTTTCTTGGCTTATCACAAGCTATTTCAAGATCTGCAAGTTCAGGTGAGTTCAAAATTCTCAGATCTAAAAATGAAAATAGAAGTGTGTGTTATGATCTACTTGTTATGCTGATCATTCTACTGGTTTTAGATTCAAAATTGATGCATTATTGAGCTTGTTATGTGAATTTCAAGTTTCATGGTTCAAACTGTTTATCTTCGATCCAGAAAATCCTTTGATCTTTTGAGAATTTCAACATCATATTTGGAATCAGCATGGTTCATTTACTTGATCTGGATCATTTTGTTCATTTTTATTAAGTTTTGTTCATGTTGTGAGTTTTCCGGTGCCGGAGCCCTAGCTCCGGTCACCGGAATCTGGGCGTGTGTGTTAGGGTTTTGAATTGGAGAAGAAGACTTCATCACCCTTGGATCTGGCCATCTGAACGCATGAGATAGTGACACCTCATTTAATGAACGTGCTCTCTCTCACGTGCTCTTCATTTTATAATTTCCTTCTGATTATGCTTTGTGTTTAGCATCCCACAATAACTCATGTGTTCCTTCACTCTGGTCCAATGGTTTGGCCACGTCATTTAATGAGACAAGTTCCAGGATGCGTCTGTTTAATCCTATGGATTGTGTTTTTCCAGTTATTTTTGTGAATATCCACCCCTTGTATTATGTACTGGCGCAAACCCAGTGGGCCTGAACCACTATCCGCACCCCTCTTTGATTGAGCCCAAATCATTTCAACTGGATTTTTTTTCTTTTCACACCTCCCAGTTTCATTTCTTTTATTTTCTTTTTCTTTTATTTCTTTTTTATTTCAGTTTTAGTTTCTAATTTTTAAAAAATACTTCTAAGTGTCAAACAATTCTGAAATAATTCATGTATGTTCATTTTAGTTTTCATTAATTTTTCATATTTTTATTTCCCATTTATTTTATGCTGACACGTGTAAATAAATTCCATCATGTAATTAATTCATTTTAATCCTTTTTTGAGCAAGCTGTCTTGTCCATTTTCCATAGTGATCCTCATTTTGAATTTTTGAGTGGTTCTTTTTGCTTTGGACTCCTATTAGAGTGTATTTCATATGTGATTTTTGTTCTGATTTTTAAAAACTTGTTTATTTGGTTTTGGTCCTTGACTTGTCATTGAAGTTTCTTAACCCTAGTTCATGTTTGAGCCCTCTTTTGACTTGCATAAATTCTGAATTTCTTCCTATCCTCTTGGCATATTGTTATATCATGATTGAAGATCTCTTGTCCAAAGTTGTAGAATTTTTGGGTGCAGTTTTTATTTGATTTGAATTTTGGTTCTTAACTTGTCCCATTTTGCTTCTTTTTGATCATAAGTTCTCTCATTGGCTTAGAAGGGCACTTGTGCCAACTTCTTCATCTTATTTGGGGTCTCCTTAGGGTATTGTTACCTTTCTGATCTTGGTTTAGGGTTTGTGTTTTGGAAATCTTGTATTTTGTTTACCTTTTAAGTTCATCCTTTCTTTTGTGCATCCACCTCACTTCTTTGTTTCTTTCTTCCCTTTATGTGATTGTTTAGCTTTGTGCTTCTCTTCTCTTCATCTCTCTTGTTTCTTAAACACTTCTTTAAATTGGTTATGGTTCTGGTCTTGTGCCTTGAGTTCATGTTTTGTGTATTTTTGCTTTGCATCTTCTTAAGTTTACTTTGCTTTGCCATGTGATTCATGTTGCCTCATATTGACTTGTATGCTTCTTTTCTCATTCTTGTGACTTGCATTTGCATTGAGTTTTTGTATGTATGACTTCACTTCTGTTTGTATGATGTTGATGTGGCATTTTGTTCATTTTGTTTTGCTTGTATGCTTGTGTTGCTAACCTTTTCAGGGGCTATGGTAAGTGAGAGGTGTGGATGTGATTCCCACATCTCCAAATCTCATCTCTTCTCTTCTTATTCTTACTTGTGCTAACCTTTTGATTTTTGGGCTTAGGCCTTACTTCCCCCCTCCTCCTCTCTTCTTCTTTCTTCTTCTTCTCTTCTTCTTTCTTTCTTCTTTAGGATAGTAAACCTCACTAACTTAGGATATCCATGCATGACAACACCTAGGATTCATTAGTCCCCCATTAGACTTTTGCCTTTGTGATCCTTTTGGTTTCTCTTCTCTTCTCATCTCAAAACCTTAAAGAAGACACCTAATAAAGTTTGAAGTGATGTCTTGAGCAATAGCCTTATCCCATGAGATACTTGTAGTCTTCCCATCTTGGGATAGTACAAGCTTATCTTGTGATGCACAAGTCTGATCAAGATATCATCTTCACAAAGAAAATCATAAAAAACACTTCTTCATTGTAAATACAAAACACTTAATAAGTTAATGAGTTAGTGAGCCTAAGCCCTAATCTCTGGGTTCAAGTTTTGGGGATCTTCTCCTTACTTGAGTGTGCTTGTTCTATTATTCCATCTTGGAATGTAGTGACAAGTGCGAATTCCATGGAAAAGAGCTTGAGTTCACTTCCTTGTGACACACTCATAAAAATCTTCATAAAAAACACAAATAAACAATAAGCGTCTTTCCTTCAGGAATTCTTTTATCATCTCCTTCGCTCCGTACGCGAACTTGCTCCTACTTGTCATTTTGCAAGACGGTTACGCACTCGTCGTCCGAGTCTGCAACACCTGAGCATTTCCATAGGCAGTTCAAGCCTTAATTCACAAGCAATCTTTTCCACCCCTAGTTAGGGGAACTACAGCATCTCTGATCCTCATTTTCCCGATGAGGTACGTAGGCAGCGGGGTAGGGCCCGTTCGAGCATAATCTTTATTTTCCCTACATTTTTTCCTTTTCATTTCTTTTCCAGTTCCCTTTTCTTTTCTTTTATCCAGTTCAGTTCAAATTCTTTGCAGTAGCTTTCTTTTCTTCACCCTTTGAAGCAGTTTCTTTGCAAGCGTGGATCCCGTCGGGTACGGCGAACGATCTGGGTGCTAATACCTTCCCTGGTCGTAACCGACTCCCGAGCTCAGTCTCTTTGGTTCGCAGGACCCGTGTCCTTCCTTTTCTTTTCCTCTGGTTTGTGCAGCATTACCATTCCCGTTCCTTCGGGATAAAAATGCCTGACTGACGACTCTATTCTTTTCCGCGCCACTTTCGCGTTTGTACCAGGATGGAAATCCGGGGAGCGACAATCACAAACACTTGCATATCATTTGCATATATCATCATTGCATCATTTAACATTTGCTTATTTGTTTTTCAGGGTATCCACCTCATTATATCTTGGTTTTCTTCTGTTGCTTAGACCTCTGCTTCAGCTATCTCCTTCAGCATCTCCTTCAGTCTGTTAGAGACTCACCTGCATCAGTCTATCAGAGATTTACCTCCAGCTTCTCAGTCTGTGATCTTCTTCAGCATTTGACTTCAGTTTCTTCACCAGCACTCATGGATATTCCAAGGAAAAGAAACATATCTTATCACTTCTTTGAGCCCATTTTGACTGGTATCAGGAAGGTCCAGTCAATCATCACACCTGACCACATCCCATTGTTTAGAGAGCACTATGGGGGTATTTTGGACATGGTTATGGATCTTGATTCTTCTCAGAGAAGCATGATCCACACATGCTTGTAGTTTTATGACCCTCCACTTAGATGCTTCACCTTTCCAGACTTTCAGATTGGGCCTCTATTGGAGGAGTTTTCTTTGTTGATTGGAGTGCCTATCAGAGGAGGGATCCCCTTTAACACAGAGATGACTGCTCCCAGAAGTGAAGAGATAGCAAGGGCATTCTACTTGGAGCCTGCCCTTATTGAACAAAACATGACAACAAAAGATGGGATTCCTGGTTTGCATCTGGACTTCTTGATTTCTCAAGCCATCCTGAAGGCTACATTGGGAGAATGGAGGGCAGTCTGTGCACTTTTAGCCCTCAGCATATATGGGGCTATATTGTTTGCAGATGAGCCTAAATTTGTCAATAAGAATGCCATCCACTTGTTTTTGCTGAGGAACCCTGTGCCTACATTGCTAGGGGATTTTTACTACTCTATCCATCAGAGTAATGAAAAACAAAACGGAAAGTTGGTCAGATGCTGTGCTCCCTTGTTCTACTCTTGGCTACTCAGACACCTGCCTAAATCAGATGCTTTCTTGAACCCACATCAGCAGAATAATTGGGCCAAGAGGTTCATTGCCTTAACATCAAATAATATCAGATGGTGCACCCAGAGCACCAAAGGCAAGGATATTATTACGAGCTGTGGACAATACCCTAATGTGCCATTAATAGGAGTAAAAGGTTGCATCAATTACAACCCTTTACTGTTTAAGAGACAATTGGGATATGCCTTAGTTCACCCTCGCAAAGGACAGGATTTAGCTGAGACCCTATACTGTGAAGTGCAACCTAATTCAGCTGTTGTCAGGCAAGCTGCTTGGGCTTGGGACAACATCCAGACCAAAGGGATAGCCATCCTTGGAAGATGTAACAATGTTGCTTCGGCTCAGTACTATGACTGGTCCCGTACTAGAACTCAGATCACCAGGATGCCTTTCACCTTGGAAGACACACCTGGACCATCTACAGTACAGCCTACAGCAACTGTTTGCCTGGAGGAATTTGAAAATCTGAAGGAAAGGAATGAACGGCTATCTGAAGCTCTAAAGAAGACTCTTTGGAAAAGAAGCGATGATCGTCTGGACATTGAGAGATTGGAAAAGCTCAAGATTGAGCATCTGACCAAGATTGAAAGGACAGAGGACTACATAAGGAAAGCAAGAGTCGGGGAACAGATATTGAAGAATGCCTGCATGGAGGCCAAGATTCAGAAAGCTGGGGTTGAGCACTATCTGCAAGAAAGCCAGGCTAGGTGGGTCAGGATCATCGAAGCCCGTACACAAGAAGACCAGAGGACTCAGGCCAAGATTGAGCAGCTAGAAGCCAATGAGAAGAAGCAGCAGGAAGCTTTGTTGGCAGCTCAGAAAGAGATATCAGAATTGAAGCTCCGAGCGGGATTAAAGAGATCAAAAGATCAAGACAGGCATAAGAAGCTGACTAATGCCATTGCTACCAGGAACCTCCTCATTAGGACCATTACAGAGCACCCAGCTGGTCCGGTGACTGAGGCACTCCCGAAGGAAGTCAGGGAAGATGACTATGGGCTGGATGTCTGATTCCTCTTTGCTTGTATTTCTTTCCTTTTGATGTACTTTTCCTTTTTGTTGTATTTTTGACCCACCATGGGCATGAATTGAAAACAGACTATGTATTTCATCATTTGTAATATATTTAGTTTGTTTCAGTGGGCTTCTTTTCTCAACATCATCAAGCATCTCCTCGAGGTCTGGAAAGGTCAAAACCAAGAACCAAACCGGATACCTTGGAAAACAAATAAGCATACTGCATTGCATACTAACTTTTTCTTTTGTAGGTTTTGTTTATTATTTTGTTTCTCACTTTGTTGTGCTTTCAGGAAACATTTCTCGTCGCCGAGTGTTCCCTGTCAACCGCACACACCGGTACCAACTCATAACAACCTTCCAGGCATTCAGATGGATCAGGTACAACAGGACCTAACTGAAGTGAGAAATCAGATGGCAAATGAAAGGGTCGAAATGAGAAACCAAATGTCTCAGTTTATGGCAGTAATGACTGGCTTAGCCCAGAGTCAAGAAAGGCTGAGAGAGCTGGTAGAAAGACAGACACCCGAAGAGCCCCACCTTGGGACAGGAGGAACCAACAATAATTAACGGGGGCAACCTCGTATTGACCCACCAGAGTATGGGCCCCATTTGAATCCAGATGTTAATGTCACAAGGAATATTCAAGGCAATGCTTCTGGGGGCAGAATCCTGCAAGAGGATCCCCAAGAGGAACAATTCACTGTTATTGGGGCTGGAGATGAGGTGTATGACAGAAGGCTGGATGAGATTGCTGAAAAGCTGAGGTCCTTGGAATCCCAGAATTCTTTAGGCTTTGACGTAATGGATATGGGGCTGGTAGATGGGGTGAGGATTCCCCACAAATTCAAACCCCCTTGCTTTGAGAAATATAATGGTACCTCTTGCCCGCGTACTCATCTGCAATCCTTCTTAGGAAGACTCAAGGCTTATACCATGGATGAGAAGTTATGGATGTTCTATTTTGATGACAGCCTGACTGGAGCATCAAGAGAATGGTATTCGCATTTGACAAGGGCCACTATAAGATGTTGGAATGACTTGGCCGAGGTGTTCATCCGGCAATACCAGTACAACCTAGACATGGCCCCCCAATAGAACTCTTCTAATGGGCATGTCTCATTCTTCAAGGGAGAGCTTTCAGGATTATGCTCAGAGGTGGAGACAGCTTGTTGTTGCTGTCCAGCCACCCATGTCAGAAAGGGAGATGGCTGACATGTTTATGAACACCTTGCAGGGAACTTATATTGATAGACTTGCTGCTTTCTCTTCCACCAGTTTTTCCGATGTAGTTATAGCTGGTGAGAGAATTGAGAGTCTTTTGAAGATGGGCAAAATCTCTGACAATGGTGCAAGTTCCTCCAACAACCCCAGAAAACCTTTTGCAGGACCCCGAAGGGCGGGTGAAACAAATGCTATCCATGCAGGCAGGGGCAGACCCCAATATTCTCACAGATCAATAGCAGCTGTTACTATCCCGACTCCCGTTCCACAACAACCTTTATTTCCTTAACAACAACAACAACACTATCAGCAACAATCTCATTTTCCGCAACCAAGATCGTATAACAACAACAACAACCAACAACAGCGCCCCTTTCAACAGAGACCATCTCAGGCAAATAGGGTGATTGATCCCATTCCTATGCCTTATGCTACTTTACTGCCACAACTCCTGATGCTTAACCTGGTTGAGTTAAGGATGTTGGCTCCACCAGATCCTCTGAATCTCCCGAAGAATTATGATGTTAATGCCCGGTGTGCCTTTCACTCCAACGCACCTGGTCACAATACTGAGAAGTGCAGAGCCTTACAAATGAAGGTTCAAGATCTGGTCGATTCCAAAGCTCTCAATTTCGCACCTCCTCCGAATGTTAACAGAAATCCTATGCCTAATCATGGTGGGCCCAGGATTAATGCCATAGAGGAAGATCAACCATCTGCACTGATTGACAATGTTGCACAGATTCAAACACCGTTGGCAGAAGTCAAAGTTCAACTTTTAAGATGCCAAGTGTTCCCGGGCTGTGGGGCCTGCTGTGAATTGTGCAAGACTGCTATTAATGGTTGTGAGAAGCTAAGGTTTGGCATAGATGGCCTCATCAGAGATGGAATCTTGCAAATTACTACAACAGCTCCTTCAACAATTCTTTCTTCAGCAACAACGGATTCACCTACAACATCAACAATTCTTTCTTCAGCAACAACAGATCCTCCTACAATAACAACAACTATCGTTCCCACTGATTCATCAACAACTCCAGCAATCACTCCATCCATTGTTTCAACAGATCAGAGTTCAGCAACATTTTCTTCTACAACATCAGCACCCATCTTATCAACGGAATCGCCTACAACACCAGCGAACACTAACGAAGATATCTCAACGGTCACGATCTATTATGACCCGGAAAATGTTCATCCCAACAACAATTTCCAACAGCAAACTGCAATAGCTCCTGTCAGATCTCCAGTCACGATCTACTACGATCCACATACCATCACGGTTCCTTCCGCTGCAGCAATCAGTCTGGTTACCATTACGGTACCTGGACCTGTTCCTTATGAAAGTTGTAATGCCATACCTTGGCACTACGACTCCGATCTCTACTGCGACGGGAAGAAGATCACTCTAGAATCAACAACCTCTTCACCACAGGTCGACAATGTTGGGGGAGGCGGAGGCTTCACCAGAAGCGGACGCCTTTTTGCCTCACAAACACCAAGGCACAATGCTGAAGCAGAAGCTGCTGCTAAGGCAAAAGGGAAGAATGTGGTGACTGAAGAGCCGACTGTTAAAGAAAATCAGAAGACGTCTTTTGAACAAGAAGTGGACGAGTTCATGAGAATAATCAAAAGGAGTGATTACAAAGTGGTGGACCAGCTTCATCAGACACCCTCCAAAATCTCTATATTATCACTGTTAATGTGTTCCGAAGCTCACAGGAATGCATTGTTGAAGGTCCTGCACGCAGCATACGTGCCGGAAGAGATTACTGTTAATCAGTTAGAAACTGTGGTTGCAAATGTTAACACCAGTCATGGGCTGGGCTTCACAAATGTTGATTTAACAACGGAGGGGCGCAACCATAACAAGGCTTTACATATCACCTTAGAATGCAAAGGTGCTGTTCTTTCTCATGTACTGGTGGACACTGGGTCTTTGCTCAATGTTCTCCCAAAGAAAGCCTTGGTGAAGTTGGAGTATGATGGTTTGGCATTGCATCCAAGTAATTTGGTGGTGAGAGCATTTGATGGCTCTAAGAGGTCAGTGCTTGGAGAGATTGATCTACCTGTGTTGATTGGCCCACAGACCTTTAAAACTACCTTCTTCGTGATGGACATACAGCCGGCCTACAGCTGTTTGTTGTGTAGACCCTGGATTCACGCCACCGACGCTGTTACATCTACCCTTCACCAGAAGTTAAAATTTGAGTGGGAAGGCCAGATCATCACAATCTGCGGGGAGGAAGACATTTTTGTTAGCCAGCTGGCTACTTACAAGTACATAGAGATGGATGGGGAGATCCATGAGACTATGAGTCAGGGATTTGAGGCCCTTAACATCAACGAAGCATCTGCTGTGTCTGGAACTTCCATCACTTCATATCAAAAGGCCTGAAAGGTTGTTAAGGAGGGTGCCGCTCAAGGCTGGTGCAAGCTGTTTCCAGTAGAAAAGAAAGAAGACAGATTCGGGTTGGGTTACAGACCAACTCGACAAGATCAACCAGAGGCTGCAACAGAGCCCAAATTTTTCAGCGGGGGAATGCTTACCCCGGATGCTGTGAATAGTTTGGAAGACGAGGAAGAAGACGAACGCAACCTGGAAAGCTGGATACGTTCAAAGATCCCGGGGAACCAAGTCTCAAACTGGTCTTCCCAGGAAATTATAAGAGTTACTCTTGCAGAGTAATTATTATTTCCTGTCTTTAAGCATGCATCAAGTCCTGCATCTTGCCCAAGATGTCAGGGCTCATTTTGTAATCGGGCCATCTTGTATTTTGTGCAAATGATCAATTAATGAATATCAGGACATCTTTTGCAAATGAGTCTTTTTTCCCGCTCACTGTTTTTCATTTTTTTATTTTTTGTACAAAAATAAAATGGCAATGTTTTTCAAAATAATAACTTCATTTTCACTTCTTTCTAAACAAGATAAAATTGATCACTAAAATGAACCAATCTAAACCCTTGCAGAGAGTGCCCTCCAGACTGCACCGACAACGACACTGCTATGACTTCGTATGACTTCGACAAACCGATTAATCAAGCCGATGAAGGGGTTGAAGAAGATTATGAGCTACCTGAAGAACTAGCCAGGTTGTTGAGACAAGAGGAGAAGGTTATCACCCCTCATCAGGAGGAGGTTGAGACGGTTAATCTTGGTACAGAAGAAGACTTGAATGAAGTAAAGATCGGGGCCCGTCTGCAAGATTCAGTGAAGGAACAACTCATTGACATGCTGCGGGAGTACGTGGACGTTTTTGCTTGGTCTTATCAGGATATGCCAGGTCTGGATACCGACATTGTTATGCACAAGCTGCCTCTAAACGAAGACTGTCCTCCAGTAAAACAGAAGCTACGCCGTACTCGTCCAGATATGGCCATGAAGATAAAAGAAGAGGTACAAAAATAGTGGGACGCCGGCTTCCTTGCTGTGACTAGTTACCCACCGTGGGTTGCTAACATTGTACCTGTGCCTAAGAAGGATGGAAAAGTACGGATGTGTGTGGATTACCGGGATCTGAATAGAGCTAGCCCGAAAGATGACTTCCCATTACCTCACATTGATGTATTGGTCGACAACACGGCTCAGTTCTTGGAGTTCTCCTTCATGGATGGATTTTCAGGATATAATCAGATCAAGATGTCACCTGAAGACATGGAGAAGACAACTTTCATCACACCCTGGGGCATATTCTGTTATAAGGTAATGCCATTTGGACTGAAGAATGTCGGGGCAACTTATCAACGGGCTATGGTAACATTGTTTCATGACATGATCCATAAAGAAATTGAATGTTATATGGATGACATGATTGCCAAGTCCCTCACAGAAGAAGACCACCTGGTGAATCTGTTGAAGCTATTCAAACGTCTGAGGAAGTACCAATTGAAGCTGAACCCTAACAAATGCACATTCAGGGTGCGATCCGGTAAGCTGCTGGGATTTATTGTAAGCGAAAAGGGAATTGAAGTTGAACCTGACAAAGTCAAAGCCATTCAAGAGATGCCTGCACCAAAGACTGAAAAAGAAGTTCGGAGGTTCTTAGGTAGATTGAACTACATTTCACGGTTCATATCTTACCTTACTGCAACCTATGAGCCCTTGTTCAAGTTGTTAAGAAAAGAGCAAACGGTCAGGTGGAATGAAGACTGCCAAAGGGCTTTTGACAAAATCAAGGAATACTTACAAGAGCCTCCCATCCTTATGCCTCCAGTCGAAGGAAGACCTTTAATAATGTACATGACAATATTAGAAGAGTCAATGGGGTGTGTGTTGGGCCAGCATGACGAGTCTGGTCGAAAAGAGTATGCAATATACTACCTAAGCAAAAAGTTTACCGGCTGTGAACAACGTTATTCACTGCTCGAGAAAACTTGTTGTGCTTTAGCGTGGGCTGCTCGCCGACTAAGGCAGTATATGTTGACCCACACTACCTTATTGATCTCAAAGATGGATCCAGTCAAGTATATATTTGAGAAGCCAGCACTTACCGGAAGGGTTGCAAGATGGCAAATGATTCTGACAGAATACAACATTCAGTACACATCTCATAAAGCCATCAAAGGCAATGTATTGTCTGATTATCTTGCTGAGCAACCCATTGATGATTACCAGCCTATGAGATTTGACTTCCCTGATGAAGACATCATGTTCATAAAAGCAAAAGATCATGAAGAGCCTATTCACACTGAAGGGCCTTACCCAGAAGAAGAATGGACTATGATGTTTGATGGGGCTGTTAATATGAATGGTCGTGGAATTGGTGCAGTACTTATTACACCTAAAGGAGTTCACATGCCTTTCTCGGCAAAACTCACCTTTAACTGCACTAACAACGAAGCTGAATACGAAGCCTGTATCATGGGTCTTGAGAAATCCATTGACCTCAGGATCAAGACTTTAAATGTATTCGGAGATTCAGCTCTGGTAATCAATCAAACCAATGGCAAATGGTACACTCACAATGAGCATCTGATTCCATACCGGGATTATACGAGGAGATTACTGACTTTCTTCACCACAGTCAAACTTGAGTATATCCATCGAGAAGAAAATCAGTTTGCAGATGCTCTGGTTACCATTTCATCCATGATCAAAGTTCAAGCTTCCAACTTTGTGCCTCGAATTTCAGTAACCAGACTTGACAGACCAACATACGTATTCTCTGTAGACAGTGCTAAAGATGATAAGCCTTGGTTCTATGACATCAAAAGCTTCTTAGAGGATCAAACATACCCACCTGGGGAATCATCCAATGAAAAGAAGGCATTAAGAAGGCTGGCTGGTAGTTTCTTCCTGAATACTGATGGTTCGTTATACAAGCACAACTTTGACATGGTACTTCTCAGATGCGTTGATAAGGCAGAGGCAGACTTGCTGATGCACGAGGTGCATGAAGGATCTTTTGGTACCCATGCTGGAGGACATGCAATGGCTAAGAAATTGCTACGATCAGGTTATTACTAGATTACAATGGATGCAGACTGTTGTGCCTATGCCAGAAAGTGCCATAAATGCCAGATTTATGCAGACAAAGTGCATGTGCCTCCGAATCCTTTGAATGTGATGTCTTCACCCTGGCCCTTTGCCATGTGGGGAATCAATATGATTGGAAAGATCGAACCGACTACTTCAAATGGCCACAGATTCATCCTGGTAGCCATTGACTATTTTACCAAGTGGGTTGAAGCAGCTTCGTATGCAAATGTCACCAGGCAGGTGGTAGCCCGATTCCTAAAGAGAGACATCATCTGTCGGTATGGAGTGCCTGAGCAAATCATTACTGATAATGGTTCCAATTTGAACAACAAGATGATGGCAGAACTGTGTCGGGACTTCAAAATCCAACACCACAATTCTTCTCCTTACAGGCCAAAGATGAATGGCGTTGTTGAGGCAGCTAACAAAAATATCAAGAAGATTGTACAAAAGATGGTGGTTACTTATAAAGACTGGCACAAAATGCTACCATTTGCCTTGCATGGGTACCATACCTCAATCAGAACATTCACTGGGGCAACACCTTATCAACTTGTGTATGGTATGGAGGCAGTCCTACCTGTTGAAGTTGAATTACCCTCCTTACGGGTACTTATGGATGTCAAGCTGAATGAAGCAGAATGGGTCCGTTCTCGGTACAATCAACTGAATCTGATCGAAGAGAAGAGATTAGCTACAATCTGTCATGGGCAGCTATATCAGAAAATAATGAAGAGAGCCTTCGATCAGAAAGTCAGGCTTCGGGAATACCAAGTAGGAGATCTTGTGCTAAAAAGACTCCTCCCTCCTCATACAGACCACAGGGGCAAGTGGACTCCGAATTACGAAGGTCCATTCATAGTAAAGAAAGTTTTCTCTGGTGGAGCACTGATGCTCACTACTATGGATGGTGAAGACTTCCTGTCCCCTGTGAATTCATATGCAGTTAAAAAATACTTCGCATAAAATGACCCGCTGGACATAAAAACAGAATGTAAGTCCAGGCAAAAATAGGGCATCCCGGCGAGTCAAAAACAGAATAAAAGACTCGGGCAAAAATAAGGGAAAATAATCAAAAAAAAACTGTACACCCGCTGAGTTGAAAAGCCGCATTGGACAGCTCAGGCAAAAATGGGTATCCCGGTGGATTGAAAACGTGAAAGGGCGTTCCACGCAAAATAAGGGAATAAGCGAACAACTGCATTCTGAATTCGTCTGTATCGCTTGCAACACGACAATCTTCGAAAGGTTAAAGTATCGGTCAGAATCAGCCTTCTTCAGAAAGCAACATGAGAAGAACGTCAAGATCATACGAGTCATAGCAAAGGGAAGCACTGAAGCGTCATCAACATTGCCAGCGCCCTTTTTGTTTCTCAATTTTGTAACAATCTCCTCATTCCAGGGGATCTGTTTCTTTGACTGTACTTGCCAATTCAGGGCACACAAATTAATAAAATCAGATTTTTTAGTCACATCTCGTCTTGTACATTTTTATCTCGTTTGCAAAAATGTCTGATATCCCTGATATAATGTTTGCATAAAAACAGATGTGCCTTTCTAATCACATGCTTGCAGGAAATATGTTACTTACTCCCAGGAGTGTCTAAACTTCTATGATGGAATCCAGTAAGGGATACCTCGGGGTACTTGTGCGTTTCTTTGTCATAACAGGATTGCAGCACGTCTTCTAAACAGCACCAGAAATGCTCTCTTCCCATCAGAGTTGCCAGGCCTCACTTCTCTAGCATATCTTTCAGAGCAGCACCAGAAGGGGCTCGTTTCCCCAGCTGATCTGTCAGATATCCTCATCCTCAGTAGGATCCCCACAGAAATCTCTAGGAAGATCGTCCATTGATCTTTTTCTTCCCCCAGCCGAGTGCTAGACAGGGAACCGTCCCCCACAGAGCTCCAGCCTCTCCCAGAAGAGCAATGTCTGAATTTCTCGCACAATAAAGTGACGAAAGCTTCCACGTCCCCAGCTGGGTTCCTCCTTACAAATATGGGTCTATCAATGACTTATTTCCCCAAGCAGAGTCATACATCTTATCAGATCTACCAATGAACTCATCCCCAGTTGGGATATCCTTTCAAGAATATCAGTCAGAGATCTCCACAGGCAGCAGTGGGATCCGAGTCCCGGATCGGTATCTTTGCATAATCATAGCATTCGCATCATATTTCCCCTCAAAGCGTAGCATTCTGTCTAATACGGAGCATTACAACAAAAATCAAACATATTGCATAATCACAAGTCAGGTTCGAATCAGTCACCTGCAAATACCAACAATACCACATCAACAATATACAAAATACCTCTCAATTTCCCCGGCAGAAAGCCAAAGCATCCCTTTGCACCCCTAAAATACATATACATACTCCTTTGGGCACTCGTCCGTGTCATCTTTCCCCAGAAAGTCACCAGAACACTCTCTACAAACGGATACTTATACATAACTTATTCTCCTCGACCCTCGTCTGTGTCATCTCACATTTCCCTAGCAGAAAGCCAAAGCGTCTCCTTTGCACTCACAAATACATGTTCATATTATCCCCTGCAGATATATCTATACACTCTCTGGACACTCGTTCGTGTCACCACTCCCCAACAGGTTTGCCAAACACTTGTTTATAATACACTCTCATCCGACACTCGTCCGTGTCATACACTCCCCTGCAAGTTGAACACTCGTCTGTGTCTCACTCATGTTTATTTTCTTTACTCATACAGATACTCGTCCGTATCTTGTATACACCACTTATCTTCCCCTCAGATTCGACACTCGTCCGTGTTCTTTGTTAACCAGTTGGTACTCGTCCGTATCATCATCTCTGAACATGCGTCAGCGTTGTTTCTACCAATACTCGTCTGTATCATAGTCTTAAGGATGCTCGTCCACATCTTTAATCTATACACAACGTCAAAACACTTATACCCTTTATTTCTTGGATGTAAACACTCGTCCGTGTTTACTATTCCCCAGCAAATCTCCAGCAAAATTCCTTTTCTATCTGACATTCGTCCTATGTCATGATACTTTCGGCAGCCGTACCCTGCCAGGTGACCGTCCTTCACCTTTTGATGACCGTCCCTCATCATTCCCCCAGTGGGGTCTCCATTATTGGAACCCCTTTGCTATCCGGCATTCGTCCTATGTTGTGATATTTAGCAGCCGTCCCCTGCTAGGTGATCGTCCTTCACCTTTTTGATGATCATCCGTCATCATTTTATCCGGTGGTCGTCCCCATCGTTGATCTTGTTATCTGACATTCGTCCTATGTCGTGATACTTAGAGCAGTCGTACCCTGCTAGGTGATCGTCCTTCACCTCTTGATGATCGTCCTTCATCATGCTTATCCGATGGCCGTCCCCATCGTCGACCTTTTATATCCGACATTCGTCTTATGTCGAAATGCTTTCGGCAGCCGTACCCTGCCAGGTGATTGTTCTTCACCTTGGATGACCGTCCCTCATCCTTATCCCCGACAGAGCAGCCGTCCCCTGCTAGGTGATTGTCCTTCACCTTTGATGACCGTACCTCATCATTTATTTCATTTATACTTTACAAACCTGATGGTCGTCCCCATCATTGTCATTACCTTTAATCCCCATAGAATCTTGTTTCTTTTCTTGATGGTCGTCCCCATCATGATCCCTCTATTTCCCCAGCATGTCGGCCGTCCCCGTTATTGCTTTATCCCCAGCAGTTGTCCTCTACTCGATGGTCATCCTCCATCGCCCACACTTTATAATCATACTTTACTTCCTCTTACAATCTATATCCCTTTTCTTCTTCTCCTCAGTGAGTGCAAATTTTGGACTGTCTTTGGTATTCAACCACAAGTTATTTTGCTTGTCTGTTAAGCCCGTCGCTTACATCCTGCATAACTAACTCATGCTTGAATAGGGGCAGTTGTAAACATCCCAAATTTTCCCTCACTAATTTCACACCATGGCTTATGATCTTTTTTTCATTTGCATTAGTTCAATCATACCACATCATATTGCATTTTTGCTTCAATGCATTAGTTCAAGTTCATATGCATCTAGGGTTTGTGGTCTGAGCAATCCAAGATCCTTATGAGCCACTCCAAAGGTCTTCAATCATCTCAAGAGGGTCCATGCATGTTAAATCATCATATTATATCCTCTAAAGATCAAGGAAGTCAGAAAATCACAAGAACTTGCAAGGCATGGAAGCAGAGCCAAGGTTTAACTGCTCAGATGACCTGAAATTAGGGTTTTGGTTTTAGAGGCCATATCTCCAATTTTTTGGTCATCCTTGTTTCTATTGGTCTCAATATGTTATAAGGATCATGCATACTAAGTTTTATGAAGAAATTCATTGTGGAAGTCATCTGATCACTGGGTAACTTCTTGAGCAAGTCAGAGCAAAATCAGGGCATTTGAGGCCCCCAACATGGAACCAAAGTGGATTTTTCATCAAATTGAAGTTATATGGTCTTTATTTGATCATTTAAGTTCTTAGAAGTTCACAAATTTGAAGAAAAGTGAGCAAAACCAAAAGTTGCCAAAAATGGAAATGACTTGTAATGTAAACTTTCCATTTTGGGAAAGTTTTTCAACCTCCTCTTTCTCAACCAAAAATGCTTCAAATGAAAAATTATTGGTCATGAAAGTTGTAGATTGGATCATTCCCTTTTCAAAAAGTACAAGAACAAGATCTAATTCATTATGGAACTCAAGTTATGGCTTTCCAAAGTTGGCAAAAATCACATAATTTCAAGTTTCATGCCAAAGAGGGATTTTTGCAAATTCAAGTTCTAAACACTTTCAAGACCTCTAAATGACTTCTATGCATCATTACAACATATTGCAACTCATCAAAATCAGAATTGCACAAAATTCACAAAGGTTCATGCCTTGGATCACAAGCTTCCATAAGCCATTTTCCGTAAAATTCAAAAAATAGGGAATTCTTGCAAGAATGGTTTCCAAGGGTTGGTATGGCTTCTAATTGGTCTCAAAACATCATAACAACATCACATGATCCATTTTGCTGCAAATTGCCCAAGAATTCACAAGATTTCTTGCCTTGGTTCACAAGAAACTTCAAAGAGAGCAAAATGCAAAACTATGCCATCTTGATATCCAAGCCATCCATCTGCCTTCTTTTGATCCTAGGGCTCACCATAAACCATGCTGAAGCAAGACACCCCATTGAACCACTTCTGTTCCAGCCCATGCTTATAGTACACATACTTTTGACTTTTTGCAAAACAAGCCATACCAATCAAGTTGTGACATTACCAACTTTCTGACCAATCACAATACCTTATACTAATCAAAAGCAATCCAAAACACACCACACACAAGCCAGAACTCTCCCACAACTCAGGATTCACAAAACTTGCAAAAAACTCCATTCCTTCGAAACTCTCTGCCCATGCATCAAACCTCAAAACCAACTTCACCATTCATTCAGAAAAGCTTCATAGAGCATAAACCACCCTTCACTTTGCCCTGAAAGCCCCTGAAACTCAAACATGATTTCTGGTGCAGCAGGAACAAAACCCTCAAACCAAGCCACACAAACTTGTTCTAAGCCTCACATCATCCTCAGGAGGTTCATAGGAGTGGACTTGCACCAAAGAAGGGTCCAGAAAGCCCAAAATCAGAAGGTTCAATCTCAGGTATAGCTCAAGAACTTTTTTCTTAGAGCTTTGATTTTAAGTTACAATGTGATAAAGCATGTTTCTCTGATCATTATGCACTTTGAATAATTGAAAATGGTCAAGTATTTAGGATGTATCCAACTTCTGAAAATTTGGTCAGTTTTCCGTTTGGTTTCGATTCTCTCTCTTGGTGCAAAATAAATTGTTTTTGTTCATGAATTCTTGTTGTTTGATGTTAGAGGATGAATTCTGGAGATTTTGGCATGTTTTTATGGCCTAGGGAGGAAGATAGGAATTTGGCCCGCCGGAGAAGATGAACGGAGTTTAGCTCCGGTCACCTGAAAGTAGTTAACCCTAATCCCTAATTAATTTGCCAGTTTGATTTGTGGCCCTTGGATTAGGATTAGGTTAAGATATGCACGACCCAGATTAACCCACTTAGCCTTAATCCATCATTTATTAAATTAATTAGGATTATTTAGTTTAATTAAATCAGAGTGAATCCAGACCATTAAAAAACGCGCCAGTCAACTCTCAACTCCCAACTTTGAATCTGGAGCTTTGGATCTGCTTACTTTTCATTAAATCAATTTTTATTTCACATTTTTCTTATTTATTTTGTACGAATTTTTAAAAATAGTAAAAATTATCAAAAAAATCTGAAAATTTTTATTAAACATTTTATTAATTTTCAGAAACAAAAAATATTTTTATTTTTATTTTTAGCATTAAAAAAATATTTTTAAATCATTTAAATGTTTTATTTAATTAGTTAGTTGATTTTAATTAATTAAAAATACATTTAAGTATTTAAAAATCCCAAAAAAAAATCAGAGAACATCTTTGAACATTTAGAAACATTTACAAACTCACCATACAAATTTCTTTTTGGTTTTGGTCACACTTTGACATTTTTTCAATGAATTAGGGTTCTTAAATTTGTACATTTTTAACCCTAACTTCAAAAATTCATAACTTTTAAACCAAGTTGAGTTTGTGAATAATTTTTTTTGCATTGTTCTATGCATGACTTCTAATTTCTAAAAACATTTTTGTTTCATTTTTATCTTTCATTTTAAATTTATGTGGCATTTTTGTAAGATCAGAATGTGCCTAAGGGGGGGGGGGTGAATTTGGTGTTATCAAATTTTTCGATTCTTTTTCTTCGATGGATGGATTTTGCTTTTATGGTTTAAAGAACAAAAAATGTAAAGCAGAAAAGTAAAGAAGACACGGAGGTTTATCCTGGTTCCCTTCACAATCCGAAGGTACATCCAGTCCCCTTTCAACACGAAAGAGATTTCCACTAGTTTCTTTAGAACAGTACAACCTATCACACCTTCAATGGTGAGGCCTACTTTCTAGCAAACTATACAAACAAGTGTGCAAGAACAATCCTCTTGCCACACTTACCCTTATGTCCAAACAATCCTTGGAACACAAGTCACAAATAGAAAGACACTTTCTATAATATTGTTTGAGTGAGAGTACAATGAAAGGTATCAATAAAAATTGATCTTCTCCTATAATCAAGAATTCACTACTTAATATTCAACGCAAGTGTTCAAGACAAATATGAAAATGATGAACTTATGAACACTTTTGAAAGATGAAAAATATTTGAATTTAGTGAATTTGATTGTATGATAATGTTTGAAAAATCTAGGAGGTGTTTATGAATTTGAAATTTTTAGAATTTATAGTAGTTGAAACACCTATTCAAAAAGGTATGAGAATTTTAAAAAGAAATTCTTTGAAAAGGTATAAAAAAACTTATGAAATAAAATCATGAAAAGGTATAACACTTAATAAACATTTGAATTTGAAGAGAAACAATTTTTCAAAATTTCTACAGTGTTAACCGGTTAACCAAATAGGTTAATCGGTTAACGCCCAGAAACGTTACCACAGATTTGAAAAATTGCTACCGTTAACCGGTTAACCCGTATGGTTAACCGGTTAACACTGTTAAAATACAGAAAAATATTTCTGTTTAAAGTGTTAAAACCAGTTCCAATTCTTTTCTAAAAATATGCACATGCATTAAAAATTATGATGAATATATTGAACACTTGTATATCATATTTAAGAAGTAAATATTGATATACCTAAGCCTTGAGACAAGTCTTAAAAGTGTTGCACAAAAGCTTGAATCGATCGGAAGCATTCCATTGATGATGCATAGCCATGATCTTGATCGTTTGTTGTCATCTCGACTTTTTGCAATCTGGAATGAGCTTGGATAATGTTGACGTCATCAAAAACAATGAGCTTGAAGTATGCTTCTACATTCTCCCCCTTTTTGATGATGACAACCAAGCGAATTTTGCGTACAAGCTTTGATCGATCAATGATGTTCTGGGCTTGCTTCTCCCCCTATGTCCAGCAACTCCCCCTATCTAAACAGAGGCAAAATTCTGCACAGAGAGATATTAGAAACCAAAGCTCTTCTCCCCCTTTGGCATTAGCAAAAAGGAAGAGAGGATCAAGCATAAACATGAAAAATACAACATAAAATTCAGCATGATGCAACTTAGTATGAAAGCATACACGAAAACACAAATATAACAAAAACATAATTGAATTAAAAACGGATAAGTGTATGAAAACATAACCGAAACAAAATCAAAATTGCCTAACAAACTTAGGACATATAACAGAATTTTTAAACTAAAACAACAAAAGCAACAAGACATGCATGTTCATTCCTCTTCCGACATATCATCACTTTCATCTTCACCATCTTCACCATCTTCACTACCGGCTTCACTTTCATCTTCCTCTTCAGTTTGGTTGTGAGAACCGTTAATCAATTTCCGAATACTTTTGAGAGTGCGTTGGGTTTCACGGTGGTTTTGTTGAGCTTCTCGGTGATGTGTCATGATGGTGGTGTAAAGGAAGTCATTTGTTATGCCACCTTCGGGAATAGGAAAGGATGGAGCGGAGGAACCATCAGCATATTCATAAGAACCATCGTTGCGTAACACAATTCCGGTATTCTTCACAATTGTAATCTCATTTATTTCATTCGCCATAGCCTTCATGGCGATAAAAGGTTCCCTACCAATAACCAAGTCGGTTTGCTCAATGATCCGAGAAATGAGCCTAGCATACGGAAGTCTTATCTTTAAAGAGAGTTGTTGCTTCAAGTGATACATCATAGTAAGCATCCAATTAATCTTTACCCTTTTCTTGATAGCAAATAGCACTTGCATCTCCAAGTCGTTGATTTGAGAGTGGTTTGAATCCTTGGGCAGCAGCACATAGCAAATGATATAGTGTAACAACCGATCGTCGACGGTCAAATTCTTCGCATATCATAGAGTTCTTGAAGTGCGCTGTCCCGATGTCACAACATCATTTGGAAAACGGCAGATTGAGTAATAATACTCCATTTTTTTGTAGCCGGACCAAATATCATCAATGTGATTCACGCCTTTGCGGAGAAACACACCGGAAAATGGAATGTTCAAGGATGCAGCCAAAACACCTAAATCCTCCTTAATTTCACAATTTCAAACAAGAGTATGCAACTTATGTTTACCATGCCTATCCATGTTGAGAGAAAAGTTATGCATAAAGGATTGGACCAAATCCGGGTAAACCCTCCCGTTGTCAGTAACAAAATCAAGCATCCCTTGAAATTCTAGCAATGCAGGAAATTTAAAGGTTGGAGGTTTGAAGGATTTCAGAAGAACATATTTACCCTTAAGTAGTGGTCTGACTCTGACTTTGAAATCCAGCCTCCTCTTCTTGGTAGATTCCATTGTTTCTACAGCTGGAGCTTCTTCTGACACAGAAGCCGGTTCCTTTCCTTTCCTTTAGGGTTCCATGAACAATGATGGAGTTAGGGTTTATGGAGGAGATGATATTTTCGGATTTGATATTTGGTGAGTTGAATGTAGTTTGAAGGGTGTTATAAAGATGAAGAGATAGTGGGTTTTAATGGGGGTTTAAGTTGTTGAAGGTTGGAAGTTGGAAGAGGATGATAAGTAGTGTTTATGGTAGTCAAAGAGTTGAAAAGTTTAAAACATGTGGAAGTGAATGAACCAAACATGCAATACATGTACTTGTAGAATATATTAAAACATAGTAAAACAAAGAAAACAAAAAAAATAAAAACAGACAGAATCTGAAACCTGCGCTGGAAATCCAAGTTTTGGATGTGTTAACCGGTTAACGTAATAGGTTAACCGGTTAACGGTTAAAAAAATTGAATTTTTTGAAAAATCTAGCAGCATGTTTTAGACCAAAAATAATCATTTTTTTCATAATTTTTTTTCATAAAGTGTTAGCATTCATCAAAACGCAACTTTCGATCAAAAAAGTTTTTGAAACCGATTATTTTCGGGTATACAAAAGTGAGAAAAACGAAAAACGGCGAAATAGGAGTGCTAGCATTTTATGACTAAAAAGTGAACAAACATACATAAAATGCAATAAAAACATACAATAAGCAATTTTAAAGTAAAGGTTAGATATCACCTTCATTGAGAATACCAATTTCTCGTCGAATCTTGTAAAATTGCTCTTTAGACAACGGTTTAGTGAATATATCGGCGAGTTGATTGTGTGTATCCACAAATGTAACATCGACATCTCCATTTAGAACATGATCTCGAAGGAAGTGGTGCCGGATATCAATGTGCTTTGTTCTTGAATTCATGACCGGGTTTTTTGTGATATTGATGGAACTTGTGTTGTCACACCGGAGAGGGATACAACCGAGATCTATACCGAAATCGAGAAGTTATTGTTTAAGCCACAAGATTTGAGCACAACAACTTCCTGCTGCGATGTACTCCGCTTCGGCCGTGCTAAGTGCAACGCATGCTTGCTTCTTAAATGCCCACGACACTAGTGCATTTCCGAGAATGTGACAAGTACCACTTGTACTTTTTCTATCGGTCTTACATCCTGCATAATCAGTGTCAGAATAACCAATTAAAGAACAAGTACTACCTTTAGGATACCATAATCCGACGTGCATCGTTCCTTTGAGATACTTCATGATCCTCTTCACGGAAGTGAGATGTGATTCCTTCGGATTAGCTTGAAAGTGGGCACACAAACAAACACTAAACATAATGTCAGGACGGCTTGCCGTCAAATATAAAAGTGAACCGATCATACCTCGATACTTTGTAATATCTATTGAAGTGCCGGAAAGATCTTGATCAACATACGTTCCAAATCCCATTGGAGTAGACATTTCTTTGCAATTGTCCATATCAAATCTTTTCATTAATTCCTTGCAATACTTGGATTGGTTGATGAAGATGCCATCCTTTGTTTGCTTTATTTGTAAACTAAGGAAGTAGTTCATCTTTCCTATCATGGACATCTCGAATTCGCCTTGCATCATAAGAGAGAATTCTTCGCAAAGATCTTTGTTTGTTGAACCGAAGATGATGTCGTCGACATAGACTTGAACAAGTAAAGTGTTTCCCTTGAGATTCTTGATGAACAAAGTCTTGTCAACCTTTCCTTTTGTAAAGCCTTTCTCACATAAGAAGTTGCTAAGGCGATCATACCAAGCCCTTGGTGCTTGCTTTAAGCCATAAAGAGCCTTCTTCAACTTGTAGACATGAGAGGGATTCTTGAAATCTTCAAAACCCGGAGGTTGTTTGACGTAGACTTCTTCATTGATGTAACCGTTTAGGAAAGCGCTTTTGACATCCATCTGGTACAACTGAAAATTCATAGAACAAGCGTAAGCAAGTAATAATCTAATTGCTTCTAACCTTGCTACCGGAGCGAATGTTTCATCAAAGTCGATTCCTTCTTCTTGGTTGTAGCCTTGTGCGACCAATCTTGCCTTGTTACGAACTATGATCCCATTCTCATCAAGTTTGTTCTTGAACACCCATCTTGTGCCTATGATATGTTTGTTGTCCGGTCTTGGTACAAGAGTCCAAACTTGGTTCCTTTCGAATTGGTTGAGTTCTTCTTGCATAGCTATTATCCATTGATCATCGCCTAAGGCTTCATCGATTTTTGTTGGTTCAATTTGAGACACGAACGCCATGTTGAGGCAAGCATCCTTGAGATTGAGTCGAGTTGCAACGCCTTGGCTAATATCACCAATCACTTTATCTATCGGGTGATCTCTATGAGTTCTCCATTCTTTTGGAAGATCTTGATGTTCTTCAATGGTTGGTGAGTCATCTTCTTGTGATATTGCTTGTTCTTTTGATATCTCCTTTTGTTGTTGTGATAGATCTACTACATCATCATCATCATCCACAATAATATTATCCTCTTTCGAGGGGTTAGTCTCATCAAACGAAACATGTATAGATTCTTCAATAGTAAGAGTACGTTTATTGAAAATTCTAAAAGCTTTACTTGATAGAGAATAGCCAAGAAATATACCTTCATCGGATTTCTCATCAAACTTACCAAGGTTGTCCTTGTCGTTGTTGAGAACGAAGCATTTGCATCCGAAAATGTGGAAGAAAGATATGTTGGGTTTCCTTCCCTTGAACAACTCATATGGGGTCTTCTTGAGAATAGGTCGAATATTGACACGGTTACTTACAAAGCAAGCCGTGCTAACCGCATCCGCCCAAAAATATTTAGGGAGATTTGTGTCGCTAAGCATTTTCCTTGCAAGTTCCACTAATGCCCTATTCTACACACCATTTTGTTGAGGAGTCCTTGGTGCGGAGAAATTGTGAGAGATTCCATGTTCTTCACAAAAATCTTCAAATGATGAATTTTGAAATTCGCCACCATGGTCGCTTCTTATGGAAACAATTGAGAGTGACTTCTCATTTTGAATTTGCTTGGCATACTTCTTGAATGCTTTAAAAGAATCACTTTTCTGCACTAAAAACAAAGTCCAAGTGTATCTAGAGAAATCATCAACAATAACTAAGGCAAAAACGTTACCTCCGAAGCTTTTTGTTCTTGATGGACCGAAAAGATCCATATGTAACAATTGTAGTGGTCTTGAAGTAGATATCACTTTCTTCGTCTTGAACGATGTTTTGGTTTGCTTCCCTTTTTGACATGCATCACAAAGCTTATCCTTGATAAACTTCATCTTCAGAAGACCAACAACTAGATCATGCTTTAATAATTTGTTCAAATGCTCCATGTGAATGTGAGAAATCCTCTTATGCCAAAGCCATGCCTCGTTGTTGTTTGCCATTAAGCACTTCACCTTCAAGAGAGAGTCATCAAAAGAAATCATAAAAATGTTATTAAATCGTTTACCTTTTAGCAAGAGTTCATGAGTGACTTCGTGTTCTATCAAGCATTCCTCCTTTGTGAAGTTGATTCGGAACCCTTTGTCACAAAATTGACTTATGCTAAGAAGGTTGTGTTTAAGGCCTTCCACATAAAGGACGTCTTCGATGATTGTATGAGGAGATGCACCAATGGTTCCAACTCCAAGAATTCTTCCTTTATTATCATCACCGTAAGTAACGTATCCTTTGGCCTTAAGTGTTAGACTTGAAAATTTGTTGATATCGCCCGTCATATGCTTTGAAAAACTGCTATCGAGATACCATTGCCTAGAAGTTGTTTTCAAGCATACCTACAAAACAAAGTCAAGTATTGTTAGGTACCCAAATTGCCTTGGGTCCTTGATAGTTAGTACCCTTTTCAACCCACACATAATGCCCTTTAGCAACACCGATGTTGCGCACATAGCAAGCATTAGGTGTATGGCCTTTGATTCCACAATAAAAACAAGTAGGTTGAAATTGACTTTTAAATCTAGGAACATATTTTTGTTTCTTAATGATCCTTTTCTTTTTATGACTTTGATGCATAGTTTTAGAATTGTTAGTCTTTTCTTTAACAATTTGTTCACTAGCCTTTACGAAAACGGTTTCACTTGTGCTTGGTTTGGAAAACATAGAATATCCTAAGCCACTTTTATCATTTGGATATCTTTGGTGCCTAAGAATTTCCTCTAAGCCAATTTGACCTTTTTCATATCTTTCTAAAACTCTTTTGAGTTGAACAATTTGAAAAGACAATGACTCACAATTTTTACATGCAAGGCTTTGTTTTTCATCCATTATCTTTTGTTTTTCATTTTCAATGTACTTTTCAAAAGATGCATTTTGTTCTTCTAAAGATAATATTTTTTTCTTTTGGGATGAAATATTTTTGTACAAAGTCTTGCATTCTTTTAGAAGTTCATCTATGACTTCTTGAGCATCATTTTCATAAATTGAAAAGTTGCTACTAACCTCGTCATTTTCTTCATCGGAGTGATGTGACGCCATTAACGCCATATTTGCACATTCATCGCTTTCCGATTCCGATGAGGAACTAACTTTATTGTCATCCCACGCGACATAAGCCTTTTTATTCTTGAAGTCCTTCTTGCCTTTGAATCCTCCTTTCTTCGCAAGTCTTGGACAATCTGGTTTTATGTGACCTTGCTTTCCACATTCATAGCATGTAACTTCTTGATTCGATGTGGATGTATCCTTCTTCCTGAAATGTTTATTCTTTTTAGGAAAAGAAGAATTATTATTTTTGTTAAAAAACTTACCAAGCTTCTTAACAAGAAGCATGAAGTTCTCATCTTCGGAGATCTCGTCATCTTTGTCATCCTTCGTGTCAATCTTCAAAGCAATTCCTTTGGACGTTTTCTCTTGATTTCCGTGCTTCTCGAGCCTTCCAAGTTCCAATTCGTGCTCTTGAAGTTTGCCGAATAGAGATGCGAACGTCATTGTTAAGAGACTCTTCTTCTCCGAAATCGCGGTCACCTTCGGTTGCCATTCCCTTGTCAAAGACCTTAGAACTTTCAAGTTGAGATCGTCGTTAGTGAAGGTCTTTCTGAGTGCAATCAAGTGGTTGGTTAGATGAACAAATCTTTTTTGTAAAGACATAATAGATTCTCCGGGCTGCATGCGGAACATTTCATATTCTTGACTCAACATGTTAAGCCTTGATCTTTTAACTTCTGTTGTTCCTTCATGTGTTTCTACCAAAGTATCCCAAATCTCCTTCGCCGATTTGCATTGTGATACACACAAAAATTCGTCCATACTAAGAGCGCTTTGAAGTATGTTGATTGCCTTCTTCTCATTTAGGATCTTCTTTTTATCATCTTCATCATACATATTCTTCAATTTTGCGGTTCCAACGCCGTTGATCACATTAACAGGATTATGCGGACCTTCTTCGATTGCTTACTATATGCCTTCTCCTTGGGCTTCAAGATGTGCCCTCATTCTGATTTTCCAGAAATCGAAGTATTCGCCGGAGAAGAGCGGAGGCTTGTTGCTACTTCCACCATCTTTGAAAACAGGATTCGAGTTTGCGGAAGCCATAGGATCTTGTAGGAACAGGTTACCTAAACCTACTCTGATGCCAATTGTAAGATCAGAATGTGCCTAAGAGGAGGGGGTGAATTAGGTGTTATCAAATTTTTCGATTCTTTTTCTTCGATGGATGGATTTTTCTTTTATGGTTTAAAGAACAAAAAATGTAAAGCAGAAAAGTAAAGAAGACACGGAGGTTTATCCTGGTTCCCTTCACAATCCGAAGGTACATCCAGTCCCCTTTCAACACGAAAGAGATTTCCACTAGTTTCTTTAGAACAATACAACCTATCACACCTTCAATAGTGAGGCCTACTTTCTAGCAAACTATACAAACAAGTGTGCAAGAACAATCCTCTTGCCACACTTACCCTTATGTCCAAACAATCCTTGGAACACAAGTCACAAATAGAAAGACACTTTCTATAATATTGTTTGAGTGAGAGTACAATGAAAGGTATCAATAAAAATTGATCTTCTCCTATAATCAAGAATTCACTACTTAATATTCAACGCAAGTGTTCAAGACAAATATGAAAATGATGAACTTATGAACACTTTTGAAAGATGAAAAATATTTGAATTTAGTGAATTTGATTGTATGATAATGTTTGAAAAATCTAGGAGGTGTTTATGAATTTGAAATTTTTAGAATTTATAGTAGTTGAAACACCTATTCAAAAAGGTATGAGAATTTTAAAAAGAAATTCTTTGAAAAGGTATAAAAAAACTTATGAAATAAAATCATGAAAAGGTATAACACTTAATAAACATTTGAATTTGAAGAGAAACAATTTTTCAAAATTTCTATAGTGTTAACCGGTTAACCAAATAGGTTAATCGGTTAACGCCCAGAAACGTTACCACAGATTTGAAAAATTGCTACCGTTAACCGGTTAACCCATATGGTTAACCGGTTAACACTGTTAAAATACAGAAAAATATTTCTGTTTAAAGTGTTAAAACCAGTTCCAATTCTTTTCTAAAAATATGCACATGCATTAAAAATTATGATGAATATATTGAACACTTGTATATCATATTTAATAAGTAAATATTGATATACCTAAGCCGTGAGACAAGTCTTGAAAGTGTTGCACAAAAGCTTGAATCGATCGGAAGCATTCCATTGATGATGCATAGCCATGATCTTGATCATTTGTTGTCATCTCGACTTTTTGCAATCTGGAATGAGCTTGGATAATGTTGACGTCATCAAAAACAATGAGCTTGAAGTATGCTTCTACAATTTTACATTTAGGATCACCCTTAAAACCCTAGAAACTTCAAAAAATCATAACTCCTTCTAGGTTTAGCTTCTGACCTCCCCCTTTGGATGGTAACTTAGTATAGTTTTAGGGTTCCTTTGAGTGCATTTTCAATTTTTTATCTTATGATTTGCTTCTGTTTTTGAGTTTTGCATCTCACATGTTTATATAACCTTAATTTCTCATCTTCACTTGCATTCATCTTGCATATGCTTGCATCTATGAACTTGCCATGACATTTTATGCATTCACATGACATATAAGACATCTTAGGACATTAGAATCATGTTTGATCATTGCATCATTCATTTGCCATGTTATGCATTCATTTCATTTCATGTGCATTCATGAACTTTCATGCTCCTTTCATGCTTCATTTGCATCCTCATTACTTGTATGATCATTTACATCTCATGACATACATTTGCATCATCTCTTAGCATCATTTGCATCATGAACATGTTTCTGGTTTTGGTTTGCATCATTGCATACTTTTCATTTTCATTTCAATTTCATTTCTTTTTACTAACTCTTATGCATCTTTGCTGCATTTTGTATATGTGTTAGAGTGAGCTTGCTCATTCATGTTCCCTCCTCACCTTCTTTCTTCAAGCAACTTATCTTCTTAAGTGAAGTAAGTTGACTTGCTTCTTTCTGCTTCTCCTCCTTCCATCTTTCTTCTTCCTTGGTGGCTTTTCCTGAAGATCTCTTGCAAGACTCATAAACCCTAGGAATACCCAAGCATGATCACAATTAGGGTTTGATTAGTCCCCCATTAGTTTTACCTTTGTGTCATCTTTTGTGTCTTCTCTTCTCATCTCTTAATCAGGGACTAAACCTTTAAGGCTTTAAGGCTTTGTGATTAAGGTTATGCCTGCATCCTTCTCTTAGGATGGAGTGTATAACTTTAATCCTAAGTGTTAAACCCTTACTGTGTTTTAAATCTCTTAATCAATTCACTTAATAATCACTAAGACAATAAGCTTGTAACTTGGGCCTTGCATTAGGGTTCTAATTCTTCCTTAATTGGTTAAGAAGGACTAACCCTAGTGTTAATGGACAAGTCCCCCTCAAGTTGTCTTACAAATCATAAAATTCACTTCTTAATCTTACCATTAACTAAAACCCACTCTAATAAAGGTTTTGTTTTGTCATGAGGTTAATCCCTAATCATGGATTAAGTTGAGGAGCCTTCCTCAGCTTAAATGTTCTCATTTATCATCCTTCTATTAGGATGGTGTAATGGGCCTATTAAATCCTTGATTATGGCTTAAACTCTTTACTTAACACTAAACAAAAACTCCAAAAACATCTAAATAATCACAAGTAGGTTAATGATCTTAATCCTACACCCTAGTAATTAAGTTTGAGGTGCTTACTTCATACTTAAGGTATTCTCATTACCCCTAATCAGAGGGAAGATGTGATAAGTTTACTAACCATTGGTTTAGTTTTAAGCTCATTTTCTTATGACAAACTCCAAAAGCAATAAAAGATTGAAAACACCAAAAACAAATAATAATCGTCTCCTTCGGGATTCTTTTCTCACCTCTTTCACTCATAAATGAGAACTTGCTTCTCCTGTCTAATGCAAGACAATTAGCACCTGAGCCAGACAGGTCTTACACTTGAGCATAGGCAAGTAAGCAGTTCACAAGTCAATTTATCTTTCAGTCTCTTTGAGTCGAACTACAGTGTTCTGACTTCCTCATTGCACGAGAGGATACATAGGCATAACTTAACTGTTATCGAACAAAAGTCTCTGTATATTCCCCCTCTTCCAGCATTATTCTTTAAAGCCTCATTATTTTGAGCTTCACATTCTTTTCTTACAATGACACTCCTTTTCTTCACTTCACACTTCTTTGCACTGACACTTGTATTCTTTTCTAGCTTTTGCACACAAAATAACACTGACACTACCCCTTTAAACACAAATCGTTCAAGCGTGGATCCTGTCGAGTACGACGGACAATCTGGGTGCTAATACCTTCCCAGGTTGTAACCAACCCCCTTTCTCAGTTTCTTTGGTTCGCAACCGTCTTATCCATCTCTTTCTAGGTTTATGCAGGATTACCTTTCCTTCGGGATAAAAATGCTTAGCTGGCGACTCTTTTCAGTTCATCTTTCATTTCTCCTTTCGCCGACCGTTCGCGTCTGTACCCTGTCTGACCCGGTGTCATTTGATGGGAGCGACACTTGGCAGTGTGGAGTGGTCTTGAGACGTGGCCATGTCATGGCTGACCCCATGGTGCCAGCCATGGTGGATGCCGTAAGTGTAAAAAGTTGGATTTCTTGATTTTTGTCTGTTTCAACTCCTTTTTTGCTCCTTTTCTCGATTTAGGCCCCGATTACATAAAAACCTGAAAATAAAGAAAAACAAAGTAATAACATAACAAAATAGCAATAAAAACCTAAAATGCAAGTGAAATCGGAGTCAGAAATACGGTGAAATTTAGTGTTATCAAATCCTCCCACACTTAGACCTTTTCTTGTCCTCAAGCAAACATTTAAAGCTCAAAATGAAGAAAACTGGTGTCAACACGTGATTTGGGCTAAAAGGGCTTCTAAGTTCAAGTCAGGATGCAGTGACATGTACTAACTAAGTGAACCAAGGGTATCATAATAACACGGACATAAACTTCAATCCTATATTAACCAACCCATGTCATCCCACAATACCTAGGCCTATCTTCTCATCTCTTTTTGGGTACTTTTCATTCAGGTGCAATCACATTAAGCCCGTTATCCGTACATGCTTCATAGTAGAGTGACCGATTAGTGATTTTGATCCAAAACATAGGGTTTCTGGCACATAAGCATGTGTAAACCCTTTTTATTTGACCTAAATATAGCTGCGGGGGATCAGATCGTAATTCTCCCTACCAAGTTCAGTGCCAGATACCTCTGAACCAACTAACAATAGGTGACTGCAATTTTTTTCTTTTTGTGGCAAAAAAAAATTTTCTTCTCTTTTTTCGGTTTAAATGACTTTGTGAGGGTCACCTATCCCAGAGTTTGCCTTTTTTTTTTCTTTTTTTTATTAGCACTGGATCATTCACTTATGTTCATCGGTCCCCTACGTAGAGCATGCTTAGGCCGGAGCTGACTGCTAGAATAAACTACTTAGGACAATTTTTGAATGATAATAAAGGCCATGGTGTGCGGGGTTTAGGAGTGATTCCTATATTCAAGAAGTCTATGGTGCTAGAACGATACTGATGTTTCAAAAAGTTCACCTAAGTCACCACATCCTAATCTAAACCTGTCTCAAAGCCCAAAAAACATGTGAAACAACATTGTTTTCTTTTGAATTTTTTTTTTGGTAAGGCTAAGGTAATGGGAAAAATGAGGATGTACTAAAGATACACTATACTGGTGACTCGTCAGACTCATGCATTATCTAAAGAAAATTTAAACTAAATAACTAACTGAAAAGGAAAATAACAGAAAGCAAATAAATAACTAAGAAGGGAAATAACATAAAGCAATAAAATCCCCTCTGTCGCTCCCACCAAATGACACCCGGGGTCAATAGGGGTACAGACGCGAACGGTCGGCGAAAAGGAGGAGAGAACACACAAGGGTGAACTCAGAAGACAAAGAATCGCCAGCTAGGCATTTTTATCCCGGAGGAAAGGTAATGCTGCATAAACCTAGAAAAGATATGGATAAGACGGTCGCGAACCAGAGAAACTGAGAAAGGGGGTTGGTTACAACCTGGGAAGGTATTAACACCCAGATTGTCCGTCGTACTCGACGGGATCCACGCTTAAAAGATTTGTGTTTTAAAGGGGTAGTGTCAGTGCAATTTGTGTATCAAAGCAGGAAAGAATGCAAGTGTCAGTGTAAAAGAAATGTGAAGTGTATAAATGAAGTGTCAGTGTAAGAACAAGAATGAAATTCTCAAGACCATGAGGCTTAAAGGATAAGGCTGGAAAGAGGGGTAATATACAGAGACTTTTGTTCGATAACTGTTAAGTTATGCCTACGTATCCTCTCGTGCAATGAGGAAGTCAGAACACCGTAGTTCGACCCAAAGAGACTGAAAGATAAATTGACCTGTGAATTGCTTACTTGTCTATGCTCAAGTGTATGACTTGTCTGGCTCAGGTGCTAACTGTCTTGCATTAGACGGAAGAAGCAAGTTCTCGTTTATGAGTGAAGATGATGAGAAAAGAATCCCGGAGGAAACGATTATTGTTTGTTTTTGAGTTTTCAATCTTTTATTGATTTTTGGAGTTTGTCATAAGTTAATGAGCTTAAGCCTAAACCAATGGATTAGTAAACTCATCACATCCTCCCTCTGATTAGGGGTAATGAGAATACCTTAAGTGTGAAGTCAGCATCTCACACTTAATCACCCTGATGTAGGATTAAGATCATTAACCTACTTGCAATTATTTAGATGTTTTTGTTGTTTTTGTTTAGTGTTAAGTAATGAGTTTAAGCCATAATCAAGGATTTAATGGACTCATTACACCATCCTAATAGAAGGATAATAGATGAGAGCATTTAAACTGAGGAAGACTCCTTAACTTAATCCATGATTAGGGATTAACCTCATGACAAAACAAAGCCTTTATTAAGTGGATTTTAGTTAATGATAAGATGAAGAAGTGAATTTTATGATTTGTAAGACAACTTGAGGGGGACTTGTCCATTAACACTAGGGTTAGTCCTTCTTAACCAATTAAGGAAGAATTAGAACCCTAATGCAAGGCCCAAGTTACAAGCTTGATGTCTTAATGATTATTAAGTGGATTGATTAAAGGATTTAAACACATTAAGGGTTTAACACTTAGGATTAGAGTTATACACTCCATCCTAATAGAAGGATGCATGCATAAGCCTAATCACAAAGCCTTAAAACCTTTAGGGTTTAGTCCTTGATTATGAGATGAGAAGGGAAGACTCAAAGATGACACAAAGGTAAAACTAAATGGGGGACTAATCAAACCCTAATTATTATCATGCTTGGTCATTCCTAGGGTTAATGAGGTTTGCAAGAAGATCTTCAGAGAAACCACCAGGAAGGAAGCAGATGAAAGGAGCAAGAAGCAAAGAGAAGCAAAACAACTTGCTTCACTTAAGAAGACAAGTTGCTTGAAGAAAGAAAGTAAGATGAACAAGAATGAGCAAGCTCAATCCAATACACATACAAAATGCAGCAAAGGAAGAATGAAAGAGATGAAAAGAGAATGTGAGAAGTGAAGGCAAATTCACTTCTCAAACAACTTACCACCTGAAATGTTAGCATAAGAAAATGAAATGCAATGCAAATGAGATGAAATGTCATGATGCAAACCAAAGTCAGAAGCATTCACATGATGTTAATGATGCTAAGAGATGATGCAAAAATGAGGCAAGGCATGAGAATGATCATACAAGCATAAAGATGCAAATGAGGCATGTTTTGAACCATGGAAGTACATGAAAAGTTTATGAGATGATATGAATGCATAACATGGTAAATGAAAGATGCAATGATCAAACATGATTCTAACATGTCTTAAGATGTATTATGGATCATGTGGATGCACAAAATGGCATGGCAAGTCAATGGATGCAAGCAAATGAAAGAAGGATGCAAAGGAAAGCACAAATTAGGGTTACATGCATCATGCAAAGCAAAAATCCAAAACCAGAAGCAAATGACATGATAAAAATTTGAAAATGCAATCAAATATACCCTAAACCTATACAAACTCACTGCCCAAAGGAGAGGATCCAACTCTTAACCTATTGAAAGTTATGGATTTCCTAAGATTGCTAGGGTTTTAAGGTACCTCACCAAGAAAAATGCTAAACAAATTGAAAATGCAAGATCAAATCAAACCAATTTTATCCTATAAACTACATGCTATGAAGAGTGCAATGCAAGAAGAATCATCATCCAACTCTCAATGGTTAGGCAGAAAGGAATTTTTGAAGTTTGAAGCAAAATATTGCCTAAAAATGAAATTAAATCCAATGAAAATGATCAAAAGGGATCAAGAACAAAAAAGAAATTTGGTTTGAGAGTTGGACAATGTTTCTAATGTTTCTAAATGCAATGTGAATTTTTTTGTGATTTTTAAATACCTAAATGTATTTTTAATTAATTAATTTCCATTAACTAATTAAAAATAAACATTTAAATGATTTAAAAATAATTTTCAGTGCAAAAAATAAAAAATAAAAATATTTTTGGGTTTTAAAAATTAATGAAATCTTTGACAAAAAATTTCATTATTTTTAAAGGTATTTTGCTATTTTAAATAAAATGTATAAATAAAATGAAAAGAAAATGAATTTAAAAATGAAAATAATGAAAGTAATTCAAAAGGATGGCCAGGATTTGATCTGGGCTTGGACTGGTTGACTTCGCGCCAGATCCAAAGGCCCAGATTCAAATCTGGCTAATTTGTTTTATGAATTAATTAAACAAGATTTAAGTTAATTAATCAGGGATTAGGGCTTTAATGAAGCATCCAGACCATTCGTTCACGCGGGAGTCAACCTAAGTCAAACGCATCTACGGTCCACATTCAAAGTTTCATTAATGACACAATTAGGGCTAATGAACTTCAGGTGACCGGAACAGTGGTTCCGGTCATCTTCCCCGACGAGCACAAACCCTAAAATCTTCTACAGGTCACTAAACATGAAATTTCTTCCACCAAAACAAACCTCTCATCAATCTAAACCTAACCCCTCATCTCAAATCCATTTATTTTCACTCACAAGCCTGAATCGAAGGAAAACATGAAACACGGGCAAAATTTCAGAACAACACAAAATGGTCATCTCTTGCTTATTTTCAATTCTAAACACATCTAGATGATCAGTGCAACATGTAGATTCATTTTGTAACAAGAAAATGAAGTTCTGAGAAAAAAGTTCTTAGGTTATACCTGAGCTGGAGACCTTCGAAAGTGAGCTTTCAGAGCCTCCCTCTTGTGCAAATGATCTCCTTTGAACCTCCTGAGGCTAATGGAATACTTGAATGGGGTTGAAAGTGGCTAGTTTTTGTGGTTCAGTTCTGATATAGCAGGAAATGAAGTTCTTGTGTGTTGTGTTTCAGATCATTGTGAGGGGTGGGATATGTTCTATGGATGATTTGTGGTTGATTGGTGAAAGAATTATTGAAGTTTGATGGCTGTGTTGAGTGTTTCGAAGAGGGAAAGGTTTTGACAGATTTTGTTGGATGCTGTAATGTGGGAGGATTCAGCTTGTGTATGGTGTGTTTTTGGATTGCTTGATGTCCACATATCATGCTCTGGTTGGGCAGAGAGTTGGTGTGTCACTGTGGGATTGGTATGGGTCTTTATGCAAAAAGTCAAGATATTGTGTACCCTAGGCATGGCTCGGGTCAGAGGCAATCTAGAGGCTTGTCCTACCTCAGCTTGAGTCAAGGATGGCCCTTGGATGGTTCATGAAGGACTGTAGCATTTGGATCATAAGTTGGAAGGGTTTTTGCAACTTGACAACTTGTTACATCTCATGATTTTTGGCTATGTACATGTGAGAAATCTTGCTGAATGTTTGGTGTGGCATGCTTCATTAGGTCATGGCAAAGTTTTGAAACCAGCTAGAGGTCAAACAAACCCTTTGAGAATCAATTTGCAAGAAATCCCTCTTTGCACTTTCATGAAGAATGGCTTATGGTTACTTGAAAAACAAGGCATAAAAATGGGAAATTCTTTGGGCCAAACTGATTTTTAGGTCATGCATTGCATTGGTATGATGATTAGAGGTCACATTGAAGTCACATAAAGGCTTGTCATGAGAAATTGCAAGTTTTCCATTTTGTGCAAAAGTGAAATTTCAATGATTTTATCCAACTTTGCAAGGCCATAACTTTTGATCCAAAATGAATTAGAATGAGTTCTTGTACTTTTTGAAAAGGGAATGATCCATTCTACAACTTTCATGACCAAAGTTTTCTCATTTGAAGCATTTTTGAATCAAAAAGAAAGGGTTGAAAAACTTTCCCAAAATGGCAAGTTTCCATTACAAGTCATTTTCCCAAAAAGGCAACTTTGCTAATGGCTTGAAATTCTTCAATTTTGTGAAGTTCTAACATCTTCTATGATCAAATAAAGATCATACACATTCAAAATGATGAAGAACACCCTTTGGTTGGGTCATTGGGGGCCTCAGATGCCCTGATTTTACACTGACTTGCTCAAGAAGTCAACTCTTGATCAGATGCCTTCCCCATGGAATTTCTTCATGAAAATTGATATGCATGATCATTATAACATATAGAGACCAATAGAAACAAGAGTGACCAAAAAAATTGGAGTTATGGCTTTTGAAACCAAAACCCTAATTCTAGGTCATCTGTGCAGTTAAACCTGGCTCTGCTTCCATGCCATTCTCAGTTCTTGTGATTCTTTGGCTTCTTTGACCTTGTGAGGATACAATATGATGCTTGAACATACATGGACCCCTTTGAAGTGATTGATGACCTTTGGAGTGTCTCAAATAGCTCTTGGATGGCTCAGATCACGAACCCTAGATGCAGATGACTTTGAACCAATGCAGTGAAACAAAAAGTACAATATGAAATGATATGATTGAACTTATGCATATGAAGATATCACAAGCCATGGTGTGAATGGGTGAGGGCAAATTTGGGGTGTTTACAGCTGCCCCTATTCAAGCATGAGTTAGCTGTGTAGAATGTAAGGAACGGCTTAACAGGCAAACAAGATAACTTGTGGTTGAATACCAAAGACAGTCCAAAATTTGCACTCACAGAATGAAGAAGAAAAGGGATATAGATTGTAAAAGAAAATAAAGTATAATCATAAAGTGCGGGCGATGGAGGACGACCGTCGAGCAGAGGACGACTGCTGGGGATAAAGCGATGACGGGGACGACCGACATGCTGGGGAAGATGCGGAAAATAAAGCAGTGACGGGGACGGCCGACAAGCTGGGGATATGAGAGATTGTGATGGGGACGGCCATCAAGTAAAGATATAAGACTCTCTGGGGATTATGGGTAAAAATAAATGATGAGGTACGGTCATCAAAGGTGAAGGACGATCACCTAACAGGGGACGGCTGCTCTGTTGGGGGATAAGATGATGGACGATCATCTAAGGTGAAGGACGATTACCGGGCAATGTACGGTTGCCAAAAGCATCGCGACATAGGACGAATGTCGGACGAAAAGGTCGACGATGGGTACGGCCATCGGATAAGCATGATGAAGGACGATCATCGAGAGGTGAAGGACGATCACCTAGCAGGGTACGGCTGCTCTGAGGGTATCATGACATAGGACGAATGTCAGATAACAAGATCAACGATGGGGAAGACCATCGGATAAAAATGATGAGGGACGATCATCAAAGGGTGAAGGACGATCACCTAGCAGGGGACGGCTGCTAAATATCACGACATAGGACGAATGCCGGATAGAAAAGGGTTCCAATAATGGAGACTCCGCTGGGGAAAGGATGAGGGACGGTCATCCAAAGGTGAAGGACGATCACCTGGCAGGGTACGGCTGCCGAAAGTATCACAACATAGGACGAATGTCGGGTAAGAGAAAGTTTTTTTGCTGGGGAATGGTAAACACTGATGTGTCTACATCCAAGAAATGAGAGGTATGAGCATTTGGGTATTGTGTATAGACTAAAGATGCGGACGAGCATCCTAAAGACAATGATACGGACGAGTATCAGGTAGAAACAAATACTGACACATGTTCAGAGATGATGATACGGACGAGTACCAACTGGTTAACAAAGAACACGGACGAGTATCGACTCTGCGGGGACTCTTCTGGGGAATGATAGACTCAGACGAGTGTCTAAATTCAAGAAGACATAAGTGTTTGAAATTATGTATGGATTAAAGATGCGAACGAGCATCCTTAAGACCATGATACGAATGAGTATCAGTAGAAACAAACGCTGACGCATGTTCGAAGATGATGATACAGACGAGTATCAACTGGTTAACAAAGAACACAGACGAGTGTCGAATCTGAGGAGGTATAAGTGGTGTATACAAGATACGAACGAGTATCTGTATGAGTGAAACAGGAGTAATAAGTATGAGTGGTGTACAGATGAGTGTTTAACTTGCTGGGGAGAGTGACACGGACGAGTGTCAAAAGAGGAAAGTGTAATATAAACAAGTGTATGGTTTACAAAATGTTTTAGGTATCTATGTTGGGGAAGGTGATACAGACGGGTGTCAGGGAATTTGTATAGATATGTATATGTGAGTGCAAAGGGGACGCCTTGGCTTTCTACTGGGGATATGACACGGACGGGTGTCAGGAAGTATCTGTATCTTTAGGGAAAGTGCCTTGGCTCTCTGCTTTGGAATCCGGGGAGTTTTTCTGTATATCTTTGATGGATTGTCAGTATTTACAAGTACTTGATTCAGAACATGGCTTATGATTACGCAATATGTTTGATTTTTGCCGTAATGCTCCGTATTAGACGGAATGCTACACTCTGCGGGGATAATATGATGCGAATGCTATGATTATGCAAAGATACCGATCCGGGATTTGGATCCCGTTGCTGCGAAGATCTCTGGCTGATCTGCTTGGAGTGGACATCCCAGTTGGGGATGAGATCAATGATGGATCTGACATATATGACTCTGTTTGGGGAAAATAGGTCACTGATAGACCTATCTTTGGTAATGAGGGACCCAGCTGGGGGTTTGTAGAAGCTTCATTCACCCTGTTGTGAGATCTCCAGGCGTTGCTCTTCTGGATAGAGGCTGAAACTCTGTGGGGAGATGGTTCCCTAGCTTTTGTACTTGGCTGAGGAGGAAATATCAAATGGCAACTCAGCTGGGGAGAAAGCACCTCCGGTGCTAAGACTGCGTAGATAATGATTTGCCAGCTTGCTGGGATGAAGCTTTCATGCCCCATGCTGTGCTTTGAATATCTGCAATCTTGAAAAGTCAGAAAAACGCACAAGTAATCCCGAGGTATCCTTTACCAGATTCTATCATAAGAGTTTAGGCACTCCTGGGAGTGAGTATATTTCCTGCAAGCACGTATTTTAGAAGAGAAGCATCTGTATTTATGCAATCGGTATCTTAAAGACATCGGACATTCTTGCAAATGAAAATAAAATGTACGAGACGAAACATGACTGAAAATCTGATTTTATTAATTCGTGTGCCCTGAATTGGCAAGATACAGTCAAAGAAACAAATCCCCTAAAATGAGGAGATTGTTACAAATTGAAAAACAAAAGATGTTGGCAATGTTGATGACGCTTCAGGGAGCTTCCCTTTGCTATGAATCGTATGACATTTGACGTTCTTCTTATCTTGCTTTCTGAAGAAGGCTGATTCTGAAAGAAGCTTGATCCTTTTGAAGCTTACCAAGTTGTAAGTGATACAGATGAATTCAGAGTACAGTTGTTCGCTTATTCCCTTATTTTGCATGGATCGCCCTTTCGGGTTTTCAATCCATCAGGATACCCCTTTTTGCCTGAGTTGTCCAATGCGGCTTTTCAACTCAGCGGGTGTACATTTTTTGTTTATTTTCCCTTATTTTTGCCCGAGTCTTTTATTCTGTTTTTGACTCGCCGGGATGCCCTATTTTTGCCTGGACTTACATTCTGTTTTCATGTCCAGCGGGTCATTTTCATGCGAAGTATTTTTTAACTGCATCTGAATTCACAGGGGACAGGAAATCTTCGCCATCCATAGTACTGAGCATGAGTGCTCCACCGGAGAAAACTTTCTTTACTACGAATGGTCCTTCATAATTCGGAGTCCATTTGCCCCTGTGGTCTGTATGAGGAGGGAGGAGTCTTTTCAGCACAAGATCTCCTACTTGGTACTCTCGGAGCCTGACTTTCTGATCGAAGGCTTTCTTCATTCTTTTCTGATACAGCTGCCCATGACAGATTGCAGCTAATCTCTTCTCTTCAATCAGACTCAGTTGCTCGTATCAGGACCGGACCCATTCTGCTTCGTTCAGCTTAACATCCATTAACACCCGTAAGGAGGGTAATTCAACTTCAACAGGTAGGACTGCCTCCATACCATACACAAGTTGATACAGTGTTGCCCCAGTGGATGTTCTGATTGACGTACGGTACCCATGCAAGGCAAACGGTAACATTTCATGCCAGTCCTTATAAGTGACTACCATCTTCTGCACAATCTTCTTGATATTCTTATTAGCTGCCTCAACATCGCCATTCATCTTTGGCCTGTAAGGAGAAGAATTGTGGTGTTGGATTTTGAAGTCCGGGTATAGCTCTGCCATCATTTTGTTGTTTAAGTTGGAACCATTGTCAGTAATGATTCGCTCGGGCACTCCATACCGACAAATGATGTCTCTCTTCAGGAATCGGGCTACCACTTGCCTTGTAACATTTGCATAGGAAGCTGCTTCAACCCATTTGGTAAAATAGTCAATAGCAACCAGGATGAATCTGTGGCCGTTTGAAGCAGTCGGCTCAATCTTGCCAATCATATCAATTCCCCACATGGAAAAGGGCCAGGGTGAAGACATCACATTCAGGGGATTGGGAGGTACATGCACTTTATCCGCATAAATCTGGCATTTATGGCATTTTCTGGCATAGCAACAATAGTCGGCGTCCATTGTGATCCAGTAATATCCTGATCTTAGCAACTTCTTGGCCATGGCATGCCCTCCTGCATGGGTACCAAAGGATCCTTCGTGCACTTCGTGCATCAACAAGTCTGCTTCTGTCTTATCAACACATCTGAGGAGTATCATATCAAAGTTTCTTTTATACAAGGAACCGTCAGCATTCAGAAAGAAACTAATAGCAAGCCTTCTCAGTGTCTTCTTGTCATTGGGAGATGCCCCAGGTGGGTATGTTTGATCCTCCAAGAAGCGCTTAATGTCATGGAACCAAGGCTTATCATCTTTGGCAAAATCTGCTGCAAATACATATGCTGGTCTGTCAAGTCTGGACACTGAAATCCGAGGTACAAAGTTGGCAGCTTGAACTTTGATCATGGATGAAATGGTAGCCAGAGCATCTGCAAACTGATTCTCATCTCGAGGGATATACTCAAGCTTGACTGTTGTGAAGAAAGTCAATAACCTTCTTGTATAATCCCGGTAAGGTATCAGATGATCTTGGTGGGTGAACCATTTGCCATTGGTTTGATTAATTACCAGAGCTGAATCTCCGAATACAGTTAAAGTCTTGATCCTGAGGTCAATGGCTTCCTCAAGACCCATAATGCAAGCTTCGCATTCAGCTTCATTGTTAGTGCAGTTAAAGGTGAGTTTCGCCGAGAAAGGCATGTGAACTCCCTTAGGTGTAATGAGTACCGCACCAACACCACGACCATTCATATTAACAGCCCCATCAAACATCATAGTCCATTCTTCCTCTGGGTCATGCCCTTCAATGTGAATAGGCTCTTCATGATCTTTTGCTTTTATGAACATGATGTCTTCATCAGGGAAGTCAAATCTCATAGGCTGGTAATCATCAATAGGTTTCTCAACAAGGTAATCAGACAGTACACTGCCCTTGATGGCTTTCTGAGATGTGTACTGTATGTCGTATTCTGTGAGGATCACTTGCCATCTTGCAACCCGTCCGGTAAGTGCTGGCTTCTCAAAAATGTACTTAACTGGATCCATTTTTGAAATCAATAAAGTGGTGTGGGTCAACATATACTGCCTTAGTCGGCGAGTAGCCCACGCTAAAGCACATCAAGTTTTCTCGAGCAGTGAATAACGTTGTTCACAGCCGGTAAACTTTTTGCTTAGATAGTAAATTGCATACTCTTTTCGACCAGACTCGTCATGTTGGCCCAACACACACCCCATTGACTCTTCTAATACTGTCAAGTACATGATTAGAGGTCTTCCTTCAACTGGAGGCATAAGGATAGGAGGCTCTTGCAAGTATTCCTTGATTTTGTCAAAAGCCCTCTGGTAGTCTTTGTTCCACCTGACCGTTTGTTCTTTTCTTAACAGCTTGAACAAAGGCTCGCATGTTGCCGTAAGGTGAGATATGAACCGTGAAATGTAGTTCAATCTACCTAAGAACCCCCGAACTTCTTTCTCAGTCTTCGGTGCAGGCATTTCTTGAATTGCTTTGACTTTATCAGGGTCAACTTCAATCCCTTTCTCACTTACAATAAATCCCAGCAACTTACCGGATCGCACCCCGAATGTGCATTTGTTGGGGTTTAACTTCAGTTGGTACTTCCTCAGACGCTTGAATAACTTCAGCAGATTTACCAGGTGGTCTTCTTCTGTGAGAGATTTGGCAATCATGTCATCCACATAACATTCAATTTCTTTATGAATCATGTCATGGAATAATGTTACCATAGCCCGTTGATATGTTGCACCAGCATTCTTCAGTCCGAATGGCATCACCTTGTAACAGAACGTGCCCCAGGGTGTGATAAAAGTTGTCTTCTACATGTCTTCAGGTGACATCTTGATCTGATTGTATCCTGAAAATCCATCCATGAAGGAGAATACCGAGAACTGAGCCGTATTATCAACCAATACATCAATGTGAGGTAAAGGGAAATCATCTTTCGGACTGGCTCTATTCAGATCCCGGTAGTCCACACACATCCTCACCTTGCCATATGTAAACACCCCAAATTTGCCCTCACCCATTCACATCATGGCTTGTGATCATTTCATATGCATAAACACAATCATAGCATCTCATATCACATTTCTGATTCACTGCATAGATTCAAAGTCATCTGCATCTAGGGTTTGTGATCTGAGCAATCCAAGAGATTCTTGAGCCACTCCAAAGGTCATCAATAACTTCAAAGGGTTCCATGTGTGTTCAAGCATCATATTATATCCTCTCAAAGTCAAGAATGTCAAAGAATCACAAGAATTGAAAATGGTGTGGAAGCAGAGCCAAGTTTAACTGCAGATGACCTGAAATTAGGGTTTTGGTTTCAGAGGCCATAACTCCAAATTTTTTGGTCATTCTTGTTTCTATTGGTCTCTATACGGTATAGGGAGTGTGCATATCAATTTTCATGAAGAAATTCCATGGGGAAGTCATCTGATCAAGAGTTGACTTTTCAAGTAAGTCAGTGTAAAATCAGGGCATCTGAGGCCCCCAATGACCCAACCAAGGGGTGTTCTTCATCATTTTGATTGTATATGATCTTTATTTGGTCATGGAAGATGTTGGAAGTTTACAAAATTGAAGAATTTCAAGCTTTTGCAAAGTTGACTTTTTGGGCAAGTTTGACTTTTAATGAATTTGCCATTTTAGGCAACTTTTTCAACTTTTACTTTTTGATTCAAAAAAGCTTCAAATGGAAAAACTTTGGTCATGAAAGTTGTAGAATGGATCATTCCCTTTTCAAAAAGTACAAGAACATGACCTAATTCATTTTGGATCAAAAGTTATGGCTTGTCAAAGTTGGCAAAAATCACTAAAATTCAAGTTATACACCAAAGAGGCAAAGTTGCAAATTCACTTCTCAAGGCAAATTGGGCTGTCAAATGCATTTCTAAACTTCAAAATATGATCATACAACACATAAAAATCAGAATGGGCCAAGAGATCATTCACTTGTGTGGCTTATGGAGCAAGACTTTTTCATGAAAAGCAAAGGCAAGGCAAGTTGCAAAACTCATCATAAGACACAACCCACTTGCTTGCTAGCCTGCTGAGCCACCCTAGGCCTCTCCCCTCATCATGCTGCGCAGGACACACTCCTTGTACTTGGCTAGAAAGTAGCCCATGCCTTCTTACACCAACTTTGACATTTTGGCAAAAGCACCCATACCAATCAATAAAGCACATGTCACTTCTTCTGACCAATGGCATTTGTTTATACAAAGAAAATGCAAGCCAAACACAACAAGAAGCAAGCCTGAAACACTTCATAACACAACATTCTCATTTTCACTTTCATTTGCAAGAGCCTTCGAAACTCAACACACAGGCCACAAACACACAAACAAACTTCACAAACAATCTTAACACACTTCCCTGATCACAAAGCACCCATCACCGTGGCCTGAAACCCACTGAATCAAAAACACGATCACCTCACCACCTTGAACAGAACTTCTGCAAACTCTCAAACCAGCCAAAATAAATTTGCTCCAAGCCTTTCAGAAGCACAAGGGAAGTCATAGGAGTGGTTTTGCACAAGAGAGGAGGTCAGACAGCTCCAAACTGAAAAGCTTCAAACTCAGGTAGCTTCATGAACTTTTTTTCCAGAACGTGTATTTTAAGTTTCTAAATGAATCTACATGCTTCCCTGATCATGAATATGTGCTTACTTTTGAAAATGGTTGAGAAACCAGGATGTATGCAATGTCTGAAACTTTTGCCCTAAAAAATGTTTGATTCGATTCTCTCTGATTTTGAATGATAAATGTGGTTTGATTGAGGGGTTTGATTCGTTTTTGAGTGGGGATGAGTTCTGGGCAGTTGGATTTTGTTTTCATGGCGTGTAGAGAGAGTTAGAAGTTTGAGCTTGCCGGAGAAGACGACCGGAACAGTGTTCCGGTCGCCTGAAAGTCATTAGGGCATAATTAATTAGGGCTAATCATAATTAGCCAGGTTTGAATTTCCACCCTTGGATGTGGCGCCAAGTCTCTTCCCGCGCGTGTATGTTTGAATCCAGGCCTTTAGATGTGTTGACTTTTCTTTTTTTCAGTTTTAATTCAATTTATTTTTCATATTAATTCATTTCTTTTCTCCATTTTATTAAAAATAGCAAAATCATTTTAAAAATTCTGAAAATTTTTATATAAACTTTTATTAATTTTCAGAAACCAAAAACATTTTTATTTTTATTTTTTGCATTAAAAAATATTTTTAAATCATTTAAAGGTTTATTTTTAATTAATTAATGAGAATTAATTAATTAAAAATACTTTTAGGTATTTAAAAATCACCAAAAAATTCATGAAACCTTCATAATCATTTGGAAACATTGTCCAACCCTCAAACCAAATTTCTTTTTTGATCTTGATGTCTTTTGAGAATTTTTCATGGAATTAAAATAATTTCAAGGCATTATTTTGATCCAAACTTCAAAAAATCATTTCTGCCTAACCATTGAGAGTTGGACTTTGATTCTTTTTGCATTGCATTTTGTTTAGCATGTAGTTTGTGAGATTAAATTGGAATGATTTGATCTTTCATTTTCAATTTGTTTGGCATATTTCTTGTTAAGGTACCCTAAAACCCTAGAAATCTTAGAAAATTCATAACCCTAATTAGGTTAAGAGTTGGAACCTCTCCTTTGGGCAGTGAATTTGTATAGGATTAGGGTTCCTTTGAATGCATTTTCAATTTTTTATCTTGATGTTTGCTTCTGATTTTGGTTTTTGTTTCATGCATTGATCATAAACCCTAATTTGGGCTTCCTTTTGTATCCATCTTGCATTTGCTTGCATACCATGACTTGCCATTGCATTTTATGCATCCATTTGATTCATTGGACATCTTAAGACATATTAAAAGCATGTTTGATCATTGCATCATGTATTTGCCATGTTGTATGCCATTTGCATTCCATAACTTTTCATGTATGTTCATGGTTCTAAACTTGCTCCATTTGCATCCATTTGTTCATGTGATCATCCCCATGCCTTGTTTCATGTTTGCATCATTTCATAGCATCATTATTATCTCATATATGCTTCTGGTTTTGGTTTGCATCATGCCATTTCATTCCATTTTGCATTGCATTGCATTCCTTTCACTAACTTTTCAGGTGGTAGGTTGCTTTGAGAAGTGAATTTGCCTTCACTTCTCACAATTTCTTTCCATCTCTCTTATGCATCATTGCTGCATTTTACTTGGTGTTTGAGATTGAGCTTTCTCTTTCTTCTTCTTCTTACTTTCTTTCTTCAAGTGACTTGTCTTCTTGAATGAAGCAAGTTACTTTGCTTCTCCTGATCCTTTCATCTGCTTCCTGGTGGTTCCATTGAAGATTTCTCTTGTCAAACATCACAAACCTTAGGAACAACCAAGCATGACAATTATTAGGATTTTGATTAGTCTCCCCACTTAGTTTTACCTTTGTGTTTCTTTGAGTCTTCTCTCCTTATCTCATAATCAGGGACTAAACCCTAAAGGCTTTAAGGCTTTGTGATTAAGCTTATGCCTGCATCCTTCTATTAGGATGGAGTGTATAACTTTAATCCTAAGTGTTAAACCCTTAATGTGTTTAACTCCTTTAATCAATCCACATAATAATCATCAAGACTTCACACTTGTAACTTGGGCCTTGCATTAGGGTTCTAATTCTTCCTTAACTGGTTAAGAAGGACTAACCCTAGTGTTAATGGACAAGTCCTCCTCAAGTTGTCTTACAAATCCTAAAATCCACTTCTTCATCTTATCATTAACTAAAATCCATCTAATAAAGGCTTTGTTTTGTCATGAGTTTAATCCCTAATCATGGATTCAGTTGAGGAGCTTTCCTCAGCTTAAACATTCTCATCTATTATCCTTCTATTAGGATGGTGTAATGGGTCTGTTTAATCCCTGATTATGGCTTAACCTCATTACTTAACACTAAACAAAAACAACAAAAACATCTAAATAATCACAAGTAGGTTAATGATCTTAATCCTACGTCAAAGGTGATTAAGTGTGAGAATCTGATTTCACACTTAAGGTATTCTCATTACCCCTAATCAGAGGGAAGATGTGATGAGTTTACTAACCCATTGGTTTAGGCATAAGCTCATTAACTTATGACAAATTTTCAAAAGCAATAAAAGACTAAAAACTCAAAAACAAACAATAATCGTCTCCTCCGGGATTCTTTTCTCATCACCTTCATTCATAAACGAGAACTTGCTTCTTCCGTCTAATGCAAGATAGTTTGCACCTGAGCCAGACAGGTCATACACTTGAGCATAGACTAGTAAGCAGTTCACAAGTCAATTCATCTTTCAGTCTCTTTGGGTCGAACTACGGTGTTCTGACTTCCTCATTGCACGAGAGGATACGTAGGCATAACTTAACTGTTATCGAACAAAAAGTCTCTGTATATTCCCCTCTTTCTAGCATTATTCTTTAAGCCTCATGATCTTGAGCATCTCATTCCTGTCCTTGCACTGACACTTTCATATTACACTTCACATTCCTTTTACACTGACACCTGTACATCCTTTTCCAGCTCTTTGATACACAAATTGCACTGACACTACCCCTTTAAAACACAAATATTTTAAGCGTGGATCCCGTCGAGTACGGCGGACAATCTGGGTGCTAATACCTTCCCAGGTTGTAACCAACCCCCTTTCTCAGTCTCTCTGGTTCGCAACCGTCTTATCCATCCTTTTTTCTAGGTCTATGCAGCATTACCTTTCCTTCGGGATAAAAATGCCTAGCTGGCGACTCTTTTCATTCCCTGTGAGTTCACTCCTGTGTGTTCTCGCATCCCCCTTTTGCCGACCGTTCGCGTCTGTACCCCATTTGACCCGGTTTCATCTGGAGGGAGCGACACCATCTTTCTTAGGCACAGGTACAATATTAGCAACCCACGGCGGGTAACTAGTTACAGCAAGGAAACCGGCGTCCCACTATTTTTGTACCTCTTCTTTGATCTTCATTGCCATATCTGGGCGAGTACGACGCAGTTTCTGCTTTACCGGTGGGCAATCTTCTCTTAAAGGCAGCTTGTGCATGACAATATCGGTGTCTAACCCTGGCATGTCCTGATAAGACCAAGCAAAGACATCCACATACTCCCGAAGTATATCAATTAGTTGCTCTTTTACCGAATCTTGTAGGCAGGCCCCGATCTTAACCTCTTTCACGTCTTCTTCCGTACCAAGATTAACCGTTTCGACCTCCTCCTGATGAGGAGTGATAACCTTCTCCTCTTGCCTTAACAACCTGGCTAGCTCTTCAGGAAGCTCATAATCTTCTTCAACCCCTTCATCAGCTTGATTGATTGGATTGTCAAAGTCATACAGAGTCATAGCTGTGTTGTTGTCGGTGCAATCTGAAAGGCACTTTCTGCAAGGGTTTAGATTGTTTATTTTAGTGATCAATTTTAATCTTGTTTAGAAAAAAGGTGAAACAAAGTTATCATTTTGGAAAACATTGCCATTTTATTTTTGTACAAAAAGAAAAATGAAAAACAGTGAGCGGAAAAGAAAAAGACTCATTTGCAAAAGATGTCTGATATTCATTGATTGATCTGTTTGCACAAAATTACAAGATGGCCCGATTACAAAATGAGTCTTGACATCTTGGCCAAGATGCAAGAGTTGATGCATGCTTAAAATATACAGGAAATAATAATTACTCTGCAGGAGTAACCCTTATAATTTCCTGGGAAGACCAGTTTGAGATATGGCTCCCCGGGGTCCTTGGACGTATCCAACTCTCCAGGTTGCGCTCATCTTCCGACTCATCTTCCAAGTTGTTCACTGCATCCGGGGTGAGCATTCCCCCGCTGACAAAATTGGGCTTCTTGGCAGCCTCTGATTGATCTTGTTGAGTTGGTTTGTAACCCAACCCAAATCTGTCCTCCTTCTTCTCCACGGGCAGCAGCTTGCCCCAGCCTTGGGCAGTACCCTCTTCAACAACCTTCCTGGCTTGCTGATAAGATGTCATGGAGGTTCCCAGTACAGCAGATGCTTCATTAATGTTCAGGTCCTCAAACCCCTGGCTCATGGTTTCATGGATTTCTCCATCCATTTCAATGTACTTGTACGTAGCCAGATGGCTAACAAAGATGTCTTCTTCCCCACAGATGGTGATGATCTGTCCTTCCCATTCGAATTTCAGCTTCTGGTGAAGGGTAGACGTAACAGCGCCAGCGGCATGGATCCAAGGTCTACCCAACAAACAGCTGTAGGCCGGCTGAATGTCCATCACATAGAAGGTAATTTTAAAAGTCTGCGGGCCAATCACCACATGTAGATCAATCTCCCCTAGCACTGATCTTTTAGAGCCATCAAATGCTCTTACCACCAAATTACTCGGACGCAATGCCAAGCCATCATACTCCAGCTTCACTAAGGCTTTGTTTGGTAGGACATTGAGCGATGACCCAGTATCCACCAGTACATGAGATAGAACAGCACCCTTGCATTCTAGAGTGATGTGTAAAGCCTTGTTGTGATTACGCCCCTCAGTTGTTAAGTCAGCATTGGTAAAGCCCAGTCCATGACTGGTGTTGACATTTGCCACCACAGTTTCTAGCTGATTAACAGTGATCTCCTCTGGCACGTATGCTGCGTGCAAGACTTTCAGTAATGCATTCCTGTGAGCTTCAGAACACATTAACAGGGATAATATGGAAATCTTTGAGGGAGTTTGGTGAAGCTGATCCACCACCTTGTAATCACTTCTCTTTATAATTCTCATAAACTCGTCTACATCTTGCTCAAAAGATGTCTTCTGAGTTTCTTTGATGATTGGTTCTTCAGGCACCACACTCTTCCCCTTTGCTTTGGCAGCAGCTTCTGCTTTGGCATTAGGTCTTTGCAATTGTGAGGCAAAAAGGCGTCCGCTTCTGGTGAAGCCTCCGCCTCCCCCAACATTATCAATCTGTGGAGAAGAAGTTGAAGAGTCCAAGGTGATTTTCTCCCCGTTGTAGTAGAGGTCAGAGCCATAATGCCAAGGTATGGCATTACTGCTTTCATATGGAACTGGTCCAGGCACCGTGATGGTAACTGGACTGTCTGCTGCAGAGGAAGGTATGAAATGGTGTGCGGATCGTAGTAAATGGTGACCGGTGATCTGGCAGGAGGTGCCACTGTTTGTTGTTGAAAGTTGTTGTTTGGAGGAACATTTGATGGATCCTAGTAAATTGTGACTGCTGAAATATCTTCGTCGAGCCTTGCTGGTGTTGTAGAAGATTCTGTTGAATAAATGGATGCTGATGTTGTAGAAGAAATGGTTGTTGACATCTGATTTGTTGAGGTGATAGATGAAGCCATTGTTGATGATATTGATGAATCGGTTGGAATGATTGTTGCAGTTGTTGTAGAAGAATCAGGAATGGTTGTCAAAGGAATTGCTGGATTCGCAGGCGTTGTTGTTGTGATCTGAAGTATACCACTTTTGATAAGACCATATATGCCGCTTCTCAAATTATCACACCCGTTGACCGAAATGTTGCAATAACCACAACCGAGCTCACACCCGGGGAACATCTGGCATTCTAGGAGCTGAGCTTTAATTTCGACCAGAGGTGTTCGAATCTGTCCAACACTGGTGATTAAAAAAGATGGCTTGTCTTCCTCAATGGCATTAATTCTTGGCCCTCCATGATTGGGCATGGGATTCTTGGTGACACTTGGAGGGGGTGCAAAGTTGAGGGCTTTAGAATCCACCAAATCTTGTACCTTCATTTGTAAAGCCCTGCATTTTTCCGTATTTTGGCCAGGTGCATTGGAGTGGAAAGCACATCTGGCGTTGACATCATAATTTCTTGGCGGATTAGAGGGATCTGGTGGTGCCAATGTCCTTAATTCAACCAAGTTGAGTTTCAAGAGTTGTGGCAATAAGGCAGCATAAGGCATAGGGATAGGGTCAATTACCCTATTTGCCTGTGATGGTCTTTGCTGAAAGGGTCTTTGCTGTTGATTGTCGTTGTTGTTGTTGTAGGTTCTTGGTGGTGGATATTGAACTTGCTGCTGATAATGTGGTTGTTGTGGTTGTTGATATGCTGATTGCTGAGGAATCGGAGCTGGAATAGTGATTGCTGCTACTGCTCTGTGGACATGCTGAGGTCTGCCCCTGCTGGCATGAATGGCATTTGTCTCACCGGTCCTTCGAGGTCCCACAAAAGGCTTCCTGGGATTACTGGACGAACTTGCACCATTATCAGAAATTTTGCACATCTTTAGAAGGCTTTCAATTCTTTCTCCAACTATAACTACGTCAGCGAAGCTAGTGGAAGAAAAGGCAGCTAGCCTATCAATATATGTTCCTTGCAGAGTGTTCATGAACATGTAGGCCATCTCTCTTTCCGACATGGGTGGTTGGACAGCAGCAACGAGCTGTCTCCACCTTTGGGCATATTCCCTGAAGCTTTCCCTGGAGGATTGAGTCATTCCCATCAAGAGGGTCCTGTTAGGAGCCATGTCCAGATTGTATTGGTACTGTCTGATGAAAGCTTCAGCTAGGTCCTTCCAGCACCTGATAGTAGCTCTGGTCAAGTGTGAGTACCACTCCCTTGAAGCCCCAGTCAAACTGTCTTCAAAGTAAAACATCCACAGTTTTTCATCCATGGTGTATGCCTTAAGTCTTCCTAGAAAAGACTGTAGGTGAGTTCGTGGACAAGAAGTTCCATTGTACTTCTCGAAGCACGGGGGCTTAAACTTGTGGGGAATCCTTACCCCGTCCACTAACCTCATATCCATAACATCGAAGCCTAAGGAATTTTGAGACTCTAGAGATCTCAACTTCTCAGCAATTTCATCAAACCTCCTATCATAAACTTCATCCCCAACTCCCATTACAGTAAACTGCTCTTCTTGGGGGTCTTCTTGTAAGATCCTTCCCCCAGTAGTATTTCCTTGCACATTACCCGGGATGTTGACTTCCGAATGTAGATGAGGCCCATATACTGGTGGATTAACATGAGGCTGACCCCTCTCATTGTTACTTGTTCCTCCAGTTCCCAGATGGGGTTCCTCCGGGGTTTGTCTTTCTACCAATGCCCTCAACCTTTCTTGACTTTGGGCCAAGCCATTCATTACTTCGATGAATTGGGTCATTTGATTTCTCATCTTCAGCCTTTCATTAGCCATCTGAGTCCTGACCTCTGTCAGATCCTGCTGTACTTGATCCATTTGGATACCAGGAAGGTTGTTGCGAGTAGGATACCTGTGCGGACGGTTGAGAGGGAACACCCGACGGCGAGCAATAATTCCTGAAGCACAACAGAGTTAGAAGAATAAAGTAATGACAAAACCTACAAAACAACACAAAAGTCAGTATGCAATGCAGTATGCTTATTTGCTTTCCAAGGTATCCGGCTTGGTTCTTGGTTTTGACCTTTCCAGACCCCGAGGAAGATGTTCTGAAAAGATGTTCTCATGTTGCTTGAGAAAAGACACTCAATGAAACAAACTAACAAATACATTACAAATGGTGGATCATACATAGTTTTTTTTTACAACATATGCCCCTGAAGGGTCAAAATACAACATAAAAGAAAGTACATCAAATGGAAATAACAACAAGAAAAGTGGTCAAACATCTAAACCAAACTCAGCCTCCTTAACCTCCTTCAAAACTGCTTCAGTTACAGGACCAGCCGGATGCTCTGTGATGTTCCTGATAAGAAGGTTTCTGGTGGCAATAGCAGTGGTCAGCTTCTTGTGCCTGTCTTGGTCCTTTGACCTCTTCACACCAGCCCTAAGCTTCAATTCTGAAATCTCCTTCTGGGCTGCCAGCAAAGCTTCCTGTTGCTTCTTTTCATTGGCCTCCAACTGCTCAATCCTAGCTTGAGTTCTCTTATCTTCTTGAGTGCGAGCTTCAATGATCCTGACCCACCTAGCTTGACTTTCCTCTAGATAGAGATCAGTCCTAGCCTTCTGAAACTGGGCCTCTTTACAGGCATTCTTCAATATTTGCTCTCCAGCTCTTGATTTCTTGATGTAGTCCTCTGCTTTCTCAATCTTGGCCAGATGCTCCACTTTAAGCTTCTCCAACCTCTCAATGTCTAGACGACCATCACTCCTCTCCCAGAGGGTCTTCTTCAGAGCTTGAGACAGATTCTCATTTCTTTCTTTCAACTTCTCAAATTCTTCCAGGCTGACAATGGCTGGAGGTGGTATTGTGGATGGTCCAGGTGCATCCTCAATGGTGAAGGGCATCCCAGAAATCTGAGCCCTAGCATGAGACCATTCATAGTACTGAGCTGAAGCCACATTATTGCATCTCCCCAGAATGGCCATCCCTTTGGTCTGGATGTTGTCCCAGGCCCAGGATGCTTGTCTGACAACAGCTAGATTAGGTTTTATCTCACAATACAGGGTTTCAGCCAAGTCTTGCACTCTAGGAGGGTGAACCAAAGCATAGCCCAATTGTCTCTTAAACAGCAAAGGATTGTAGTTGATGCAACCCTTCACTCCTATTAGAGGTACATTGGGGTACTGTCCACAGCTAGTAATTATATCCCTGCCTTTGGTGCTCTGGGTGCACCATCTGATGTCATCTGAAGTCAAAGCAATAAGTCTCTTAGCCCAATTCTTCTGTTGGTGAGGGTTCAGGAAGGCATCAGTCTTGGGTAAGTGTTTAAGCAGCCAAGTGTGAAATAGAGGAGCACAGCATCTCACCAACTTCCCTCTCTGCTTCTCATTTCTTTGGTGAACAGAATAATAGAAATCCCCCAGCAATGTGGGTACTGGGTTCCTCAAAAGGAAGAGATGAATGGCATTCTTGCTGATAAACTTGGGCTCATCTGCAAATAGTATAACCCCATATATACTGAGGGCTAACAATGCACAGACCGCCCTCCATTCCCCCAAGGAGGCCTTCAGGATGGCCTGAGAAGTCAGAAAGTCTAAGTGCAAACCAGGGATTCCAGCCTTTGTGGTCATGTTCTGCTCAATCAATATAGGCTCTAGGTACAGTGCTTTTGCCACTTCTCCATTGCTGGGAGAAGTCATCTCTGGGTTGAAGGGAATCCCACCCCTAATAGGCACTCCAATCAGTGATGAAAACTCCTCTAGCAGAGGTCATAACTGAAAGTTCTGGAAAGTGAAGCATCTCAAAGGAGGGTCATAAAACTGAAGGCAAGTGTGGATCAAACTCCTCTGAGAAGGGTCCAGATCCATAACCATATCAAGGATGCCTCCATAATACTCTCTAAATAATGGGATGTGGTCTGGAGTGATAAGTGCCTAGACCTGCCTGATGCCAGTCAGCACAGGCTCAAAGAAATGATATGAAATGTTGCTCTTCTTGGGTGCCATGACTGCTGATGGAGAGCAGAAGACAAGTGTTGATGAGGATCAAGACTGGTACTAGAGACGGGCCACTGATAGGCTGGTGCTGGTGATGATGGAGATGACTGAAGCAGACAACTGATGAAGATAGCTGAAGCAGATAACTGATGAACAGGGGTCTATGCAGATGAAGGGGTCAAAACCAAGCCAGATGTAATGTGGATACCCTGAAAAACAAATAAACAAATGTTAAATGATGCAAATGATGAGTATGCAAATGATATGCAAGGGTTTGTGATCAAGCTGGATCTGATTACTGCCTTGATATAAAGTCCATGTATGTTCAAGAAGTCCAGATGGAGGTTCAGAAATCCAGTAACCAAGGTGGGGGACTCAAATAAAGAGTCACATATCCAGGGTTAAATCACAAGAACTGCCCAAAGTGAGGTACTCTTAAACCAAAAACAAGTAACATGGTATGATGTGGCCAAGGGTACCTGCAAACTTGTAAACAGCCCAACCCCCTCACAGGTGGTGTTCTAAAACAAGGATCCTCAGACTTGGATCAGTTATGAAAAGTGTAAGCACTTCTAACCCGGAGGTACAGTGTTTACAATAACCATAAAAAAAATCCTCCTCTAATTCACCTCAGTTTCTGAAGGTCATAGTAAAGGTCATCCAGACTTAGCAGGCTTCCCAGATAGCCCTAGCACTACAGGAAATCTGTAGCACAAAGTTCTCAAGAAGAAACCCACATCTGAACCGTGTTTCATATTCCCGCACCAGACCGAAATGGAATGGGAAAGAACACGAACCACTCTAGCCTAGGTGTCACTCAGGTCCCGGGTATAGGGCCTTATCTCTCAATGAAACCCCACCCACCAAAACAAAAATCAGATCCAGCAAGATGACAGTATGACAGTATGATATATAAAGTTGTAAAGAAAACAATAAATAACTATACATAAAGCAATAAATAAAGCAACTATATAAACACAATTAGCACATAACACCCCAGTAAACACAAATCAAACAAGCACTAGGAGGAACCCACAAAAAGAACCAGAAGCCTTGGTTACAGTATAAGGGTCCCCAGCAGAGTCGCCAAGTTGTCGCTCCCACCAAATGACACCCGGGGTCAATAGAGGTACAGACGCGAACGGTCGGCGAAAAGGAGGAGAGAACACACAGGGGTGAACTCAGAAGACAAAGAATCGCCAGCTAGGCATTTTTATCCCGGAGGAAAGGTAATGCTGCATAAACCTAGAAAAGATATGAATAAGACGGTCGCGAACCAGAGAAACTGAGAAAGGGGGTTGGTTACAACCTGGGAAGGTATTAGCACCCAGATTGTCCGTCGTACTCGACGGGATCCACGCTTAAAAGATTTGTGTTTTAAAGGGGTAGTGTCAGTGCAATTTGTGTATCAAAGCAGGAAAGAATGCAAGTGTCAGTGTAAAAGAAATGTGAAGTGTATAAATGAAGTGTCAGTGTAAGAACAAGAATGAAATGCTCAAGACCATGAGGCTTAAAGGATAAGGCTGGAAAGAGGGGTAATATACAGAGACTTTTGTTCGATAACTGTTAAGTTATGCCTACGTATCCTCTCGTGCAATGAGGAAGTCAGAACACCGTAGTTCGACCCAAAGAGACTGAAAGATAAATTGACCTGTGAATTGCTTACTTGTCTATGCTCAAGTGTATGACCTGTCTGGCTCAGGTGCTAACTGTCTTGCATCAGACGGAAGAAGCAAGTTCTCGTTTATGAGTGAAGATGATGAGAAAAGAATCCCGGAGGAAACAATTATTGTTTGTTTTTGAGTTTTCAATCTTTTATTGCTTTTTGGAGTTTGTCATAAGTTAATGAGCTTAAGCCTAAACCAATGGATTAGTAAACTCATCACATCCTCCCTCTGATTAGGGGTAATGAGAATACCTTAAGTGTGAAGTCAGCATCTCACACTTAATCACCCTAATGTAGGATTAAGATCATTAACCTACTTGCAATTATTTAGATGTTTTTGTTGTTTTTGTTTAGTGTTAAGTAATGAGTTTAAGCCATAATCAAGGATTTAATGGACTCATTACACCATCCAAATAGAAGGATAATAGATGAGAGCATTTAAACTGAGGAAGACTCCTCAACTTAATCCAGGATTAGGGATTAACCTCATGACAAAACAAAGCCTTTATTAAGTGGATTTTAGTTAATGATAAGATGAAGAAGTGAATTTTATGATTTGTAAGACAACTTGAGGGGGACTTGTCCATTAACACTAGGGTTAGTCCTTCTTAACCAATTAAGGAAGAATTAGAACCCTAATGCAAGGCCCAAGTTACAAGCTTGATGTCTTAATGATTATTAAGTGGATTGATTAAAGGATTTAAACACATTAAGGGTTTAACACTTAGGATTAGAGTTATACACTCCATCCTAATAGAAGGATGCATGCATAAGCCTAATCACAAAGCCTTAAAACCTTTAGGGTTTAGTCCTTGATTATGAGATGAGAAGGGAAGACTCAAAGATGACACAAAGGTAAAACTAAATGGGGGACTAATCAAACCCTAATTATTATCATGCTTGGTCATTCCTAGGGTTAATGAGGTTTGCAAGAAGATCTTCAGAGAAACCACCAGGAAGGAAGCAGATGAAAGGAGCAAGAAGCAAAGAGAAGCAAAACAACTTGCTTCACTTAAGAAGACAAGTTGCTTGAAGAAAGAAAGTAAGATGAACAAGAATGAGCAAGCTCAATCCAATACACATACAAAATGCAGCAAAGGAAGAATGAAAGATATGAAAAGAGAATGTGAGAAGTGAAGGCAAATTCACTTCTCAAACAACTTACCACCTGAAATGTTAGCATAAGAAAATGAAATGCAATGCAAATGAGATGAAATGTCATGATGCAAACCAAAGTCAGAAGAATTCACATGATGTTAATGATGCTAAGAGATGATGCAAAAATGAGGCAAGGCATGAGAATGATCATACAAGCATAAAGATGCAAATGAGGCATGTTTTGAACCATGGAAGTACATGAAAAGTTTATGAGATGATATGAATGCATAACATGGCAAATGAAAGATGCAATGATCAAACATGATTCTAACATGTCTTAAGATGTATTATGGATCATGTGGATGCACAAAATGGCATGGCAAGTCAATGGATGCAAGCAAATGAAAGAAGGATGCAAAGGAAAGCACAAATTAGGGTTACATGCATCATGCAAAGCAAAAATCCAAAACCAGAAGCAAATGACATGATAAAAATTTGAAAATGCAATCAAAGATACCCTAAACCTATACAAACTCACTGCCCAAAGGAGAGGATCCAACTCTTAACCTATTGAAAGTTATGGATTTCCTAAGATTGCTAGGGTTTTGGGGTACCTCACCAAGAAAAAGGCTAAACAAATTGAAAATGCAAGATCAAATCAAACCAATTTTATCCTATAAACTACATGCTATGAAGAGTGCAATGTAAGAAGAATCATCATCCAACTCTCAATGGTTAGGCAGAAAGGAATTTTTGAAGTTTGAAGCAAAATATTGCCTAAAAATGAAATTAAATCCAATGAAAATGATCAAAAGGGATCAAGAACAAAAAAGAAATTTGGTTTGAGAGTTGGACAATGTTTCTAATGTTTCTAAATGCAATGTGAATTTTTTTGTGATTTTTAAATACCTAAATGTATTTTTAATTAATTAATTTCCATTAACTAATTAAAAATAAACATTTAAATGATTTAAAAATAATTTTCAGTGCAAAAAATAAAAAATAAAAATATTTTTGGGTTTTAAAAATTAATGAAATCTTTGACAAAAAATTTCATAATTTTTAAAGGTATTTTGCTATTTTAAATAAAATGTATAAATAAAATGAAAAGAAAATGAATTTAAAAATGAAAATAATGAAAGTAATTCAAAAGGATGGCCAGGATTTGATCTGGGCTTGGACTGGTTGACTGCGCGCCAGATCCAAAGGCCCAGATTCAAATCTGGCTAATTTTTTTTATGAATTAATTAAACAAGATTTAAGTTAATTAATCAGGGATTAGGGCTTTAATGAAGCATCCAGACCATTCGTTCACGCGGGAGTCAACCTAAGTCAAACGCATCTACGGTCCACATTCAAAGTTTCATTAATGACACAATTAGGGCTAATGAACTTCAGGTGACCGGAACAGTGGTTCCGGTCATCTTCCCCGGCGAGCACAAACCCTAAAATCTTCTACAGGTCACTAAACATGAAATTTCTTCCACCAAAACAAACCTCTCATCAATCTAAACCTAACCCCTCATCTCAAATCCATTTATTTTCACTCACAAGCCTGAATCGAAGGAAAACATGAAACACGGGAAAACTTTCAGAACAACACAAAATGGTCATCTCTTGCTTATTTTCAATTCTAAACACATCTAGATGATCAGTGCAACATGTAGATTCATTTTGTAACAAGAAAATGAAGTTCTGAGAAAAAAGTTCTTAGGTTATACCTGAGCTGGAGACCTTCGAAAGTGAGCTTTCAGAGCCTCCCTCTTGTGCAAATGATCTCCTTTGAACCTCCTGAGGCTAATGGAATACTTGAATGGGGTTGAAAGTGGCTAGTTTTTGTGGTTCAGTTCTGATATAGCAGGAAATGAAGTTCTTGTGTGTTGTGTTTCAGATCATTGTGAGGGGTGGGATCTGTTCTATGGATGATTTGTGGTTGATTGGTGAAAGAATTATTGAAGTTTGATGGCTGTGTTGAGTGTTTCGAAGAGGGAAAGGTTTTGACAGATTTTGTTGGATGCTGTAATGTGGGAGGATTCAGCTTGTGTATGGTGTGTTTTTGGATTGCTTGATGTCCACATATCATGCTCTGGTTGGGCAGAGAGTTGGTGTGTCACTGTGGGATTGGTATGGGTATTTATGCAAGAAGTCAAGATATTGTGTACCCTAGGCATGGCTCGGGTCAGAGGCAATCTAGAGGCTTGTCCTACCTCAGCTTGAGTCAAGGATGGCCCTTGGATGGTTCATGAAGGACTGCAGCATTTGGATCATAAGTTGGAAGGGTTTTTGCAACTTGACAACTTGTTACATCTCATGATTTTTGGCTATGTACATGTGAGAAATCTTGCTGAATTTTTGGTGTGGCATGCTTCATTAGGTCATGGCAAAGTTTTAAAACCAGCTAGAGGTCAAACAAACCCTTTGAGAATCAATTTGCAAGAAATCCCTCTTTGCACTTTCATGAAGAATGGCTTATGGTTACTTGAAAAACAAGGCATAGAAATGGGAAATTCTTTGGGCCAAACTGATTTTTAGGTCATTCATTGAATTGGTATGATGATTAGAGGTCACATTGAAGTCACATAAAGGCTTGTCATGAGAAATTGCAAGTTTTCCATTTTGTGCAAAAGTGAAATTTCAATGATTTTATCCAACTTTGCAAGGCCATAACTTTTGATCCAAAATGAATTAGAATGAGTTCTTGTACTTTTTGAAAAGGGAATGATCCATTCTACAACTTTCATGACCAAAGTTTTCTCATTTGAAGCATTTTTGAATAAAAAAGAAAGGGTTGAAAAACTTTCCCAAAATGGCAAGTTTCCATTACAAGTCATTTTCCCAAAAAGGCAACTTTGCAAATGGCTTGAAATTCTTCAATTTTGTGAACTTCTAACATCTTATATGATCAAATAAAGATCATACACATTCAAAATGATGAAGAACACCCTTTGGTTGGGTCATTGGGGGCCTCAGATGCTCTGATTTTACACTGACTTGCTCAAGAAGTCAACTCTTGATCAGATGCCTTCCCCATGGAATTTCTTCATGAAAATTGATATACATGATCCTTATAACATATAGAGACCAATAGAAACAAGAGTGACCAAAAAAATTGGAGTTATGGCCTTTGAAACCAAAACCCTAATTCTAGGTCATCTGTGCAGTTAAACCTGGCTCTACTTCCATGCCATTCTCAGTTCTTGTGATTCTTTGGCTTCTTTGACCTTGTGAGGATACAATATGATGCTTGAACATACATGGACCCCTTTGAAGTGATTGATGACCTTTGGAGTGTCTCAAATAGCTCTTGGATGGCTCAGATCACAAACCCTAGATGCAGATGACTTTGAACCAATGCAGTGAAACAAAAAGTACAATATGAAATGATATGATTGAACTTATGCATATGAAGATATAACAAGCCATGGTGTGAATGGGTGAGGGCAAATTTGGGGTGTTTACACCCTCCCACACTTAAATCGAGCATTATCCCCAATGTTTCGAAATAAGATAAGGAGAGTAACCTGGAAAACTACTGCGGAGGAGCACTAGTGCCCTCGCCGTCCTGCTGTGATGGTCTGGAACGACGGGATCTACTGCGTTGTTGGTCCCTCCGGTCAAGTCGTGCGGATAAGGCAGCCTGGGCACTCCAGACCTCTCGAAGGTTACCTAGGATGGAACCCTGAGTGGCCTCCATAAGCTGGTGGTGCCGGCGGTTGACTTCTCGCTGACGGGCCTGCTCTGATGTGATATCGGTCAAGGTGCGGCAAACGTTACTGTAGGCACGATCCGATACCGATCGTGATTGTTGCATGAAGCTCATGTTGTCCGTCAGTTGTTGTGAAATGGTAGAGAGTAGGTCGTCTCGCCTTTCCTCTCTAGCCGTCATATCACGCCACATCTCCTCAATGATATAGAATCCAGGAGTAGCACCTTTGGTCTTCGGGGGGGTCCGAATAGCATTTTCTTCTTTCTTCTAAGGCATGAAGCTTGCATATTTTTTTATGAAGACAAAAATAAAAATATTTTTGTTCTTTTTTTCATTATTCGATATAAAATAAAATAAAATGAAATGAAAGAAAAAGAAAAATGAGTATTAGTGTATGAAATAATATATAAGATAAAAATCAAAGTACATGGGAAATGTAATATATGCGATAATATAAAATATGTCTGGAGATGCGAGAAATAAAATAAGGTATGAAAAATTAAATACTAGAGTAATAATGTCAGTGTAAAATGATCATGTGGTAGGCTTCTCTTCCTGGTTCGATCCACGAATCTCAGTTATCTCCCTTCGAAGCTCTCCAATCTCCTGATATAGAGCATCGGCCTCTGAGGCATGAGTGAGATCAGATATCTCGATCTGTAATGCCAAGTCCTCTACTTCCTGCTTGAGCAGGGCAGTCTCCTTGCGGAGCTCATAAATTTAGGTCTGTAGATCAGGCGGCTGCAAAGACATATTGTTAGACATAACAGTGATTTGGGGAGAAAGAGGTGTAGGAGTGTACTTAGCGGCGGGAGGTAATTTTGGCTCTTCGATAGTCTCGCTATAACCCTCTAAAGCATAACTCCAATTAGCAGGGTCATGGACACTGGTCATCAGTGGGTCAGGTAATGTAAAGTAATGTATCAATTCGTCGTCGATCAGTAATCTAAACGTGTTGGGCTCAAAAGAGGCCCTCCTCATCAATCCTCTGTCAAGACAAAAGTCAACATCCAGGGTGGTGTAGCAGCAGAAGGTCCTGAGATGCAATAATTTGCGATACAAAACCAATGCAGTAGCAATCTGTGTAACAATCCCACCGACATGTATAATGCCTAAGATGACCTGGAGACACCGGCAAGGCTCTTCAACTGAAAGTTGCCACAAGCAACTGGGCGTGACCGAGTCGCACAAAACAGTAGCAAAATCTCCTCCTAACTCAGCAGAGTCTCTGTATCTAGCAAACCGAGGAAAGAGTGTGCTAGAATCATCTGGAAGTACCTTAACGCAGGATTGTGGATTACCTGAGAAAACTGAGTGGAAGGGTCTTGGCTGCCTCCACCTGAGATGTTACTCCAAAACTTCTCCACTTCTCTGCTCATAAAATACCCCATCGGTGTCTCTGGAATAGCATCAGGAGTAGTCTGGAAACCTAGTAAATCACCAAACTCTTTGTGAGAGAAAGAGTAATCAGTTCCGAACAACCTGAAAACAGCATGTCCATCGGGTCCAGCCCAAGGATCATAATTAAACGAGCTAAGGAACTCTAGAGTCAAGTTCCTGTAAGTGTTGTTCATGTCGTCAAACTGGTCCCACTGGAGTTGGTGACATAAGAATCTGACGCTTGGCTCTATCCCCACGGCATCTATGCAATCTTGGTCTGGGTACCTGGTAGGCGCCATAGGGCGTCTCATGTGGACATAGTAACGCTCTCTCTGTGCGTCGTCTCTGAAGGCCACGTGCATGTCATCGGGGTTCTGCATTCTGCACAAGGTTAGCAAAAGAGTCCTGAAATCACATAAAACATTCAATCATTAGTCCTGACAGAATAATAAAGTAAACAAATTAAATAAAGTAAAATAAATAAATGTAAGATAAGAAAACCATGGGTTGCCTCCCATGCAGCGCTTGTTTAACGTCATTAGCTCGACGACCGGATTTTATACATCATTCGAAGGATTTGGTGGATCACTTAGAGTATGGCTGGAGTATGTTGTTGGAATGTCACCTCCTTCGTAGGGCTCCAGTCTCTGTCAATTGACGATGAACAGTTTACATGTTTGGTTCTTGATTTCAATAGCACCAGATCTTAGAATCTTAGATACTTCGAAAGGGCCAGTCCATCTCGAACAAAGCTTCCCTGGAAAAAGTCGTAACCTAGAATCAAACAGGAGAATAGGATCGCCTATTTTGAAGTCTTTTCTTATGATTCTTTTGTCATGCTAAGCCTTTGTTCTTTCTTTGTATATGATGGCATTTTCGTTGGCAGATTGTCTGAGCTCTTCTAATTTGTGGATATCAAGGATATGTTTTCACCAGCAGTTAGGTAATCCAAATTCAAAGTTTTGATGGCCCAATAGGCCTTATGCTCCAACTCAAAAGGTAAGTGACATGATTTTCCATAAACCAGTTGATAACGGGTTGTTCCTATAGGGGTTTTGAAAGCGGTTCTATAGGCCCATAACGCTTCTTGAAGTTTCTGCGACCAATCTTTTCTAGATATAGAGACAGTCTTCTCAAGAATTCGTTTGATCTCCCTATTATATACTTCCACTTGTCCATTGGTTTGTGGGTGGTATGGTGTTGCTACTTTATGCTTAACTCCATACTTGCTTAAAGGTTTATCAAATATTCTCGATATGAAGTGTGATCCTCCATCACTTATGATTAAACGGGGGGTTCCAAACCTGGGAAATATATAGTTTTTAAACAAGTTGATGACTACTCTGGTGTCATTTGTGGGTGCGGCGATAACTTCAATCCATTTAGACATGTAGTCAACAACTACTAAGATATACTGATTTCCTAAAGATGGTGGGAACGGTCCCATAAAGTCTATACCCCATACGTCGAAGAGTTCTACTTCTTGGATATTTCTTAGAGGCATTTCATTACGTCTTGAAATATTTCCTGTACATTGGCATCTGTCACATTTGACAATGAAAGCATGGACATCACGCCACATGGTAGGCCGGAATAGGCCAGCTTGAAGAATCTTGGTGTAGGTCTTAGATGTGCTTGCATGTCCACCATAGGGTGCAGAGTGACAATGCTCAATTATGTTATGTACCTCCTCTTCTGGAATGCAACGGAGGAAAATGCCATCTTTACCTCTCTTGAAAAGAAATGGTTCATCCCAATAGAAGTTTCTCACATCACCGTAGAACTTCTTCTTCCGGTGGTAATTTAGATCGGGGGGTATGATGTTAGCGGCTAGGTAATTAACAAAGTATGCATACCAAGGTATATTACTTATAGCTAAGGATTTATGAGAATGATCATATGGGTCTGTGTTATCATCATCAATAGTTTCTAGTGGGAATATCAGTCTATCATAGGCAAAATCGTCATTTATGGGCACTGAGTCAGGTTTCAGGTATTCTAGCCTAGAAAGGTGATCAGCTACTACATTATTTGTGCCTTTCTTATCACGGATATCTAAATCAAACTCTTGCAGTAATAGAATCCATCGAAGTAACCTAGGTTTGGCATCCTTTTTACTTAGTAAGTAACGAATGGCAGCATGGTCGGTGTAAACTATAATTTTGGCTCCTACTAGATAAGATCTAAATTTGTCTATGGCGAAAACTACAGCTAGGAGCTCTTTTTCGGTTGTTGCATAGTTGAGCTATTCAGTGTCTAGGGTTCTACTGGCATAATAAATTACGTGTAACTTTTTATCTTTTCTCTGACCTAGAACGGCTCCAACAGCATAGTCACTAGCGTCACACTTTATCTCAAACGGTTCTGACCAATCAGGGGGTTACATTATAGGTGCTGAAATCAAAGCTTGCTTCAATAGATTAAATGCTTCAGTACATTTTTCGTCGAAGATGAATTCAACATCTTTCATTAAAAGACCAGTTATGGGCTTTGTTATTTTGGAGAAGTCCTCGATAAAACGTCGGTAAAATCCGGCATGTCCAAGAAAACATCTTATCTCCCTGATAGTCTTCGGTGGTTTTAGATTCTCTATGACTTCTAGTTTAGCTTTGTCTACCTCTATACCTTTTTCGGAAACTATATGTCCTAAAACAATCCCTTCGGTGACCAAGAAATGACACTTTTCCCAATTTAGCACAAGGTTTACCTCCACACATCTTTCCAGGATTTTCTCAAGGTTGATAAGACAATTTTTGAAATCAAATCCACAAACCGAGAAATCGTCCATAAATACTTCCATGATTCCATCCAAATAGTCTGCAAAGATAGACATCATGCAACGTTGGAAAGTGGCAGGGGAATTACAGAGTCCAAAAGGCATTCTTCTGTAGGCAAAAGTTCCAACAGGGCATGTAAAGGTAGTTTTTTCTTGATCTTCGGGATGAATAGGTATTTGGAAGAATCCTAATATCCATCTAGGTAACAAAAGTAAGAGTGTATGGCTAGGCGCTCCAACATTTGGTCTATGAATGGTAATGGGAAATGGTCCTTCCTAGTTGCTTTATTTAATTTTCTATAGTCTATGCACATACGCCAACCTCCATCAGTTCTTTTTGCTACAGGTTTGCCCTTCTTGTTTTGCACGACTGTGATGCCTCCCTTTTTAGGTACTACATGCACATGACTTACCCATTTACTGTCTGAGATCTGATATATTATACCTGCCTCTAGTAACTTAAGAACTTTAGTCTTAACTACTTCACTCATCATAGGATTTATTCTTCGTTGGTGTTCTCTGGAGGGTTTTGAATTTTCTTCAAGCAAAATCCGATGCATGCATACGGATGGGCTTATTCCTTTTAGATCTGAGATCTTATATCCTAAGGCTGAGGGGTACCTTCGTAAAACATCTAACAATTGGTTTGTTTCTTCTTGGTTTAAGGTAGCACTGACTATAACTGGACGGTCCATTTCTTCATCAAGAAATTCATATCTCGGGTTCTTAGGTAGTTCCTTAAGTTTTACGATTGGTTTCATAGGGCAAGGCATAGGATCTGGGGTAAGAGATAAACATTCGTGAAGGTTATCATCAATGTAGGGTTTTTTATAACTATCATCTTCCCAAATAAGGGTTGATGGCAATTTTATTGATTCAGTTTCTTCTTCTTGTTCTAATTCCCTAATGCATTCATCAATGATATCTAAGGCATAACAAACATCTCCTATTACAGGTTCCATAAGAAATTTCGAGAGTACAAATTCTATCTTCTCGTCACCTACCTCAAAGGTTAGTTTCCCTTTTTTAACGTCTATTATGGCTCCAGCGGTTGATAAGAACGGTCTACCTAGGAGGATTGATATGTCGTCATCTTCTTTAATGTCCATGACAACAAAATCAGTAGGTATAAACAATTGACCTATCCTAACAGGGAAGTCTTCAAGTATGCCTATAGGGTATCTAACGGATCTATCGGCTAATTGAAGTGACATCTTAGTAGGTTGTAATTCTCCTAAGTTTAACCTTTCACAAACTGCTAAAGGCATTAAGCTCACACTAGCTCCTAAGTCTAGAAAAGCTTTTTCGATGACATGATTCCCCAAAATACAAGGAATGGAAAAATTTCCGGGATCTTTATCTTTCTTTGCTAACCTATTTTCGGAAATAAAATTACATTCCACGGGTTTCGGATCTTCCAGTCTACGTTTATTTGTAAGTATGTCTTTGAGAAACTTAGCGTAAGAAGGTATTTGGGTGATGGCTTCTGTAAAGGGTATTTCTACGTGATGTTTTTCTATAACCTTAACGAATTTTTGATACTGATTATTGATCTGGGTTTGCTTTAGTCTTTGAGGGTATGGTATTGGTGGTTTGTATGGCGGTGGTGGTACATAGGTTTTGTTTTTAGGTTCTTCTCCTTTTTCTTGACTTTCCGGGTTTTCAGATTCCTCTGGTTCCTTCTCTTCATTTCTCTCAGAAGTTTTGGGCTCACTCAATCTAGGGTTTGGGGGTTCCTTATAAGCGGTTCCACTTCGTAGAGTAATGGCATTTGCTTGCCCTTTCGGGTTTTGTTGAGGTTGTCCAGGGAACTGTTCTCCAGGTGTAGTTTGAGGGGCTTGGTTTAAAGCTACCTGAGAGATCTGGGTTACAAGCATCTTATTGTGAGTAATAATTTGGTCAACCTTGGTTCCTAACTGGGTAATTAGTTCGTTAACATGGACGTTTTGGTTTATGAACTCTTTGTTTTGTTGTGTTTGAGCGGTGATAAAATTTTCCACAATTTTCTCAAGGCTCGGATTTGGTGGTACAGGTTGCATAGGTTGATTTGTTCTCGGGGCTTGGTAACCTTGTTGTCTCGGAGGTGTGGTATTTTGGATAAGATTATTATTTTTGTAGGAGAAGTTTGGGTGATTCCTCCATCTAGGATTGTATGTGTTTGAAAATGGGTTCCCTTGGGTGTAGTTCACTTGCTCAGGGTTGGTCTCATTTAACAAATTGCATTCGGCGGATTGGTGTCCTTGCGTCCCACATATCTCACAATTCGGCAAAACTGCAGCTATAGTATTCGGGGTTGTACACATATGTTCGACTCTCAGGGCCAACACATCCATTTTATCTTGCATCATGTCTATAGAGGTTAGCTCATGTATTCCTCCTTGGGCTTCCTTCTTTTCCACTGTTGCTCTTTCTACTTCCCATGATTGATGGTTTTGGGCCATATCTTCGATAAGGGCACTAGCTTCAGGGTAAGGTTTGTTCATCAATGCGCCACCAGCGGCAGCGTCGATGGTCATCTTAGTGTTATAATGAAGTCCATTATAGAAGGTTTGAATGATTAGCTAGTTCTCTAAGCCATGATGTGGGCATGCTCTTAATAGCTCTTTATATCTCTCCCAGGTTTCGAACAACGATTCTCCTTGGTTTTGGGTAAATATGGTTATTAGGTTTCGAAGAACAGCAGTCTTACTCGGGGGGAAATATCTAGCAAGGAATACTTTTCTAAGGTCTTCCTAGGTTGTTATGGAATTGGGTGGAAGGGAATCTAACCATGATAGAGCTTTATCTCTGAGGGAAAAAGGAAATAATCTTAAGCGGATTGCCTCAGGAGGAGCTCCATTGGTTTTAAAGGTGTCTGCTAACTGGAGAAAGTTTTTTAAATGTTGGTTTGGGTTCTTGGTAGCAAGACCTGCGAATTATCTCTGTTGCACTAAGTGCAACAGGGATGGTTTAATTTCAAAATTATTGGTTGGGATAGTGGGGTTTACTATACTGGAACTAGGTTCCTCGTTTGATGGTTGGGCGAAGTCCTTAAGAGGTCTTCGGTTTTGATCTTCGGCCATAGCTCTCCTAATCCTATGGAAAAATAAACGTGCGCAAGCGTAACATTTAGGTTCAGCTAGAGGGTCTACTAAGCTTCCGGCACTCCGAGTCTTTCGCATTGACTGGCAGGTAACAACCTTAGTCTAAACGGTATAACTACAGGGTATGAAATTTGACAAAATTGGTCCCCGACAACGGCGCCAAAAACTTGATGCGTGTTTTTCGCAAGTGTACGAACACGTCAGAGTAATATAAAATATTGTCGAATCCATAGAGACCAAGTGTCAATCTATCGTACCTGTTGTTATGGTGTGTATCTAAGGCAATTGAATATAATGGTTTTAAGTAGTGCGCAATGGTAAATAAAATAATAATTTTAAACAATTAATAAAGACAAGCTCGAATGTAATTCACATAATCAATTGATAATCCGGTACTTTTTAATAGAACTACTTATGGGCAATGTTTTCTACTTTGAAAAGAACTAATTTAACAGGAACTGTCGCTTTCGCGTATTCAGAACCGAGTTGTACTCTCTAATCAACCCTTCCTATTGTCACGGATAAAAAGGTGCATACTACGTTAGAGTAGTAAACCTATTTTTAAGAAATATAGTATCTTAACTAAGTTGAAAAGTATTTTAACCTAGATTTCTTAGCAAAAAGAGGTTCTCACGAACCAGACTCTAAACTTCTTAACGCGTCCGAAAATCGTTTTAAAATCCCTTTTCTTTTTAATCTAAAAACTCCTAATGAACTAGACAAAGCGCTTTTGGTTGTTTTTGAAATAGTTAAAAACAATTAAACTTATATTGAAAGTTAAAATAGCCCTTAAGTATTTCTACGAATAGTTGTACGGATTACTGGTTCAATTACGATCCTAACATTCTAACCTTTATGGATTTAGTTAGACATGGTAAAGTAAAAGTTCTTTTTATTATTTTTCATAAAAGTATTTAGTGCGAGTGCGGAAAGTAAATAAAAGTAGTGCGAGTGCGGATAATAAAGAAAGTAAAGCGAGTGCGGAAAATAAACGAAAGTAGTGCGAGTGCGAGAAATAAATAAAGTAAAGAGAGTGCGGGAAATAAATAAAAGTAAAGCAATGCAGAAAGTAAATAAAATAAAGCGAATGCGGAAAAATAAAATACGAACTGGAATTAAAATGGCGGCAGGATTAACTTCCTTCCAGGGTGCTCCAAAACTCGATCAACAGATGTATACAGACTCGATCACTCGATTGTAGTAACACCCCGATGTGAAGTGATTACTACTTTAAAACTGATATATGCCTAAGAGATTATAAGTTTGGATGATAAAAACAAAATTATAAAGTCCTATTTATAGGCAAACATTAAATGGGAAAAAACCAGGATGCCCCCTCCACTAAAAAGTGGAGGGAAAGCATTTAGCCTTGTGGCGCCCGCCATAGGTGTAAATTGGTGGAGAAAGTGGGGATCGTGGGTTCTTGGCAGTTGTGGAGTGGACTTGAGACGTGGCCACGTCATGGCTGACCCCATGGCGCCAGCCATGGTGGATGCCGTAAGTGTAAAAAGCTGAATTTCTTGATTTTTGTCCGTTTCAACTCCTTTTTCGCTCCTTTTCTCGATTTAGGCCCCGATTACATAAAAAACCTGAAAATAAAGAAAAACAAAGTAATAACATAAAAAAATAGCAATAAAAACCTAAAATGCAAGCGAAATCGGAGTCAGAAATACGGTGAAATTTAGTGTTATCAGACATTCATTCTAATGTCAAAATTAATTTGGATGTGTTTTATCTGAATTGTATTGCCTTTGGTGTGTGAAGGCTTAATATCAGAACTTGTGTGCTAGAAGATGTTTAGCTTGTGGAGTTTGTCGTAACTACAAACCAAGAAGGGATCATGTATGCTTTGGTACAAGTAGTGAATGCGTTCAATTGGGAATTGAACAGAGGGTGAGCTCTTGAAGACATGAAGATGCGTCTTACGTTTTCCTTTCATCAAGTGCAGAGAAGCATGGAGTATCCTTGATAGGGGGTGTGTTACAATTCTGTGCAGCTGGTTTTGTGAAGTTAAGGGGGAGTAGTACCTTAACCAGGTTCTGTGATGTTAAAAATCATGTTGTGACATGTGCTACTAAGTATGTTTTCCTGATTAATTTTTAATACTTAGTGGTTGTGGTGTGCATGTCCTTGTGATCCAGATAAGGAGTATCCTAAGTGTCCAAAAGGTTATATGGAATAAAGTTGTTATCTGCAGTTTATGTGGAATTCTTCAGGAGTTGTGAACTATAATGTTGCACTGCTAGCAGAAAATATATGGTTGGATGTCAGAACATGTTTCATAACATGTGTATTTTGTTTCCTCTTAAGGAATATTTATGGATGGCGCTGGAAGAAAAATGTGAAACACGGGTTTTTGAAGCGTGTTTGTTATTGGGCCGTTTACTTTGGGAGAGCAAGTCAACTGCTCAAGGTCAATTTTTTGTTCCATATTGAATGGTGCAGAAGTTTTTGTTCCTATCATAAGGATCTTGGACCAAGAACGCTTCTTTTTCAAGGATAGGTCGTTACTATCTATGTCCTTGCTCCCTATTTATAGAAGTGTATTTCCTCCTCCTCCAACATGTGAGTTTTAATTGTTTTTCATCCTTTCACATTTCCTTCTAATGGGGTTCTTTTTTGTTTGGATGAATAATTCGTGGATATGGTGTTGTGAGGGTTGTGTTTGCCAAGTTTCTACTAAAACGTGGGAGAAAGAATGTGTACAAATGTTGTGCTCAGAGCTGTAGTCACAGCAGTTGCATTTGTTGTTATGTGTGGTGGTTACCAGGATGTCAAGGTGGATGTCGTATGCTAGTCTTTGTGACTTGTGTCCTGAGTTGAAGAACACAATTTTGACTTGTGTTCTGAGTTACATAAGTGAATGACATATTGTTCTCTTAAGTCACCATTGGTCTTCTTGATGGAAGATGTTCAGCAGCATGTGAAGAATGCTTCTCAGAATCTGAAAAGAAAGGAAGTAGTAATGGATTTGTTCGGTCAAGAGTTTAGGACTTTCTACTCCTTATGTTATTGTTGTTGTTTCCATTGGAAGAAGAGATAGTTGCAACTTGTCCACTGATAGAATAGGTGACTGTTGTTTGTTTTTATGAATGTTGCTGAAGATGTCAAACAACATGTCCTGACATATTGGAGAGTTTGTTGATTGCCTATTTCCTGTTGCTGCTGTTGTTTTTGTAATATTTGTTTTAGCCAAAATTTTCCAAAGGGGGAGATTTTAAATTCTGTAATTGGCATGAATTTTGTAAAACAAATATAGCAGTAATGTGTATGTACATGATCTTTGCAAAACAAAGAAAATATAAAGCAATGAGTCCTTTGTGTGCGCCCAAACATGTTGTGTTGAAATGTTTCAACATCTGGAACAACATGTCGAAGAAGATGTCAAGATAGTTTATTCGACATCATGAACTGCTGAAGATGGATTGAAGTTTCTGTTTTGGTTTCAACAGAAACAAAATATTTTGAAGACTTAAATAAATCCAATGGCGCTGATGTAAAATATCTTGAAGACTCAAATTTACATTGAAGACAAATATTGAAAAATATAGAGTTTCTATATTTAAAGATATTTTAAGAGTTTTTATATTTGAAGATTTTTTTGTATATTTGTAGTAGATTTTTCTGCATATTTGTAGCAGTTATTGATGTGATTGTTTAGGCCCAAATCCAGTTGGGAATAGGTTATAAAAGAAACCTTGTAACCTAGTTTAGAGCCAACCAACCAACGGAAATGTAAACATCATTAAGGTTGTGTTCTTATGGTAGCCGTGCGCAACAAGGAACCCTATTGTGGCTATTTTATTTGTGATTCTAGAAGTTGCTAAGCAAGAGAAGTATTGTACTTAACTAAAGCTGCTAAGCAAGGTTAAGGTATTTTCATGGAAGTGTGACTTCTGGTTTGAATTGTTGTGTAGGTAAAGAGCCGTCAATATCAGCAACTGTCTGTTGAGAACTATAAGACATCACTGAGGTGATTGGAAGTGAGGATGAGTTTCTCATATTTAGGAGTTCCTAAGTAGAAGTTGCACGGGTAGTGATTAAGTGAGAAGACTGTAAACTGTAGGTGTTTGCTGAGAAGTCTTTGAATTGATACTACATAATGAATTTATTTCCTAGCTTGGTAGCCCCCAGAGTAGATGAGTTAACATCGAACTGGGTTAACAATTTGAATGTGTTCTTTACAGCTATCAGTTTATTTTATGCAGTATATGTGTTGAATGTCATATCAGATGTTTAAACACCCCGAAGAAAGTTTGAATATGATATATCAAAATTTTAAAAGTGATGTTGTTTGTGTCTTGCCATGTTTATATGTAATATATAAGATGTCTCAACATCATATTCGACATCTGAGTCTGTCATACTAGAATTTCAAGTTTGATAATGGAGAATCTACTTTGATCAAAGGAGTACTGGAGTGTTATTGAATCTTGAGTCAAGGAACCAAACAAGCATGAATAGATAACTGCAGTAATTTAAAAGGCATTGGATGAATAAAAACTCAAAGATTTGAAAATAAAGAACTACCTATTTCAATCCATTGATAAATTCATCTAAAAAACTATTACCTAAAAAGAAACAACTAAATAATTGTGGGAATCCATGAAATCCAAGTACAAGGGAAACACTAGAGTAAAACGGGCACAACTGCAGAGGCTTCGACAAACATTCGAACACTTAGAGATGAAGACAGGTGAATCAATGAATGATTATTTTGGAAGAGTGATGGAAACGACAAATTGAAGGGAAATTACCGATAAAATTGCATCGGAAAACAAAAATTTCCCTTTAGAGATCCTTACGAAAGAGTATAATCTGTGACAAAATATTTACCTCTTGTGGCGCTTGAAACCTTTGATTCCGATTTGATCACGAGCGTTGTACAAAGATCAGCGCCTCTACCCAGTCCACACGAACAACTTCCTTCAATAACAGTGCTAGCTGGTTACGAATGAAGGTTTAGAGTGAAAAGGGGAGGAAAAGGGAATACGGCCAGGGTTTTAAAACAACAACCTTTTGAGCTTGTGCACAAGGGTTCTATTTATAGAACTACTTGTGTGGGCTTTAACCTAAAAGCCTAACTCAATAATAATATTGTTATTATATTATAATAATAACTATTATTATAATAACCATAATTTTATTATTATTATTATTATATTTTATAACTATTATAAAATTAATAATAACTATTATTATATCATATGGTACCTTACCATATTTCGTATTCCATTATAGTGCACCATACCTTACGGTGTACCTTATTTATTCCATATTTTCTCTAACTGTCCTTATGTGTGTGACCCTGTAGGATTTTGCGACGTTGACAATTATATTAAATCATGTATTTAACATAATAAATAGTGAGCAGTATCTAGCAACACATCACTGCTACCCAAGTCACAAAATTGTCATGTGATATGACAAAACCTTTTGTGATAGTATTTGTGTGTACAATTACCCTTTTGCCCTTATGTCTATATTGAACATAAGGTATATACTGTGTCATCCTTGTCTAGTTCAATATTGGGCCCTTAGACATTTATCCTGTTATACAGGATGGGCAAATTCCATCTAGGCTACTCATGTCCCTCAACATGCTTTGTGAAGTACCCATCAACTGCCTTTATGATCATCCAGTTATAAACAATGTTTGATCAATAATAAAGTATTTAACTCTACATCTAGGGTCCATAGTAGTTTCAGGTCGAAGGGTGGCATACACCACTATCACCATGAGAGTAACTTATGACACTTTGCATAACATTCTATGTAGTACTCTCATAGTGGGTCAATCTAGTATAAATATTACTCCTAAAATTTATACCTATATCAAGACTTGATAACTACTTATCCATGATCCATGAGATGTGATCATCAGTTTATCTACATAATAGTCTTAATGTTTTAAGGCTATGCCATTTCACATTAAGGCCCGACTATGGATGCTTTAAGAATAATGTCCTTATGTTTAATGGAATCTCGTGATTAAGTCACACTTAATATTTCATTAAACGAACTAGCTATTCTAGGGACTTTATCATTTTGGAAAAACAAACATAATAAAGAAATGCCTTTTATTATTAATAAATAATTCGATACAAGTACCAAAAGTATTGGCCTCTAGGGCTTACACCAACAATCTCCCACTAGCACTAGAGCCAATCAGGAATTCCCTTAATACCCATAGATCTAGTATGACCATCATGCTTCTGCTGCGCAAGAGGCTTTCTCAGTGGGTCTGCAATATTATCAAGTGTAGGTACGTTACATATTTTCACCTCCCCGATATATTATTTGTCGAATGAGATGATAACGCCTAAGTATGTGCTTGGATCATTGGTGATATTTAGGCTCCTTAGCTTGTGCGATGGCACCATTGTTATCACAATAAAGACCAATGGGATCCACAATGCTAGGGATTATTCCAAGTTCACTAATGAACTTCTTGATCCAAACAGTTTCTTTTACTGCATTTGAGGCAGCAATATACCCGACCTTAGTTGTAGAATAAGTACCTGTCTCTTGCTTTGAACTCTTCCAGCTTACAGCGCCACCATTTATGCAAAACACATAACCAGATTGTGATCTGAAGTCATCCTTATCTTCCTGGAAGCTAGCATCAGTGTAACCAATTACCACAAGCTCTTCCTGACCTCCATATATCAAGAATGTATCCTTATTCCTTCTCAAGTACTTAAGGATATTCTTGAGAGCTACCCAGTGAGCATCACCAGGATCAGATTGGTACCTACTCGTTGCACTTAAAGCATATGAGACATCTGGTCGAGTACATAACATGGCATACATGATATATCCTATTGCAGATGCATATGTAATCTTATTCATGCGATCCCTTTCTTCCTTAGTTGAAGGGGATTGTGTTTTTTGATAGACACAAGCCATGTCGAATAGGTATGAATCCTTTCTTGGAATCATGTATATTAAAGCGTCTCAACACTTTGTCTATGTATGTACTTTGACTTAGGCCAAGCAGTTTTTGTGATCTATCTCTATAGATTCTGATTCCTAATATATAGGTTACTTCACCAAGGTCCTTCATAGAAAAGCATTTCCCTAACCAAGCTTTTACTTGTTGTTAGGTAGGGATATCGTTTCCGATGAGTAATATGTCATCTACATATAATACCAGGAAAATGATCATGCTCCCACTAAGCTTCTTGTAGACACAAGGCTCATCTTCATTCTTTATGAATCCATATTATTTTACAGTTTCATCAAAACAAAGATTCCAGCTTCTTGAATCTTGCTTCAATCCATAGATTGATCGTTGTAACTTGCATATCTTATGGCCTTCTTCAGGTATGTCAAACAGGTTGTGTCATGTACACATCCTCAAGAAGATTCCCATTAAGGAAAGCAGTCTTAACATCCTTCTTCCATATTTCATAATCATGATATGCAATAATAGCAAGTAAAATCCGAACATATTTAAGTATTGCAACCGGTGAAAAGGTTTCATCATATTCTATCCCATGAATTTTCTTATAACCTTTAGAAATCAGTCTTGCCTTATAGGTATGTACTTTACCATCCATGTCAGTCTTCTTTTTGAAGACCCACTTGCATCCTATAGGATTACTTCCTACAGGAGGTTCTACCACGGTCCAAACTTGGTTTGTGTACATGGAATCCATTTCAGATTTCATGGCTTCTAGCCACTTCTTAGACTTAGGACCAGTTATGGCCTCTTGATAGGTTATAGGCTCATCTTGATCCATGAGTAATACATCACCTTGATCAGTTATGAGATATCCATATCTTTCTGGTTGGTGATGTATCCTGCTTGACCGCTGGTTTTGTTCTACTCGAGCAGGTTGCACTTCCACAACTGTTTGTGATTCCTACTCTAATTCCTCCATAGGTGTATCAATGCTCGGTGATTCTTGAATTTCTTCAAGCTATACGTTCCTCTCACTGATTCCTTTGGAAATAAAATCCTTTTCCAAGAAGACTCCAATTCGAGCGACAAACACTTTGCCCTCAGAAGGATTATAGAAGTAATATCCTCTTGTTTCTTTAGGATACCCCACAAATAAGCATTTGTCAGATTTAGATTCAAGCTTAGTTGAAAGTTGTCGTTTCACATAAACTTCACAACCCCAAACCTTTATGTAAGACATATGTAGTTTTTTACCACTCCATATCTCATATTGTGTCTTTTCTACCTTTTTGGATGGAGCACGGTTAAGTGTGTAAGCTGTTGTCAGTAGTGCATGTCCCCAAAAGGACTTTGGAAGATCGTCGTGACTCATCATAGATCGGACCATGTCTAACAAGGTTCAATTTCTTCTCTCAGACACACCATTCCATTGTGGTGTTCTAGGAGGAGTGAGTTGAGATAGAATCCCACACTCTTTTAGATGGTCATAAAACTCTAGGCTTAAATATTCACCGCCTCAATCTGATCGAAGAGTTTTAATATTCTTACCTAATTGGTTTTGTACTTCATTCTTGAACTCCTTGAAATTTTCAAAGGATTTAAATTTGTGTTTCATTAAATACACATAACCTTATCTACTGAAATCATCAGTAAATGTGATGAAGTATTGAAAACCTCCTCTGGCTGGTATGTTCAGTGGTCCACATGCATCAGTATGTATGAGGGCCAAAAGATCATTTGCCCTTTCACCTTTTCCTGTGAATGGGGTCTTTGTCATCTTTCCAATTAAACAAGATATGCATGTATCATATGATTCGTAATCAAAAGAGTCAAATAGTCCATCTTTATGGAGTTTGGAAATGTGTTTCTCATTTATATGGCCTAAGCGGCAATGCCAAAGGTAACTCGGATTTAACTCATTAGGTTTCATCCTTTTAGTATTAATGTTATAAATTGGCATTTCAAGATCAAGGACATACAATCCATTGTTCATTTGTGCAATAGCATATAATATATCATTTAAATAAATAGAGCAACAATTGTTCTTTATTATAAATGAAAAATCAAACTTGTCCAAACAAGAAACATAAATAATATTCCTGCTAATTGCCAGTACATAATAACAGTTCTATAACTGAATTATTAAACCACTAGGTAAAGTCAAATCATAAATTCCTACGACTAAAGCATCAACCTTTGATCCATTGCAAACTCGTAGGTCAACTTCACCTTTTGCCAAAACTCTACTCCTTTTTAGTCCCTGGACATTGGTATAAATGTGAGAACCACATCCAGTATCTAATACCCATGATGCAGAAGTAGATAAATTAATTTCTATAACAAAAATACCTGAAGTTGAAGTATCCACTCCATTCTTCTTATCTTCCAGGTACTTTGGGCAGTTTCTCTTCCAATGTCTGGTCTTACCGCAATAGAAACAAGTGCCCTTCTTAGATATGCCTCCACTAGGCTTCAAAGCAGGTGAAATATGTTTGAGTTTGGTAACTTCCTTTCCTTTCGATTTACCACCCTGCTTGGTTGGCCTTTTGTTCTGTTTCTTTCCATTACTGACCATCAGAATGGATTTCCCTTTTGACTTCAGATTTTGGTCAGCAGTTCTTAACATGCTTAGCAATTCAGGAAGAAATCTGTCTATATCATTCATATTGAAATTAAGGACAAATTGACTGAAATTATCCGGCAACAATTGCAGGATAAAATCAGTTGCAAGCTCTTTCATGATGGGAAATCCCAATCTTTCAAGATTTTCCACATACCCAATCATCTTAAGTACATGGGGATCTACTGGGCTTCCCTCAGCTAGTTTGGCTAGGAAAAGGGCTTTCAAAACTTCAAACCTCTCATGCCTTGCCTGCTCTTGATAGAGCATCTTCAGATGTTCGATCATATCGAACGCTGCCATGTTTTCATGTTGCTTTTGCAATTCAAAGTTCATGGTAGCCAGCATGAGCCAAGCAGTTTTATTGGCATCATCAACATGCTTCTTATAAGCATCTCTTTCAGCCTTAAGAGAAAAACTAGGAGGTTTCTCATCTGGAACAGGTGTCTCTAAGACATAAAGCTTTTTGTCATGTTTGAGAACAATCCTCAGATTTGGTGCCAATCTAGAAAATTTGTCCCAGACAATTTTTCCTTATCCAAGATTATTCGCAAAATGTTATTAGATGTGTTGTTTGTCATGGTAATCTACATTAAGAGATGATGGAGATATTAGTATCATTAAACATATTAAATTAGGCCTTTAATTAAATATACTCCCACTATTTTACTCAAAACAAATGACCCTCATCATTTTATTTGGAAAATTCTGTTGGAAGATTTTCTAGTGGATCGAGATCCATATTTCGCTTTGTTTTAAGTCAACGTTAGGCTGATTACACAAAACTAGGCTATTTAAGTAGGAACTCCTTCCAATTTCATCCAATACAATTCTCGAATATTTTAGTTGGGTGAATAACTCCTTATTCCAATCCATCATATGAATCATTCCCAACTCTTGCTTCTAAACGTATATAATCTTATTATATTTTGTTTAGTTAAGTTTGACCCATTATTTTAGAAACCGGATATTACATTTATCCCATCGTACCTTACCAATATAGAATATGCACCCCGTGTTAGGCGAAACTTACACAATTCGATACTAGTCTTGATGAGTTCTAAAATTTGGAAAGAAAAAACTTAATATTTAGTTTTGAGGGATTTTTAATTAATTTGATCTCACAGCTTATTTATCATATAAATCGTTCCTCACACATGCATACAATATTTATATCAACATACAAACAAATGAAACAGTTATGGTCCCTAGCGCAATTGTTCTCCCAAGCTAATGAGAGAACTAAAACTAAACCTAATAACAATATTCACTTCACCAAACAAGAACTCTAAGGTTGTCCTTCTTTATTTTGTAGTCTTCTCTTTCTTCATAATAATTTATTATATCAAAGAAACTCGTTTTACATACGAGGGAGTGAGATGAGAAAAGAAATTATATGAAGAGAATATGAGAGAGGCACGACACGCAGGTCGTATTTATAAAATCCAAAAACAAAACAAAATATAAACTAAGGCCATAACTGATCACCACACACAAAATTAATAAAATAATTTTATTATTATTATTATTATTATTATTATTAATTTAAGTTTGGTTAATAAAACAAATCAAATTAAATTTCAGCAAAAAATAATAATAAACTCTTTTATTATTATTGTAGAATTTTTCGCAAGCCAAAAGTCCATGACGCCCGTCATAAGTCCATGACGACCGTCTCAATACCATGATGACCGTCTCAAGTCCATGATGACTGTCTCAAGTCCATGACGACCGTCTCAATTCCATGACGTCCGTCACAACGTGTTTTTAATTGCAGATGGTGCAACCCTTATACCGTCACTCTCCGATGCAAAATTTCATACCGTCAACGCAGCATGATCAATAATTCAATATGATTGATCCGTATGTTATTGCTTCACCATACTAAAGTCGAATTCTGAAGCATACAACCGCAGACCACACAACCGAATGATAATCATTACTCTAATTGAACTAATGAAATAAAATTGTATATCCAGTATACCATTTTTTCATCAAAGTTATTCATGTGATATATGAATTAGAGCGATCATATATGTGTAACTTATGGACGATTGACATATCGCTGCTTCACCATACTATTGTCGGATATCGAAGCATAGTCAATAGCAACCATCCAAAACATGCATAATCTGATGCCAAAATTTAATATCCGGATTTGATTTAATTTTGTTTATGTGTTTTAATCCAATTAAAACAAAATTTCCAATTTTTACGTGTTTTAATCCAATTAAAACAAAATTTACGATTTTTACGTGTTTTAATCCAATTAAAACAAAATTGACAGAAAGTAAGGAATTACCAGATTCATGGTTTCGTAAGTGACTCTGATATCACTGAAGGGAAATTGCCGATAAAATTGCAGCGGAAAATAAATATTTCCCTTTAGAGATCCTTACGAAAGGGCATGATCTGTGACAAAATATTTACCTCCTGTGGCGCTTGAAACCTTTAATTCTGATTTGATCACGAGTGTTGTACGAAGAACAACACCTCTACACAATCCACACGAACAGCTTCCTTCAATCACAGTGCTAGCTGATTATAAATGAAGGTTTAGAGTGTAAAGAGGAGGAAAAGGGAATACAACCAGAGTTTCAAAACAACAACCTTTTGAGCTTGTGCACAAGGGTTCTATTTATAGAACTACTTGTGTGAGCTTTAACCTAAAAGCCTAACTCAATAATAATATTGTTATTATATTATTATTATAACTATTATTATATTATTATAATTATTATTATTATAATAACTATCATTTTATTATTATTATATTTTATAACTATTATAAAATTAATAATAACTATTATTATATCATATGGTACCTTACCATATTTCATATTCCATTATAGTGCACCATACCTTACGGTGTACCTTATTTATTCCACATTTTCTCTAACTGTCCTTATGTGTGTGACCCTGTAGGATTTTGCAACGTTGACAATTATATTAAATCATGTATTTAACATAATAAACAGTGAGCGTTATCTAGCAACACATCACTGCTACCCAAGTCACAAAATTATCATGTGATATGACAAAACCTTTTGTGATAGTATTTGTGCGTACAATTACCCTTTTGCCCTTATGTCTATATTGAAAACAAGGCATATACCATGTCATCCTTGTCTAGTTCAATATTGGACCCTTAGAAATGTATCCTGTTATGCAGGATGGACAAATTCCATCTAAGCTACTCATGTCCCTTAACATGCTTTGTGAAGTACTCATCAACTGTCTTTATGATCATCCAGTTACGACCAACATTTGATCAGCAATAAAGTACTTGACTCTACATCTAGGGTCCAGAGTAGTTTCAGGTCGAAGGGTGGTATACACCACTATAACCATGAGAGTAACTTATGACACTTTGCATAACATTCTATGTAGTACTCTCATAGAGGGTCAATCCAGTATAAATATTACTCCTAAAATTTCTACCTATATCAAGACTTGAAAACTCCTTATCCATGATCCATGACATGTGATCATCAGTCTATCTACATAATAGTCTTAATGCTTTAAGGCTATCCCATTTCACATTAAAGCTCGACTATGAATTCTTTAAGAATAGTGTCCTTATGTTTAATAGAATCTCATGATTAAGTCACACTTAATATTTTATTAAACAAACTAGCTATTCTAGGGACTTTATCATTTTGGAAAAACAAACATAATAAAGAAATGTCTTTTATTATTAATAAATAATTCGATATAAGTACCAAAAGTATTGGCCTCTAGGGCTTACACCAACACAAATGACATGAGTAATTGCAGAGAGAATATGAACGATGTGAAAATGGTTGAGAAGATACTTGGATCTCTAACATAAGACTTCAAATTTTTTGTATGCTCAATTGAAGAGTCTAAGGACATTGTTCTCCTAAATATGGATGAGCTAAAAAGTTCACTTTTTATTCATGAGAAAAACGTAAGAGAGAAGTGGAGTGAAAAACAAGTTCTACAAGTTGGGCATGGCATACGTTATGTACGTGGGAGAGGAAGAAGAAATTTTCAAAGAGGAAGTAAGAGCTATGTTAGGGAACAAGGAATGGAAAAACCATTTGTAAATAGGAGTGTTATTATATGTTATCGATGTCAAAAACAAGGACACAACCAATTTGAATGTCCAAGTCTAGAAAAAGAAGCAAATTTTATTGAGTCTGACGAGGAAGAGGAGTTACTCCTAATGGCTCATGTCGAAGTTGAAGATATTAAAGACAAATGAATATGGCTTCTTAATTCTGGTGCACAAATCACATGACAAGAGATAAAATGTGGTTTGTATAACTAGATGAAAATTTCAGTTGTACTGTTAGATTAGGAAACAACTCAAGAATGTCTGTAATGGGAAAAGGAAAGTGTCATGTTTAAAATGGATTGAATCATTCTAACAACAAGTGATGTTTACTTTGTACCTAACCATACTAAAAATTTGTTGTATAGGCCAACTTCAAGAAAGACACCTGGTAATCATAATAAAATAAGGTGCATGCAAAATTTATCATCCAAAAATAGGGAAATTTGTAGACAATAATATGACTCTGAACCAAATGTTTGTGATTCATGCTACATTAAAACCACTTCCACATAATTGCTTAAAGGAAGAGGAGGAGAAATTAGAGAACCTATGGCATAGAAGGTACAAGCATGTAAATCATAAGTTCATTGTTGTTATGCAGAAGAAACAAATGGCGAAGGGCATTCCAAAGTTCAAGGAAACAATGAGGGTTTGTGAAATGTGTAAATTGGCAAGAAACGTTGAGACAAAATACCAAAGAAAAGTAATTGGAGAGCATCATAAACACTTGAATTGGTGCATGCATATTTTTGTGGTCCAATCACTCCAATCTCTCATAGTGGTAAGAGATATTTGCTAGTGTTTGTAGATGACTACTCTGGAAAAACTTGGATTTATTTTCTCGTAGAAAGAGGTGAAACATTTGAGATATTCATGTAGTTAACATAAGCCTTACCAAAATAGTAAAGGAAAGGGCCTGAAAGAAACATGGAGTGGATTAAAACCTAGAGTTGAATATTTTAAGGTGTTTGGATCAATTGCACACGTACATATATTTGAGTAAAAGATAACTAAACCTGATGATAGAAGTCGTAAATGTATCTTAATAAGAGTGAGTGATGAATCAAAAGCTTATCGGTTGTATGATCCAATATTAAAGAAAATCACATTAAGAAGGGATGTCATATTTGAAGAAGGAGAAAAATGGATTCAGAACGTAAATTTAGAAAAAGAAAAAGAAATTACTTTTGATTGGGATGACGATGGTAGTGACATGGAGGATTCTGTTGAAGAATCAGATAAAATAATATAGGTAAGTAATGAAGGAAATCAAGAGCATACATTACAAAATTAGGAACGAAAACATGAAGAGAGAAACCATAAGGAACAACCAATAAGAGAGAGAAGAACACCTAGTAGGGTGCAAGATTACGAAAGTGGTGAGGGCCCATCTGAAGAAGAACAAGAGGTTATAATGGTTTTGTTCATGTCAAATGATGATCCCAAAAGTTATAAGGAAGTTGTGAATAATGTAAAATGGATAGAAGCCAAGAAACATGAAATAAATTCCATCGAGAAGAATAAAATATGGGAGTTAGTGAATCTACCAACACAAGCTAATAAAACTGGAGTGAAATGGATTTACAAAACTAAATTGAACGAAGAAGGCAATGTTATAAGTACAAAGCTCTACTTGTTGCAAAAGGTATACACAGACATAAGGGGTAAACTAAAATGAAGTATATGCTCATATTGCAGATGGGACACAATTCAAATTTTATTGGCCGTGGCAACACAAAAGGGATGGAATGTGTACCAGTTGGATATGAAAGGTGCCTTCTTATATGGATAATTGAAGGAAGAGGTATATGTGGATCAACCTGAGGGCTTCATTAAATACGGAGAGGAAGGAAAAATATATAGGTTGAACAAAACCATATACGGACCTAAAACAGGTGCCAAAAACATGGTTTAATATAATTGATAGTTACTTCCAGAGAGAAGGATTTACAAAGAGAAAACTTGATCATACTTTATTCATTAAGAGAAGACAAGAAAAAATAATCATGATAAGTATTTATGTTAATGACTTGATATATACTAGGAATAATGAAGAAATGTGTGCAATATTTAGCAGTCCATGATGAAAGAATTTGAGATGACAAACCTTGGTAAAATGAGGCTCTTCCTTGCAGTTGAAGTAAGTTAAAATGCAAATGGAATTCATTTATGCCAAAAGAAATCTACAAGAGAAATTTTGGAAAGATTCAATATGTGGAATTGTGACTCTGTCAAAAATCCTATAGTTCTTGGAATTGTGTTGTCAAGAGATGGTGGATAATATATTGATTTAACTATGTATAAGCAATTGGTAGGAACACATGCAGATTGCTAAAACAACCTTGAGGTACTTAAGAGGCACTTTGAATTTTGGCTTATTTTATAGAAGAAGGATTGCCTCAAAGCTTTTGGCATATAATGATAGTGACTATGCAAGAGATACGACAAATAAAATACTTTTGTGTATGTGTTTCTACTAAGCGGAGCAGCGGTTTGTTGGAGTTCGAAGAAGCAAGTGATCATTACCTTATCCTTTATTGAAGCTGAATATGTGGTGGCAACCTCATGTGTTTGTCACCGTGTCTGGATGAAGGGCGTTCTTGAACAAATTGAAGATGAAAATTGTGAATGTATTGATATTCTTTGTGACAATAATTCATTAATGAAGCTCTCTAAAATTCATGTGATGCTTCGGAGAACTAAACACATTTATGTCAGATATCATTATTTATGTGATCTTTCAAATCAGGGAGTGATAAAGTTGATTTAATTTTCTTTGGAACACAAGAACAAATTGCAAACATTATGACAAAGCTATTGAAACCGGATGAGTTTGTAAAACTCCTATCAGTATTTAATATTTATGATTACTTGACTGTATAAATTTATTAACACTTATCTTTGCATTTCAATTAAATTATTTCTTAATTAAGAGAAACAAAATGTATTATGCAACAAATAGAGTATTAATCTTCTTGACACATGTTATCTTGACACCCAAATGAAACGTCATTATCAATTAAATAAAACAAATGAAAATCGTTTACATCGCAAACTACTAAAATATAAATTTATTTGAAGTAAACAAAAACTGGTTCTTTTTTTTATTAATATCTATGGTTTGATTAACTAGTTATTAATTATATAGGTGCAATCCATGTTTATTATAGATATCAGAATCGATCTTTTTGAATGAGATGTTTCTAGTTTTTATTCTTAAATTAAACTTCATCACTGGCATAAGATTTGAGTGAAGAAAAAGAAAGCTATGGCTAGCTGTCTTCAAACATATAGTAATAATTAATTAAAAATATTTTCTTGTTGATTCTATTCAAAACCCTTCTTAAAAATCTTATAAACAAATGATTTAAAAATATCTGAAAAAACGATACATATTGAAAAGATTTGATTCATACTAATTGAGAATATGATTCATCTATCATTGTGATTGTGACTAGACAACCCAAATTAAATGAAAGAACACAATGGAGGCTTTCTTAGGATTTGAAATCACTACTATAACATGATAAACTCTCTTTTTTTTTTCAAAAGGAGATGCATCTTGGAGTTTAATCATAACAAACTGAAAGAAACTACTACTCTAACTCTATAATGGAGGTTGTCTTAAATTATAAAATGTTTCACATTATTAATTAAATATTAATGGTTTAATTTTATCATATTTTTTATTATTAGTTGCAACTTTGTAAAATAGTAACTCATCTTTTTTCTTACAAAATTAATTATGTTTTTTAATATATCGAAAATTGTCTGGAAGGAAAGAAGTATAGGTTGTTTGGTTGACTTTATACTAAAGAATATATTTTTGAAATATTGATCATCACAATGAAATTTTATTTTAGTAGTGATTTAAGGTGAAAATCAATTTTTTCTTTATTAACAAGATAACTACTTTCAATGGGTGGGTCGCTAAAATTGATGTGTATTAATTGTAAGGAAATTAATTTAAATATAATAGATCAAGATTATAATCGTGAATAATTTTTTTTATTTTATAAATATTTCAATTGTTCTTAAATTTTTAGAGTTGTTATGCAAGAATATACATGATAATTCAACATATATTTAAGTTTGTACAATATCGATAAAAATTCGAATGTGGAAAAGATGAAATCCAAAATTTTGTGTGAAGATGATAGGCTTTTCTCATGTGTTTTTCTGAATTCAGAATGCTCAATTTATAGGTCAAATTGGTGTTGTTTCATAAAGTTGTGATCCTTGATGAAACATACATTCCAACAATACTTTTGCTAAATTTTGCATTATTTTGCCTCAAACGTTGCATTATTTCGCATACAACAACACTTTTCAAACGATGCACTATTTCGCCTAAAACAACATTTTTACTAAATGTTACACTCTTTCGCCTACATCATTAGTTTTCAAAGATTGTACTGTTTCACATTCTGCAACACTTAAACACATTTTAGTTATGATTTCATATTATCACATATTGTAATCAACAACATTGCCCATGTATGAAATAATGTCACAATATCGATCATATTGTTTATTCAATAATATTACAACCTAATAAAGCAACTATATCATTAGGCTTCAATAGTATACGTGAATACCAAATATAGTTATATCTCTACACTTTGTTTTTTTGATAAATGATTACCTAGGTCTAAACCTAAAATTCGATTCACACCTAAGATCTAAACTCACAAATCATGTTATAAACAATCAATTCATGTTTAGGCATACATGCACTATTATTGGTATAAACCTAAGGGCATAACACTATGATCATATCAAATACATATAAGTCATATTATAATGAGAACTTAATCCTAAAAAAAGATGATTTAATTACACATCTTAAAAATATAGAAGGAGTAGAAATAGAACAAATGTCTGACGATCTCTCAATCTTCGGTTGAATCCACTTTGTTATGTATTTGGTATTAAAAAAAATTCTAAACTCTCATTCACTAGTACTAATAAGAAAATATAACATTTACAAAGTGAATGATTTCTCAAATGACTTCGTTGGATACAATTTATTGACTTCAAATATTTTTTCATTCCTTAGGCAAATTTTATTTTCCTTAGCACCAAAACAACCCATTGAGTTGCCTCTAAACTGCCCTAAATTTGCTGGCCAAATTGTGGCTCATTCCTTCAATGATCATTGCTTTAAACCATAGTATTATGTTTTCTCCGAACTTTCAAATAGCCACCTTTTAAATATGAAATGAGTACCCTTTCAATCCCGTGGATTAAGGTGAATACACAATAGTTTTGCTTCACCCACATTTTCAGAAGCATGACTTAAAGTGAATAGGAAAATGTTATGTAAGGGCTCCAGTTACAAAACCATAACTTAAAATGAGTGATGGTTTTCACCAAAAATATAGAAACTTGTCAACAAATTAAAAATTGTGGCATATTACCTCTATTATTGGACATGTGACTCTATGCAAAAGAAGGAGGGGGTTGAATTGTGGATATTTGAAAAATATTGACTTAAAACAAAATTATTTGAGAAATCATAGTTTAAAAACATTTTTAAAACAAACGATTAAATGAGAAGTAAAAGGGGATAAATGGAAAAACAAAAGAAATAAAATAATTGAAAAGAAAAAATATATATAAGGGAAAGCAAATGACACCATATATTTATACATGTTTTTCCTAATAACTTGTCTTAATTCTGGCCCTAAGAATTTTTCTTGAGAGTATCAATTAACTTGAGAGTTTTTAGAAGGACGTGCCCATGAACCTCATTAAATGCATTTCCCATCATTGAGACATTTTCTTTTGATATTTCAGGGATGTGGACTTAAGCTTGCAAGTTAGTATGTGTCACTCTTCTATAGGGCATTCAAGTGCATTGGAGTTCACATGTGTTCCTTAGGTGAAATATGATACTCCATTCGTCTCATAATAGATGTCCTCTTTCTTATTTTTATTTGTCTCAAATTATTTGTCCATTTAGATTATCAATGTGATATTTATTATTTTTTCCACAAATTTACCCTTATTTATTGTTTTTTAATTCACATAACTACTCCACAATCGATTATTAATAGGGTTATTTTAGTAAATGATACTCATTTTATTATTGAAATCAACATAATTAATCATTATCTTAGAAAGTGTGAAAATTTTAAAGAGGACACCTATTGTGAGACGGAGGGAGTAGTTGATATTTAACTTTACGTTTCCTCTTTGATCTAATTCGCCTCTCATTTTCCCATATATAAGGGTTTCCTAGATTTTTGGGAGAATGTTTTTATCATTCCCGAGAATTTTTACGAGAATGATATCTTCTTTGGAATACACCATTCATGTTCTGCATTTAATCTCTACTATCTTTTCCAGATTCCATTATCTCTAGGTAACATTCTTACACTGAGCTTATTTCCTCGTACCCAATATATATTTTTTGTTATGGTTCATATAAATGATCCTCTATTAAATTTGACTAATGATTATGGAATACTGGTTTCTCTCCTTTAGTTATAACAAAAACATCTGCTAGTTTGGACTCCCATATTTCAGTTAATAAGATCTCTACCTCAGTCATTATAAATGTGTCTGAATGTTCTGAGTCAGAGAGGTTGTCTAGTGATTCTCTTGATGAATCTTAATTCAATGCTCTCCCATCTGATGACAATCCTAGAAGTGATCATATAGTCAGTTATGTGCCTACTTCCTTCGCAACCATCAGGGATTGGCTTTACCTGTTTTACTTCACTAGAGGCATAAGTTTTTGCCTTGAACAGGGAAACGACTATAAATATAATCATAAATTAGCATTCCATCTTTGGTCGGGATCCAAGTGATTATGAGATTAAGGATCAATGTGTGCGTGCAAACAAGCATGCTGGCGTCGATTGGCTTAAGCCATCAGATATCTTTCGAGCATATGAGATACCTCTAAGGAGTATCAACCTTGTCGGGCCGATTGATGCAAGCAAGTATTGATGGATGGATTATGAGATATTGGGAACCCCATCTACATTATAAAGTCATGGATCTGTGAGTGAGGCTAATGTAGACGTAGGTCATCCCTCTGATTGGTTGGTTCTTCCTATGGAATATGAAAAACAGATATGTAATAGCTTCAGGGAATGCTCGATTTGTTTCTAGAAATGTTTGCTTACTCGAATAAATTTGTGGATGCCTTTGTCCAACTTCGAAGTGGGTGTGTTAAAGTTTCTAAAGATCTCCCATTACAACGTCATCCCAACACCCGAGATTTTATAAGGGTGTTCCAACTCTAGGATGATTATCGATTTTGGAAGCTCTTGTACTGGTTACTCATTAATCTCTTTCCATTATGAATACTTCATCCAATAATATTTAGGATAAATGGCTCATTTCATTATTGTTGGAAGTTCCTAGTTCGGTATTGTGTCCAAGAAATGAGACGAGTTCCGAGATTATTTCGTGTTGGTAAAGCCCTACATTATGGGAGCTAACTTCACTTCTACCAGGTTCCCAATAGACTTCCCACCCATTTAGGCTACTAAAATTTAAACCATAGTACATATACAAAGAAGGTTTCAAAAGTACTAGGCTTGGTTTCATTTTAAACGCGAGCCTCATGAGTATTTTGTCTCCTTGAATCATTTTACTCTTGAAGAGATTAAGATGAAGAAATACCTTGATTCTATTTATGAGAGTATTATCTATGAAGATATGTTTTTCTCTTTCGAGGTAAAGACCTCCATGCAAAAGAAGCGGTCAATTGATACCAATGTTATTGTGGGAGCAACCAAGAGTCTCGAAAAAAAGGAGATTTTTGTGAGGATATATAGTCATCTGCTCATTGACCCCTCCTTTTGTTTTTTAACTAAGGATGTTTTGGTATTTGAAGACAAAATGAATTCCATAAATAAGGTTTTTGTGTTTGCTAAAGAACGAGAGACTAAAGCTACCACCACTCATTCTTCAGCTCGGAATCTCACTCCTCCTTCAATTGATCCTGACGTATATGTTATAAACGAAATTTCCCGATCTCCTATGGTTGAGACCAACCTCTTATGCATAACAAGAGGGTTGGTACCAAGATCAAAGTCCTCATCCAGTGGAAAATTTTGTCAAACGGGCATGCTTGTCTAAGGGTGCTTCTTGCAGATCATTTACCCATATGCTTAAGCTTATGGCCATTCTTTCTTCGCAGTTTCCCTTAAAAATTCTGAATATGCCCTTGCTTTAAGCTTCAAGGAAGAGCTTTCTTATCTTTAGAATCTTCTTGATGTGGATAAGACGTAACTCTTATTTGAAGCGATTGTCTATACTTATCAGATGACTTCTCTATTTTCCATGACCGCTATTGCCCGAGCTGATAGCAATAGTCAACCCCTCATAGGAAAGGGATACATGGAAGGGAAATGTGACGCAGTCTAGTTTGAGAGATCCCATCTCTAGAAGAAATTTATGGCTCTTTAGGAAGATGAAGATAAGGTGATGTTTCTTCAAGAGGAATAAAAGGTGCATGTGTCCTCTTCTTCTCTTACTGCCAAGCTTCAATCTTCTTTTGAGATGGAGAAAAGGTCTCATAAGGAGGCTACCATTACTATTGTGATGATGTATTCTCACATGGACAAGGTTGTGAATGTTCCTTAGTAGAAAGAATGAGTCTCGGATAACGAAGCAAAAGATTTACGAGTGAAGGTTATCTGACTTGAGGAAGGAGGTTAATGAGACACTTGATCAAACACTCAAAAGTGTGTAAAATGACCTTGACCAAAATCTCAATCAAATGGAGGCACTTCGTCTCGATGTTCAGTTTCTATGCTCATAGCTTTGTAGAAGCATGCTTCAATCACATAAGTATTTTGATGAAGACAACAAGTCTTTATGCAACATATGAATGCAAAAAGGCAAGATAGTCAAATGGCATCAAGCAACATAGTATATCAAAGCTTCATATGCAAGCCAATAACATTGCAAGTATTGAACAACTTCAAAGGTATATCAAAATTCACTTAAAATATATATACAAGTGTTCAAATATTTTATCTTGCATGACATATTGCATATAAGCATTTTCCAAACTTTTATTTGTGGTACACTCACTTTAAAATAAACATTTTCTGAATTTTCTACAGTGTTAACCGGTTAACACCTGGGGTTAATCGGTTAACGGACCAAAATTTCAAATTCGGTGTTAACGTTGGAATGCTTTAACCGTTTAATCTATATGGTTAACCGGTTAACCCTGTAGCAATATGTGAAATTTGGCAACTTTTCATGAAAATGTGTTTTAATTTCTTATGTCTTTTGATTGTTTTGGTGCATAAAAATTGTACCTCTTTGAAAAGGTATTTTACACAATAAATTCTAAAAATTTCAAATTACAACTCACCTCCAAGAATTTTACAAAAAATCATATTCACTCATTCTTTTTATAATTTTTCAAATATTGTTGAAAGTGTTCATACAACCTTTTTGAGAAGAAACCTTCATAATTTTCATACACCTTCATTGTTTCATCTCATTATTTTTAAAGAACACTTGTATACTTTTATTGAGTAATATTTTGTTTCAAGGAGAAGATCAATCAAGAATATTGATAGCATCATATTATCAAATCATTAAAATTTATCAAGAAATTTTTTTCTTTGTACTATCTTGTTATCCAGGATTGTTGGATACAAGTGAAATGTTTAGAAGAGGATTGTTCTTCTACACTTAGTGTTCTATATATTTAGATAGTAGGCTTCACCGGTTTGGTGTGAATAGGCTTGTACAATAATTCTAAAACTATAGTGAAATCTCTTACATGTTGTAAGGGGACTGGAGTACTCTCGGTCTGTGAGGGGAACTAGTATAAATCTTTGGTGTTCTTTACTTTCCGCTTTTACTACTTTTATCACTTAGAAACCTTAGGTAAATAAAATAGAAATACCGTCAAAAATACCAAAAATTTACCTAAGTCCTAATTCACCCCCTCTTAGGCAGTCTTTCTACTTACATTTGGCATCAGAGCGGGTTATAGGTAACCTGTTCCTACAGATCTAGTATGGCTTCTGCAAATTCAAATCCAGTTTTCAAAGACGGAGGAAGTAGTCACAAGCCTCCACTATTCTCAGGAGAATACTTCGACTTTTGGAAAATAAGGATGAAAGCACATCTAGAAGCACATGGAGAAGGAATATGGGAAACGGTTGAAGATGGTCTGCATGTTCCAGTCACAGTGATAAATGGTGAAGCCACCGATAAGACAAAAAGTGCACTAAATGAAGATGATAGAAAGAAAATCTTGAATGTAAAAAGGCAAAAAAATATGGGACACTTTAGTAGAAACGCATGAAGGAACCGCCGAAGTGAAGAGATCAAAGTTAAATACGTTGAGTCAAGAGTATGAAATGTTCCGGATGCAGCCCGGTGAATCCATAGTTGCGCTACAAAAGAGATTTGTTCACCTAACGAATCATTTGATTGCCCTCGGAAAAACTTTTACAAATGATGATCTAAATCTAAAAGTCTTAAGATCCTTGACAAGAGAATGGCAACCGAAAGTAACGGGTATCTCGGAAAAGAAAAGTCTCTCAACGATGACATCCACATCTTTACTTGGCAAGCTTCAAGAACATGAGTTGGAACTTGGAAGGCTTGAGAAACATGAAAATCAAGAAACGAAATCTAAAGGAATTGCCTTGAAGGTTGAATCGGAAGATGAGAATTTCATGCTTCTTGTGAAAAGTTCGGTAAGTTTTTTAATAAAAATAAAAATTCCCTATATGCTAAAAAGAATAGACATTTTAGGAAAAAGGAGACACCCACATCAATGCAAGACGTCCCTTGTTACGAATGTGGAAAGCAAGGTCACATAAAACCGGATTGCCCAAAACTTACAAAGAAAGGAGGATTCAAGGGAAAAAGGAAGTCAAGAACAAGAATGCGTACATTGCTTGGGAAGATAACGAGATAAGTTTCTCATCGGAATCGGAAAGCGATGAATGTGCGAATATGGCTCTAATGGCTTCACATCACTCCGATGACAAAAAAGATGAGGTTAGTAGTAGCTTTTCTGTTTATGATAATGATGCACAAGATGTTATTGATGAATTGTTAAAAGAATGCAAAAATTTGTATAAGACCATATCATCTCAAAAGAAACAAATTTCATCCCTAGAAGATAAGAACATTGCATTAGAAAAATGTGTTGAAAATGAAAAACAAAAAGTGATGGATGAAAAACAAAATTTTGTTTGTAAGAATTGTGAATCTCTCTCATTTCAAATTGTTCAACTTAAAAGAGTTATTGAAATATATGATAAAGGTCAAATTGGCTTGGAATAAATCCTAAGGACCAAAGATATTCTAATGATAAGAGTGGATTAGGATATTCTAAGTTTTCTAAACCAAGTACCAATTAAAGTATCTTTGTTATGTCTAGTGATCAAATTCATAAAGAGAAAGTAAACAATTCTAAAATTGTGCATCAACACCCTAAAGAGAAAAGATTTGTTAAGAGAAAAGTGTATGTTCCTAGATATAGAAGTAATTTTTAACCAACTTACTTTTATTGTGGAATTAAAGGCCACACACCTAATGCTTGTCATGTTCATAATATTGGTATTGCAAAAGGGCATTATGTGTGGGTTAAAAAGGGTACTAACTATCAAGGACCCAAAGAAATTTGGGTACCTAACAAAACCTAATCTTGTTTTGTAGGTATGCTTGAAGACCACATCCAATCAATGGTATCTTGATAGCGGGTGTTCAAAGAATATGACGGGCGATATCAACAAATTTTCATATCTATCTCATAAGGCCAAAGGATATGTAACATATGATGATGACAATAAAGGAAAAATCCTTGGAATAGGAATCGTTGGTGCACCAGCGTTTACAACCATAGAAGATGTCCTTTATGTGGAAGGCCTAAGACATAACCTACTTAGCATAAGTCAATTATGTGACAAAGGGTTCCGAATCAACTTTACAAATGACGAATGCTTGATTAAACATGAAGTTACACATGATGTTTTCCTAAAAGGTACAAGAATTAACAACATTTTTTTTATCTCTTTCGATAACACATCCTTAAAATGTTTATTAGAGAACAACAACGATGCTTAGTTATGGCACAAGAGATTTGCTCACATTCATATGGAGCACTTAAACAAGTTGATAAAACATGACCTAGTTGTTGGTCTTCCAAAGATAAAATTCATCAAGGATAAGTTATGTGACTCATGTCAAAAAGGGAAACAAACCAAGACATCTTTCAAATCCAAGAATGTGGTATCCACATATAGGCCACTATAAATATTGCATATGGATCTTTTTGGTCCATCAAGAACAAAAAGCTTCGGAAGTAATATTTATTCTTTAGTTATTGTTGATGATTTCTCTAGATATACTTGGACATTGTTTTTAGTGCAGAAAATTGACACTTTCAAAGCCTTCAAGAAGTACGCAAAACATATACAAATGAGAAATCGCTCATAATAGCCTCCATTAGAAGCGGCCACGGTGGAGAATTCCAAAATGCTTCATTTGAAGAATATTGCGAAGAACATGGAATCTCACACAACTTCTCCGCACCAAGAACTCCACAAAAAAACGGTGTCGTATAAAGGAAGAATAGGTCATTGGTGGAACTTTCAAGAATGATGCTTAGTGACTCTAATATTCCTAAATACTTTTGGAAGGATGCAGTAAGTACATCATGTTTTGTAAGTAACCGTGTCAACATTCGGCCTATTATCAAAAAGACTCCGTATGAGTTATTCAAAGGAAGGAAACCCAATATATCATTTTTTTCATATTTTCGGGTGCAAATGTTTTGTTCTCAACAATGACAAAGACAATATTGGTAAGTTCGATGAGAAATCCGACAAAGGTATCTTTCTTGGCTACTCCCTTTCTAGTAAGGCATTTAGAATTTTTAATAAAAGAACTTTAATTATTGAAGAATATATGCATGTATCTTTTGATGAAACTAACCTCTCTAAAGAGGATAATATTCTTGATGATGATGATGATATAATAGACATGTCGCAACCATACAAAGATGTTTCAAATGATCAAACAAAACCACAATAAGATGAGTCACAAATCAATGAAGAACAGCATGATCTACCGAAAGAATGGAGGACTCATAGAGATCATCTGATTGATAAAGTTATTGGTGATATTAGCCAAGGAAGAGCAACACGACTAAAATCTCAAGGATGCTTGTCTAAACACAGCGTTTGTATCTCAAATTGAACCAACCAAAGTCGATGAAGCCTTAGGCAACGATCAATGGATAGTAGCAATGCAAGAAGAACTAAACCAATTTGAAAGAAATCAAGTTTGGAATCTTGTACCAAGACCGGACAATAAACATATCATAGGAACAAGATGGGTGTTAAAAAAAAAACTTGATGAAAATGATATCATAGTTCGAAACAAAGCAAGATTGGTCGCACAAGGATACAACCAAGAAGAAGGAATCAATTTTGATGAAACGTTCACTCTGGTGGCAAGGTTAGAAGCTATACGATTATTGCTTGCTTATTCTTATTCAATGAATTTTCATTTATTCCAAATGGATGTCAAAAGTTCTTTCTTGAATGGCTACATTAATGAAGAAGTCTATGTCAAACAACCTCCGGGATTTGAAGACTTCAAGAATTTATCACATGTTTACAAGTTGAAGAAAGCTCTTTATGGCTTAAAACAAGCACCAAGGGCATGGTATGATCGCCTAAGCAACTTTCTTTGTGAAAAGGGTTTTGTAAAAGGAAAGGTTGACAAGACATTGTTCATTAAGAAAATAAAAGGCAGCACCTTATTGGTTCAAGTCTATGTCGACGACATCATCTTTGGTTCAACAAACAAGGAACTATGTGAAGAGTTCTCATTAATGATGCAAGGAGAATTAGAGATGTCCATGATGGGAAAATGAATCATTTTCTTGGACTACAAATCAAGCAAACAAAGGATGGCATTTTCATAAACCAATCCAAGTATTGCAAAGAATTATTGAATAGATTCGACATGGATGGTTGCAAGGCAATGTCTACTCCAATGGGATCCGAAATGTATGTTGATCAAGATGAATCAGGTACTTCAATTGATGTCACGAAATATCAAGGTATGATTGGTTCCTTATTATATATGACGGAAAGCCGTCATGACATAATGTTTAGTGTGTGTTTATATGCTCGCTTTCAAGCAAATCCTAAGGAGTCACATATCACTGCTGTAAAGAGGATCATGAAGTATCTCAAAGGAACAACAAACGTCAGATTATGGTATCCAAAAGGTATTATATGTACTTTGATTGGCTATTTTGACGCTGACTATGCAGGATGTAAAACCGATAAAAAAGCACAAGTGGTACGTGTCATATACTTGGGAATGAACTAGTATCATGGGTATGCAAGAAGCAAGCATATGTCACACTTAGTACGACTAAAGTAGAGTATATTACAGTAGGTAGTTGTTATGCATAAATTATGTGGCTTAAACAACAACTTCTTGATTATGGTTTAGATCTTGGATGCATTCCTCTACGATGCGACAAAACAAGTGCCATCAACATCACAAAAAACCCGGTCATGAATTCAAGAACAAAGCACATATATATTCGACACCATTTCCTTCGTGATCATGTACTTAATGGAGATGTAGATGTAACCTTTATGGATACTCATCATCAACTTGCCGACATCTTCACAAAACCATTGGCTAAAGATCAATTCTTCAAAATTCGGCCAAAACTTGGTATTCTCGATGAAGATGACTTCTAAACTTATCTAAAATTACTTTGCATATAGTAAAGTATCATGAAAATTCATTTATCTCACTTTATTTGCATAAAATGCTATGACTTGTTTTTTGTCGGTTTCCGTTTTTCTCACTTTCGCACACTCAAAATTTATCGGTTTCAATTTTTTTTATCCAAAGCTGCATTATGTTATGTTCTAACATGTTCTTCAAGTTTTAGATCAATACCTCTCATAGTTTCAAAGTTATGGACTTGCTGGATTTTTCTATTTTTCAAAAATTCCAGTCCGGTAATCAGTTAACGCCCGGGGTTAACCGGTTAACGTTGTTCGTTTTTTGATTCCCAAGTTTGATAAAAATTTTATTTTTTATTTATCATGTGTATATATGTTTTTATCTTTATGCATGTGCTTTAAATCATTCACCAACATTCCTTGAACTCTCTTCCTTCTCTCTTTGACCTCCTTAACTCACCATTAAAACACTCTTCCAACTTCTACCCACTCTAATTACCATTAAGACTCCACTCAACCATAAATATTTATAAACCGCTCTTACATTCCTCATCCTTCATAATACTTACTCCAAAATCCGAAAATCCCTCTAAAACCCTAGAAATTTTCATACTTTCATCATGGCTCTATCAAAGAAGGGAAAGGAAAAAATGCCAGAAAGTAGCTCCCCTGTCAGTGAGGAAGAAACTTGGATGGAAACAACAAAGAAGAGAAGAATGGATTTCAAAGTTCGGGTTCGACATCTACTTAAGGTAAAATATGTCAACCTAAAATCTTTTCAAGCTCCCACCTTTAATTTTCCAGAATTACTCAAGTATCAAAAAATGGATAATTTTGTTTCTGATAAGGGTCGTTGTTACCCGGATTTGGTTAAATCCTTCATGAACAACCTGACAATCAATATGAATGAACATGGGCAACACATACTTAAGACTGTAGTTAGAGATTTTGAGGTAAATTTGGATTTGGCTGGTATTTCCGCATCTCTCAAAATACCGTATACCAGCTGTTTTCTCCAAAAAGGAGTGAATCATAAGGATGGTCTTTGGGCTGGATATGACAAAATGGAATATTACTATAGCATTTGCAGGTTTCCTAAGGAAGTACTGGCGGTTGGTCAGTGCATACCCTGTGTGCTTTGTTATGCGAAGAACTTGTCGGTAAATGACCGAATGATGCATTATGTCATTAGCTATGTCTTGCTTCCAAAAGATTAAAATCAGTCCCAAATCAATGATCTTGAAATGCAAGTGTTGTTTTCCATCAAAAATAAGATCAAGGTGAATTGGTTCCTTAATATGATGTATCATCTTCGTCAACAACTCACTCTTTCAACATGACTTCCTTACGGTCATCTCATTTCAAGTATCCTAGAGTTAACAGATTTGGAAATTGGTAGGGAACCTTTTATTTCTATGAAGACACCGGCAAATGAAATCAACGAGGTAACCATCATGAAGAATACCGGTATCGTCAAGTGCAACGACGGATCTTACAAGTATGACGACGGGTCCTCTACTTCAAACTATCCTATTCCGGAAGGCGGTGTTACTAATGAATTTCTTTATATGACCATTGATAACGAGAAAAAGTATCGATTATATTGCTATGTTTCAATACCGTTTTATCGCATAATTGTCGTTTTAACACCCGATTCCTCGAGTTTTCTTTGCCATTTTGCAGGTACATCATATACAGAGCTAAATCAAGAGCCACAAGTGAAATGAGCAAAAACAACCATTAAAAGATGAAGAAAAAGAGAATTCTGCATAACCTGCATATTTTGTAACACTCACGGTCGTCATCTAGGAGTCACGACCGTGACACGCCAAAAGGAGCAGTCACGACCGTGATGCATATCAAACAAGGAACACGAACGTGACACCCTTGTCACGACCGTGACAAGGGAAAACTAGGGTATTTGACTGAAGACTTGGTCATGAATGTTACGCTACATGAAATCCAACGTGCCTATTTTCCAGCAGACCAAGTATTCCCACGTTCCCTGGATTCTCTCATTTCCTACGAGGCCCAAGCACAAACTCCAACTGCCAAGCCCATTTAGTTTTCTATAAATAGCTTAACTTCAAGAAACAATTTACAGAGTTTTAGTTTTTAATTTCTTGCGGAAGCTCTGTCGATTTTATTTTGCACCCTTTATTTTTCCAGCATTATTTTCTTGCTTTAATTTTCTTGTATCCCAACCAACCTTATAACAATTTCCAACATCAGGAAATTGTTATAAATTAATTTGTTTCAAAGCCTTCAGATTCTTTTAAAATTTATTTCCGATTCCGGTCAGTACTCCGAGCTTTCCAGCCTGTTGAAGAAGGAGTCTACTACTTTTATTGTTATCCAGGTTTATATTAAATTGCATTTATATTTATGTTGACTATTTATTTTTCTGTCATGCATATTTTATTTTATGTTTCTCTGCCTCTGTCTGGTTCAACAATAATGAGTAGCTAAACACCTTAGGGCGGTATGTAATTAAAACAAACTAAATCGGTAAAATAAACTCTAGGCTTAAAATAATTAAGAGCTTAAAATTCTGGCTGAGACTTTTTATTATAAAATCAACCTTTTTGTTACGAGAGTAAGGAAAGTGTATTAGGTTAGGTCAAGACCACGAGAGTGTGAGATTTTAACCAGATAGCTAAAGTTAGGCATTTAATTTAAACACAGCGAGAGCGCTTTAAAATGAATTAGAATTACTAAGTTTCCAAAAATTATCTCTAAACACTTATGGGCTAGCGAGAGCAGGCATAGGGCTTTAGGGGTAAGATCTGAGATAAGACCACGAGAGTGTGAGTTAAAGATATTTAAACTGGTAACCTCTACAGGATAGATTAAGTGAACCATTTTTATAAGCCTAGGTTAGATTGACCCGCCTAAGTTAGCATAATTACATACCGACCGCCTTAGTATTATTTATTAAACTTAAATTTAATTCCCGCCTTTAATCTTTAAAAACAACCAAAAATCGTGACAACCCTTCACCTTAGCTAAACTAGAAATTCCTCTAGCACTAAGTAACCATAGAGTCCCTGTGGATCGATAATCTTAAATATTACTTCGATAGGCTGTGCACTTGCAGTTAAGATACCGCTAGACACATAATTAGATACGTCTTTAGCCCATCAAGTTTTTGGCGCCGTTGCCGGGGCCCTTAATTTAGTTACTAGTGCACTTTAGGGTAGCATTGTCTAGACTAAGGTAACAACTATTTTCTTTTCTTAATCTAAATTCCCGAGTGTATGCCAAGTACTCGCTCTCAAGGCGAAGACTTGCAACCTCTAATCCCAGAATCGGAACGCTTCTTACACGTAAGAAGACGGATATTCGATTACGAACAAAACTACAATATTCCAGATCTTCAATTAGATCCACCTAAACCAGTCGTAACATCAAAGGACGCAGAGATGGCTGAAGAACAGAATCACCCACTCAAATATTACGCTAGTCCTTCGCAAGCTGAACCGCATTCCAGCATTGCCGCGCCGGCTATCAACCGAAACGATTTCAAACTGAAACCTTCACTGATATCAACCGTGCAACAAAATCAATTCGTCGGAAATCCTACCGAGGATCCGAACCTTCATCTTTCGATCTTTGTGCAATACGCAGATACCGTAAAAGCCAATGGAGTTACCCAAGAAGCTATCAGATTATGTCTGTTTCCTTTTTCACTTCGAGACAGAGCGAGAGCCTGGCTTCAATCTCTGCCTTCGAATTCAGTAACTACGTGGGAGGAACTAAAGAGAGTTTTCTTGACCAGATATTTCCCACCTAGCAAGACAGCTATGCTGAGAGCTCAGATCAACGGATTTAAGCAAAGGGAAAACGAATCACTATTCGAAGCTTGGGAACGCTATAAAGATATGCTGAGACTTTGTCCACATCACGGATTAGTAGAATGGATGGTCATCCATACCTTCTATAATGGACTCTTGTACAATACAAGAATGACAATTGATGCTGCCGCAGGCGGTGCACTAATGGACAAAGAATATAACGATGCTTATACACTTATCGAAAGTATGGCTCAAAACCATTACCAATGGGGAAGCGAGAGAGTCGCAACTGAGAAACCAACAAAAGGAGGTATGTACGAAGTGAGTAGTATGGACCAAGTCAATGCAAAGTTTGACCAACTAAACCAAAAGATCGACAACTTGGCCATAACACCAACAGCCACCGTGGCTGCAGTAACACCTAACTGTGAGTTATGTGGAGTTCCAGGACATGAAGTTCCTGATTGTCAACTATTAACAGGAATTCCCCCAGATCAAGTGAATTATGCTCAAGGAAACCCATACTCAAACACATACAACCCAGGTTGGAAGAATCATCCGAACTTCTCCTATAAGAATAACAATGCTTTATACGCACCAGGTCAAGCACCAGCTACACCACCAGGATATCAAAAGACTGCTCCTAATGTCCCTAGAAAATCGAACCTTGAATTGATGATGGAGAACTTTATAGCTAACCAATCTCAAACAAACAAGGACTTCTTAAACCAAAACATACACACTAGTGAGCAGATTAAGCAATTAGTGAGCAAAGTAGATGCATTAGCTACACATAACAAAATGCTTGAAACTCAGATTTCACAAGTAGCTCAACAACAAGCACCTACCGCTGCACCAGCTGGAGTATTTCCTGGACAACCTTAACCTAATCCGAAAGGACAGGCCAATGCTGTGATATTAAGAAGTGGCAAGGAACTTGACGGACCTACCGATCCAAGACTTGACAATCCAGCCATGTACCAAAAACCGGATAAACCGACTGAAATGGTGAATGATCCAGAAGAAAAGGAAGATGACAATCAAGAGGCAGTGGAGAAAGAAAAGCCTTATGTGCCTCCACCACCCTATAAACCACCAATTCCGTACCCTCAGAGATTAACCAATTCCAAAACGATGGGCCAGTTTAAGAAATTTGTCGAACTTCTGAAACAGTTGAATATTACTATTCCGTTTACAGAAGCTATCACCCAAATGCCCTCGTATGCTAAGTGTTTAAAAGAAATCTTATCCAATAAGAAAAAGATAGAGGATAACGGAACAATTACACTTACTGCTGAGTGTAGCGCCATAATTCAGAATAATATGCCTCCTAAGCTAAAAGATCCAGGAAGTTTCTCTATACCCTGTGTAATAGGAAAATTCGTCATTGACAAAGCTCTATGCGATTTAGGAGCCAGTATCAGTGTTATGCCCTTAACGATTTGCAAAAGGCTAGACATGGGAGACCTAAGACCAACTAAAATGTCTGTTCAACTAGCCGATCGCTCTGTTAAATATCCTGTAGGCATACTAGAAAACATCCCAGTACGTATAGGACAATTCTACATTCCTACTGATTTCATAATCATGGACATCTCTGAAGACTCCACTACACCTATCATACTAGGAAGACCATTCTTAGCTACCGCCGGAGCTATAATAGACGTAAAGAGAGGAAAGCTAACCTTTGAAGTAGGTGAAGAGAAAGTTGAATTTATTTTAACACAATTCTTACAATCACCAGCTATAGAGGATACATGCTATCTACTGGACGTAATTGACGAATGTGTAAGAGAAATGGAAATGAAAGAAACTACCTATTCTGAAATTATGAAAATTCAAATCCCTCCGATTTTCGAAGATGATAATTGGCGTGAACCGTATCAGGATGATAGTCTAAGCGAAAGTTTAGCACTGACACTGGATCCCATGCCAAGTAAGGATAAACCTACATTAGGATTAAAAACTTTACCTAAGAACCTAAGATACGAATTCTTAGACATTGAATGTACAAGACTAGTTATAATAAATTCCAGTTTAGGAACAATCGAAACAAAGAAACTTTTAGATGTTTTAAAGAAATATCCAACTGCGTTAGGATATAACATATCTGATCTCAAAGGAATATGCCCTTCAATCTGTATGCATCGTATTCTGCTAGAAGAAGATTGTAAAACCTCCAGAGAATATCAAAGAAGAATTAACCCAATCCTTAGCACTGTAGTAAAGGAAGAAGTTAAGAAACTTCTAGATGCTGGAATAATATATCCAATCTCTGATAGTAAATGGGTTAGTCCAGTACATGTAGTACCAAAGAAATGAGGTATCACTGTTGTGAAAAATGCTAAAGGCGAATCGATATCGCAAAGAGTAGTGACAGGACATAGAGTGTGCATCGATTATCGTAAACTAAACAAAGCCACTCGAAAAGATCATTTCCCACTACCTTTTATAGATCAAATGTTAGAACGATTAGCCAAGCATTCTTATTTCTGTTATCTTGATGGTTACTCAGGATTTTTCCAAATCCCTATCCACCCAGATGATCAAGAGAAGACTACATTCACATGCCCTTATGGAACGTTCGCTTATAGACGAATGCCCTTTGGATTATGCAACGCTCCTGCAACCTTTCAAAGATGTATGATGTCAATCTTCGCAGATTTTATAGACAACATCATGGAAGTGTTCATGGACGATTTCTCTGTATGCGGGCAAAGTTTTGAAGGATGCCTATCAAATTTAGAAATGGTGTTAGAAAGATGTGTAAAAGTAAACCTCGTGCTTAACTGGGAGAAATGTCATTTTATGGTCAGAGAAGGAATCGTATTAGGACACGTTATATCCGACAAGGGAATTGAAGTTGATAAAGCTAAGATAGAAGTCATAAAAGATCTTCAACCCCCTAAAACCGTTCGAGAAATACGAAGTTTTTTAGGACACGCCGGTTTCTACCGACGATTCATCAAAGATTTCTCAAAAATCACTAAACCTCTTACTGGTTTATTAATGAAAGACGCTGAGTTCATATTCAATGAAGATTGTCTTAAAGCATTCGAAACTCTAAAAACAGCCCTCATCACCGCACCAATCATGCAACCCCCTGACTGGAGATTACCTTTCGAAATCATGTGCGATGCGAGTGACTATGCTGTAGGCGCAGTTCTAGGCCAGAGGAAGGACAAGAAACTTCATGCGATTTACTATGCCAGTAGAACCTTAGATTCTGCTCAGATGAACTACGCCACTAGTGAAAAAGAATTGTTAGCAGTTGTCTTTGCGCTTGACAAATTCCGTTCTTACCTAGTAGGAGCGAAAATAATCGTTTACACAGACCACGCTGCTATCAGATATCTATTGACTAAGAAAGATGCTAAACCAAGACTCTTGAGATGGATTTTACTCTTACAAGAGTTTGATCTCGAAATAAAAGATAAGAAAGGTACTGAAAACGTCGTAGCGGACCATTTATCTAGAATAGAAGGTATTAAACCCGAACAAGTGCCGATTAACAATGATTTTCCGTATGAACAGCTGATAGCACAAATAGGAAGCGACCCAGTTCAGTTAGACGTAGATGAACCAGAACCCGTGAAAACAATCCAAACGACTGTAGGACTGCCATGGTACGCTAACATTGTTAACTACCTAGCTACAGGAGCTCTTCCACCTGATTTAACCTATCAGCAGAAAAAGAAATTCTTTCACAATCTCAAATATTACTATTGGGATGAACCATTATTGTTCAAAAGAGGACCCGATGGAATCTTTCGTCGATGTATTCCCGAAGAAGAAATAGAAGATGTCATTGCTCATTGCCATTCATCTCCTTATGGTGGATATAAAAGCACTTCCAAGACTTGTGCAAAAATCTTACAAGCCGGCCTATTCTGGCCTAATCTATGGAAAGATGTCCACATCGCTGTTATAAATTGCGATCGGTGTCAACGCACCGGTAATATTTCAAGAAGAGATGAAATGCCTCAAAAAGGAATATTGGAAGTAGAAATCTTTGACGTCTGGGAAATAGATTTCATGAGACCATTCCCATCATCTTTCGGTAATAATTACATACTCGTAGCTATTGATTATGTTTCAAAGTGGATCGAAGCTATAACTTCTCCTACAAATGACACACGAGTAGTAATAAAGCTTTTCAAAAATATAATCTTTCCCAGATTTGGTGTGCCTAGACTCGTCATAAGTGACGGTGGCTCGCACTTCATTTCAAAAATCTTTGACAAATTACTATCTAAGTATGGAGTAAGACACCGTGTGGCAACACCATATCATCCACAAACAAGTGGACAAGTCGAAGTCTCGAACAGAGAAATCAAACAAATCTTAGAAAAGACTGTCGCCATATCTCGGAAAGATTGGTCATCTAAACTTAATGAAGCTTTATGGGCTTATAGGACAGCTTACAAGACACCCATAGGAACTACACCTTTCAAATTAGTTTATGGAAAATCTTGTCACCTCCCCGGTAGAACTAGAACACAGAGCTTATTGGGCGATCAAAACTCTCAATATAAACTATAATGCTGCAGGAGAAAAGCGAATCCTAGATATTAACAAATTAGAAGAGTTAAGGCTAGATGCTTATGAGAATGCTAAGATATATAAAGAAAGAACTAAGCGATGGCATGATAAACGCCTATCTAGGAAAGAATTTAGTGTGGGAGACGTTGTACTCCTCTTTAATTCAAGACTTAGGCTCTTTCCTGGAAAACTAAAATCTAGATGGTCAGGACCCTTTGAAATAACTAGAGTGTTCCCGAGCGGAGCGATAGAAATTAAGGGTAGGAATAGTGAACCATTCATAGTAAACGAACAACGTTTAAAACATTATTATAAAGTTGAAAATAGAGATTATGCAAATAGTCTAAGGCTTTTAGAGTTGTCCACTAATTTCCCTGATTGATCTACACCTAAGCATTACGTCAGGCTTTAGACGATAAAAACAGCGCTTAGTGGGAGGCAACCCATTTAATCAATTAAATCATTTTGATCATTTTATTATTTTGTCATTTATCATTTTATTATTCGTTTATTTGTTTTGTCATTTTATAGTTTTATTTCATTATTACTATTATTGCTTTTAATTTATACATTTTATTTTCTTATTTTTCCTTATTTTAATTTTAAATCACTTTTACAGATTTTCTAAAATCTTTTCCACTTTCCTCCTCCCCCTGATTTGTTTCCTCTGTATTTGCACTAACTATGGCTAACCAACCGATAAACCTTATGGAAACCAAATTTAGAGGTAGGAACCAAAGAATGAAATTTGAAGAGTTATCACAGAGACCAATGGATTTGACTCTGTACCCGGATGATCTGAGTATGGAAACCTTAGGTATACATGATAGCATCCTATACTTGTTTAACCGACTTGGATGGGAGAATGCACTGATTCAACAAAAGTTTGTGACTTACCGCGAGCTCACCCTTGAGTTCCTCAGCTCCTTAGTTTACCTACCCGAGCGCGGTTTTGGATTCAGGAAAGGATTTATCAGTTTCCGCCTATTTGGAATAGAATATGACTTTAACCATAAAGAACTAGCTGACTTATTAGGATTCCCTAGTGGAACCTTTGCTTTTACTACCACACAGGTAGAACTGATGGACATTGAGCTGGATTTCTTTTAGGGAACCTTAACCGGAAACTACCACCCTGAACCAAATAGCATGAACAATGATGAGATACATAACCCTGCTATCCGTTACTTCCATAAGATCCTTGCCCACACCTTCTTTGGAAAAGAAGAAAACCTTACTGGAGTATCTAAAGATGAGATATTCATTATGTCATGTTTCACTAATGGACAGCCAGTCAATGGTGTGCCTTTCATGATGCAAACCTTCACCCGAATCCAAGAAGAACCTGAATTACCTATATTAGTAGGAGGTCTTGTAACCATGATTGCTGATGCCTTAGGACTTAGATACCAATTGCACAGGTGTAACCGTTTAGGTACCATCCGTCCTATGAATCTTAACTTTTGCTTTAATCGACATATCATAAGGAATTTAGGACATCCACCTTTCGAGTACCTAATCAGGAATGAAGTAGTAACCCTGTTCACACTACCAAACCATGCTAGAGTAAGTGTTCACAATAAGGATAATTGGCTTTATGAGTTAACCCCTCCTGACTATTCATCTACTCCTGAAACACCTCAATCTTACAAGATAAGGGATGATATAATGACCGATGTAGAAAGTGACCCTGAGACACCTCCTGGTTATCATAACATTGACCACACTGACGAAGTGATTGAAACCCCTGAAGTGAATCAAGTAGAATATGTTGACAACTTAAAGAAAATCATGAACACTCTTGAAGCTTACCAAGCCGACATAAATACCGTTAAGGATGAGATTAAGAGCATGCGATTGGATATTATAGGTTTAACTGACATAACATGTGAGCAATTCTACCACCTGAACTCTGCAATCGAAGATTTGAAGAAGCACTTTTGAAAATGCTGTAGTGATCTAGCTTATTCTACTTATTGTTTTCGTTTCTAGTTAGTTTAACATTTCGCAAACATTTTCGTACCGTATTTTCATTAATGTAATTTCACTTCAAGTATCAAAAGCAAAGCATTTCTAGTTTACAATTTTTTCCAATTTAATCAATTTATATGCTTTCAATTTATTTACTGTTATGTTTAAATTGATTAATGTTTTATATAATCTCTCGTGTGATGAAATTTACAAGTATTATATTGGTATTATATATTATATGGTGTTTGTGTTTAAAATAAAGTGAGAAGTGATCATAAAATATTATATAAATTATATGAAGCGTGAGAGAGATAATGCATTCTGGATATTATTCTAAGTTTCAAGCCCTCACGGTCGTGATCATCCTCTAACGATCGTGACAAGCTAATTAGCGCGTCACGACCGTCATCCCTCCATCACGACCGTGACGACCCCAGTTATAGGATTCGTAAGAAACAGAACTGTTTCTTCTCCACAACCTCTTCCTCTTTCAACTTCCATAACTTTCAAAATCCCCCATTATCTCTTCCAACTCCCGTAACCTCCCATTACCCAAATTAAACCCCATTAACCTCTCCATTTACTCCACACCTATCACATTCTCACCTTACATTATAATCCGAACCAATTTCCTCTCATTTTCCACTTTTCTCACAAAAACCAAAAACCTCTTATCTCCCACTCTTGTTCTTGCATGCAATGGAAGCAATTCAGTTTAGAGATGGTGAGCATGGAGAAAATCAGAGACAGAGGTTCATCAGATTCCAGAACCGTGGTGTTCAACCCACGCGATATGTCGACACTGTCTGTTTGAGAGAATTGGGAATGCTTAACAGTGTCAAGAGCCTGCTTCAGAAGGTTGGTCTGTGGGATCTATGCAGTCAGCCCCAGCCCACATTCGAGCTTCTGACATTGGAATTTTTGAGTTCGTTTCATTACATCACTCCTACCGGTTCACAGAGTCAACTCACCGGCGTTGCTAAGTTCAGGTTGCTCGGCCGGGAGTTTGAAGTTACGCAAACAAGGATCGCCGAGCTGCTAGGTTTCGATCACGGGAATGAAGCTCACCTCCGCGTGCCGGACAATTTCAGTGAAACCGCTTTCACCTTATGGCACGACATCACCAACACCCGTGCCTCAGCCTTTCAGAGCCTGAATGCTACACATATCCACAACCCGGCGATCAGATACTTTCATCGCATCATCTGCAACACCATCTTTGCACGAGACAGTAACCACAAGCTCAACTCCAAGGAGCTTTTGTTCTTGCACTGCGCCCTAAATGACGAGCCCATTAATGCTGCCCCTTTTACATAGGCGGCATTGTCACTACCCTCGCCATTCAGCTGGACCTTGGTGACTTGGTCGTAAATTTGCCTAGCAGAGCCGCCGAGTTCCTAACGAAGAATTATTGCAGGTCTGCCCACTTGATTGCACAGAGAGAGGATGGCAGGTTTAACCCTGTTATCCAAGGCACTATTTATCACCACATCATCTTGCCGTGCCGTGACCGCATCGATCTGTCTAGCCGAGCCAACTGGCTATTTGCTTTACCGGATGCTGCCGGCCACGCCCCCATTCCTGATGAGCAGGCCGATCCACCAGCGGACGAGATGCAAGACACCATGGATGCAGCTGAGCCTGTCCAGGACATTCCTGAGTCATCCACCCGACAGCCTCCTGCACAAGAATTCATACTTGAGGACGTCCTCCATCCGATTCATCAGAAAAACCAGATGAACGCCGCACTGGAGCGAAGGCAGAAGGAGCAGCATGATGCATTACTCCTAGCTGTTAGCACCAACCAGAGGAATACTGATGAGAAGCTCGGAGAGATCCTTAGCGAGCTAGAGGCTTTGCGCATTGATATCACTGCTATCACCGGTACCGGTTCTGATCTTGAAGCGACTCCGACCAGACGCTCCCGCACCAGAAGCCGAGGCCGTGGTCATCCGCAGCCTTAGTTTTAGTTTTTGTTTATGTTTTTCCGTTTTCGTTGTTTGTATTGTACTTTAACCGCTATTATATCGCAACATTGAGGACAATGTCTGATATAGTGTGGGAGAGGTACCTTTCATTTTCCGCATTTCCCTTTTCGCACTTTTCCATTCCGTTGTATTTCCTTTTCGTAAGTTAATGAAATAGAGCAATTTTTGTGCTATTTTATTTAGTTTCGAACTTGCCCCGTTTATTTAGCCATACCGAAAAAAAATCTTTAATTAATTCTTCGCATTACCCGACTTACCTACGAAATCATAATTAGGAAGCTGAGAACGATTCAACAAGATCAATACAGTCTTGACACCTTAGACTTCCCACTTAAGCAATTCTGTTCCAATGATTGTTACGACTACACCTTAAGTTTCAGTTCAAAAGTAACCCCTAGTAGTTTATACTAGCAGTTAGCACCGTCTGAACACAAACCACGTGGGGAGCCGATGAATATAAGTGTTTGATGCCTAATCTATAATGATCCTTCATATCTCGATGCAAATGAATAGAAATTGCACCAAAGTACACGGTTTCATATAAGAAACGAGAAATACGAAAAAGGAGTCCATTGCGGGTTGGTTCAGAGGTACTGGTTCTGAACTTGGTAGGGCGTGCTACGGCTCGATCCCCCACAACCTCCAAATTGGATAATGTATGTAGGGTTACCACATTCGTGTACCAGACCCCGTGCTTATAAAGGATCAAAGTCGCTAACCGGCTATTCCACTACGTGCGTGCTAAGGCAAAGGGCTTAATGTGATTGCGCTAGAATGAAATTGAGCGAAATAAGATCGAAAGACTCTAGGTGAAATCGTAACGCAATTACCGAATGTTTCGTTTAACGGGAAGTCGACGACTTAGCTTGTTGCTTGTGTCATTAGTGTATCGTTAGTGTTTTATCAAAGTACCGGTTTATCCGACAAAATGGTTCCTTCGTACGGTTTGTTATGTGTGTGCGTCGATAAAAACTTGTCCGACAATTTTCAACCGACTATTTGCTTGAGGACAAGCAAAGGTTTAAGTTTGGGGAAGTTTGATAACGAGAAAAAGTATCGATTATATTGCTATGTTTCAATACCGTTTTATCGCATAATTGTCGTTTTAACACCCGATTCCTCGAGTTTTCTTTGCCATTTTGCAGGTACATCATATACAGAGCTAAATCAAGAGCCACAAGTGAAATGAGCAAAAACAACCATTAAAAGATGAAGAAAAAGAGAATTCTGCATAACCTGCAAATTTTGTAACACTCACGGTCGTCATCTAGGAGTCACGACCGTGACATGCCAAAAGAAGCAGTCACGACCGTGACAAGTCCCTCACGACCGTGACGCATATCAAACAAGGAACACGAACGTGACACCCTTGTCATGACCGTGACAAGGGAAAACTAGGGTATTTGACTGAAGACTTGGTCATGAATGTTACGCTACATGAAATCCAACGTGCCTATTTTCCAGCAGACCAAGTATTCCCACGTTCCCTGGATTCTCTCATTTCCTACGAGGCCCAAGCACAAACTCCAACTGCCAAGCCCATTTAGTTTTCTATAAATAGCTTAACTTCAAGAAACAATTTACAGAGTTTTAGTTTTTAATTTCTTGTGGAAGCTCTGTCGATTTTATTTTGCACCCTTTATTTTTCCAGCATTATTTTCTTGCTTTAATTTTCTTGTATCCCAACCAACCTTATAACAATTTCCAACATCAGGAAATTGTTATAAATTAATTTGTTTCAAAGCCTTCAGATTCTTTTAGAATTTATTTCCGATTCCGGTCAGTACTCCGAGCTTTCCAGCCTGTGGAAGAAGGAGTCTACTACTTTTATTGTTATCCAGGTTTATATTAAATTGCATTTATATTTATGTTGACTATTTATTTTTCTGCCATGCATATTTTATTTTATGTTTCTCTTCCTCTGTCTGGTTCAACAATAATGAGTAGCTAAACACCTTAGGGCGGTATGTAATTAAAACAAACTAAATCGGTAAAATAAACTCTAGGCTTAAAATAATTAAGAGCTTAAAATTCTGGCTGAGACTTTTTATTATAAAATCAACCTTTTTGTTACGAGAGTAAGGAAAGTGTATTAGGTTAGGTCAAGACCACGAGAGTGTGAGATTTTAACCAGATAGCTAAAGTTAGGCATTTAATTTAAACACAGCGAGAGCGCTTTAAAATGAATTAGAATTACTAAGTTTCCAAAAATTATCTCTAAACACTTATGGGCTAGCGAGAGCAGGCATAGGGCTTTAGGGGTAAGATCTGAGATAAGACCACGAGAGTGTGAGTTAAAGATATTTAAACTGGTAACCTCTACAGGATAGATTAAGTGAACCATTTTTATAAGCCTAGGTTAGATTGACCCGCCTAAGTTAGCATAATTACATACCGACCGCCTTAGTATTATTTATTAAACTTAAATTTAATTCCCACCTTTAATCTTTAAAAACAACCAAAAATCGTGACAACCCTTCACCTTAGCTAAACTAGAAATTCCTCTAGCACTAAGTAACCATAGAGTCCTTGTGGATCGATAATCTTAAATATTACTTCGATAGGCTGTGCACTTGCAGTTAAGATACCGCTAGACACATAATTAGATACGTCTTTAACCCATCAACCATGATGAATCAACACCGTGAAACGAACCGAGCCATAAATAGCCTTCGTAAATTAGTCTTGAGTTCCCAAAACCAAAATGAGGACGATGGTGAAGATGAAGAGGGTAGTGAAGAGGATGGAGAAGAAAGTGAAGATATGTCGGAAGATGATTAAAGCATTTGTTTTAGTTCTTATATTTTATGTTCTAGTATTAATTAAGTTTAAGTATTTAATTCCTAGTTTCCTTAGGCATGTTTGGTTTCGAAATTTATGCTTTTTATCTCATCCGTTTATGTATCTTCTTATCGTTTAATCAAATTCTGTTTTTTTTTTACTTTAGTATGAGTGTTCTTGTTATATGTTTACATTTTTCTTGATTTTTTGTCATGACTATATTAACTTTCATTTCATTTTTATAAATTCCTCTTCCTTTTTGCTAATGCCAAAGGGGAGAAGGATTGTTCTCTAATGTCTCTCTATGCAAAATTTTCCATACCTCTTGGATTAAGGGGGAGTTTTTAAACTTAGGGGAGAAACAAGATTAGAGAAAAAACTATCAAAACAAGCTTTTTCAAGATGGGTTGTCATCATAAAAAAGGGGGAGATTGTATAAGCATGCTTCAATCACATAAGTATTTTGATGTAGACAACAAGTCTCTATGCAATATATGAATGCAAAAAGGCAAGAGAGTCCAATGGCATCAAGCAACATAGTATATCAAAGCTTCATATGCAAGCCAACAACATTGCAAGTATTGAACAACTTCAAAGGTATATCAAAATTCACTTAAAATATGTATACAAGTGTTCAAATATTTTATCTTGCATGACATATTGCATATAAGCATTTTCCAAACTTTTACTTGTGGTACACTCACTTTAAAATAAACATTTTCTGAATTTTCTACAGTGTTAACCGGTTAACACCTGGGGTTAACCGGTTAACGGGCCAAAATTTCAAATTCTATGTTAATGTTGGAATGCGTTAACCGGTTACCCCATATGGTTAACCGGTTAACCCTATAGCAATATGTGAAATTTGACAACTTTTCATGAAAATGTGTTTTAATTTCTTATGTCTTTTGATTGCTTTTGCTGCAAAAAAATTGTACCTCTTTGAAAATATGTTTTACACAATATAAAATTCTGACAATTTCAAATTACAACTCACCTCCAAGAATTTTACAAAAAATCATATTCACTCATTCTCTTTATAATTTTTCAAATATTGTTGAAAGTGTCCATACAACCTTTTTGATAAGAAACCTTCATAATTTTCATACACCTTCATTGTTTCATCTCATTCTTTTTAAAGAACACTTGTATACTTATATTGAGTGATATTTTGGTTCAAGGAGAAGATCAATCAAGAAGACTGATAGCATCATATTATCAAATCATTAAACTTTATCAAGAATTTTTTTTTCATTGTACTATCTTGTTATCCAGGATTCTTGGATACAAGTGAAGTGTTTAGAAGAGGATTGTTCTTCTACACTTAGTGTTATATAGCTTTAGATAGTAGGCTTCATCGGTTTGGTGTGAATAGACTTGTACGATAATTCTAAAACTATAGTGAAATCTCTTACGTGTTGTAAGGGGACTAGAGTACTCTCGGTCTGTGAGGGGAACCAATATAAATCTCTGGTGTTCTTTACTTTCTGTTTTTACCGCTTTCATCACTTAGAAACCTTAGGCAAATACAATTCAAATACCGTAAAAAATACCAATAATTTACCTATGTCCTAATTCACCCCCTTCTTAGGCACTCTTTCTACTTACAAGCTTGACCGACATAAGGTGGTATAGGATGGAGGTTTGGTTGACGATGATAGTGTTCACTCTCAAGGAAATGATGCATGGTTTTTATTTCCTCCTTTTTTTTTTGTATAGGGTGTGATGCCCATATGTTTATATGTAACCTATACAAACAACATTATCAATTTATTTACCTTTCTTTGTTTGATATTTTCACTATGCACATCGTAGTTTGTTTAATATTTTTTATGGTCCTCCTTCTGTATTAGTAGGTTTTTTCTTCACTCCATTTCTCAGTTTAGATAAAGCTTATGAATTTTTTCCTTGTTATGATCGGATTTAATCGTCTTTAGAATATGATTTTTCTTTATTTGCAGTAATTTGTCTAGGTCTTTTTCAGATATGAGTTGGCGAGATCTTTAGAGCTTTTTTATCATTTGTTCTATTGATAGAAATTGGGTAATCATCAAGCTTTGCTACTACTCATCCCGGTTGAGGGATTCTGGTGTAACTAATAAGCTTTATCGTTACATGTCCTAGTCAAAAGGAGCTGGTGTAATTTTTGAGCTTATCATTACCTATCGCGGTCAAAGGGGGTTGGTATGAGTATTTAATGTCACTAGTAACCTCCCCCGTCCTAGGTTGGGTTTCTCATTCCTGCCCTAAGGTTTTTATCATGGTTCGGGGTGGATGTCTCCTGGGTTCCACACTGCCTACGCTCTTAGAATGACTAGCTCCTAAAAGGAGGTACGTCAGTTGCGCTCAAGGGATTTCTTCCCGGTATAGTCTTTCTCCATAAAGAATATTTATGCCATATTGCAGAGTATCATAATAATCATATAACAATCCTTTGGGAGAAATATCTATTTATTAATTTTTAAGGAGCTTTGAGAAATATTTATCTTGCATGTTGTGAGGATATGCATTTGTATCTTTGATGTTCGGCTCCAGAGAGTGCGCATTCAATCATTGAGTAATTTGTTTTCCTTTTGATGAGATATGAATCAACATACTTTACTCCCTGACAAGTTTCTTCTTTTACATTGAACTATGGGGGTATGGATCCTATAAGTTTTCCTACCCGACATTTTGGTTGAAATCATAATCCAAATATTTTTGAATTCTTGCCTCTTCCAAGTATCAAGGTGGACACATTACACACACACACACACACACACATCTATATATATATATATATATATATATATATATATATATATATATATATATATATATATATATATATATATATATATATCTTGGCCTCACTATCGAAGCACTGGATGTTCTTATAATTCAACTTGACTTTAAACTATTGGTAGTTATTTAACTGCTCCCTTTCAAGTGTCCTTCCTTGGGTAGATATGTCTCCCTTTGTAGAAGGTTGTTGAATCCATCGTATGCATGGAGTTTTCCATTTCTCATTCTTGCCTAGGTTTGTGTGATATAAATCTACCTTCACTTTCACTTTGAGTTGCATTTGATTCAGTCAACATCCTAAGGTAGCTTAAGTATCCTTGTGTGGCATGGTCTATCGTGACGGTATGGGGAAGTTTCAAAGTTGCTTAGGAGCTTTGCACACTATGTTGCAATCACATCAATTCACAAATTCTTTCAATTTATCTTTGGTTACACTTATAGAAATCGGTGGATGGATTGGGAGGTTTTAAGGAAGAGTTCCCTGACGTGAGGTATGAGAAAAATATCTTCTTCCTATCACGACTCTATTAAGATATGGCTTTTGATCAAACAAGTTTTAATTGTGTAATTTTGTGGGAATCAAAAGTCAATCCCCACAAACAGGGGCACTGTTGTGTGGTCTAAAAAATATGTATTTTATTATTGATGATAGACTCCAAATACGGTTATACTGATCTCTAATACAGAGGTACAAGAGTAGGTTTGTATTGTTATAAATTTACACGAAGTCGGTTATAGAGTCCAGGATGAGTGAAGTGAAATTATGAGATCAGAAAAGTGTACATTGAATCTAACATGTGTAGACTATATATGTTGGATAATTTTAATTAGGCTTTGTATGATTGACGTGATATATGGATCTCACCAATATTGGGTCTTTGGCCTACCCATAATAATTTCAATTAAGCTCTTACCCAAAACAATGATTTTCACTTCGACACAAAAGCACTCTCGAAGCATAAAGGAAAAATATATGTGAGAAATTGGGAAATTTATAGAAAATTAGAGAATGAGGAAGTAGGATAAAAACCCATTTTTTGGATGAAATAAAATGATATAGAAGCTCTATATTTATAGGCCAAATTATGGTTTAAATTTGAAAAAGAAAAAAAAACACAGGCGAAATGAATGCCATAGTCGAAAAGATAAATCCATGGACAGTTTTGATATTTAGCTGTTACCAATCATTAAGATACTACCCCCAATCAATTTTAGACTGAAAAAGTAAAAAATAACCGATTATCTAGTTGTTAAAAGTCTTCAAATTGATCAGATACCCATTTTTCGGGGAGGGGGCGGGGGTTGACCCACACAACATATTTCACGGGAGTGTTGTAAAACTTCTGAAGATATGATTCCCATAGTATATATGTGGGGGGGGGGGGGATTTTTAGCTAATTCTTGTACCAAATTGCACGGGATTTTCTCAGGGTGTTTTAAACCTTAAAAGTATGTAGTGTATTTTGTGGCAATCCTCAACCTCCTTTTTCATTTGTTATGAATCATATACCTTAGAAACAAAATATAAAGTTCTTTGATCAGTCAAGAAACCCACAAGGGTTAGGGTTTAAGGTAACCAAGGATAACAACAAGGATTAGTTATAAACTGTTATTCTTTCCTTTCTCTTAAAACAAGATTACAAGTATACAAGAATAACAAATAACCTCTCTCACTTTTGAATTATGGTTTTATCTTCCTATTTTCCCTTATGCAAAATATGAGAGACTAGTATGCTATTTATAAAAAAACTAACACACTAACCTAATGGGCTTTTTAACAATTATTCATTACAAGCTAACTTAGGATACAAGTTAACTTAAACAATTGGATCCATAAAACAAAGTTCAATTTAACAACAACATGTGAGCGGACTTCGACGACATGTTAACCCTAGAATTTGTTCCAATATCTCACAACATTGTATTAATAATATTTTTTATTTTTATTTTAAATTATTCGGCATAGATTAAAACCTTCATAATAAATGATAACTTTAATTTTACATCCATATTAGGTGGTTATTTTTTATCAATTAATTATTTTTAAATTATTATATTAAAAAATTTAAATCTTTTTTATTGAATCAATTAGTTAGACCTTAAAATCATTTTCATGTGGTTTTAAAAAATAGATAACAACTTCTTAAGGATCTCTAGTGTGTGTGATTTTGCCATATTATTTTCAGAATCACTTTTGCATCTTTACTAGACATTGGTCACTCAGACGAACATGATCAAACAAGCTTTTCACTTCCTCTCTTTCATAACTCTAAAGCTTCAAATCATGACATCAATACCTTTTAGTTTAGCATCACACAAGAACCTTGAGTCTTCTACCTTGATGAGGCTTAATATTTCTTCAAGTTGATTACCATCATCATAGAATTGAGATATATGCATCCACTTGCAAATCTCCATGCAATAATACAATATTGACATCCATTTTATGAATGTTGCAATTCTTCATAGATGCAATGGGAAGGAAAATTCTGAATGTAGTTAGTTTAGCTATAGATGATAAAGTATAAAAATATATATAAATCTTCTATTTGTTTGTAACCCTTAGCTACCAATTTTGCCTTGTATCTTTTTATTGAACCACCAGTCTTATGTTTGACCTTGTACACACATTTACTACCATTAGGCTTCACATTTGGTGGTTCTTTTACGAGTTTCCATGTTTCATTATTAGCTAATTCATCTAGTTAAGTTTTCATATCTTTTAACGAATAGTCATACTGTTAAAAATAACTGTGCTACCAAGTGTTTGACACAGGTCTGAGACAATGAGTGCATACATGATTTCTTGCCTAGAATCTTGTTACATCCCATAGATTTCTTGCATTTATTCAAGGATGCACACTAAATAACCTTGGGAGAAGTGTTCCTTGAGATTGATCCAAACACAACCATATTTTCCTTGAACACAATGATTGAGCAATTGATTCGGATACAAAATTAAGAATCTAAGAATGCACAAACATGTTGTTAAGTTCCATGCACGATACAATGGATCAAACGTATCAGTGATAGAAACGATGGCTCCATCGATGAATTTGAGCTTCATTTTTCCTCCAAGTGCACGATGCCATTGGGAAAATCCCAATTCCCACATTGGTTGTAGTTAGAGCATTGAAAGAGTATGTAGAGTGACACCTCTCAATTATAAACCAGTTTTGTATATGTTAGGTTAAACTCTATGTCTAATATGGTATCAGAGTCTACTGACCGGTTCATGGACCGTCCACCATTAATATTCACGCACAAGGTCCAAAAGAGTGATGGGCGTGAGGGGTGTTATGGAAAAATCTCAAACCCCACATTGGTTCTAGATAGAGCATTGAAAGAGTTTATAAAGAATGACATCCCTCACCTTATAGACTAATTTTGTAAGAATGAGTTATGACAAACTTTAATAGACACATTGAATGAGCCCAAGAATGATATTTTAAACCATTGAGCTTGGGAGAAACAAATTCATACAATGGTGGAAGCTCGTGGAGCTATGTAAATGCAGAAACCATGCAATCTCATATCAAGAGACTCATGATACTATATTATAAATGCGGAAAGACAATAATAGAGAAATTAACACATAAAATGTGTTTATGATATAATGTGTCAGATAGCATTTACAATACTTTCTAGTTAGTCACTATCTTCTGACATACAATAAAAATACTAGATTTATTATAATACAAATATATTATTGAAACCTTACAAAGAAGTGTAACGTTTTTATGCTCCAAACTTTTGATATAGATTATAGTACTATTATATATTTAAGAACTATGTAATATGTACTAATACTTTAAAAACAAATGTGCTGTTCAATTATTTGTATACAGTAGTGTTCAATATTCTTCTTAATACAAAATGAAAAGGATCATATCATAGCTCAATTACGAGGTGGGGCATGTAAGCAAGCTTTATTCCCATTACTATGAATAAAGTCAAATATATGTAAAGTGTTTCTCAAAATTAGATGGACCAAGTTATAGCAAGAAAGGGTACTTTCTCTTTTGTTGTTCCTTGAAACTGTGGATGGTGGCTATGGAATGATAGTATCGAAGTGCGATATTTGTTGTGCTATGATCATGATGTTGCTTTACTTTTAAGAAAAGGATCTTATTAAATAAGTGGAATGAATATGAGACAAGAGGTAAAGTATATTTGATGATATCAATTGTATGTTTCAATTAGAATTACATGACTCGTTATGATAAATTTATCTGATTTTAATTTAAGTTGAGAGTAAGTCGAAATCGACAAATAGACAATTTTAAAGTTAATCATAATAAATTTAATATTAATAGAATAGAACACAAATTATAGCATATTACTTAAACATTGAATAATCAATAGTAAGAAAAATGATGTACCTTAAAATTAGAGAATCGGTCTCCCGTTAGAAGAGTGAGTATGAGAGGATTACCATCCTTATTGTCGTTTAGGGTTTTCAGAGTATATTAATTGTTTAATGAAACGACTAAATAGAATGACACTTAAATAACTAAACAACTTAGGGCAGAGACCTCTCATTAAACTTAACTAAATAATCCAACCCATCACGACTCATTCAGGTACAAAACTCAATCAAACAATTGTCTATTTAGTATTTAATAATAATAGACCATGATATAATTAATTAATTATTAATTATGTCAATCTATATTTGATTAATCAAATAATTAATCTAACAATCTCTCACTGGGATGACAATAATTAATTATTAAAAAAATATTAATTTTAATATTAGAATATCAATAATGGTCAAAACACTAATCAATCAAAAGAGAATTAAGTTTCAACATTGCAGAAATTATACCCGATAGGAAAAATAAATCATATATATTAAAGACTCACAATTTATATAAAGAATGATGAATTTATAGTAACATATTTAAGTTAAGAGAAATATGTTGTTAAGAATGGCCTAAGCATATGAAAATACTATTGATAAACTCTCACTAATCCAAAATATCAGAAGACTTATTCATGTGTATAAGTATATAGTTAGTGATTATACTAATGAGTTTTAAATTATAGGTCATAGAATATTCACAGAGGTCTAAGAATAGTAATTATATATAGGCATACCCTATTATGAGAGTAATTATATTTAATCATAAGTACCTCATAATTACGACCTAAACAACAAATTATGATGTTTCCTGAGATTAAGAGAATAATATACCTGAGTATAATAGAATAAGACTTCTTAGAGTTATTATATATTTTGAAGTCTTCTTAGAATATGTCATATTTTAACGCGCGCAAGAATATATGACAATATGAGAATAATAATCTAAATTTATCAGATTATATTATTGTGTACGCATGCACTCCCACTGATCCAATAAGATAAAAATTTATCAGAGTCTACCAATACTAAATACTCTGATTATAAAATGGGATACTAATTTTATTTTAGTGCAAAGTTATACAGAGAAGTGGTTCTATAATATATCATCATTAGAGTTTTACAAACTCAACCACATATTTTGCACGTAAATAGAATATATTATTTAGATAATTTCACATGAAAGAATTTGATGATCATATAAAATGTTTACCATCAATTGAGTGAGATCAAATCCATAAAATTTTATATATAATATAATATTATATACAACATCTTAATAACTCACTCAAAATTCAAATCCTACAAATTTAGCTACACACATTTGAGAAACATATTATGTTACACACATCGAAAAAATGAGGCTTTAATTTATTAATATTGAGGATATAACACAAGTAATCGTAAATGTCCATCAATAACATAAGACTATAATATCATCATTATAAGTCTCCATAAAATAATAGTATATTTAAGAAATAATATTTGATTCACATTTCTATGCAATTGACATGTTAAATTCTTCCCTTTGATAGAGACTAATAATTGAATTATTAATTCAAGAATTTTAAAGTAATCAAACAGATATTCGACTATATTCTCTATCACACAAGGATCATATCAAATAACATCACATCGATAAGATATATCAGTCACTTACACAATACAATGAGAGTTGCAATCCATTTTAAATTCTCTCACTTAAAAAAGACTAATGATTGAAATAAAATGAAGAGTTTTAAGAAATAATTAAACAAATATTTAACTATTTTCTCTATCACATAATAATCATGTCAAGTAATATCACACTGATTGAGTATGTCCATCGTTTACATAATACATAAAGAATTGAAATTCATTTTAATAAAAGATTTAAAATAAATAATTGAATTTCATAAAATATTACATATCTTTAAAATAATTTCATTTATTAAAATCTAAATGAGAATATCAATAATAATAATAAATAAGAAATATAACAATAATGTACAAATAGTATGCCACCAATTTTTTTAAATATTGATAGGGGATTTGAACCATAATTACATAACTATAAAATCAAAAGTATATTTAACAACAGGCATGTCCTCGACGCGACCAGAGCTCCAAGAATGAGGACTACTCACCTCTGAGGAGCGACAATAATGACCCTCGCTGCCTACTTTCTCGGGCCATCATGGAAACTCTACTCCCAGCAGACATGGAGAAGCCCCCACACTTGGCAACGTATGATTGGACAACTGGTCGACCAAGGCAGCTCAGTAGATATCATGTATGTCCACCTATTCATAACTCTCAAACTGGACAAGACAAACCTATCCCCCTACATTGGATCCGACCTCCAGGGATTCAGCGAAGCTACCACAAGACCATGGAGATACGTGGAGCTAATCGTTTTGTTTGGTGAGAATGAGACGGCCAGAGGGGTTAAAGTTCAATTCCTGGTGATCGAATGCCCCTCACAGTACAACTGCATCCTCGGGCGACCTACTCTGGCCGAGTTGACGGCAGTGCCCTCCATTGTCCACCTAAAGATGAAGTACTACACCAAGCTTGGTCACGTGGTTATGATTCACGGGGACATCGAGGAAGCCAACGGATGCTACGATGCAGCAGTCAAGGGACAGGTCATAATTAATACCTCCAAAGGCAACAAAAAACCTAGAGTCAAGGAGCGTCCACCTTCACCTCGAGTCAACTCCATAGACCTAAATAGTCGCCTCGACAAAGACGACACTAAAGCACAGGGACCCATCAACTGGAAGACTCCAACTCACCCAAAACGCCCAATCCCCGACGGTGAATTCGAGCTCATCCCTTTGGGAGACGACCCCGACAGAATTGTTAAGATAGGTACCAGTCTACCGTTGGTGACAAAAGAGCAGCTCGCAACCTGCCTCGAGGAGAATGCATACCTGTTCGCATGGAGTGCTGCTGAGATGCCCGATCTTGACCCCAAGGTCGCTTTCCATCAATTAGCCATAGATCCGACCATTAGGCCCTTAGCACAGTGTAGGCGCAAGCGGTTTCCCGAGAAAGCGAAGGCTGCCGATCAAGCTATCTTAGAGGAAAGTTTTATTTCTGAAGCGCAATACACAACCTGATTCTCTAATGTAGTCCTTGTTAAGAAAAATAATAGAAAATGGTGAATGTGTGTTAATTATACCGATCTCAATAGGGCATGTCCCAAAGATGCTTTTCCCTTGCATAACATAGATAAATTGGTCGACTACTCTGCAGGTTTTAAACTCCTGTCCTTCATGGACGCCTACAGCGGATATATCCAAATTCTCATGTCGGACACGGAAAAGCGCCACATGGCCTTCATGACCCCGACTGGTAATTACTAATACAATGTTATGCCTTTCAGACTGAAGAACGTCAGGGCTACATACCAGTGTATGATGAACAAGGTCTTCCGAGGAGAGATCGGGGACATGCTCGAGGTCTACATGGAAGACATAATAGTAAAGTCACACGGGGAGTTCGACCATGCCCAACATCTCTGAAAGGTCTTCGAGCAGGCAAGGAGGTGCAAAATGAGGTTAAACCCAGAAAATTGTTCCTTCGGCGTGCGGGAAGGGAAGTTCCTTGGCTTCTACCTTACCGAACGAGGGATCAAAGCCAAACCCGACAAATGACGGGCGTTCTCGGAACTCCCAACCCCAAAATCAAAGAAATCCATTCAGTCGCTCAATAGAATGCTCGCCTCCCTATCCCGTTTCGTCACTAAATCCGCACAACATGCACTTCCTTTCTTCAAACTACTACGGAAGGAAGCTACCTTTGAGTGGACCGACGAATGCGAGCAAGCATTGCTCCACCTCAAAAATGAGCTCTCCAAACCACCGGTGTTGTAACGACCCATGGAAAAGGAAACATTATACCTATACCTACCCGTGGCCACCGAGGCAATCAGCACACCCTCATCCGCGAAACGAGCGATGGATAAAAACCCATCTATTTCACGAGCAAAGCCCTTTAGGGCCCCGAGCTCAAATACCAAAAGATCGAGAAGGTCGCCTTGGCCCTGATAAAATCTGCAAGGAGACTGTGACATTATTTCCTCGCCCATACAATCAAAGTTAGAACAGAACAACCCACAAAAAAACTGCTCGAATGACCAGATATGGCCGACAGGATGTTGAAATAGTCATTGGAACTGTCGGAATTCGACATCCAATACGAAATAAGGAAGGCCCTAAAGGCAGAGGTCATGGACGACTTCGTTGCCGAGATGACGTATAACCCGACCCCGACTAGTTGTGCCCACAAATGGACGATCTTCGTCAATGACGCTTCCAGCTCGACGGGAAGTGGTGTAGGTATAATTATCGAAAAAGAAGACGACATCCTGATTGAAGTATCACTAGAACTGGCCTTCCCTACTTTGAAGAACCAAGCCGAATACGAAGCATTCCTAGAAGGCTTAAGACTGGCCGAAGACCTAGGAACAAAGGAAGTAAAAATCTCCACCGACTCTCAGCTCGTAGCGTCCCAAGTATAAGGAGAGTATCAGGCCAAGAATGATAACCTCATCGAATATCTATCCCTTGTCAAAGACAAACTAGAGAAATTCAACTCTTGGGAGGTCCAACATGTCCCACAAGAGCACAATACCCGAGAAGACGTTTTACCGAAACTGGAAAGCACACGAAAGAGGGGAGGAAACAAATTCGTGATCCAAGAGATCCTCCCCCGACCAAGCATCGAGATACATTCCCCTCCATTTTAGGTGAATGCCATCGGCAACACTCATTGTTGGATAACTCCCATCCATAACTACCTCAAGAAGGACGAACTCCCAGCGAATCCAAAAGAGGCATATATATCCAAGAGAAGGGTGTTCTCATACGTCCTCCTCGAAAGTAAACTCTATCGACGAGGTTTCTCCATCCCACTACTCAAATGCATCGAGGAAGAAAAGGTCCCCGATATTTTGAGAGAAATTCACGGAGGGATTAACGCCCAACATCTCGGCGGAAAATCACTGGCACAAAAATCACTCAGAGCAGGCTACTATTGGTCGATAATGCAACACGATGAAAAAGAGCACATCTAGATATGCGACAGGTGTTAAAGACACGCAGACATGCACCCAGCTCCACCTAATAAGCTAAAGAAACTTTCCTCCTCGTGGCCTTTCACTTGGTAGGGAATAGACATCCTCGGGCCATTCGTGACCGGCTCATACCAAAACAAATATCTTATCGTCAGCATCGACTACTTCACAAAATGGATTGAGGCCTAGAACCTCTCCGAAATCACGATACAAAATATACTCTATTTCTTTAAACTAAATATCCTCGCCCGCTTTGGCATACCCCAAGTCCCTGTTGTCGCTCCCCGGACTTGCGTCCCAGTGCAAACACGAACCGTCGGCGAAAAGAGAAAGATGGTTGAATTGAATAGAGTCGCCAGCTAGGAATTTTTATCCCGAAGGAAAGGTAATGCTGCATAAACCTAGAAAGAGATGGATAAGACGGTTGCGAACCAGAGAAACTGAGAAAGGGGGTCGGTTACAACTTGGGAAGGTATTAGCACCAAGATCGTCCGTCGTACTCGACGGGATCCACGCTTACAAGATTTTGTTTAAAGGGGTAGGTGTATGTGCTATCTATGTGGAAAATCTAGGGGTAGAAAGTATAAGTGTCAGTGCAGAAAGGTGAATTGCTCAGGAATTGAGGCTTTAGAAAGGATGCTGAGAGAGGGGGAAGACACATAGACTTTTGTTCGATAACCGTTAAGTTATGCCTACGTATCCTCTCGTTCAATGAGGAAGTCAGAACACCGTAGTTAGACTCAAAGAGACTGGGATGATTTTGACTGTGAACTACTTACTTGTTTATACTCAAGTGTATGACTCGTCTGGCTCGAGTGCTAACTGTCTTGCATTAGACGGAAGAAGCAAGTTCTCGTTTATAGAATGAGTGTGATGAGAAAAGAATCTCGGAGGAGACGATTATTGTTTGTTTTTGTGTTTTCAGTTTTTTTTATTATTTTTGGTGTTTTGCATAGGATAATGAGCTTACGCCTAAATCAAGGGTTTGTAAACTCATTATATCCTCCCTGATTAGGGAAAATGAGCCTACTTAAGTATGAGATAAGCATCTCAACTTAATTACCATTATGGTGTAGGATTAAGATCATTAACCTACTTGTGATTATTTATATGTTTATGGTTTTTGTTTAGGGTTAAGTAATGAGTTTAATCTCTAATCACATATTAGTGAACTCATTACTCCATCCTAATAGAAGGATGATAAATGAGAACACTTAAGCTGAGGAAGATACCTCAACTTAATCCATGGTTAGGGATTAAATTCATTATATAACAAGCCTTTATTAAATGGATTTTAAATTAAGAGATGAGATTAAGAAGTGGATTTTATGGTTTGTAAGAACTCTTGAGGGGGACTTGTCCATTAAACACTAGGGTTAGTCCCTCTTAACCATATGGAAGAGATAGAACCCTAATGTAAGGCCCAAGTTACAAGAAAATGTCTTAGTTATTATTAAGTGTTTTGATTAATAGGTGTAAATAAATTAAAGGTTTAACATTAAGGATTAAAGATATACACTCCATCTTGTCGCACCCCGAAAAATACGACCTCACGCGATCTGAAAAGACGGAGCCGCGCGCTAGACAGACTGAAGAGTCGCCACATAATTCTAATTTATTCCCGAAGAGGGAAAGGGAAGATATAGATAAAACCCGTCGAAAAGGAGGATGAAGACAAAGGTCTCGCAACCATTGCCTGGGTTCGGAAGTCGGTTATGCAGGGGGAAGGTATTAGCACCCCCTACATCCATCGCACTCGATGGGAACCATCTAAGTTGTCACGCGTGAAAGGATGCCTATGCTTAACGAAATACTTGCTAGAGGGAAATGAGTTTAAATTATAAGTTAGATTGATCCTAGGTGCTCGGCAAGGATTGAGATCCTTGTGCCTACGTACTCCCGCGTGCAATGGGAAAGTCAGAGCCTCGTAGTTCGGCCTACTACGGTTGATGGTTGTTGATTTTATTAACTTTCTTCGATGAAAGGGTTTAGGAGTCGAATTGCACTAAAGATTATGGATAGTTATTCCGTCCAACAAGACGAGCGTCTTGCGACGAAATAATCGGAGCGAGTAACGAGAGCTCGTTATCCTCCTTTCTACCGCTTAAGGCTCGTGGAGTACAATTTTTCTCGTATTATTAGAATGTTTTATTACCTAATGACCGCTTAATGTTGGATCAAGGGTTTGGATCTAATCGAAACATTTTTTTTTTTTTTTAGGTTTATGGGTGAATGCAAATGGAGGTTTATTTTGTGGTTTGTTAGAGAGGTACAATGCGCTCGACTCACAAGGTTGGAAGACTTGATATGAGGATCAAGTAACCTAAATACTAGCTATAGAAAACAAGCGTGATGCGTTGATTCGTTAAGTTGAAAAAGTTGGGAAAAGTGCAAAGTGTAAAACAGTGCGAATGGCGATCAAAGAATGTTCGACTTACATGTGTGTATGAAGTGAAATATATATGGATATTTACTTGGCGTTGGATCAAGAATTTCACTTATCTTTAAAATGATTAGTCTTAGCATGCATTCATATTTTACTTAGCAATTTATTGTCAAAATGCAAAGTAAATCATACAAATAAGCATATCATCATATCACAAGTAAAAAGGATCGAGCATACACAAATATTCATCGCACACACAAAAATCGAATAATGGTGAAAGATAAATTAATCAAATTAAATAGAAATATTTAATTGGATTAATTAACAAATTAATTAATCGAATTAAATTAAACTATTTAAGATAATTAGTAAACGAAAATGTTTTTTTTTTGTTTTTTTTTTCTTAATCAAAATAGAAATTAATCACATGATAAGAAAGAAGTTAAAATTTGAACAAAAAAGACTAATTAAGAAAATGTTTTTTAAGTTTTTGTATGTTTAAAAGAAAAATTAATTAATTAATTAATTATATTAAATAAAATGATTTAAAATAATTAACTATTAAATTTTTTTTTTTTGGATTTTTTTAGAAACAAAACAAAATTAAAATAATGAAAAAAAATGAATTGGGCTAAGTTTGCATCAGAAAACAGGGGGTGTATAGATAGAAATTCGTCCAGGCCCAACAGAGATAAGCCCATGCAGGAAGAGAGAGTCCATGGTAGACTTCGGTCAAAGCTTTTGACTGTAGGCTAAATATGACACGCTTGATCCATAAGGGGTAAATACAAAGACTTAATCAAAGGTGGTGAATGAGTCCCTGCAATAAGTTAGTTTACACAGAATCCAACATGGAAAGCCCTATCCATCCATATTTCCGGTCAAAGCAACCAAAGGGTTGCTGACATATATGACCATGAATCATTGGGCGGTGGAAAAGGAAGTATGGAGCCGTGTAACGTCAGAAATGGGGAAGACAAGTGATTGAATAACATTTAAAGTAAAATAATGCTTATTGAATAATGAAAATATAAAACAGATGCAAGAAACATCACTACAATATCACCACCTCTCCCTCTTGTTCAATGCCTCTCAACAATTTGTTTCTATCTCTTCTAAAAAAAGCCTCTCCTATCATATACTTAATCGCCATCCTCTTCTCAGAGGAGTTTCGACTTTCATCGCATGAGAAGGTCATGGAGATCCGTAGTTTCTCAAATCAACATAAGCCCTAGTTCTATCATAACTCGGTGAAATCAAACAATCAACCGAAATTTTTGAATCATGGATGGCAATCATCAACGCAAAATGGTCAAAGAAGAAGATTCATACCTAAATCGGAGGGATCCGATTTTAAGCTTCGAAGAAGAAGGTATTTTGTCCCTCTTCCACTTCCGTCTTTACGATGCTTATGTTATTTCACTTTCTCCCTCTTCTTTGAATATTCTGGTTGTTTTTTGAGTGTTGTTGAGTGCGAAAAATGGTGAGGTTTAGCTCATCTCTGACAAAATTTCAGTGTGAAGTTATGCAGAGATTGTAGGATCAGAGCTTTAGTGATGTAGGTTTTTGATTTTTCTGTCGTTTCTTTCTAGGGTTTTCAGGTGGTGGTGGCCTTTTAGGGTTTTTGTGTGTTTTTCTGTGTAGGGTTTTGTGTCAATGATTGTCCTTCTTATAGGGAGATTAAGAGGAATTTGCGTGAGGATGAGTTGTGAATCCGTTTAGAGTGGATTTCAATGTGATTTGTGGGGACCGAAAATTGGTGACTCATTGTTTTTGTTTTTGTTTGTAGTAGCTTCTAGAATATGTGGTCCCTACTGAGTTTGTGATTTACTGTAGTTAAGTATCAAGTTTTGATGCTCCCTGATTTATTACTTAATTTGAGCCATACACTGTTTGCTATACTTTGCTCACTTGATTTTTGCTCTGCTGACTGATTGTAACATACTCTGTTTTGATTTCTTCTCATGTGCATACCTTTGGAGATGTTAGCAGCTTGCGCATAGGACTGAGATGGATTAGCTCTTGGATAAGATTTTACAGGCTCAGGATCTTTAAGATTTGTACCTCTATTGTAAAAGTTCTCAAATTGTAATTCAATCACATTTGAAATTTTGCACTTGTGAAATTTCTGTTGAACCCTGTTTTAACCTTCTTTGCCAGGCTTGATGAAATTCATGGAGAAGGGACTTAGAGAGAAATGAAGCTATGCTTGGACACAACTCATACTGAGCTGATAATAACCGTAACGACTTCTATTGTCTTTGTATTGTAGTATTTAGCCTTAGGACTATTTGTTCTGCCACTTAGTGTTTTTAGTGATTGATTAAAATAGTGGTAAATGCAAGTAGCTAGAAGTAGGATTTTCGTATTATTACTTTGAGTTTTCATCCACACTTACCATAACTACTATCTTACCTCAACTGACTTTCTTTCTTGCACTTCAGGTGACATTCAAATTCTTGTGATAGTGGCCATGAAGTTCATGCTTGCTGCAGACTATGAAAACATACGCTAACTTCGACATGATGGTACTTGTTGCAGATGGTATACATGACATAACTTAATGAGAATTCTTGTTATCTATGAAGCATGACCTGTAGATAGGATTTGGAAGTTTGAAAACAACCTGGCTGGTAATGTATAAAGGCAAAAACAATCAGCTGAAGTGTAAACAAATGTGCCCTTAGTTCCTTAGGGTCTTGGTTTATTTGCACTACTTGTTTTCATTCTTGCGGTTACAAAAAAACTGGTATTGATGTTATTTTAATGCAGATGTACTGTATGTTTCAGGTGTGTATGGCTTGTATTGGCTGTGTTATAAATAACAAAAAGGGTTGATTATGGAGCATGGCTTTGTTTGTTGCAGAGCTGTTTTGGAATTGTGAGATTTTGCTGTCAATTAGTTTTTCGACAAAATATTCTTCTACTGATGCTATAGCATCTTCTGATTTCTGAATGTTGCAGCGTGATAACCGGCTAATGGAGGCTCTGAATATTTCTTGGAAGCCTTGCTGAATGGTACTTTTAGAGGTAGTTTGTTATACCCTCAATTGATTATGGTCTTCATATACTTTTAACTCAACATGTGTGATGTTCATCTTGGTATCACATTCTTCCTTTACACTAACTTTCCTCGGGTTTTCCTTCATATGTTTGTTGAAGATACACTGATGATAGCTTAGATGGATGGGTTTGATGCAAGGAGTTTGTTGTATAGATGAAAAAAAATTTCTAATTCAAGGATCTTGGTAGAGCATGAAGATTGAGTCCATGTTGTTGCAATCTTCTTTGGCTTAAGTTCAAGTAGTCGTGGTAGAATTAGGACCTTTTATTCCTATAACAAGGGAGAACTTTGTAAAATTTGTGAATTTCAGCTTTGTAACTTTGAATGTTTTGGTGAACTTTGAACTAATAGCAGTTTGTTGTCATAATTGAAATATGCAAATGACCTTAACAAACTATTCACTAAGACTTGTATTAATTCAGTCGCATTTGGGTTATAACATAACCACCCCCGTATCTTGCACATAAATTAGGCTTGAATCTTCCATGGCTTTTGTAATGTGAAACAAATTGAACTTCCCCAAAATAGTTTGAATCAAACACGCCTTGCTATTTCCACTAATGGCTTTAAGTTTGACTTAACATTGCTTGTTGTGACTTGCAAAATAAATTCTTTTCCATGAATGTAGCTTGGCAATCTTTTAGACATTTCCTTTGATAACTGTAGTTTGGGATAGCACAATAGTCATTCTCTTTTGAAAGGCAACCGTAACTTGTATGTATGCCCAAAGGGAACAATATCTTCAAGTTCGCCACTCAAATATTCCAAGTCTACAACTTATGAAACCAAAGTAAGCATGAACCTTGAGAATGGTAAAATGGTTAACCATTTTGACTCAGATTAATTCACCAAGACTTCTAATCAAAGTTAACGTGACTCATGATGTAGTATGAATTCAAACCCCATATAATACCTCCGGGATTAGTTAACCAAAGTTTGATAAACCACACTCTTGAAATTAAATTTTGAATCAAATGGACTGTGGGCTCCACACTCAAGTTAAAACGACATCATGGGCCTTGATGTCCTGAGTGATTTCTTGAGAATGAGCCTAGAAAAAAAAATTCAAAACCACTTAGAAACCCTAGCATCACTTAGCCCCAATAGGACCCCAATGGATCATGTCTTGACCTTAATACACCAACACAAGCTTGTTAGTTCATAATGATCACGTACACAAGATTTTATGACTTAAATCCCTATAAGATTATGGCCATAGGCCAAATGATCTTTCAGAATTTAAAATAAAAAGGTAGGACAAATTTGGGGTATGACAGATGCCCCTATCTAATTGACTTAGACCGAGTAAGATGAATTGACTTGCGTTCAAACTTTCAAGGTATAAGACAATTAGATATTAACAGACTCCGAATTTTTCCGACAAAAGAAAATGTGTAATGATAAAAGCTAATAATTTTAAACTGGAAAAACAGGTGACACAACGAAAAAAACAAGTTGACTGGAAGTAAATAAATCACTATCACCAAAAGGATGATAAGGCGACCCCAACACTCGAACTAGGTCGATATGGATGTCGAGTGACAGAAAATTAAATAATTGTTACCACCAAAAGGATGATAAGGCGACCACAACACTCGAACTAGGTCGATATGGATGCCGAACGACAGGAAATTAAATAATTACTACCACCAAAGGCTGATAGGCGAAATCAGCACTCGAACTAGGTCGATATGTATTCCGAAAGACAGAAAATAAAATAATCACTACCATCAAAGGATGATAGGCGAACTCGGCACTCGAACTAGGTCGATATGGATGCCGAAAGACAGAAAATAAAATAATCACTACCACCAAAGGATGATAGGCGAAATCAACACTCGAACTAGGTCGATATCGATGCCGAAAGACAGAAAATAAAATAATCACTACCATCAAAGGATGATAGGCGAACTCGGCACTCGAACTAGGTCGATATGGATGCCGAAAGACAGAAAATTAAATAACCACTACCACCAAAGGATGATAGGCGAACTCGGCACTCGAACTAGGTCGATCTGGATGCCGAAAGACAGAAAATTAAATAAACACTAACACCAAAGGATGATAGGAGAACTCGGCACTCGAACTAGGTCGATCTGGATGCCGAAAGACAGAAAATTAAATAATCGACCCCCACCACCAAAGGGAAAACCGGGTGACTGAAAATAAACGATCTGGTTGAGGAATACTGGTAAAATGAGTAAAATGATTGGGGAGCAAAAGGTTGAAGAGAATTATCCAATGGGGGACGACCACTAAATAATGTTTGGTAAAAAGATTATTTTGAGAAATAAAACTGAAGCTGAGGATCAGAGCTTTATTAACAAAAAGTAAAGAGAAAAGTTCCATGGGGAACGCCCACTAGAATTGCTAAGGAGATGCCTGAAACCTTCGATCGATCCTGGATCCTGACTTATGCATGTTTGCATGTTTGATTTTTTGAAGTGGCATTCCATAACGATGGAAATGCAATGCAAATGTTTATGCACTGGAATGAAAGTTGAAATGTTAGGGATATGAAAAGCGGATTTACTTAGGTATGCAAATGATGCGTATGTTGTAAATGATTGATGTAAATGATGTGTATGACGTTGATGATGCATAATGATGCATATGAGTGATTGAAAGGTGCTAACTTGGTGGAATTTTAGTTTGGTAGTTGCCAATAACGATTGGACTTTGGGTGGGTGGAGAGTTTGATTCCCCGACACTCGATCTTTGACAGTTGTATGGTCAAAAGATGGATCTGTATGCTCCAAGTTCGGTCATTTGCTGATGAGCAAAGCGACTTGATCGACGCATAAGAACTGATTTGCTTTGAATAATTGCCAACGTCCAGTAAAATCTGCTGGTTTAGCTGGGGAGAAGAGATAGGAAGATTTGTTCCTTGTTTGGTTGCCCCTGCCTGTAAGGTATTTGAAATAAATCTGGTGGGGAGGCTTTGACAAAGACATGATCTACCTTGGTGTCTGGATTTGGTAAGCGTCTGCCCCTGATTGAGTTGTTGAAAACGATTTTCCCCTGATTAAGCTATTGAGAATGGTTTTGCCCCTGATTGAACTGATTTTGAAGAAGTATTGATTCAAGTTCCTCTTTCAATTGCCCTTTGTTGGGATGGCACTGATGTCAAGCACTGATTTGCAATTTAAATTATTCATACACAAATGGTAGTGTTAATGCAACGTTCATATAAGTTTTGAAAAAGTCAATTATTTGAATGATTGTGATAGTGTGACGAATGGACCGTTAGCCCAAACGAGGTGCTGATTTAGAAAGTGCGTGAAAGACGCGGCAATAATAATGTGCAAACGAGATTGAAGATTAGCAAATATATGGGAGTCAGTTTACGCAATCTTGTTGGTAGCATGCTTTCAGAATAAACTCTGCCTCAATTAGGACTTTTGAGGGTTGTAACGTGGTTTGGTTAATGGTTTGAGAAACAAAGGATATAAGGCTCAAAGTTTGATTTGTACCCAACCCTTCTTCGTGATGTTCTCCAGTCCTATGTTCAGTTAACTCTACACATGCATTTGTTTTGACGTTGCAAAAGTGAAGATGAAGTTTCAAAGTTTTCTTAAAGTGGCAGTCATCTTATTTTGCTGGTGACCCTTTGATTCTTGATTTTATGGTCACTGATATTTGTTTTGCTTTTGCTGAGGATTTGAGCTCCTCTTTTTGATTCTTTTTTTTTGATTAAGTCTCCCATCGGGTGCTCAACTTAGTGGTTTTTCTTTTCTATTTTTTTTTTTGTTGAATGTTGTGACTACCAAGTCATTTGTTGATGGTCCTCTGACGGGATGTCTCATCTTGCGATTTAGAAGTGTAGTTAGGTTAATTGAACAAACTACCCCGCCCCGGGTTAAATGTAAGGGTTTGCATCCGAAAGAAACTCCTACTTCTAGGCTTGAATTGGTTGACTAGGGATTAACTCCTTATTTCTCCAATGTTTGGGGATTTGAAAAAAATGCATGTACATCTTTGACGAGGTTTTATCTGAAAGCATACCGCAACAGTTATGTGTATTTCGTTTTCATCATCCTCCCTCAAATATTTGCTGAAGTGAAGTGAGGGAATATTTTTGTGATTTTTGTGATAAATGATAAATAATGAGCGAATGCGAATAGACTGATTCAAAACATGCATAAACATAATATTAACAAAACCAAGTATAAATAACAATGTTCAAAGCAAATAGTACTTAAACAAATAATACAAAATAACAGGAATGCAGAATAATAAATGGAGATGACTTCCTTGATTTGAGGAATTGAACTTTTCTTGATTTGATTTTCTCAGAGTTGGAGACTATTCAGCTCGATCTTCAACAACCCCTTCAAAAGCTTTCACTTGCTGGAACCGTGCGGCGGCATTGGATTATTTTGGACATTCAGATTCTTCTGGGTGAAGGTGAGATCCTTAGAGTCGATTAAGTCTTGAAATTTGTGCTTGAATACTCTGCAGTTCTCAGTTGTATGACCTGGAGCACCCTTGTGATACTCACAGCGAGCATTGGCATCATAATCTCGGGCAGTACCAGTTTGTGGTGGCATATCCCTCAAAGTAAGAGATCCCTTTGCCATCAGCCCATTAAAGATTTCTCCATATGACATAGGCAATGGATCAAAATTTCTTTCAGGCCTTCTTTGTTGATACGGTGGACGTTGTTAAGGAGCGCGTTGCTGTTGTTGACCAGGCTGTTGTGGATAAGCCGGTTGTTGGTATGAATTGGGTGCATATTGCGCAACAGCAATTAGAGGATATGGACGTGGTTGATAAGCCATCTTCGGTGGAAATGGAGCTTGAATATCTGGCTGGTAAGGCATTGGATGAACTGGTTGATATGGCACAGGAGTGTATTGTGTAGCAGCAACATACGGGTACTGATAGTAGGAGATTGAAGTAGGCGCACTTTGTTGAGGTTTCCCACTTGCAGCAGAAATGGCATTTGTTTCGCCCTTTTTGTACCCGTTGAAAGGATTCTTGACACTGGCTTGGCTGCTAGAACCTCCTTGGATTTTTCCACTTTTCAGACCTTCTTCGATTCTTTCTCCAACAATCACCATGTCTGAGAAACCTAAAAACACACTGCTGATCAGCTTCTCGTAGTATTGCCCTTGTAAGGTGCCCATGAAGATATCGATCAATTCACGGTCAACCAATGGAGGATGCACTCTGGTGGCTAGTTCCCTCTATCATTGTGCGTACTCTTTGAAGGATTCGTTCTCCTTTTGAGTCATACTCTGAAGTTGAGTACAGTTAGGAGCTAAGTCGGTGTTGTACTTGTATTGCTTTTTGAATGCATCAGATAAATCAAGCCAAGTATGAACATTGTTGCGCTCAAGTTGCATGTACTATTCTAGAGATGCTCCAGACTGTCCTGGAAGCAATGGATCATGAGCTTGTCATCTTTGGCATGAGCGGCCATTTTCCTACAATACATCCTTAAGTGGAGTTCAGGACAACTGAGGCCTTTATATTTCTCGAATTCTGGAAATTTGAACTTAGCAGGGATCACAACATCCGGAACTAGGCACATGTCTGAGGCACTCAGAGAGGTTGAGTTGTGTCCTTCCATGATTCAGAGTTTTTCAGCTAACTCACGACACATCTTCATAGCTTCGGATTCTTGAACAACATGGGGGTTTGTGATTGGAACAGTAGTATGCATCTCGTACTCAACTTGTTGATCTTCTTTAGCATGAGGCATATGAACCTGGGTAACGACAGGTTGAGTTTGTGGAATAGCATCAACAGTAACACCAGAGGTAGGTATTGGTTGGGAAGTGACCTCTTCAACAACAGGAGTGAAGCCTGGAGGAAAACCATAGACCAAAGGATTTGGAACTGGAACTGAAGGCATTGCGCGCGAGGTAGATCCTTGCACTAGAGCATTGTTCATTACGGCAGCAGCTTCGCGACGTTCTTCCATCCTAGCCAAAGCTTGTATGGTCTCATAAATCTGGTCAATCTTGTTCTTAACCGAGTCAATCTCTTCCCTCATAGCAGCTTGCTCTTCTTGAATCACGTCCATTAGTCTTCTAGTGTTGGCTCGAGTTAGGTACGGGCGTCTAGCACGATACGGGCGTCGGGAAACCATCTTGATTTACTGATGATGGAGGAACATGAAATGAGTTCTCGGATTTGAAATGATATGCAATGTCAGAATCCAGGATCACAAGATCACGGTCTCATGAGTCCAAGGTACAGATGGATGATACTCTGATCAGGAACTCACTAGGTAGACTCTAAAGTTTTAGGGACCCCAAAGTTGTCAATTCATATGGCTGTTCATCACACACGCCATAAGCATGACAGTTGACTGACTCCCCCTTATGAATCTATTTTGGGTGAGATCTTCGTATCAACAACCCATGAGAGAAAATTTTCTCGGGAGCCCATACTACACGATCATCGACACAAGGTTTAAAAAAAGGCCTCAGAGTTATGGACTTTTCTCAAATGTTTGATGCACATGTCAGCTCTTGACAGTCAATCAACTCCATTGAGAATGTCTATTCTGAGTGAGATCTTCGTATCGACAACCCACGAGAGCAAATTTCTCGGGAGCCAATACTACGCGACCATCAATCGATGTTTTAAACAAAAGGTTCTAAAGGTCCTCAGAGTCGATGACCCTAATGAAAACAACTGAGCACACACGCCAAGAGCTTGACAGTCGTCAGTATTCTCATTAGAATCTACTCCAAGTGAGGTTTTCGTATCGACAACCCACGAGAGTGGATCCCTCGGGAGCCCATACTACACAACCTCGCTAACTTATGTTTGTACTTGTAAGCCCGGGTATAGAGCCTTTTCCCTCAAGTTTCTTTTGCGATCAATGTATCGATCCAATATCATAGTACCAAGGAGACACAAGATATATAATATGGAATGCGATAAAGAAACCAATAAAAAGACAAGTAAGACATAAAAGCAAACATCCAAACAAGCGTGGAAACCTAGACTAGGCTTGACTCGCATAGGGGTGAACCAGTCCCCAGCAGAGTCGCCAATTGTCGCACCCCGAAAAATACGACCTCACGCGATCCGAAAAGACGGAGCCGCGCGTTGGACAGACTGAAGAGTCGCCACCTAATTCTAATTTATCCCCGAAGAGGGAAAAGGAAGATATAGATAAAACCCGTCGAAAAGGAGGATGAAGACAAAGGTCTCGCAACCATTTCCTGGGTTCGGAAGTCGGTTATGTAGGGGGAAGGTATTAGCACCCCCTACATCCATTGTACTCGATGGGAACCATCTAAGTTGTCACGCGTGAAAGGATGCCTATGCTTAACGAAATACTTGCTAGAGGGAAATGAGTTTAAATTATAAGTTAGATTGATCCTAGGTGCTCGGCAAGGATTGAGATCCTTGTGCCTACGTACTCCCGCGTGCAATAGGAAAGTCAGAGCCTCGTAGTTCGGCCTACTACGGTTGATGGTTGTTGATTTTATTAACTTTCTTCGATGAAAGGGTTTAGGAGTCGAATTGCACTAAAGATTATGGATAGTTATTCCGTCCAACAAGACGAGCGTCTTGCGACGAAATAATCGGAGCGAGTAACGAGAGCTCGTTATCCTCCTTTCTACCGCTTAAGGCTCGTGGCGTACAATTTTTCTCGTATTATTAGAATGTTTTATTACCTAATGACCGCTTGATGTTGGATCAAGGGTTTGGATCTAATCGAAACATTTTTTTTTGAGGTTTATGGGTGAATGCAAATGGAGGTTTATTTTGTGGTTTGTTAGCGAGGCACAATGCCCTCGACTCGCAAGGTTGGAAGACTTGATATGAGGATCAAGTAACCTAAATACTAGCTATTGAAAACAATCGTGATGCGTTGATTCGTTAAGTTGAAAAAGTTGGGAAAAGTGCAAAGTGTAAAAAAGTGCAAATGGCGATCAAAGAATGATCGACTTACATGTGTGTATGAAGTGAAGTATATATGGATATTTACTTGGCGTTGGATCAAGAATTTCACTTATCTTTGAAAAGATTAGTCTTAGCGTGCATTCTTATTTTACTTAGCAATTTATCGTCAAAATGCAAAGTAAATCATACAAATAAGCATATCATCATATCACAAGTAAAAAGGATCGAGCATACACAAATATTCATCGCACACACAAAACTCAAATAATGGTGAAAGATTAATTAATCAAATTAAATAGAAATATTTAATTGGATTAATTAACAAATTAATTTATCGAATTAAATAAAAGTATTTAAGATAATTAGTAAACGAAAATGTTTTTTTTTTGTTTTTTTTTCTTAATCGAAATAGAAATTAATCACATGATAAGAAAGAAGTTAAAATTTGAACAAAAAAGACTAATTAAGAAAATGTTTTTTAAGTTTTTGTATGTTTAAAAGAAAAATTAATTAATAAATTAATTATATTAAATAAAATGATTTAAACTAATTAACTATTAAAAGTTTTTTTTTGGATTTTTTTAGAAACAAAACAAAATTAAAATAATGAAAAAAAAATGAATTTGGCTGAGTTTGCATCAGAAAACAGGGGTTGTATAAATAGAAATTCGTCCAGGCCCAACAGAGCTAAGCCCATGCAGGAAGAAAGAGTCCAAAGCTTTTGACTGTAGGCTAAATATGGCACGTTGGATCCATAAGGGGTAAATACAAAGACTTAATCAAAGGTGGTGAATGAGTCCCTGCAATAAGCTAGTCTACACCAAATCCAACTTGGAAAGCCCTATCCATTCATATTTTCGGTCAAAGCAACCAAAGGGTTGCTGACACATATGACCATGAATCATTGGGCGGTGGAAAAGGAAGTATGGAGCCGTGTAACGTCAGACATGGGGAAGGCAAGTGATTGAATAACATTTAAAGTAAAATAATGCTTATTGAATAACGAAAATATAAAACAGATGCAAGAAACATCACTACAATATCACCGCCTCTCCCTCTTGTTCAATGCCTCTCAACAATTTGTTTCTATATCTTCTAAAAAAAAGCCTCTCCTATCATATGCTCAATCGCCATCCTCTTCTCAGAGGAGTTTCAACTTTCATCGCATGAGAAGGTCATGGAGATCCGTAGTTTCTCAAATAAACATAAGCCCTAATTCTATCATAACTCGGTGAAATCAAACAATCAACCGAAATTTTTGAATCATGGAAGGCAATCATCAACGCAAAATGGTCAAAGAAGAAGATTCATACCTAAATCGGAGGGGTCCGATTTTAAGCTTCGAAGAAAAAGGTATTTCGTCCCTCTTCCACTTCCGTCTTTACGATGCTTCTGTTATTTCACTTTCTCCCTCTTCTTTGAATATTCTGGTTGTTTTTTTAGTGTTGTTGAGTTTGAAAAATGGTGAGGTTTAGCTCATCTCTGACAAAATTTCAGTGTGAAGTTCTGCCGTTTCTTTCTAGGGTTTTCAGGTGGTGGTGGCCTTTTAGTTTTTTTGTGTGTTTTTCTGTGTAGGGTTTTGTGCCAATGATTGGCCTTCTTATAGGGAGATTGAGAGGAATTTGCGTGAGGATGAGCTGTGAATCTGTTTAGAATGGATTTCAATGTGATTTGTGGGGATCGAAAATTGGTGACTCATTGTTTTTGTTTTTGTTTGTAGTGAGCTTCTAGAATATGTGGTCCCTGCCGAGTTTGTGATTTACTGTGGTTTAGTTCAAGTTTTGATGCTCCCTGATTTATTACTTAATCTGAGCCATACATTGTTTTCTATACTTTGCCCACTTGATTTTTGCTCTGCTGACTGAATGTAACATACTCTGTTTTGATTTCTTCTCATGTGCGTACCTTTGGAGATGTTAGCAGCTTGCGCATAGGACTGAGATGGATTAGCTCATGGATAAGATTTTACAGGCTCGGGATCTTTAAGATTTGTACCTCTATTGTAAAAGTTCTCAAATTGTAATTCAATCACATTTGACATTTTGCACTTGTGAAATTTATGTTGAACCCTGTTTTAACCTTCTTTGTCAGGCTTGATGAAATTCATGGAGAAAGGACTTAGAGAGAAATGAAGCTATGCTTGGACACAACTCATACTAAGCTGATAATAACCGTAAAGACTTCTATTTCTCTTTGTATTGCAATATTTAGCCTTAGGACTATTTGTTCTGCCACTTAGTGTTTTTAGTGATTGATCAAAATAGTGGTAAATGCAGGTAGCTAGCAGTAGGATTTTTGTATTATTACTTTGAGTTTTCATCCACACTTACCATAACTGCTACCTTACCTTAACTGACTATCTTTCTTGCACTTCAGGTGACATTCAAATTCTTGTGATAGTGGCAATGAAGTTCATGCTTGCTGCAGACTATGAAAACATACGCTAACTTCGACATGATGGTACTTGTTGCAGATGGTATACATCTCCTAACTTAATGAGCATTCTTGTTATCTATGATGCATGACCTGTAGATAGGATTTGGAAGTTTGAAAACAACCTGGCTGGTAATGTATAAAGGCAAAAACAATCAGCTGAAGCGTAAAGAACTGTGCCCTTAGTTCCTTAGGGTCTTGGTTTATTTGCACTAATTTTTTTCATTCTTGCGGTTACAAAAAAACTGGTATTGATGTTATTTTAATGCATATGTACTGTATGTTTCAAGTGTGTATGGCTTGTATTGGTTGTGTTATAAATAACAAAAAAGGGTTGATTATGGAGCATGGCTTTATTTTTTGCAGAGCTGTTTTGGAATTGTGAGATTTTGCTGCCAATCAATTTTTCGACAAAATATTCTTCTACTGATTCTATAGCATCTTCTGATTTCTGAATGTTGCAGCGTGATAACCGGCTAATGAAGGCTCTGAATATTGCTTGGAAGCCTTGCTGAATGGTACTTTTAGAGGTAGTTTGCTAAACCCTCAATTGGTTATGGTCTTCATTTACTTTTAACTCAACATGTTTGATGTTCATCTTGGTATCACATTCTTCCTTTACACTAACTTTCGTCGGGTTTCCTTCATATGTTTTCTGAAGGTACACGGATGATAGCTTAGATGGATGGGTTTGATGCAAGGAGTTTGTTGTACATATGAAAAAATGTTTCTAATTCAAGGATCATGGTAGAGCATGAAGACTAACTCCATGTTGCTGCAATCTTCTTTGGCTTAAGTTCAAGTAGTCGTGGTATAATTAGGACCTTTTATTCTTATAACAAGGAAGAACTTTGTAAAATTTGTGAATTTCAGCTTTATAACTTTGAATGTTTTGGTGAACTTTGAACTAATAGCAGGCTGTTGTCATCATTGAAATATTCAAATGACCTTAACAAACTATTCACTGAGACTTGTATTGATTCAGTCGCATTTGGGTTATAACATAACCACTTCCGTATCTTGCACATAAATTAGGCTTGAATCTTCCATGGCTTTTGTAATGTGAAACAAATTGAACTTCCCCAAAATAGTTTGAATCAAACACGCCTTGCTATTTCCACTAATGGCTTTAAGTTTGACTTAACATTGCTTGTTGTGACTTGCAAAATAAATTCTTTTCCATGAATGTAGCTTGGCAATCTTTTAGACATTTCCTTTGATAACTGTAGTTCGGGATAGCACAATAGTCATTCTCTTTTGAAAGGCAACCGTAACTTGTATGTATGCCCAAAGGGAACAAAATCTTCAAGTTCGCCACTCAAATATTCCAAGTCTACAACTTATGAAACCAAAGTAAGCATGAACCTTGAGAATGGTAAAATGGTTAACCATTTTGACTCAGATTAATTCACCAAGACTTCTAATCAAAGTTAACGTGACTCATGATGTAGTATGAATTCAAACCCCATATAATACCTCCGGGATTAGTTAACCAAAGTTTGATAAACCACACTCTTGAAATTAAATTTTGAATCAAATGGACTGTGGGCTCCACACTCAAGTTAAAACGACATCATGGGCCTTGATGTCCTGGGTGATTTCTTGAGAATGAGCCTAGAAAAAAATTCAAAACCACTTAGAAACCCTAGCATCACTTAGCCCCAATAGGACCCCAATGGATCATGTCTTGACCTTAATACACCAACACAAGCTTGTTAGTTCATAATGATCACGTACACAAGATTTTATGACTTAAATCCTTATAAGGTTATGGCCATAGGCCAAATGATCTTTCAGAATTTAAAATAAAAAGGTAGGACAAATTTGGAGTATGGCACATCCTAAGATAAGGATGCATACATAACCCTAATTCCAAAGGCCTAAAACTTTAAGAGTTTTCCCTCTGATTAAGAGATGAGAAGAGAGACTCAAGGAGACTCAAAGGTAAAAGACTAGGGAAGACTATAAGCAACCCTAAAAGTTATCATGCTTGGATATCCTATGGTTTGTGAGGCTTAAGAGAAAAGATCTTCAAGGCCACCAATGGAAGAAGCAGATGAAAAGAGAAGGAGGAAGAAGAATAAGTTACTTAATTCCTGAAGAAGATAAGTAACTTAAAAGAAAGAAAGTGGGAAGGAGGGAGCATAAGTGAAGAAAGTTCACTTCAAAGACAAGTAAGAATGCATATGAATGAGATGAGAAGAGGTGGGAGGTGAAGGCAAATCCACCTCCCAGATAACTTACCAAAAGTACCTGAAATGTTAGTATGGATGCATAAGACATAAAGCAAAAGGAAATGAGATGCAAAGACCAAAGTCATAAGTGAATATATAATTTAAATGGCATATGAAATGATGCAAAGTCATACAAGATGCATATGAATGATCATACAAGGATGAGATGCAATGGAAGCATGTTTAGAAGCATAGAAACACATGGATGTTCATGAAATGAAATGAATGCAAAGCATACCAAATGGATGAAGAAATGATCAATCAATGTTCAAGCATGTCCTAATATGTCTAAGATGACATACAAGAGAATGGAATGGCAAGGCAATTTCATATGATGATGATATGCAAAGGAGAATGCAAATGAAGATGAAAGATTAGGGTTTTAAGACAACATGAGATGCATATGACCAAAACAGAAGCAATCAACATGATAAAAAAATTGAAATCAAGCTCAAACAAACCCTAATACCATATAAGGTCACACCTCAAAGGAGAAAGTCAGAAGCTTAACCTAGTGAAAGTTATGAAATTCCTAAGTTAATTAGGGTTTTTGGGTGCTTCTAAAGGGAAAATTCAAATCAAATTGAAAATGCAAGATAAATCATGAGATAAATAACCTAGAAACTATATGCAATTTATGAATCAATGCGAAAAGAACCAAGTTCAAAACCATCATGGTTTGGCAGAAATGAATTTTTCAAGTTAGGGTTAGAAAAATGTGATTTTTAAGAACCCTAATTCAAAGAAAATTGTGAAAATGTAATTAAACCTAAAAAGAAATTTGTATGGTGAGTTTGAAAATGTTTCTAAATGTATTGAGATGCTTCATGAATTGTTTGGTGATTTTTAGAAACCTAAATGCATTTTTAATTAATTAAAATCAATTAATTAATTAAATAAAACATTTAAATATTTTAAAAATAATTTTTTAAAGCAAAAAATAAAAATAAAAATGTTTTCAGGTAAATAAAAATATTTGAAACAAAAATGCAAGAAATGAGATTTTTTTGATGATTTATGTTATTTTTAAAAATTGTGGAAAGAAAATGCAATTAAAATGAAATAAAAATGAATTTAAATGAAAGTATGAGGATCTGAAGGTTGAGATTCAAATTGGGGGAAAATATATTGACTGCGCGCGTGATCTAAAGGCTGAGATTCAATCTGGCATTTTTATTAACTAATCTTAATTAATTAAATTAATTAAAAGATTAGGGTTTAAGTGGATGCATCCTGGCCATACACACACGCGGGAACTAAGATCCAAAGGTCCAAATTAAAACCTGACTAATTAACCTTAATCACTAACCCTAATCACATTCAGGTGACCGGAGTAAGCCTCGGTCATCTTCTCCGGCAACACCAAATCCCCATCTCTCTCAAAACGCCACAAAAACGCCTCAAACTCTCCAGAAATGATCAATGAACAACAACAAACATGAATCCAGCAACAAACAACATTTATATTTCAAGAATAACAGAATCGAAGCAAAACAGAAAAATACGCAAAACTTTCATAAGTTAAATACACACTTGATTCTTAACCATTTTGAAAACTAAACACATCACCATGATCAGAGAGACATATAGAATCATTTAAGAACTTAAAATTAGAGTTCTGGAAAAATTGTTCTTGATGGTTACCTGAGATGGAGCTTTCTGATTCTGAGCTTTCTGGACCTCTCCTTGGTGCAAATCAACTCCAATGGACCCCCTGAGGATGATGTGATGCCTAGAACAAGTTTATGGTGGCTGGTTTTAGTGTTTCAGTTCTGAATGTGTAGAAATCGTGTTTGTGTTTGGGCTTGTTTCAGGCCATGGAAAAGGGGTGGGAAATGATCCTTAGGTTATGTGGAGTTGAATGGTGAAAGAAATTTGGAGTTTGAGTGGCTGAGGTGTGAGTTTCTAAGAGAGGAAGGTTTATAGAATTTTTGGGCAATCTGACTTCTTGGATGTTTCAGGCTTGTATGTTATGTGAAATGAGCTCCATAAGATTAGTATATGCCAATGAGAGTGATCAGAAAGTGGGTGGTGGCATAGTGTGATTGATATGGGCCAAGTTGCAAAAATGTCAACATTGTGTACTTGAGGTATGGGCACGGTGCAGAGCAGATTTTAGGGGTGTCTTGGCTTCAACTTGATTCATGGATGGCCCTAGGATCAAGTTTATGCAGCTGGCACAAGTGGATGAAGAGTTTCAATAGATTTTGCAAAGTTTATGCATAATTGCCATTTTGAGATTTCTTGTGAATCAAGCCATGAAAACCATGCAATCTTGGGCCAATTCTGATGTTTTGAAGTTGCTTTGACATGTTATGGTACATAGAAGTTGATTAGAGGTCATGAAATGGCTTAGAACTTGAATTTGTAAGAATCCCTCTTTGGCATTAACTTGAAAATTATAGGATTTTTGCCAACTTTGAAAGGCCATATCTTGAGTTCTAGGATGAATCAAGACATGTTCTTGTACTTTTTGAAAATGGAAAGACATAATCTACAACTTTCATGCCCAAGAATTTTTCATTTGAATCATTTTTGGTCATGAAAGAATAGGTTGAATATCTTTCCCAAAATGGAAAGTTTCCATTACAAGTCCTTTCCAAAAATAGCAAGTTTGCATTTGGCTCAAAATTCTTCAAATTTATTAACTTCCAACCACTTATAAGATCAAATAAAGATCATAGAGACTCAAAATGATGATGATGACCCTTTGGTACCCTTGATGGTGGCCTCAGATGCCCTGATTTTGTCCTTACTTGCTCAAGAAGTTATCCAATGGTCAAATGACTTTCACAGTGAATTTATTCATAAAATTTGGTACACATGATCCTTATAACATATTAAGACCATTAGAAACAAGAATGAAAAAAAAATTTGGGATTAAGGCCTCTGAAACCAAAACCCTAATTTTAGGTCATCTGTGCAGGAAATCTTCAGTCTGCCTCTATGCCTTTGCCATGCCTTGTGATCCCTTGACTTTTATGAACTTTGGGGAGCATATTATGATCATGGAACACACATGGACCCTCTTGATAAGCTTCAAGACCTCTTGGATGACTCAGATCACTTCTTGGATTGCTCAAATCACAAACCCTAGATGCAGATGAAATGAAACTATGCAGATGAAACAAATATGCAATATGAGATGGTATGTCTATGCAATGCAATATGAAAAGATCACAAGCCATGGTGTGATAAAAAGTGAGGACAAATTTGGGGTGTTTACAGCTGCCCCTATTCAAGCATGAGTTATCTGTGCAGGATGTAAGCGCCTGGCTTAACAGACAAACAAGATAACTTGTGGTTGAATACCAAAGATAGTCCAAAATTTGCACTCACTGGGGAGAAGAAGAAAAGGGATATAAATTGTAAAAGATAGTATAGTATGTTTATCAAGTGAAAGCGATGGAGGACGAACATCAAGCAGAGGACGACTGCTGGGAGTAAAACGTTAAGCAAAGTAATGACAAGGACGACCATCATGCTGAGGAATAAAGAAACCGCGACGGGGATAGCCATCAGGTAAAGTGATGAAGGACGGTCATCAAAAGAGAAGAGACCACGACAAGGATGGCCATCGGGTAAAGGGATAAAACTCTCTGGGGATTTAAGGAATGAGGGAAATACTGACGGGGACGACCATTAGGTTAAGTGGTAAAGTAAACAACGATGGGGACGGCCATCGGGTAAAAGCTGATGAAGGACGATCATCAGGAAAAGGAAAAGGGACCACGACGGGGACGACCATTAAGTTAAATAATAAATGAAATATTTGATGAGGGACGGTCATTGAAGGTGAAGGACGATCACCTAGCAGGGGACGACTGCTAAAAATATCAAGACATAGGACGAATGTCGGATAGAAAAGATCAACGATGGGGACGACCATCGGATAAGCATGATGAAGGACGATTATCAAGAGGTGAAGGACGATCACCTAGCAGGGTATGACTGCTCTTGGGGATTATCGCGACATAGGACGAATGCCGGATAACAAAGATCAATGATGGGGATGACCATCGGGTAAAATTATGAGGGACGGTCATCAAAAGGTGAAGGACAATCACCTAGCAGGGGACGACTGCTCTTTATCTCAATATAGGACGAATGTCGAATAGAAGGTTCCAACAATGTGGATTCCACTAGGGGAAAGGATGAGGGACGGTCATCCAAAGGTGAAGGATGATCACCTGGCAGGGGAAGACTACCGAAAGTATCACGACATAGGACAGATGTCGGATAGGAGAAAGTTGTTTTGCTGGAGACTTACTGGGGAATGGTAAACACGAACGAGTGCTTACACTTAAAAATAAGCGGTATAAGTGTTTGACAGTGTGTATAGATTAAAGATGCCGACGAGCATCCTTAGGACCACGATACAGACGAGTATCGGTAGAAACAATACGCTGACATGTGTTTAAAGATGATGATATGGACGAGTATCAATCGGTTAAGCAAGGAACACGGACGAGTGTTGAATCTGCTGAGGGGTGATATATACTAGATATGGATGAGTATCGAATATTTCTGTATGTACAAGTATGATCTGCTGGGGAAATATGTGCAAGACATGGACGAGTGTCGAAAGATTGGCCAAGGGACATGGACGAGTGTTTGACTTATTGGGAAGTGCGACACGGGCGAGTGTCAAAAAGAATATGTACAAGTATGAACAAGTGTTTGAGAATTCTGAAGGATTTTTGGCTACTTTACTGGGGAAAGATGACACAGACGAGTGTCGAAAAGAGCATGTATGAATATAAACAGGCATCTGTATTTTTGAGAGTGCAAAGGGGATGCTTTGGCTTTTATCTGCAGGGGATATGAGTTTTGTACATTGCTGGTGCAGTGATGATGGTATTTGCAGGTGACTGGCTCGAACCTGGCTCATGATCATGCAAATGTTTGATTTTTGCTGTAATGCTCCGTTTTAGACGGAATGCTACGCTTATTTTGGGGAAAAAATGATGCGAAATGCTATGATTATGCAAATGAGAAAACCTAATCCGAGATCCGGATCCTGCAGGGATAAAGATCTCTGGGAGATCTGCTGGAGGGAGAACTCAGCTGGGGAAAAAAGATCATTGGTTGATCTGTCCGGAGGGAGAACTCCGTTGGGGATGAGGAAGTTTTAGCAACTCCATTAGGGAAGTATTTCAATGCCTTGCTCTACTGGGGAGAGAATGGCAACTCTGTGGGGATGAAAATCCACCAACCCTGCTGAGGATGAGAGAAAACCTGGCAACTCTGATGGGGAATAGAAAGTTCTTAACCACTTTGCTTGGGAAGAGCCGTCAGGCACTGCTCGGGAGATCCCGCTTGGGGAGGAGATAATTTTTGGGAAGTAATACGCTGATTGATGAATTCCTCAAGGGACCCTCTGGGGGGGTAAAAACTTTGCGAGGAACTACTTCTTGCCAAGGAGTCCTACTGATGATGTGATTGCTGACTTGGCTGGGGATACTATACTTGATATGCCCCATGCTGTGAAGGATTGTCTGCCTTGAGTACCTGCAACTTGTTAAGACAAAGGAAAACGCACAAGTGTCCCGAGGTATCCTCAACCGGATTCCGTCATAGGAGTTAGATTTGTCTGAGAGAAACATACTTCCTGAAAGCATTTATTAAAATGGTTCATATGTTTTCATGCAAATGTTGTATTACGAACTCTGGACATTTTGCAAAAAAAAAAACAAGAGATAAAAGACAAAGTGTGACTGAATATTCTGATTTTATTGATGTGTGTGCCCTGAATAGGCAAGTACAGTCAAAGAAGAAAATCCCCTGAAAGGAGAAGATTGTTGTAAATTGAGAAAATAAAAGTGTTGGCAATGTTGAAGATGACTCTTCAGTGAGATCCCTTTGCTATGACCTGTATGACCTTGATGTTCTTCTTATCTTGCTTTCTGAAGAAGGTTGATTATGGCTGATGCTTTAATCCTTCGAAGCTTGCCATGTTGTAAGCGATACAAACGAATTCAGAATGCAATTGTTCGCTTATTCCCTAATTTTGCGTGGATCGCTCTTTCGGGTTTTCAATCCACCGGGATATCCATTTTTACCTGAGTTGTCCGATGTGGCTTTTCAACTCAGCGGGTGTACATTTTTTGATTTTTCCCTTATTTTTGCCCGACTCTTTTATTCTGTTTTTGACTCGTCGGGATGCCCTATTTTTTCCTGGACTTACATTCTGTTTTTGTGTCCAGCGGGTCATTTTATGCGAAGTATTTTTTAACTGCATCTGAATTCACAGGAGACGGGAAGTCTTCACCATCCATGGTTGTGAGAATCAGTGCTCCACCCGAGAAGACTTTAGTTATCACATAGGGACCTTCATAGATTAGTGTCCACTTGCCCCTGTGGTATGTATGAGGAGGAACGATTCTTTTCAGAACAATCTCTCCCACTTGGTATTCCCGAGGTTTGACTTTCTGATCGAAGGCTTTCTTCATTCGCTTCTGATACAACTGCCCATGATAGATAGCTGCTAATCTTTTCTCTTCAATCAGATTCAGTTGATTGTATCGAGACCGGACCCATTCTTCTTCATCCAGTTTCACATCCATCATTACCCGTAAGGAGGGTAGTTCAACTTCAACAGGTAGGACAACTTCCATACCAGACACCAGCTGATAAGGTGTTTCCCCAGTAGATGTTCTGATAGTGGTTCGGTACCCATGCAAAGAAAATGGTAGCATCTTGTGCCAGTCTTTGTAGGTGACTACCATCTTCTGCATAATCTTCTTAATATTCTTGTTAGCGGCCTCAACAACGCCATTCATCTTTGGCCTGTATGGAGAAGTGTTGTGATGTTGAATTTTGAAGTCCCGACAAAGTTCTGCCATCATCTTGTTGTTCAAATTGGAACCATTATCAGTAATAGTTCACTCGGGAACTCCATATCGACAAATGCTATCTCTTTTCAAAAATCTAGCTACCACTTGTCTGGTGACGTTTGCATACGAATCCGCTTCAACCCACTTGGTGAAGTAATCAATGGCTACCAGGATGAATATGTGACCATTTGAAACAGTAGGTTCAATATTTCTAATCATATCAATGCCCCACATGGCGAAGATCCAAGGTGAAGACATTACATTCAAAGGATTCGGAGGCACATGCACGTTATCTGCGTAGATTTGGCACTTATGGCATTTTCTGACATAAGCACAACAGTCTGCATCCATTGTGATCCAATAATAACCTGATCTTAACAACTTATTTTCCATTGCATGTCATCCAGCATGGGTACCGAATGAACCTTCATGTACTTCGTGCATTAGTAGGTTTGCTTCCTTCTTATCAACACATCTGAGCAGGACCATGTCGAAGTTTCGCTTGTACAAAGAACCATCAGTATTGAGGAAGAAACTGCCGGATAACCTTCTTAATGTCTTCTTATCGTTTGACGATGCCCCAGGTGGGTATGTCTGATTTTCCAAGAAGCATTTGATGTCATGGTACCAAGGCTTGTTATCAGCGACAATGTTCACAGAGAATACATATGCCGGTCTGTCCAGTCTGGATACCAAAATCCGAGGTGCATAATTGATAGTCTGTACTTTGATCATGGATGAAATGGTAGCCAAAGCGTCTGCAAACTGATTCTCATCTCGAGGGTGTCGCTCCCAAAGATTTACATCCCAGTGCAAACGCGAATGGTCGACAAAAAGAGAAAATGATGAGGTTGAATTGAATAGAGTTGGCAGCTAGGCATTTTTACTCCAAAGGAAAGGTAATGCTGCATAAATCTGGAAAGAGATGGATAAGACGGTTGTGAACCAGAGAAACTGAGAAAGGGGGTTGGTTACGACCTGGGAAGGTATTAGCACCCAGATCGTCCGTTGTACTCGACGGGATCCACGCTTACAAGATTGTGTTTAAAAGGGGGAAGTGTATGTACTATTTGTGTGTAAAAGCTAGGGAAGAATGTACAGGTGTCAGTGCAAAATGGTGTGAATTGCTCAGGAATTGAGGCTTAGAAAAGAATGCTGAAAGAGGGGGATGACAAAAAGACTTTTGTTTGATAACTGTTAAGTTATCCCTACATATCCTCTCGTGCAATGAGGAAGTCAGAACACCGTAGTTCGACTCAAAGAGACTGAAAATGAAATTGACGGTGAACTGATTACATGCCTATGCTCAAGTGTATGACTCGTCTGGCTCGAGTGCTAATTGTCTTGCATTAGACGGAAGAAGCAAGTTCTCGTTTGTGAATGAGTGTGATGATAAGAGAATCCCGAAGGAGACAATTATTGTTTTTTTTATGTTTTCAGTTTTTTTATTATTTTTGGTGTTTTGCATAGGATAATGAGCTTAAGCCTAAATCAAGGGCTTGTAAACTCATTATATCCTCCCTGTTTAGGGATAATGAGCCTACTTAAGTATGAGATAAGCATCTCAACTTAATTACCATGATGATGTAGGATTAAGATCATTAACCTACTTGTGATTATTTAGATGTTTTTGGGTTTTTATTTAGAGTTAAGTAATGAGTTTAATCTCTAATCACAGATTAGTGAACTCATTACACCATCCTAATAGAAGGATAATAGATGAGAACACTTAAGCTGAGGAAGATACCTCAACTTAATCCATGGTTAGGGACTAAATTCATTATATAACAAGCCTTTATTAAATGGATTTTAATTAAAGGATGAGATTAAGCAGTGGATTTTATGGTTTATAAGACAACTTGAGGGGGACTTGTCCATTAAATACTGGGGTTAATCCCTCTTAACCATAAGGAAGAGATGGAACCCTAATGTAAGGACCAAGTTACAAGATAAAGTCTTAGTGATTATTAATGTGATTTGATTAAGAGGTGTAAGCAAATTAAAGGTTTAACACTTAGGATTAAAGTTATACACTCCATCCTAAGAGAAGGATGCATGCATAACCCTAATTCAAAGTCCTAAAGCTTTAAGAGTTTAGTCTCTGATTATTGAGATGAGAAGAGAGACTCAAGGAGAATCAAAGGTAAAAGACTAAGGGAGACTATATACAACACTAAAACTTATCATGCTTGGGTATCCTATGGTTTTTGAGGCTTAAGAGAAAGGATCTTCAAGGCCACCAATGGAAGAAACAGATGAAAAGAGAAGGAAGAAGAAGAATAAGTTACTTACTTCCTGATGGAGATAAGTAACTTAAAAGAAAGAAAGTAAGAGGAATGGAACATAAGTGAAACAAAATCACTTCAAAGACAAGTAAATATGCATATGAATGATGAGAAGAGATGGGAAGTGAAGGCAAATCCACCTCCCAAATAACTTACCAAAACTTCCTGAAATGTTAGTATGAATGCATAAGACATAAAGTAAAAGAAAGTGAAATGAAATGAGATGTGAAGACCAAAGTCAGAAGCGAAAATGCAATGTAAAAGGCATATGAGATGATGCAAAGTCATACAAGATGCTTATGAATGATCATACAAAGATGAGATGCAATGAAAGCATGTTTAGAAGCTTGAAAACACATGGATGTTCATGAAATGTAATGGATGCAAAGCATAACAAATGAATGAAGAAATGATCAAGCAATGTTCAATCATGTCTTAAGATGTCTAATATGTCATAAAAATGCTTGAAATGTCATGTCAAGTTCACATGATGATGATATGCAAAGATGAATGCAAATGAACATGAGAAATTAGGGTTTTATGAATGTATGAGATGCAAATGACCAAAACAGAAGCATACATTATGATAAAAATTTGAAATCAAACTCAAACAAACCTTAAACCAATACAAGATCAAATCCCAAAGGATAAGGTCAGAAGCTTAACCTAGTGAGAGTGATGAATTTTCTAAGTTTGCTAGGGTTTTTGGGTGATTCTTAAAGGAAAATTCAAATCAAATTGAAAATGCAATATAAAATCATGAGAAAAATAACCTAGAAACTATATGCAATATGTGAAACAATGCTAAAAGAATCAAGTTCAAACTCATCATGGTTAGGCAGAAGTGAATTTTTCAATTTAGGGTTAAAAAATGTGATTTTTTAAGAACCCTAATTCAAAGAAAATTGTGACATTATGATCAAACCTAATAAGAAATTTGTATGATGAGTTTGAAAATGTTTCTAAATGTATTGGAATGGTTCATGATTTTTTTGGTGATTTTTAGAAACTTAAATGCATTTTTAATTAATTAAAATCCATTAATTAATAAAAAATAACTTTTAAATATTTTAAAAATACCTTTTTAATGCAAAAAATAAAATAAAAATTATTTTCAGGTTGAGAAAATTATTTGGATCAGAAATGCAAAAGATCACATTTGTTTGATAAGTTTTTCTATTTTTAATAAAATGAGAATGAAAATGCAAAGAAAATGAAATAAAAATAAAATAAAATGGAAGTATGTTGATCCAAGGGCCAGGATTTGAACTGGGGTGGAGGGAATTGAATGCGCGCGCGTTTGGGTGGATGAGATTCAATCTGGAAAATTTAAATTAATCCTAATTAATTAATCTAATTAAAAATGATTAGGGTTTAAGTGGACACATCCTGGCCCTCCAATCACGCACTAAACACAATCTGATGGCCTTCATTCAAACTGAGAGGATTAGCCCTAATCACAAACCCTAAGCATTTTCAGGTGACCGGAGCAAGCTCCGGTCATCTTCTCAGGCCAACTCTTCAACCTAACTTCTTCCCTAGGCTAACCCAGACCCTCTAAAGCTCCAAAAATGATCATCTAACATCCCTAAGCATGAATCCAACATCAAACAACATTTATGTTCCACCAAAATCATGAATCGAAGCAAAACAGAAAAATATTAAAAACTTTCAGAAGTTAAATACATGCTTGATTCTTAACCATTTTGAAAACTAAACACATCACCATGATCAGAGAGACATATAGAATCATTTAGGAACTTAAAATAGGTGTTCTGGAAAAAAATGTTCTTGATGATACCTGAGATGAAGCTTTCACTCCCTGAGCTTTCTGACCCTTTCTTTGGTGCAAAACAACTCTAGTGGCCCCTCTGAAGATAGTGTGATGCTTAGAACAAGTTTATATGGGCTATTTTGAGGTGTGTGGTTCTGGTTTTGCAGAAATCATGTTTGTGAATGGGGAGCTTTTAGGCCAAAGTGAAGGGTGGTTTGTGTTCCCTATGATGTGTAGAGATGATTGGTGGAAAAAGATTTGAGGTTTGATGCTTGTGCTAAGGGAATCGAAGAGATGAAGATTTTTGTGATTTTTGGGCAAACTGACTTGTGGGAGGTTCTGAGCTTGTGTGTGTTGTGCTTTGGAGTGCTTGAGGTTTGTATAAACAAATGTGATTGGTTCAGAGAGTTGGTGTGGCATAATTTGATTGGTATGGGCAAGTTGCGAAAAGGTCAACAACTTTGTACTTCAAGCATGGGCCAAGGCAGGAGCTGTTTCAAAGGGTGTTTGGCCTCAGTCTGATTCATGGAGGGCCATAGGATTGATTTTATGCAGCTGACACAAGTGGATGGAAGGTTCCAAGAGGTTTTGCAAAGTTTGTGCATTTTGGCCATTTTGAGATTTCTTAAGGATCAAGTCATGAGAACTATGCAATATTGGGCCAATTCTGATATTTGGAAGTTGCCTTGACATGTTATGATGCATAGAAGTTGATTAGAGGTCATGGAATGGCTTGGCAAGTGAAATTGCAAAATTCCCTCTTTGGCATGAACTTGAAAATTATAGGATTTTTACCAACTTTGAAAGGCCATATCTTAAGTTCTAGGATGAATCAAGACATGTTCTTGTACTTTTTGAAAATGGGAAGACATAATCTACAACTTTCATGCCCAAGAATTTTCCATTTGAAGCATTTTTGGTCATGAAAGAATAGGTTGAATATCTTTCCCAAAATGAAAAGTTTCCATTACAAGTCATTTCCAAAAACAGCAAGTTTGCATTTGGCTCAAAATTCTTCAACTTTGTGAATTTATAACCACTTATAAGATAAAATAAAGATCATAGAGACCCAAAATGATGATGATGACCCTTTGGTACCCTTGATGGAGGCCTCAGATGCCCTGATTTTGACTTTACTTGCTCAAGAAGTTACCCAATGATCAGATGAATTCCACAATGAATTTCTTCATCAAACTTGGCACACATGATCCTTATAAAATATTGAGATCATTAGAAACAAGAATGACCAAAAAATTTGGGATTAAGGCCTCTGAAACCAAAACCCTAATTTTGGTCATCTGTGCAGGAAAACCCTAGCTCTGCATGGACCTCTGTGCAATCTTTTGACATTTTGTTCCTTCAAAGACTTCTTGGGGATGCAATAAGACCATAGATCACTCATGGACCCTATTGGCATGCTTCAAGACCATTGGGATGGCTCAGATTGATTGTTGGATTGCTCAGATCACAAACCCTAGATGTAGATAAAAACGGACTATGCTGATGAAACAAATATGCAATGTGAGATGGTATGCTTATGCTTATGCAAAAAATGAAAAGATCACAAGCCACGGTGTGAGAAAAAGTGAGGGCAAATTTGGGGTGTTTACAACTGCCCCTATTCAAGCATGAGTTAGCTGTGTAGGATATAAGCGCATGGCTTAACAGACAAACAAGATAACTTGTGGTTGAATTCCAAAGACAGTCCGAAATTTGAACTCGTTAGGGAGAAGAAGAAAATGGATATAAATTGTAAAAGATAGTATAATATGATTATCACATGGAAGCGATGGAGGACGACCAGCGAGCAGAGGACGACTGCTGGGGATAGAACGGTGAGTTCAACAATGACGGGGACTGCCATCATGCTGGGAGATAAATAAATCGCGACGGGGACGACCATCGGGTAAAGTAATAAAACTTTCCGGGGATTAAAGAGATGAGGAAAGCACTGACGGGGACGACCATCAGGCTAAAAGGTAAATAAACAGCGATGGGGACGGCCATCGGGTAAAAGAATAAATTAAATAATGATGAGGGACGGTCATCAAAAGGTGAAGGAAGATCACCTAGCAGGGGACGACTGCTGAAAATATCATGACATAGGACGAATTCCAGATAGAAAAGATCAACGATGGGGACGGCTATCGGATAAGCGCGATGAAGGACGATCATCAAGAGGTGAAAGACGATCACCTAGCAGGGTATGGCTGCTCTTAGGGATTATCACGACATAGGACGAATGTCGGATAAAAAAGTCAATGATGGGGACGACCATCGGATAAATGATGAGGGACGGTCATCAAAGGGTGAAGGACGATCACCTAGCAGGGGACGGCTACTCTTTATCACGACATAGGACGAATGTCGGATAGAAAGTTCCAACAATGGGGATTTCATTGGGGGAAGGATGACGAACGGTCATCCAAAGGTGAAGGACAATCACCTGGCAGGGGACGGCTGCCGAAAGTATCACGACATAGGACGGATGTCGGATAGGAGAAATTTGTTTTGTTGGCGACTTACTGGGGAATGGTAAACACGGACGAGTGCTTATGTCTTTAAAATAAATGATATAAGTTTTTTGATGGTGCATATAGATTAAAGATGCGGACGAGCATCTTTAGTACCACGATAAGGACGATTATCGGTAGAAACAAACGCTGACACGTGTTTGGGGATGTTGATACGGACGAGTATCAATCGGTTAAGCAAGGAACACACACGAGTGTTGAATCTGCTGAAGGGTGATATATACAAGATACGGATGAGTATCGAACACTTCTGTTATATGTATGTACAAGTGTTTTGACCTTCTGTTAATGTAGGCGTAAAACACGGACGAGTGTCGAAAGACCGGGCAAGGGACACAGACTAGTGTTTGACTTGCTGGGGAAGTATGACACAGACGAGTTTCAAATAAGTATGAACAAATATTTGTATTGAGAATGCAGAAGGTATTCTGGCGACCTTACTGGGGAAAGATGACACGGACGAGTGTCGAAAATAGCATGTATAAATATGAATAGGCATCTGGTTTGAGAGTGCAAAGGGGATGTCTTGTCTTTTATCTGCATGGGATATGAGTTTATATATATTGCTGATGAAGTGATATTGATATTTGCAGGTGATTGGCTCGAACCTAGCTTATGATCACGCAAATGTTTGATTTTTGCCGTAATGCTCTGTATTAGACGGAATGCTACGCTTATTTGGTGAATATGATACAAATTCTATGATTATGCAAATGAGAATCTTGATCCGAAATTCGGATCCTGCGGGGGATAAAGATCGCTGGCTGATCTGTTTGGAGGGAGAACTCAGCTGGGGAAGAGGAAGTTTTAGCAACTCCGTCGGGGACGTGTTTCAGGTATTGCTCTACTGGGGAGGCAACTCTGTGGGGGAACAATCCCACCAATTCTGCTGAGAATGAGAGAAATCTGGCATTTCTGATGGGGAAAAGAAAGTTCTTTGACCACTTCGCTTGTGAAAGAGTTGTCACTCATTGCTCGGGAGGTTCCGCTTGGGGAGGAGATAACTTCTAGGAGGTAGTATGCTGGGGATTCAATGCTTGATATGCCCCATATTGTGAAAGATTGTATGCCTTGAGTACCTTCAACCTGTTAAGTCAAAGGAAAACACACACGTGTCCTGAGGTGTCCTTAACCGGATTCCATCATAGGAGTTATATTCACTTAAGAATTCATATTTCCTGCAAGCATTTTGTTAAAAATGGCCTATAAGTTTCATGCAAATGTTGTATTACAAACTCTGGACATTTTGCAAAAAACAAAAGGTAAAAACAAAGTGTGACTGAATATTCTGATTTTATTGATTCGTATGCCCTGAATAGGCAAGTACAGTCAAAGAAGCGAATCCCCTGAAATGAGGAGATTGCAGTAAATTGAGAAAATAAAAATGTTGGCAATGTTGAAGATGACGCTCCAGTGAGCTTCCTTTGCTATGACCTGTATGACCTTGACGTTCTTCTTATCTGGCTTTCTGAAGAAGGCTGATTCTAACTGACGCTTTGTCCTTTCGGAGCTTGCTATGAGTGATACTGACGGATTCAGAATGCAGTTGTTCACTTATTCCCTAATTTTGCGTGGATCGCCCTTTCGGGTTTTCGATCCACTGGGATATCTATTTTTGCCTGAGCTGTCTGATGTGGCTTTTCAACTCAGTGGGTGTACAATTTTTTGATTTTTCCCTTATTTTTTCCCGAGTCTTTTATTCTGTTTTTGACTCGTCGGGATACCCTATTTTTGCCTGGACTTACATTCTGTTTTTATGTCTAGTGGGTCATTTTTATGCGAAGTATTTTTTAACTGCATCTGAATTCACAGGAGACGGGAAGTTTTCACCATCCATGGTTGCGAGCATCAATTCCCCGCTCGAGAAGACTTTAGTTATCATATAGGGGCCTTCATAGTTTGGTGTCCACTTTCCCCTGTGGTCTGTATGAGGAGGAAGGGTCCTTTTCAGCACAAGCTTTCCCACTTGGTATTCCTGAGGTCTGACTTTCTGATCGAAGGCCCTCTTCATTCGCTTCTGATACAACTGCCCATGATAGATTGCCGCTAATCTTTTCTCTTCAATCAGATTCAGTTGATTGTATCGAGATCGGACCCATTATGCTTCATCCAGTTTCACATCCATCATTACCCGTAAGGAGGGTAACTCAACTTCAACAGGTAGGACTGCTTCCATACCATATACAAGCTGATAAGGTGTTTCCCCAGTAGATGTTCTGATAGAGGTTTGGTACCCATGCAAGGCAAATGGTAGCATTTTGTGCCAGTCTCTATAGGTGACTACCATCTTCTGCACAATCTTCTTAATGTTTTTGTTAGCTGCCTCAACAACACCATTCATCTTCGGCCTGTAAGGAGAAGAGTTGTGATGTTGAATTTTGAAGTCCCGACAAAGTTCTGCCATCATCTTGTTGTTTAAATTGGAACCATTATCGGTAATGATTCGCTCGGGAACTCCATATCGATAGATGCTATCTCTTTTCAAAAATCTAGCTACCACTTGTTTGGTGACGGTTTCATGTAAAGCTGCTTCAACCCATTTGGTGAAATAATCAATGGCTACCAAGATGAATCTGTGACCATTTGAAGCAGTCGGTTCAATCTTTCCAATCATATCAATGCCCCACATGGCGAAGGGCCAAGGTGAAGACATTACATTCAAAGGATTCGGAGGCACATGCACTTTATCTGCGTAGATTTGGCATTTGTGGCATTTTCTGGCATAGGCACAACAGTCTGCATCCATTGTGATCCACTAGTAACCTGATCTTAACAATTTATTTTCCATTGCATGTCCTCCGGCATGGGTACCAAAAGAACCTTCATGTACGTCGTGCATCAGTAGGTCTACTTCCTTCTTGTCAACACATCTGAGCAGGACCATGTCAAAGTTTCGCTTGTATAATGAACCATCAGCATTGAGGAAGAAAATGCCGGCCAACCTTCTTAATGTCTTCTTATCATTTGATGATGCCCCAGGTCGGTACGTCTGATTCTCCAAGAAGAGTTTGATGTCATGGTACCAAGGCTTGTCGTCACTAACATTATCCACCGAGAACACATATGCCGGTCTGTCCAGTCTGGATACCAACATCCGAGGTACATAATTGGCAGCTTGTACTTTGATCATGGATGAAATGGTAGCCAAAGCGTCCACAAACTGATTCTCATCTCGAGGGATGTATTTGAGCTTAATTGTTGTGAAGAAGGTCAACATTCTCCTCGTATAGTCACGGTATGGAATCAGATTCTCCTGATGAGTCTACCATTTGTCATTGGTCTGATTGATTACCAAAGCCGAATCTCCGAATACATTCAAGGTTTTGATCCTGAGGTCAATGGCCTCCTCAAGACCCATGATACAGGCTTCGTATTCTGCTTCGTTGTTAGTGCAGGCAAATGTGAGTTTTGCCGAGAAAGGCATGTGAACCCCTTTAGGTGTGATAAGCACTGCACCAACTCCGCGACCGTTACAATTAACTGTCCTGTCAAACATCATAGTCCATGCTTCTTCTGGGTCAGGCCCTTCAGTGTGAATAGGCTCTTCACAATCTTTTGCTTTTAAGTACATGATGTCTTCATCAGGGAAGTCAAATCTCATAGGCTGGTAATCATCAATGGGTTGTTCATCCAGATAATCAGACAACACACTGTCCTTGATGGCTTTTTGAGAAGTGTATTGAATGTCATATTCTGTTAGAATCATTTTCCACCTTGCAACCCTTCCGGTAAGTGTTGGCTTCTCAAATATGTACTTGACTGGATCCATCTTTGAGATCAGTAAGGTAGTGTGAGTCAACATATACTGCCTTAGTCGGCGAGCAGCCCACGCTAAAGCACAACAAGTTTTCTCGAGCAGTGAATAACGTTGTTCACAGTCGGTAAACTTTTTGCTTAGGTAGTATATTGCATACTCTTTTCGACCAGACTCGTCATGCTGGCCCAACACACACCCCATTGACCCTTCTAATACTGTCAGGTACATGATTAGAGGTCTTCCTTCGATTGGAGGCATGAGAATTTGAGGTTCTTGATGATATTCTTTTTTCTTGTCAAAAGCTCTCTGACAATCATCGTTCCACCTGACTGTTTGTTCGTTCCTTAACAGCTTGAACAAGGGTTCACAGGTTGCAGTGAGATGAGATATGAACCTTGATATGTAGTTCAATCTACCTAAGAACCCTCGAACTTCTTTCTCAGTCTTAGGTGCAAGCATTTCCTGAATGGCTTTCACTTTGTCGGGATCAACCTCAATTCCCTTTTCACTTACAATAAAGCCCAGTAGCTTACCGGAACGTACCCCGAATGTGCATTTGTTGGAGTTCAACTTCTGCTGATACTTCCTCAGACACTTAAACAATTTCAGCAGATTCACCAGATGATCTTCTTCTGTAAGGGACTTAGCAATCATATCATCCACATAGCATTCAATTTCTTTGTGGATCATATCATTGAATACTGTTACCATAGCCCGTTGATATGTTGCACCGGCATTCTTCAGTCCAAACGGAATTACCTTGTAACAAAATGTGCCCCAAGGTGTGATGAAAGTTGTTTTCTCCATGTCTTCGGGTGACATCCTAATCTGATTGTATCCAGAAAATCCGTCCATGAAAGAAAATATCGAGAACTAAGCTGTGTTATCCACCAATCCATCAATGTGAGGTAATGGGAAATCATCCTTCGGGCTAGCTCTGTTCAGGTCCTGGTAATCCACACACATACGCACCTTGCCATCCTTCTTAGGTAGAGGTACAATGTTAGCAACCCATGGCGGGTAACTAGTTACAGCGAGGAAACCGGCGTCCCACTGCTTTTGTACCTCTTCCTTTATTTTCATGGCCATATCTGGGCGAGTGCGGCGCAACTTCTGTTTAACCGGCGGGCAATCTTTATTCAATGGTAGCTTGTGCATGACAATATCTGTATCTAGAACTGGCATATCTTGATAGGACCAAGCAAAGACGTCGACATATTCTCGAAGCATATTGATGAGTTGTTCTTTCACTGGAGCTTGCAGACTGGCCCTAACCTTCACCTCTTTCACATCTTCTTCAGTACAAAGATTGATGGTCTCAACCTCCTCCTGATGAGGAATAATCACTTTTTCCTCTTGTCTCAACAACCTGGCCAACTCTTCAGGAAAATCATAATCTTCATTAACCCCTTCATCTGCTTGATTAATTGGATTGTCGAAGTCATACAAGGTCATAACAATGTTGTTGTCGGTGCAATCTGGAGGATTATCTCTGCAAGGGTTGAGATTTGTTCATTTTAGTGATTGATTTTAACCTTGTTTAGAAATAAGTGTGAATGAAGTTATTATTTTGAAAACATTGCCATTTATTGTTTTGTGCGAAAATAACAAAAATGAAAAGACAGTGAGCGAAAAAGAAAATCGTTTGCAAAAAGATGTCCATTGTTCATTAATATTCCATTTTCACAAAATACAAATATGACCCTATTACAAAATGAGTCCTGACACCTTGGGCAAGATGCAGGACTTGATGCATGCTTAAACAGGAAATAATAATTACTCTGCATAAGTAATCCTTATAATTTCCTAGGAAGACCAGTTAAGGACCTGCTGGCCTGGGACCCTTGGACGAATCCAGCTTTCCAGGTTGAAGTCACTTTCAGCCTCGTCTTCCACATTGTTGATTGCATCTGGGGTCAGCATTCCCCCACTTACGAACTTGGGCTCTTTAGTAGCCTCTGCTTGATCTTGTCGGGATGGTTTATAACCCAAATCGAATCTGTCTTCTTTCTTCTCCACAGGTAGCAGCTTGCCCCAGCCTTGGGCGTTCCCTTCTTCAACAACCTTCTGAGCTTGTTGGTAGGAGACAATTGAAGTACCCATCCTATCCTCTTGAGATGCAGCAAATACTTCAGTCATCGCCTCGTTGACATTTAGTGCTTCGAAACCTTGGCTCATGGTCTCGTGGATCTCACCATCCATCTCTATATATTTGTAAGTATCCAGATAGCTAACAAAAATGTCTTCCTCTCCACAGATTGTGATAATTTGCCCTTCCCACTCGTATTTTAATTTTTGGTGAAGGGTCGACGTAACTGCGCCAGTGGCGTGAATCCAAGGTCGACCCAACAAACAACTGTTGGTCAGCTGGATGTCCATCACGTAGAAAGTAGTTTGAAAGACATGCGTGCCAATTATCACAGGAAGCTCCACTTCTCCAAGAACAGACCTCTTGGAACCATCAAAAGCTATGACCACCATATTGCTTGGTCGGAGAGCTATACCATCATATTCAAGCTTAACAAGGGCTTTCTTGGGCAAGACAATGAGTGAGGACCCAGTGTCAACCAGAACATGTGAAAGCACAACCCCTTTACACTCTAGAGTGATGTGCAAAGCTTTATTATGGTGACGACCCTCTGTAGTCAAATCAGCATTGGTGAAGCCTAGTCCATGACTAGTATTAACATTCGAAACCACCTTCTCTAGTTGATTAACCGTAATCTCCTCAGGCACGTAGGCTGCGTGCATGACTTTAAGTAATGCATCCTGATGAGCTTCGGAACAGAATAGCAATGATAGAATGGATATCTTGGAGGGAGTCTGGTGGAGCTGATCCACAACCTTATAATCACTTCTCTTGATGAACCTCATAAACTCGTCTACATCCTGATCAAAGGAAGTCTTCTGAGCTTCTTTTACAACTGGTTCTACAGGCACTACACTCTTGCCTTTTGCTTTGGCAGCAGCTTCTGCCTCAGCATTAACTCTCGGAACTTATGACGCGAAGAGACGTCCGCTTCGAGTGAAGCCTCCGCCTCCCCCGACATTATCAACCTGTGGTGCATAAGTTGAAGAATCAAGAGCGACTCTCTTCCTGTTGCAGTAGATATCTGAACCATAGTGCCATGGTACAACATTATCTTTTTCATATGGGATGGGTCTAGGTATCGTAATGGTGTCTGGACTTACTGCAGCGGAAGTAGGAACTGTCATTGTCTGTGGATCGTAGTAGATGGTAACAGGATTTCTGACTGGTGGTGGTTGTGAAAGATTGAAGTTGGGTTGTTGTGGAGATTGTTGTTGAAAGCTTTTGGAATCGCGGGCCATTGCCGGGTCATAGTATATGGTGATTGTGGAGATGTCATCCTTAGTGGTTGTTGTTGTTGTAGAAGCGGATGCGATTGAACTAATGTCCTTTGAAGTAATAGAAGGGATGGTTGTTGACTTTGTAGAAGAATCTGTTGGAATGATGGTTGTTGAAGTTGAAGGAGAGGCGTTTGCTGACGTTGTAGGAGCAAAAGTTGTTGATGTCGTAGAAGCTGAAATTGTCGAGGTGATTTGCAGAATACCTTCTCCGATAAGATCATTGATGCCACTTTTTAAACTTGCACAACCATTGGTGGAAATCTTGCAAGATTCACAGCAGGCCTCACAACCTGGGAACACCTGGAACTTAAAAAGCTGGGCTTTAACCTCGGCCAGACGTGTTTGAATACTTGCAGTATCTTCAATTAGGTTTACCGGTTGATCCTCCTCAATTGCATTTATCCTGGGCCTGCCATAGCTAGGCATATGATTCTTTGTGACATTAGGAGGAGGTGCAAAATTTAAAGCCTTGGAATCAACTAAATCTTGGACTTTCATGTGCAAGGCTCTGCACTTTTCCGTTGTATGGCCAGGTGCATTGGAATGAAAGGCACATCTGGCGTTGACGTCATAATTCCTTGGGAGGTTTTGAGGATCTGGGGGAGCCAGAGTCCTCAATTCAACGAGGTTGAGCTTCAAAATTTGTGGTAATAAAGCGGCATAGGGCATCGGGATGGGATCGATTACCCTGTTGACTTGAGAGGGCCTTTGCTGGATAGGGCGTTGCTGTTGGTTGTTGTTGTTGTAAGACCTTTGTTGAGGAAATTGTTGTTGCTGAGGGAAATGTTGTGGTTGTGGAGTGTATTGTTGTTGAGGTGCTGGAGTGGGAATAGTGACAGCGGCTATTGATCTCGGTATGTACTGGGGCCTACCTCTGCCCATTTGCACTGAGTTAGTTTTACCCGTCCTACGAGGCCCTGCAAAAGGTTTCTTTGTGTTGCTGGAGCTGGCGCCATTATCAGAAATCTTGCCCATCTTTAACAAACTTTCAATTCTCTCTCCTGCTATGACCATATCCGCAAAGCCAGTAGAAGAGAAAGCAGCAAGTCTATCAATGTATGTCCCCTGCAATGTGTTCATAAACATGTCAGCCATTTCTCTTTCTGACATAGGTGGTTGAACAACAGCGGCAAGTTGTCTCCACCTTTGGGCATACTCCCGGAAATTTTCCCTCGAGGACTGAGACATACCCATCAACAAAGTCCGGTTGGGTGCCATATCCAGGTTGTATTGATATTGGCATATGAAAGCTTCAACTATGTCTTTCCAATTTCTGACAGTAGCTCTGGATAGGTGAGAGTACCACTCATGGGATGCCCCGGTCAAACTATCCTCAAAGTAGAACATCCACAGTTTTTCATCCATGGTATATGCATTCAATCTCCCCAGAAAAGATTGAAGGTGGGTACGAGGACATGAGGTACCGTTATATCTCTCAAAGTAAGGGGGTTTGAATTTGTGAGGAATCCGGACTCCCTCAACTAGTCCCATGTCCATAACATTGAATCCCAAAGAGTTTGGGGACTCCAGAGATCTCAACGTTTCTGCTATTTCATCCAAGCGACGTCCATAGGCTTCATCCCCAATAACTATTACAGTAAACTGTTCCTCTTGGGGGTCTTCTTGTAAGGCACGACCTCCAGTGTTACCTTGGGTATTCCTGATAGCATTGATCTCAGGATTAAGGTGAGGACCAAACTCCGGGGGATAAGTATGTGGCTGTACGTGATCATTGTTGCTAGTACCTCATGTACCTGGATGATTCTCTTCAGGAGTTTGCCGCTCGACCAACTCTCTTAATCTTCCTTGGCTTTGGGCCAACCCAGTCATTACTGCCATGAACTGGTTCATCTGAGCCCTCATCTCATTTCTCTCATTAGCCATCTGAGTTCTCACGTCAGTCAAATCTTGCTCAACTTGGTCCATCTGTAACCTCGGAAGGTTGTTTCTGGTTGGATACCGGTGAACTCTGTTGATGGGGAAAACCCTCCGACGTGCAATGTTTCCTGAAACCACAGTAAAGTGAGAAAACAACAACAAAAATACCTACAAAACAAAAAATGAGGTTAGCGTGCAATGCAGTATGTCTATTTGTCTTCCAAGGGTATCCGGTTTGGTTCTTTGGTATTGACCTTCCAGACCTCGAAGAATGATGATGCTGAAGAGAAATGAAGCCCAAAGGATAACACACAAACCATAAATTACAAATGCAAAGATACATAGTTTATGATTACAACAAGTTCCCATGGTGGGTCAAAATACAACAAAATCAACAAAAGTACAAACAAAATAAAGTACAAATACAAAGAAATCAAACATCCAGCCCAAAGTCATCCTCTTTGACTTCCTTCAGGAGAGCATCAGTCACTGGTCCAACTGGATGCTCTGTGATGGTCCTGATAAGAAGGTTTCTGGTAGCAATGGCACTTGTCAACTTCTTATACTTGTCTTGGTCCTTTGATCTCTTCAACCCCGCCCGAAGTTTCAACTCGGAGATTTCCTTCTGTGCTACTAACAAGGCTTCCTGAATCTTCTTCTCATTAGCTTCCAGCTGCTCTATCCTAGCCCGGGTCTTCTGATCTTCTTGTGAACAAGCCTCAGTATTCTGATCCATCTGGCCTGACTCTCTTCCAAGTAATGCTCAGCTTTGGCTTTCTGAATCTTAGCTTCTTTGCAAGCATTCTTCAATACTAACTCCCCTGCTCTGGCTCTTCCGATGTAATCATCTGTCTTCTCAATCTTGGTCATATGCTCGATCCGGAGCTTCTCTAACCTTTCATTGTCCAGATGACTATCATTCCTCTCCCAGAGGGTCTTCTTTATAGCTTTAGAAAGCTGAGCATTCCTCTCTTTCAGCTTCTCAAATTCCTCTAAACTGACTGTAGCTATGGGCTCCACTGTTGATGGCCCTGGCACATCCTCCAAGGTGAATGGCATACGGTTGATCTGTCCTCTGATACGAGACCAATCAATATATTGAGCTGAAGCTATGTTGTTGCACTTGCCAAGAATGACAGTCCTTTTTGTCTGAATGTTATCCAAGCCCAGGCTGCTTTTCGGACGATGGCATGATTATTCTAAACATCACAGTAAAGGGTCTCTGATAAATCCTGCTCTCTTGGTGGATGTACTAAAGCATATCCTAGTTGCCTCTTGAACAGCAAAGGATTGTAGTTGATGCAACCCTTCACTCCAATGAGAGGTACATTGGGATACTGCCCACAACTTGTAATTATGTCCCTGCCTTTGGTGCTCTGAGTGAACCACCTGATGTCTTCTGAAATGAGAGCAATCATTCTCTTAGCCCAGTTTCTTGACTGATGAGGATTCAAAAAGGCTTCTATCTTTGGCAAATGTCTAAATAACCAACAATAGAAGAGAGGTGTATAACACCTGACTAATCTTCCCATTTGCTTCTCATTTCTCTGATGCACTGAGTAATAGAAATCTCCTAGCAAGGTAGGAACTGGATTCTTTAGTAGGAAGAGATGAATAGCATTCTTGCTTAAAAACTTAGGCTCGTCTGCAAACAAGATGATTCCATATATGCTAAGGGTCAGGAGAGCACATACAGTTTCTCACTTCCCTGCTGCAGCATGACTGGTGGCCTGAATGATCAAAAAGTCCAAATGGAGGCCTAGGATTCCAACCTTGGTAGTCATATTCTGATCAATGATGGTGGTTTCCAAATACAAAGCCTTAGCTATATCCTCATTCCTAGGAGAAGTCATCTCAGGGTTGAAAGGAATCCCCCTCCTGATGGGGACACCCATCAACATGGAAAATTCTTCTAACAAAGGACCCAACTGAAAGTCTGGGAAAGTAAAGCATTTGAGACGAGGGTCATAGAACTGAAGGCAAGTGTGGATCATGCTTCTCTATGATGCATCCAAATCCATGATCATGTCCATAATACCACCATAATGTTCCCTGAATAAAGGGACATGATCAGGAGGGATAAGTGCTTGAATTTTCCTGATGCCTGCTAGGGAGGGCTCAAAGAAATGATAAGTGATGTTGCTCTTCATGGATGAGTCCATACTGACAATGGATGTTGATGAAAATAACTGAGGAGAAATGCTGATAAAGGTAATTGATAAAGAAAATCTCTGAGGAAGATAACTGATGAAGACAACTGGAGAAGATATCAACTGAAGAAGATCTCTGATGAAGATGGCTAAGCAGAAGAACAGTCAAAACCAAACCAAAGATGATGTGGATACCCTGTAAAATAAATAGACAAATGTTAAAATAATGCAAAATGATGTATGTAGAATGATATGCAAGGGTTTGTGATCAGGATCTAGATCTGCCATTTGCTTTGGATAGGGTCCATGAGTGTTCATAAGTCCGGATGAAGGTCTGAAAACCAGTAACCAGGTGGGGGACTCAAATAATGAGTCACAAGTCAAAGGTTTCATAAGATCAGTCCAAAATAGTATAAACTTAAAACAATATTAGTAACAGGGTATGATGAGGTCAAAGGTTCCTGCAAACCTGTAAACATTCCAACCCCCTCACAGGTATTGTTCTAGAACAAGGATCCTCAGACTTGGATCAGTTATGAGAAGTGTAAACACTTCTAACCCGGAGGTACAGTGTTTACATTAATCATAAAGGATCCTCCTCTAATTCACCTCAGATTTTGAAGGTCATCTAGACTTAGCAGGCTTCCCAGATAGGCCTAGTACTACAGGAAATTCGTAGCACAGATTTCTCAAGAAGAAACCCATGTCTGAACCGTGTTTCATATTCCCGCACCAGACCAAAATGAAATGGGAAAGAATATGAAGCCACTCTAATCCTATGTGTCACTCAGGCTCCTGGTATGGAACCTTACTCACTGAGTATCCCTCCCACAAAGGTAAACAACAGATCCAGCACATGATATGATGACAATAATATGAAATGCATAAAAACATTAAATGAAAGCGAAAAATAAACTTGTACAGGAAGCAATAAATAAAGCAATGAACAAAATCACACATAACACATAACACCCTCATAAACACAAATCAAACAAGTGCTAGGAGAAACCTACAAAAAGAACCAGAAACCCTGGTTGCAAGAGATACAGTCCCCAGCAGATTCGCCAAGCTGTCGCTCTCAAAGATTTACATCCCGGTGCAAAAGCGAATGGTCGGCGAAAAGAGAAAATGATGAGGTTGAATTGAATATAGTCGCCAGCTAGGCATTTTTACCCCGAAGAAAAGGTAATGCTGCATAAACCTGGAAAGAGATGGATAAGACGGTTGCGAACCAGAGAAACTGAGAATGGGGGTTGGTTACGACCTGGGAAGGTATTAGCACCCAGATCGTCCGTCATACTCGACGGGATCCACGCTTACAAGATTGTCTTTAAAAGGGGGAAGTGTATGTACTATTTGTTTGCAAAAGCTAGGGATGAATATACAGGTGTTAGTGCAAAAGGGTGTGAATTGCTCAGGAACTGAGGCTTAGAAAAGAATGCTGAAAGAGGGGGATGACAAAAATACTTTTGTTCGATAACTGTTAAGTTATGCCTACGTATCCTCTCGTGCAATGAGGAAGTTAGAACACCGTAGTTCGACTCAAAGAGACTGAAAATGAAATTGACTGTGAACTGCTTACCTGCCTATGCTCAAGTGTATGACTCGTCTGGCTCGCGTGCTAACTTTCTTGCATTAGACGGAAGAAGCAAGTTCTCGTTAGTGAATGAGTGTGATGAGAAGAGAATCCCGGAGGAGACGATTATTGTTTGTGTTTGATGTTTTTAGTTTTTTTATTGTTTTTGGTGTTTTGCATAGGATAATGAGCTTAAGCCTAAATCAAGGGCTTGTAAACTCATATATCCTCCCTGTTTAGGGATAATGAGCCTACTTAAGTATGAGATAAGCATCTCAACTTAATTACCATGATGATGTAGGATTAAGATCATTAACCTACTTGTGATTATTTAGATGTTTTTGGGTTTTTGTTTAGTGTTAAGTAATGAGTTTAATATCTAATCACATATTAGTGAACTCATTACACCATCTTAATAGAAGGATAATAGATGAGAACATTTAAGCTGAGGAAGATACCTCAACTTAATCCATGGTTAGGGACTAAATTAATTATATAACAAGCCTTTATTAAATGGATTTTAATTAAAGGATGAGATTAAGAAGTGGATTTTATGGTTTGTAAGACAACTTGAGGGGGACTTGTCCATTAAACACTGGGGTTAGTTCCTCTTAACCATAAGGAAGAGATGGAACTATAATGTAAGGCCCAAGTTACAAGATAAAGTCTTGGTGATTATTAATGTGATTTGATTAAGAGGTGTAAACAAATTAAAGGTTTAACACTTAGGATTAAAGTTATACACTCCATCCTAAGAGAAGGATGCAGGCATAACCCAAATTCAAAGCCTTAAAGCTTTAAGAGTTTAGTCTCTGATTATTGAGATGAGAAGAGAGACTCAAGGAGACTCAAAGGTAAAAGACTAAGGGGGACTATATACAACCCTAAAAGTTATCATGCTTGGGTATCTTATGGTTTGTTAGGCTTAAGAGAAAGGATCTTCAAGGCCACCAATGGAAGAAACAGATGAAAAGAGAAGGAAGAAGAAGAATAAGTTACTTACTTCCTGAAGGAGATAAATTAGGGTTTTATGAATGTATGAAATGCAAATGACCAAAACAGAAGCATACATCATGATAAAAATTTGAAATCAAACTCAAACAAACCCTAAACCTATACAAGATCAAATCCCAAAGGAGAAGGTCAGAAGCTTAACCTAGTGAGAGTTATGAATTTTCTAAGTTTGCTAGTGTTTTTGGGTGATTCTTAAGGGAAAAGTCAAATCAAATTGAAAATGCTAGATAAAATCATGAGAAAAATAACCTAGAAACTGTATGCAATATGTGAAACAATGCAAAAAGAATCAAGTTCAAACTCATCATGGTTAGGCAGAAGTGAATTTTTCAATTTATGGTTAAAAAATGTGATTTTTTAAGAACCCTAATTCAAAGAAAATTGTGAAATTATGATCAAACCTAAAAAGAAATTTGCATGGTGAGTTTGAAAATGTTTCTAAATGTATTGGAATGGTTCATGAATTTTTTGGTGATTTTTAGAAACCTAAATGCATTTTTAATTAATTAAAATCCATTAATTAATAAAATATAAGATTTAAATATTTTAAAAATACTTTTTTAATGCAAAAAATAAAATAAAAATTATTTTCAGGTTGAGAAAATTATTTGGATCAGAAATGCAAAAGATCGGATTTTTTTGATAAGTTTTGCTATTTTTAATAAAATGAGAAAGAAAATGCAAAGAAAATGAAATAAAAATAAAATAAAATGGAAGTATGCTGATCCAAGGGCCAGGATTTGAACTGGGGTGGAGGGAATTGACTGCGCGCGCGTTTGGGTGGATGAGATTCAATCTGGCAAATTTAAATTAATCCTAATTAATTAAGCTAATTAAAAAAGATTAGGGTTTAAGTGGACACATAATAGCCCTCCAATCACGCGCTAAACACAAATGGCCTACATTCAAATTGGGAGGATCAACCCTAATCACAAACCCTAAGCATTTTCAGGTGACCGGAGCAAGCTCCGATCATCTTCTCCGACCAACTCTTCAACTTAACTTCTTCCCTAAGCTAACCCAGACCCTCTAAAGCTCCAGAAATGATCCTCTAACATCCCTAAGCATGAATCCAACATCAAACAACATTTATGTTCCACCAAAATCATGAATCGAAGCAAAACGAAAAAATATTCAAAACTATCAAAAGTTAAATACATGCTTGATTCATAACCATTTTGAAAACTAAACACATCACCATGATCAGAGAAACATATAGAATCATTTAGGAACATAAAATAGGGGTTCTAGAAAAAATGTTCTTGATGATACCTGAGATGAAGCTTTCACTCCCTGAGCTTTCTGACCCTTTCTTTGGTGCAAAACAACTCTAGTGGCCCCTCTGAAGATAGTGTGATGCTTAGAACAAGTTTATATGGGCTATTTTGAGGTGTGTGGTTCTGGTTTTGCAGAAATCATGTTTGTGAATGGGGAGCTTTCATTCCAAAGTTAAGGGTGGTTTGTGTTCCCTATGATGTGTAGAGATGATTGGTGGAAAAAGATTTGAGGTTTGATGCTTGTGCTGAGGGAATCGAAGAGATGAAGATTTTCGTGATTTTTGGGCAAACTGACTTGTGGGAGGTTCTGAGCTTGTGTGTGTTGTGCTTTGGATTGCTTAAGGTTTGTATAAATAAATGTGATTGGTTCAGAGAGTTGGTGTGGCATAGTTTGATTGGTATGGACAAGTTGCAAAAAGGTCAACAACTTTGTACTTCAAGCATGGGCCAAGGCAGGAGCTGTTTCAAAGGGTGTCTGGCCTCAGCCTGATTCATGGAGGGCCATAGGATTGATTTTATGCAGCTGTCACAAGTGGATGGAAAGTTCCAAGAGGTTTTGCAAAGTTTGTGCATTTTGGCCATTTTGAGATTTCTTAAGGATCAAGTCATGAGAACTATGAAATCTTGGGCCGATTCTGATCTTTGGAAGTTGCCTTGACATGTTATGATGCATAGAAGTTGATTAGAGGTCATGGAATGGCTTGGCAAGTGAAATTGCAAAATTCCCTCTTTGGCATGAACTTGAAAATTATAGGATTTTTCCCAACTTTGAAAGGCCCTATTTTGAGTTCTAGGATGAATCAAGACATGTTCTTGTACTTTTTGAAAATGGGAAGACATAATCTACAACTTTCATGCCCAAGAATATTTCATTTGAAGCATTTTTGGTCATGAAAGAATAGGTTGAATATCTTTCCCAAAATGGAGAGTTTCCATTACAAGTCATTTCCAAAAACAGCAAGTTTGCATTTCGCTCAAAATTCTTCAACTTTGTGAACTTCTAACCACTTATAAGATAAAATAAAGATCATAGAGACCCAAAATGATGATGATGACCCTTTGGTACCCTTGATGGAGGCCTTAGATGCCCTGATTTTGACTTTACTTGCTCAAGAAGTTACCCAATGATCAGATGACTTCCACAGTGAATTTCTTCATCAAACTTGGCACACATGATCCTTATAACATATTGAGATTATTAGAAACAAGAATGACCCAAAAATTTGGGATTAAGGCCTCTGAAACCAAAACCCTAATTTTGGTCATCTATGCAGGAAAACCCTAGCTCTGCCTGGACCTCTGTGCAATCTTTTGACATTTTGTGCCTTCAAAGACTTCTTAGGGATGCAATAAGACCATAGACCACTCATGGACCCTCTTGGCATGTTTCAAGACCATTGGGATGGCTCAGATTGATTCTTGGATTGCTTAGATCACAAACCCCAGATGCAGATAAAAATGGACTATGCAGATGAAACAAATATGCAATGTGAGATGGTATGCTTATGCTTATGCAAAAAATGAAAATATCACAAGCCATGGTGTGATAAAAAGTGACGGAAAATTTGGGGTGTTTACAGAGGAATGTATTCAAGTTTAACTGTTGTGAAGTAGGTCAATAGTCTCCTCGTATAGTCAAGATAGGGAATCATATGCTCCTGATGAGTGTACCACTTGTCGTTGGTCTGGTTGATTACCAAAACTGAATCTCCGAATACATTCAAGGTTTTGATCCTGAGGTCAATGGCTTCCTCAAGACCCATGATACAAGCTTCGTATTCTGCTTCGTTGTTAGTGCAGGCAAAGGCGAGCTTTGATGAGAAAGGCATATGAACCCCTTTAGGCGTAATAAGCACTGCACCAACCCCACGACTGTTGCAATTAAATGCCCCGTCGAACATCATAGTCCATGCTTCTTCTGGGTCAGGCCCTTCAGTATGTATAGGCCCTTCAAAATCTTTTGCTTTCAAGAACATGATGTCTTCATCAGGGAAGTCAAATCTCATAGGCTGGTAATCATCAATGGGCTGCTCGACCAGATAGTCAGACAATACACTGCCTTTGATGGCCTTTTGAGAGGTGTACTGAATGCCATATTCTGTTAGAATCATTTGCCATCTTGCAACCCTTCCGGTAAGTGTTGGCTTTTCAAAAATGTACTTGAATGGATCCATCTTTGAGATCAATAAGGTGGTATGAGTCAACATATATTGTATTAGTTGGTGAGCAGCCTACACTAAAGCACAACAAGTTTTCTCGAGCAGTGAATAACGTTGTTCACAGTCGGTAAACCTTTTGCTTAGGTAGTATATTGCATACTCGTTTCGACCAGACTCGTCATGTTGGCCCAACACACACCCCATTGACTCTTCTAATACCGTCAGATACATGATTAGAGGTCTTCCTTCGATTGGAGGTTCTTTTAGATATTCTTTGATCTTGTCAAAAGCTCTCTGACAATCATCGTTCCACCTGATTGTTTGTTCTTTTCTTAAAAGCTTGAACAGGGGTTCGCAGGTTAAAGTAAGATGAGATATGAACTTTGAGATGTAGTTCAATCTACCTAAGAACCCTCGAACTTCTTTCTCAGTCTTAGGTGCAGGCATTTCCTGAATGGCTTTCACTTTTTTCTGGATCAACCTCAATTCCTTTTTCACTTACAATTAAACCCAGCAGCTTACCAGAATGTACCCCGAATGTGCACTTGTTGGGGTTCAACTTCAACTGATACTTTCTCAGACGCTTGAACAATTTCAGTAGATTCACCAAATGATCTTCTTCTGTAAGGGACTTGGCAATCATATCATCCACATATCACTCGATTTTTTTATGAATCATATCATGGAATAATGTCACCATAGCCCATTGATATATTTCACCGACGTTCTTCAGACCAAACGACATTACCTTGTAACAGAACGTGCCCCAAGGTGTGATGAAAGTTGTCTTCTTCATGTCTTCAGGTGACATCTTAATCTGATTATATCTCGAAAATCCGTCTATGAAAGAAAATACCGAGAACTGAGCTGTGTTATCCATCAATATATCAATGTGAGGTAATGGGAAGTCGTCCTTCGGGCTAGCTCTGTTCAGTTCCCGGTAATCCACGCACATACGCACCTTGCCATCCTTCTTAGGAACGGGTACAATGTTAGCAACCCACGGCTAATAACTAGTTACAGCAAGAAAACTGGCGTCCCACTGCTTTTGTACTTCCTCTTTGATTTTCATGGCCATGTTTACGCTAGTACGGCGTAGCTTTTGTTTGACCGGTGGACAATCTTCTTTCAATGGTAACCTGTGCCTAACAATATATGTATATAGACCTGACATATCTTGATAGGACCAAGCAAAGACGTCAACATATTCCCGAAGCATACTGATGAGTTGTTCTTTCACTGGAGCTTGCAGACTGGCCCCGATCTTCACTTCCTTCACATCTTCCTTGATACCAAGATTAATAGTTTCAACATCCTCCTGATGAGGAGCAATCACTTTTTCCTCTATTCTCAACAACCTGGCTAACTCTTCAGGAAAATCACAGTCTTCATCGACCCCTTCAGCTTCTTGATTAATCGGATTGTCGAAGTCATACGAGGTCATAGCAGTGTTGTTGTCGGTGCAATCTGGAGGATTATCTCTGCAAGGGTTAAGATTTGTTCATTTTAGTGATTGATTTTAATCTTGTTTAGAAAAAGTGTGAATGGAGTTTTTATTGAAAAACATTGCCATTTATTGCTTTGTGCGAAAATATCAAAAATGAAAAACAGTGAGCGACAAAAAAGATTGTTTTCAAAAGATGTCCATTTGTTCATTAATCATTCATTTGCAAAAAATACAAATATGGCCCTATTATAAAATGAGTCCTGACACCTTGGTCAAGATGCAGGACTTGATGCATGCTTAAACAGGAAATAATAATTACTCTGCAGAAGTAATCCTTATAATTTCCTGGGAATACCAGTTAAGGACTTGCTGGCCTGAGACCTTTGGACGAATCCAGCTCTCCAGGTTGAAGTCACTTTCAGCCTCGTCTTCCACATTGTTGATTGCATCTGGGGTTAGCATTCCCCCACTGGTAAACTTGGGAGCTTTAAAAGCCTCCTCTTGGACCTGTCGGAATGGTTTGTAACCCAACCCGAACTTGTCTTCCTTGACTTGAACTTGAAGCAACTTGCCCCAGCCCTGGGCATTCCTGTCTTCAACGACCTTCCGAGCTTGCTTATAAGAGGAGATTGAAGTACCAAACACTTCAGTTGTTGCTTCATTTACATTGAGGGCCTCAAACCCTTGGCTCATTGTCTCATGGATCTCTCTGTCCATCTCAATATACTTGTAAGTTGCTAGATGACTAACAAAGATATCCTCCTCCCTACATATTGTGATAACTTGGTCCTCCCATTCGTATTTCAAATTCTGGTGAAGGGTTGACGTTACAGTGCTAGCGGCATGAATCCATGGCCGACCCAACAAACAGTTATATGCAGGCTGAATGTCCATCACGTAGAAGATAGTTTTAAAGATCTGTGGGCCAATCACCACAAGCAGCTCAATTTCCCCAAGAACCGATCTTTTAGAGCCGTCAAAGGCTCTCACTACCAGGTTACTTGGACGCAGTGCTAGGGCATCATATTCCATATTGACCAAGGCTTTCTTTGGAAGAACATTTAGTGAGGACCCAATGTAAACCAAGACATGAGAGAGAACAACACCTTTACACTCCAAGGTGATATGCAAAGCCTTATTATGGTTACGGCCCTCCGTAGTTAGATCAACATCAGTAAAACCTAGCCCATGGCTAGTATTGACATTTGAAACCACTGTTTCTAGCTGATTAACTGTAATCTCTTCTGACACGTAAGCTGCGTGCAGAACTTTGAGAAGTGCATTCCTGTGGGCTTCGGAACACATTAGCAGTGATAGAAGAGAGATTTTGGAGGGAGTCTGATGGAGCTGGTCCACAACCTTGTAGTCACTCTTCTTGATTATTCTCATGAACTTATCCACATCCTGGTCAAAGGATGTCTTATGAGCTTCCTTGGCAATAGGCTCTTCAGGCACCACACTTTTTCCCTTAGCCTTGGCAGCAGCTTCTGCTTCAGCATTAGTTCTCTAGAATTGTGAGGCAAAGAGACGTCCTCTTCGGGTGAAGCCTCCGCCTCCCCCCCCCCCCAACATTATCAATCTGTGGTGCAGAAGTGTCAAGAGTGACTTTCTTTCCATCACAATACAAATCTAAGCCATAGTGCCAAGGCACGACACTGATACTGTCATATGGAACTGGTCCTGGTACCGTGATAGTAACCGGACTGATTGCTGCGGAAGAAGGAATTGAGACAGTCTGAGGTTCATAATAAATTGTGACAGGAGGTATGACCGGAGATGGTGCTGGTGATGAGGGTTGCTGATGTTGATGGAGACGTTGATGTGAATCTGGAACGTGGATTGTTGCCGGATCATAGTAAATGGTAACTGTGGAAACGTCTTCATTGATGGATGATGTTGTTGTAGAAGGATGTGTTGGACTGATATTTGTTGAAGTTGAAGAAGGGGTGGTTGTTGATGTTGTAGAAGAATCTGTTGGAATGATTGTTGTTGAAGTTATAGGAGTAATACTTGTTACATCTGATGGAATGACATGTGTTGGAGTTGTAGAAGGAATGGTTGTTGATGTTGTAGGAGCTGTGACTGTTGAAGTGATCTGTAGAGTGCCTTCTTTGATAAGATTGTTGATGCTGGTCTTCAAACTTGCACAACCTTTGATAGAAGTCTTGCAAGCTTCGCAATGGGCCTCACAACCCAGGAACACATGGCACTTTAAAAGTTGGGCTTTAACCTCGGCCAGAGGTGTCTGGACGCTTGCAACATTGTCAATTAGGTTCATTGGTTAATCCTCCTCAATGGCATTTATCCTAGGCCTACCATGGCTAGGCATAGGATTCTTGGTAACACTTGGAGGGGGTGCAAAGTTGTCTGCCTTAGAATCAATCAAATCTTGAACCGTCATGTGTAAGGCTCTGCATTTTTCTGTTGTATGGCCAGGTGCATTGGAGTGGAAGGCACATCTGGCATTAACATCGTAGTTTCTTGGAAGATTTTGGGGATCTGGTGGGGCCAGAGTCCTCAATTCAATCAGATTGAGCTTTAATAATTGTGGAAGTAAGGCAGCATAGGGCATCAGAATGGGATCGATAACCCTGTTGATTTGTGAAGTCCTTTGTTGAAACGGACGTTGTTGCTGATTGTTATTGTTGTAAGATCTCTGTTGAGAAAATTGTTGTTGCGGTGGGAAGTTTTGTGGCTATGGAGGATACTGTTGTTGAGGTGCTGGAGCTGGAATAGTGACAACAACTACAGATCTTGGCATGTATTGGGGCCTACCTCCGCCCATGTGAACTGAATTGGTCTCACATGTCGTACGAGGTCCTACGAAAGGTTTCCTTGCACTGCTGGAACTAGCACCATTGTCTGAAATTTTGCCCATCTTCAAAAGACTCTCAATTCTCTCTCCAGCTATAACTACATCCACAAAGTTGGTGGATGAGAAAGTAGCAAGTCTTTCAATGTAAGTTCCTTGCAACGTGTTCATAAACATGTCAACCATTTCTCTCTCAGACATCGGAGGCTGGACAGCAGCAATAAGCTGTCTCCATCTTTGGGCATATTCCCTGAAGCTTTCTCTTGAAGACTGAGACATACCCATTAGGAGAGTCCTATTGGGAGCCATGTCCAAGTTATATTGATATTGGCGTATGAAAGCTTCGGCCAAATCCTTCCAGTTTCTGACTGTTGCTCTGGACAGGTGAGAATACCATTCACGGGATGCCCCGGTCAGACTGTCTTTGAAGTAGAACATCCATAACTTTTCATCCATGGTATAAGATTTCAGTCTCCCTAGAAAGGATTGCAGGTCAGTACGTGGACAATAGGTACCATTATATCTCTCAAAGCAAGGAGGCTTGAATTTGTGAGGATCCTGACTCCCTCAACTAAACCCATGTCCATTACATCAAATCCCAAATAGTTTTGGGACTCCAAATATCTCAGCTTCTCCACTATTTCGTCCAGACGACGATCATAGACTTCATCCCCAACACCAATTATTGTAAACTGTTCCTCTTGAGGGTCTTCTTGCAAGGAACGACCTCTAGTGTTTCCTTGAGTATTCCTGATAGCATTGACTTCAGGATTGAGATGAGGCCCAAATTCTGGTGCATCTGTTCGTGGATGTCCGTGATCATTGTTACTAGTACCTCTTGTACCTAAATGATTCTCTTTGGGAGTTTTCCACTCGACCAACTCTCTTAATCTTTCTTGGCTTTGAGCCAACCCAATCATTACTACCATGAACTGGTTCATCCGAGCCCTCATCTCAGTTCTCTCATTAGCCATCTGAGTTCTCACGTCAGTCAAATCTTGTTGAACTTGGTCCATCTGTAAGCTCAGAAGGTTGTTTCTTGTCGGATACCAGTGAACTCTGTTGACGGGGAAAACCCTCCTACGAGCAATGTTTCCTGAAACAACAACAAAGTGATAAAACAACAACAAAAATACCTACAAAACAAAGAATGAGGTTAGTATGCAATGCAGTATGTCTATTTGTCCTCCAAGGGTATCCGGTTTGGTTCTTTGGTTTTGATCTTCTGGACCTCGGGGAATGAAGATGTTGAAGAGAAATGAAGCCCATCAGAAAATCCAAGTAATACATAAACCATATATTACAAATGCAAAAGGTACATAGTTTATGATTACAACAAGTTCCCATGGTGGGTCAAAATACAACAAAGTCAAGAAATACAACAAAATCACCATGAGAATTAAAGTACAACCAAAATAAAATACAAATACAAAGAAATCAAACATCCAACCCAAAGTCATCCTCCTTGACTTCCTTTAGGAGAGCATCAGTCACTGGTCCAAATGGGTGCTATGTGATGGTCCTGATAAGAAGGTTCCTGGTGGCAATGGCACTTGTCAACTTCAGGTACTTGTCTTGGTCCTTTGATCTCTTCAACCCTACCCGGAGTTTCAGCTTTGAGATTTCCTTCTATGCTGCTAACAAGGCTTCCTGGATCTTCTTCTCATTAGCTTCCAGCTGCTCTATCCTAGCCCGTGTCTTCTGATCTTCTTGCAAACGAGCCTTAGTAATTTTGATCCATCTAGCCCGACTCTCCTCTAGGTAATGCTCAACTTTGGCTTTCTAAATCTTAGCTTCTTTGCAAGCATTCTTCAATACTGACTCCCATGCTCAGGCTTTTCTAATGTAATCATCTGTCTTCTCAATCTTGGTCATATGCTTGATCCGAAGTTTCTCTAATCTCTCATTGTACAGATGACTATCATTCCTCTCCCAGAGGGTCTTCTTTAGAGCTTCAGAAAGCTGAGCATTCCTCTCTTTCAACTTCTCAAACTCTTCTAAACTGACCGTAGCTACAAACTCTACTATTGATGGCCCTGGCACATCCTCCATGGTGAATGGCATGCGGGTGATCTGTCCCCTGATGCGAGACCAATCAATGTACTGAGCTGAAGCTATGTTGTTGCACTTGCCAAGAATAGCATTCCCTTTTGTCTGAATGTTATCCCAAGCCCAGGCTGCTTGTCGGACGATGGCATGATTATTCTGAATATCACAGTAAAGGGTCTCTACTAAATCCTGCTCTCTGGGTGGATGTACTAAGGCATATCCTAGCTGCCTTTTGAAAAGCAAAGGATTATAGTTGATGCAACCCTTTACTCCAATAAGAGGTACATTGGGATACTGCCCACAACTTGTAATTATGTCCCTGCCCTTGGTGCTCTGAGTACACCACCTGATGTCTTCTGAAGTGAGAACAATCATTCTCTTAGCCTAATATCTTGACTGATGAGGATTCAGGAAAGCTTCTGTCTTTGGCAGGTGTCTCAATAACCAACAGTATAAGAGAGGTGCACAACATCTGACTAATCTTCCCCTCTACTTCTCATTCCTTTGATGCACTGAGTAGTAGAAATCCCCTAGCAAGGTAGGAACTGGATTTTTCAGCAAGAAGATATGGATGGCATTCTTACTTACAAACTTAGGCTCGTCTGCAAACAAGATGATTCCATATACACTAAGAGCCAGGAGAGCACAAACAACTTCCCAATTCCTAACTTCAGCATGACTGGTGGCCTGAGAGATCAAGAAGTCCAAATGGAGGCCTGAGATTCCAGCCTTGGTGGTCATATGCTGATCAATAATGGTGGTTTCCAAATATAGAGCCTTAGCTATGTCTTCATTCCTCGGAGCAGTCATCTCAAGGTTGAAAGGAATCCCTCTCCTGATGGGGACACCCAACAACATGAAAAACACTTCCAATAAAGGACCCATCTGAAAGTCTGGGAAAGTAAAACATCTGAGAGGAGGGTCATAGAACTAAAGGCAAGTGTGAATCATGCTCCTCTTTGATGCATCCAAGTCCATGATCATGTCCATAATACCACCATAATGTTCCCTGAATAAAAGGACATGATCAGGAGTGATAAGTGCCTGAATCTGCCTGATGCCTGCTAGAGAGGGCTTAAATAAATGGTAAGTAATGTTGCTCTTCCTGGATGAGTCCATACTGAAAATGGATGCTGATGAAGATAACTGAGGAGAAATACTAATGAAGGTAACTGATGCAGATAGCTGAAGAAGACAACTGAAGAAGATATCTGATGGAGAAGATCTCTGAGGAAGATATCTGATGAAGATGGCTGAGCAGAAGAACAGTCAAAACCAAACCAAAGATGAAGTGGATACCCTGTAAAACAAATAGACAAATGTTAAAATGATGCAAAATGATGTATGCAGAATGATATGCAAGGGTTTGTGATCAGGTGCTGGATTTGTTATCTTCTTTGATAGGGTCCATGAGTGTTCATAAGTCCGGATGAAGGTCTGAAAACCAGTAACCAGGTGGGGGACTCAAATAAAGAGTCACAAGTCCAGGGTTTCATAGAATCAGTCCAAAATAGTGTAACCTTAACAATATCAATAACAGGGTATGATGAGGCCAAGGGTTCCTGCAAACCTGTAAACACTTCTAACCCGAAGGTACATTGTTTACCCTAATCATAAAGAATCCTCCTCTAATTCACCTAAGATGCTGAAGGTCATCTAAAAAAGGTCATCCAGACATAGCATGCTTCCCAGATAGTCCTAGCACTACAGAAAATCTGTAACACAGAGTTCTCAAGAAGAAACCCATGTCTGAACCGTGTTTCATTTTCCCGCACCAGACCGAAATGGAATGGGAAAGAATATGAAGCCACTCTAATCCTATGTGTCACTCAGGCTCCCGATATGGAACCTTACTCACTGAAATACCCCTCCCACCAAGGTAAACAAGCAAATCCAAAACAGGTAATAGGATGACAATAATATGAAATGCATAAACAGTAAATGAAAGCGATAAATAAAGCTGTACAGAAAGTAATAAATAAAGCAATAAACAAAAGCACACATAACACATAACATCCCCATAAACACAAATCAAACAAGCGCTAGGCGAAACCCACAAAAAGAACCAGAAGCCCTGGTTGCAAGATTATATCCCCAGCAGAGTCGCCAAGTTGTCGCTCCCCGGACTTGTGTCCCAGTGCAAATGCGAACCTTCGGCGAAAAGAGAAAGAGGGTAGAATTGAATAGAGTCGCCAGCTAGGCATTTTTATCCCGAAGGAAAGGTAATACTGCATAAACCTAGAAAGAGATGGATAAGACGGTTGCGAACACAAGAACTGAGAAAGGGGGTCGGTTACGACCTGGGAAGGTATTAGCACCCAGATCGTTCTTCATACTCGACGGGATCCACGCTTACAAGATTATGTTTAAAGGGGTAGGTGTATGTGTTATCTGTGTGCAAAAGCTAGGGGGAGAAAGTACAAGTGTCAGTGCAGAAAGGTGAATTGCACAGGAATTGAGGCTTTAGAAAGGATACTGAGAGAGAGGGAAGACACATAGACTTTTGTTCGATAACCGTTAATTTATGCCTACGTATCCTCTCGTGCAATGAGGAAGTCAGAACACCGTAGTTCGACTCAAAGAGACTGGGATGATTTTGATTGTGAACTGCTTACTTGTTTGTGCTCAAGTGTATGACTCGTCTGGCTCGAGTGCCAACTGTCTTGCATTAGACGGAAGAAGCAAGTTCTCGTTTATAGAATGAGTGTGATAAGAAAAGAATCTCGGAGGAGACGATTATTGTTTGTTTTTGTGTTTTCATTTTTTATTGTTTTTGGTGTTTTGCATAGGATAATGAGCTTACGCCTAAATCAAGGGTTTGTAAACTCATTATATCCTCCCTGATTAGGGATAATGAGCCTACTTAAGTATGAGATAAGCATCTCAACTTAATTACCATGATGATGTAGGATTAAGATCATTAACCTAATTGTGATTATTTAGATGTTTTTGGTTTTTGTTTAGGGTTAAGTAATGAGTTTAATCTCGAATCACAGATTAGTGAACTCATTACACCATCCTAATATAAGGATGATAGATGAGAACACTTAAGCTGAGGAAGATACCTCAACTTAATCCATGGTTAGGGATTAAACTCATTATATAACAAGCCTTTATTAAATGGATTTTAAATTAATAGATGAGATTAAGAAGTGGATTTTATGGTTTGTAAGACAACTTGAGGGGGACTTGTCCATTAAACACTAGGGTTAGTCCCTCTTAACCATATGGAAGAGATAGAACCTAATGTAAGGTCCAAGTTACGAGATAAAGTCTTAGTAATTATTAAGTGTTTTTATTAAGAGGTGTAAAAAAATTAAAGGTTTAACACTAAGGATTAAAGTTATACACTCCATCCTAAGATAAGGATGCAAGCATAACCCTAATTCTAAAGTCCTAAAACTTTAAGAGTTTAGCCTCTGATTAAGAGATGAGAAGAGAGACTCAAGGAGACTCAAAGGTAAAATACTAGATGAGATTATAAGCAACCCTAAAATTTATCATGCTTGGATATCCTATGGTTTGTGAGGCTTAAGAGAAAAGATCTTCAAGGCCACCAATGGAAGAAGCAGATGAAAAAAGAAGGAGGAAGAAGAATAAGTTACTTACTTCCTGAAGAAGATAAGTAACTTAAAAGAAAGAAAGTGGGAAGGAGGGAGAATAAGTGAAGCAAGTTCAATTCAAAGACAAGTAATAATGCATATGAATGAGATGAGAAAAGGTGGTAGGTGAAGGCAAATCCACCTCCCAGACAACTTACCAAAAGTACCTGAAATGTTAGTATGGATGCATAAGACATAAAGCAAAAGGAAATAAGATGAAATGAGATGCAAAGACCAAAGTCATAAGTGAATATACAATTTAAATGGCATATGAGATGATGCAAAGTCATACAAGATGCATATGAATGATCATACAAGGATGAGATGCAATGGAAGCATGTTTAGAAGCATAGAAACACATGGATGTTCATGAAATGAAATGAATGCAAAGCATACCAAATGAATTAAGAAATGATCAAGCAATGTTCAAGCATGTCCTAAGATGTCTAAGATTACATACAAGAGAATGGAATGGCATGGAAATTTCATATGATGATGATATGCAAAGGAGAATGCAAATGAAGATGCAAGATTAGGGCTTTAAGACAACATGAGATGCATATGACCAAAACAGAAGCAATCAACATGATAAAAAAATTGAAATCAAGCTCAAATAAATCCTAATCCCATATAATGTCACACCCCAAAGGAGAAAGTCAGAAGCTTAACCTAGTGAAAGTTATGAAATTCCTAAGTTAATTAGGGTTTTTGGGTGCTTCTAAAGGGAAAATGCAAATCAAATTGAAAATGTAAGCTGAAATCATGAGATAAATAACCTAGAAACTATATGCAATTTATGAATCAATGCAAAAAGAACCAAGTTCAAACACATCATGGTTAGGCAGAAATGAATTTTTCAAGTTAGGGTTAGAAAAATGTGATTTTTAAGAACCCTAATTCAAAGAAAATTGTGAAAATGTAATCAAACCTAAAAAGAAATTTGTATGGTGAGTTTGAAAATGTTTCTAAATGTATTAGGATGCTTCATGAATTTTTTGGTGATTTTTAGAAACCTAAATTCATTTTTAATTAATTAAAATCAATTAATTAATTAAATAAAACATTTAAATATTTTAAAAATACTTTTTTAATGCAAAAAATGAAAATAAAAATCTTTTCATGTAAATAAAAATATTTGAAACAAAAATGCAAGAAATGAGATTTTTTTGATGATTTATGTTATTTTTAAAAATTGTGGAAAGAAAATGCAATTAAAATGAAATAAAAATGAATTTAAATGAAAGTATGAGGATCTGAAGGTTGAGATTGAAATTGGGGGAAAATATATTGACTGCGCGCGTGATCTAAAGGCTGAGATTCAATCTGGCATTTTTATTAACTAATCTTAATTAATTAAATTAATTAAAAGATTAGGGTTTAAGTGGATGCATCCTGGCCATACACACGCGCGGGAACTAAGATCCAAAGGTCCAAATTAAAACCTGACTAATTAACCTTAATCACTAACCCTAATCACATTCAGGTGACCGGAGTAAGCCCCGGTCATCTTCTCCGGCAACACCAAATCCCCATCTATCTCAAAACGCCACAAAAACGCCTCAAACTCTCCAGAAATGATCAATGAACAACAACAAACATGAATCCAGCAACAAACAACATTTATATTTCAAGAATAACAGAATCGAAGCAAAACAGAAAAATACGCAAAACTTTCAGAAGTTAAATACACGCTTGATTCTTAACCATTTTGAAAACTAAACACATCACCATGATCAGAGAGACATATAGAATCATTTAAGAACTTAAAATTAGAGTTTTGGAAAAATTGTTCTTGATGGTTACCTGAGATGGAGCTTTCTGATTCTGAGCTTTCTGGACCTCTCCTTGGTGCAAATCAACTCCAATGGACCCCCTGAGGATGTTGTGATGCTTAGAACAAGTTTATGGTGGCTGGTTTTAGTGTTTCAGTTCTAAATGTGTAGAAATCGTGTTTGTGTTTGGGCTTGTTTCAGGCCATGGAAAAGGGGTGGGAAATGATCCTTAGGTTATGTGGAGTTGAATGGTGAAAGAAATTTGGAGTTTGAGTGGCTGAGGTGTGAGTTTCTAAGAGAGGAAGGTTTATAGAATTTTTGGGCAATCTGACTTCTTGGATGTTTCAGGCTTGTGTGTTATGTGAAATGAGCTCCATAAGATTAGTATATGCCAATGAGAGTGATCAGAAAGTGGGTGGTGGCATAGTATGATTGATATGGGCCAAGTTGCAAAAATATCAACATTGTGTACTTGAGGTATGGGCACGGTGCAGAGCAGATTTTAGGGGTGTCTTGGCTTCAACTTGATTCATGGATGGCCCTAGGATCAAGTTTATGCAGCTGGCACAAGTGGATGAAGTGTTTCAATAGATTTTGCAAAGTTTATGCATAATTGCCATTTTGAGATTTCTTGTGAATCAAGCCATGAAAACCATGCAATCTTGGGCCAATTCTGATGTTTTGAAGTTGCTTTGACATGTTATGGTACATAGAAGTTGATTAGAGGTCATGAAATGGCTTAGAACTTGAATTTGTAAGAATCCCTCTTTGGCATTAACTTGAAAATTATAGGATTTTTGCCAACTTTGAAAGGCCATATCTTGAGTTCTAGGATGAATCAAGACATGTTCTTGTACTTTTTGAAAATGGGAAGACATAATCTACAACTTTCATGCCCAAGAATTTTTCATTTGAATCATTTTTGGTCATGAAAGAATAGGTTGAATATCTTTCCCAAAATGGAAAGTTTCCATTACAAGTCCTTTCCAAAAATAGCAAGTTTGCATTTGGCTCAAAATTCTTCAAATTTGTTAACTTCCAACCACTTATAAGATCAAATAAAGATCATAGAGACTCAAAATGATGATGATGACCCTTTGGTACCCTTGATGGTGGCCTCAGATGCCCTGATTTTGTCCTTACTTGCTCAAGAAGTTATCCAATGATCAAATGACTTTCACAGTGAATTTATTCATCAAATTTGGTACACATGATCCTTATAACATATTAAGACCATTAGAAACAAGAATGACAAAAAAATTTGGGATTAAGGCCTCTGAAACCAAAACCCTAATTTTAGGTCATCTGTGTAGGAAATCTTCAGTCTGCCTCTATGCCTTTGCCATGCCTTGTGATCCCTTGACTTTTATGAACTTTGGGGAGAATATTATGATCATGGAACACACATGGACCCTCTTGATAAGCTTCAAGACCTCTGGGATGACTTAGATCACTTCTTGGATTGCTCAGATCACAAACCCTAGATGCAGATGAAATGAAACTATGCAGATGAAACAAATATGCAATATGAGATGGTATGTCTATGCAATGCAATATAAAAAGATCACAAGCCATGGTGTGATAAAAAGTGAGGACAAATTTGGGGTGTTTACAGCTGCCCCTATTCAAGCATGAGTTATCTGTGCAGGATGTAAGCGCCTGGCTTAACAGACAAACAAGATAACTTGTGGTTGAATACCAAAGATAGTCCAAAATTTGCACTCACTGGGGAGAAGAAGAAAAGGGATATAAATTGTAAAAGATAGTATAGTATGTTTATCAAGTGAAAGCGATGGAGGACGAACATAAAGCAGAGGACGACTGCTGGGAGTAAAACGTTAAGCAAAGCAATGACAAGGACGACCATCATGCTGAGGAATAAAGAAACCGCGACGGGGATAGCCATCGGGTAAAGTGATGAAGGACGGTCATCAAAAGAGAAGAGACCACGACAGGGACGGCCATCGGGTAAAGGGATAAAACTCTCTGGGGATTTAAGGAATGAGGGAAATACTGAAGGGGGCGGCCATTAGGTTAAGTGGTAAAGTAAACAACGATGGGGACGGCCATCGGGTAAAAGCTGATGAAGGAAGATCTTCAGGAAAAGGAAAAGGGACCACGACGGGGACGACCATCGAGTTAAATAATAAATGAAATATTTGATGAGGGACGGTCATTGAAGGTGAAGGACGATCACCTAGCAGGGGACGACTGCTAAAAATATCAAGACATAGGACGAATGTCGGATAGAAAAGATCAACGATGGGGACGCCATCGGATAAGCATGATGAAGGACGATTATCAAGAGGTGAAGGACGATCACCTAGCAGGGTATGACTGCTCTTGGGGATTATCGCGACATAGGACGAATGCCGGATAACAAAGATCAATGATGGGGACGACCATCGGGTAAAATTATGAGGGACGATCATCAAAAGGTGAAGGACAATCACCTAGCAGGGGACGACTGCTCTTTATCTCGACATAGGACGAATGTCGAATAGAAGGTTCCAACAATGTGGATTCCACTAGGGGAAAGGATGAGGGACGGTCATCCAAAGGTGAAGGATGATCACCTGGCAAGGGAAGACTACCGAAAGTATCACGACATAGGACGAATGCCGGATAGGAGAAAGTTGTTTTGCTGGTGACTTACTGGGGAATGGTAAACACGGACGAGTGCTTACACTTAAAAATAAGCGGTATAAGTGTTTGACAGTGTGTATAGATTAAAGATGCGGACGAGCATCCTTAGGACCACGATACGGACGAGTATCGGTAGAAACAATACGCTGACATGTGTTTAAAGATGATGATATGGACGAGTATCAATCGGTTAAGCAAGGAACACGGACGAGTGTTGAATCTGCTGAGGGGTGATATATACTAGATATGGATGAGTATCAAATATTTCTGTATGTACAAGTATGAACTGTTGGGGAAATATGTGCAAGACATGGACGAGTGTCGAAAGATTGGCCAAGGGACATGGACGAGTGTTTGACTTATTGGGAAGTGCGACACGGGCGAGTGTCAAAAAGAATATATACAAGCATGAACAAGTGTTTGAGAATTCTGAAGGATTTTTGGCTACTTTACTGGGGAAAGATGACACGGACGAGTGTCGAAAAGAGCATGTATGAATATAAACAGGCATCTGTATTTTTGAGAGTGCAAAGGGGATGCTTTGGCTTTTATCTGCAGGGGATATGAGTTTTGTACATTGCTGGTGCAGTGATGATGGTATTTGCAGGTGACTGGCTCGAACCTGGCTCATGATCATGCAAATGTTTGATATTTGCTGTAATGCTCCGTTTTATACGGAATGCTACACTTATTTTGGGGAAAAAATGATGCGAAATGCTATGATTATGCAAATGAGAAAACCTGATCCGAGATTCGGATCCTGCAGGGATAAAGATCTCTGGGAGATCTGCTGGAGGGAGAACTCAGCTGGGGAAAAAAGATCATTGGTTGATCTGTCCGGAGGGAGAACTCCGTTGGGGATGAGGATGTTTTAGCAACTCCATTAGGGAAGTATTTCAATGCCTTGCTCTACTGGGGAGAGAATGGCAACTCTGTGGGGATGAAAATCCACCAACCCTGCTGAGGATGAGAGAAAACCTGGCAACTCTGATGGGGAATAGAAAGTTCTTGACCACTTTGTTTGGGAAGAGCCGTCAGGCACTGCTCGGGAGATCCCGCTTGGGGAGGAGATAACTTTTGGGAAGTAATACGCTGATTGATGAATTCCTCAAGGGACCCTCTGGGGGGTAAAAACTTTGCGAGGAACTACTTCTTGCCAAGGAGTCCTACTGATGATGTGATTGCTGACTTGGCTGGGGATACTATACTTGATATGCCCCATGCTGTGAAGGATTGTCTGCCTTGAGTACCTGCAACTTGTTAAGACAAAGGAAAACGCACAAGTGTCCCGAGGTATCCTCAACCGGATTCCGTCATAGGAGTTAGATTTGTCTGAGAGAAACATACTTCCTGCAAGCATTTATTAAAATGGTTTATATGTTTTCATGCAAATGTTGTATTACGAACTCTGGACATTTTGCAAACAAAAACAAGAGATAAAAGACAAAGTGTGACTGAATATTCTGATTTTATTGATGTGTCTGAATAGGCAAGTACAATCAAAGAAGCAAATCCCCTGAAAGGAGAAGATTGTTGTAAATTGAGAAAATAAAAGTGTATGCAATGTTGAAGATGACTCTTCAGTGAGATCCCTTTGCTATGACCTGTATGACCTTGATGTTCTTCTTATCTTGCTTTCTGAAGAAGGTTGAATATGGCTGATGCTTTAATCCTTCGAAGCTTGCCATGTTGTAAGCGATACAAACGAATTCAGAATGCAGTTGTTCGCTTATTCCCTAATTTTGCGTGGATCGCCCTTTCGGGTTTTCAATCCACCGGGATATCCATTTTTACCTGAGTTGTCCGATGTGGCTTTTCAACTCAGCGGGTGTACATTTTTTGATTTTTCCCTTATTTTTGCCCGACTCTTTTATTCTGTTTTTGACTCGTCGGGATGCCCTATTTTTTCCTGGACTTACATTCTGTTTTTGTGTCCAGCGGGTCATTTTATGCGAAGTATTTTTTAACTGCATCTGAATTCACAGGAGACGGGAAGTCTTCACCATCCATGGTTGTGAGCATCAGTGCTCCACCCGAGAAGACTTTAGTTATCACATAGGGACCTTCATAGATTAGTGTCCACTTGCCCTTGTGGTCTGTATGAGGAGGAACGATTCTTTTCAGAACAAGCTCTCCCACTTGGTATTCCCGAGGTTTGACTTTCTGATCGAAGGCTTTCTTCATTCGCTTCTGATACAACTATCCATGATAGATAGCTGCTAATCTTTTCTCTTCAATCAGATTCAGTTGATTGTATCGAGACCGGACCCATTCTGCTTCATCCAGTTTCACATCCATCATTACCCGTAAAGAGGGTAGTTCAACTTCAATAGGTAGGACAACTTCCATACCAGACACCAGCTGATAAGGTGTTACCCCAGTAGATGTTCTGATAGAGGTTCGGTACCCATGCAAAGAAAATGGTAGCATCTCGTGCCAGTCTTTGTAGGTGACTACCATCTTCTGCATAATCTTCTTAATATTCTTGTTAGCGGCCTCAACAACGCCATTCATCTTTGGCCTGTATGGAGAAGTGTTGTGATGTTGAATTTTGAAGTCCCGACAAAGTTCTGCCATCATCTTGTTGTTCAAATTAGAACCATTATCAGTAATAGTTCATTCGGGAACTCCATATCGACAGATGATATCTCTTTTCAAAAATCTAGCTACCACTTGTCTGGTGACGTTTGCATACGAATCCGCTTCAACCCACTTGGTGAAGTAATCAATGGCTACAAGGATGAATATGTGACCATTTGAAACAGTCGGTTCAATATTTCTAATCATATCAATGCCCCACATGGCGAAGATCCAAGGTGAAGACATTGCATTCAAAAGATTCGGAGGCACATGCACTTTATCTGCGTAGATTTGGCACTTATGGCATTTTCTGACATAAGCACAACAGTCTGCATCCATTGTGATCCAATAATAACCTGATCTTAACAACTTATTTTCCATTGCATGTCGTCCAGCATGGGTACCGAATGAACCTTCATGTACTTCGTGCATTAGTAGGTCTGCTTCCTTCTTATCAACACATCTGAGCAGGACCATGTCGAAGTTTCGCTTGTACAAAGAACCATCAGTATTGAGGAAGAAACTTCCGGATAGCCTTCTTAATGTCTTCTTATCGTTTGACGATGCCCCAGGTGGGTATGTCTGATTTTCCAAGAAGCATTTGATGTCATGGTACCAAGGCTTGTTATCAGCGACAATGTTCACAGAGAATATATATACCGGTCTGTCCAGTCTGGATACCAGAATCCGAGGTGCATAATTGATAGTCTGTACTTTGATCATGGATGAAATGGTAGCCAAAGCGTCTGCAAACTGATTCTCATCTCGAGGGTGTCGCTCCCAAAGATTTACATCCCAGTGCAAACGCGAATGTTCGGCAAAAAGAGAAACTGATGAGGTTGAATTGAATAGAGTCGGAAGCTAGGCATTTTTACTCCGAAGATAAGGTAATGCTGCATAAATCTGGAAAGAGATGGATAAGACGGTTGCGAACCAGAGAAACTGAGAAAGGGGGTTGGTTACGACCTGGGAAGGTATTAGCACCCAGATCGCCCGTTGTACTCGACGGGTTCCACGCTTACAAGATTGTGTTTAAAATGGGGAAGTGTATGTACTATTTGTGTGTAAAAGCTAGGGAAGAATGTACAGGTGTCAGTGCAAAATGGTGTGAATTGCTCAGGAACTGAGGCTTAGAAAAGAATGCTGAAAGAGGGGGATGACAAAAAGACTTTTGTTTGATAACTGTTAAGTTATCCCTACATATCCTCTCGTGCAATGAGGAAGTCAGAACACCGTAATTCTACTCAAAGAGACTGAAAATGAAATTGACGGTGAACTGCTTACATGCCTATGCTGAAGTGTATGACTCGTCTGACTCGAGTGCTAATTGTCTTGCATTAGACGGAAGAAGCAAGTTCTCGTTTGTGAATGAGTGTGATGATAAGAGAATCCCGAAGGAGTGCATTTCGAAGAGAGGAAGGTTTATGGAATTTTTGGGAAATCTGATTTCTTGGATGTTTCAGGCTTGTGTTTTATGTGAAATGAGCTCCATAAGATTAATATAGGCCAATGAGATTGATCCGAAAGTGGGTGGTGGCATAGTGTGATTGGTATGGGCCAAGTTGCAAAAATGTCAACATTGTGTACTTGAGGTATGAGCATGGTGCAGACCTGAATTTAGGGGTGTATTGGCTTTAGCTTGATTCATGGATGGCCCTAGGATCAAGTTTATGCAGCTGGCACAAGTGGATGAAGAGTTTCAATAGATTTTGCAAAGTTTATGCATAATTGCCATTTTGAGATTTCTTGTGAATCAAGCCATGAAAATAATGCATTCTTGGGCAAATTATGATGTTTTGAAGTTGCTTTGACATGTTATGGTACATAGAAGTTGATTAGAGGTCATGAAATGGCTTAGAACTTGAATCTGCAAAAATCCCTCTTTGGCATGAACTTGAAAATTATAGGATTTTTTCCAACTTTGAAAGGCTATATCTTGAGTTCTAGGATGAATCAAGACATGTTCTTGTAATTTTTGAAAATGGTAAGACGTAATCTACAACTTTCATGCCCAAGAATGTTTCATTTGATGCATTTTTGGTCATGAAAGAATAGGTTGAATATCTTTCCCAAAATGGAAAGTTTCCATTACAAGTCCTTTCCAAAAATAGCAAGTTTGCATTTGGCTCAAAATTCTTCAATTTTATGAACTTCCAACCACTTATAAGATCAAATAAAGATCATAGAGACTCAAAATGATGATGATGACCCTTTGGTACCCTTGATTGGGGCCTCAGATGCCCTGATTTTGTCCTTGCTCAAGAAGTTATCCAATGATCAGATGACTTCCACAGTGAATTTCTTCATCAAATTTGGTACACATGATCCTTATAACATATTAAGACCATTAGAAACAAGAATGACCAAAAAATTTGGGATTAAGGCCTCTGAAACCAAAACCCTAATTTTAGGTCATCTGTGCAAGAAATCTTCAGTCTGCCTCTATGCCTTTGCCATGTCTTGTGATCCATTGACTTTTATGAACTTTGGAGAGAATATTATGATCATGGAACACATATGGACCCTCTTGGATAGCTTCAAGACCTCTGGGATGGCTCAGATCACTTCTTGGATTGTTCAAATCACAAAACCTATATGCAGATGAAACAAATATGCAATATGAGATGTTATGTCTGTAAACACCCCAAATTTGCCCTAACTAAGTTCACACCATGGCTTGTGATCTTCACATTTGCATTAGTTCAATCATACCACATCATATTGCATTTTTGCTTCACTGCATTGGTTCAAGTTCATCTGCATCTAGGGTTTGTGATCTGAGCAATCCAGGATCCATCTGAGCCACTCCAAAGGTCTTCAATCATCTCAAGAGGGTCCATGTATGTTAAATCATCATATTTTATCCTCCAAAGATCAAGGAAGTCAAAGAATCAAAAGAACTGGGAAAGCATGGAAGCTGAGCTAGGGTTTAACTACATAGATGACCTAAAATTAGGGTTTTGGTTTCAGAGGCCATAACTCCAAATTTTTTGGTCATTCTTGTTTCTATTGGTCTTAATATGATATAAGGATCATGCATACCAAGTTTGATGAAGAAATTCATTGTGGAATTCATCTGATCACTGGGTAACTTCCTGAGCAAGTCATTGCAAAATCAGGGCATCTGAGGACCCCATCCATGGAACCAAAGTGGATTTTTCATCAAATTGAAGTTATATGGTCTTTATTTGATTATTGGAGTGCTTAGAAGTTCACAAATTTGAAGAAAAGTGGGCTAAACCAAAAGTTGCCAAATATGGAAATGACTTGTAATGTAAACATTCCATTTTGGGAATGTTTTTCAACCTCCTCTTTCTCAACCAAAAATGCTTCAAATGAAAAATTGTTGGTCATGAAAGTTGTAGATTGGATCATTCCCTTTTCAAAAAGTACAAGAACAAGATCTAATTCATTTTGGAACTCAAGTTATGGCTTTCCAAAGTTGGCAAAAATCACATAATTTCATGTTTCATGCCAAAGAGGGAATTTTGCAAAACCTCTTGCCAATTCATTTTGTGACTTCAAATTGACTTCTACACATCATAACATCATTATGCAATGCCTAAAACTCAGAATTGGCCCAAGAATCTCAAAATTTCATGACTTGCACATGAAGAAATCCAAAAGGGGCCAAAACTTCATGAATTTGCAAAATGGTACAAAACCTCTCATCCACTTGCCACAGCTCATCAAATCTGATTCACAAACATTCCTTGATCTCAGCAGAACCAGGACATGCCCAAATCCCAGCGTGCCACTTGCCCATACCTCAAGAACAACCAACCTTGACTTTTTGCATTTTGCACCATACCAATCAGCATAGCCCACACCAACTATTCTGACCTATCACAGCTTCACATACATGCTTTATGCAACTCATTTCACACAAGAACCAAGCCTGAATCCTCAGCATTTCCTTAGTTCACAAAAATCACCCCACTTGCATTTTCTTTCGAAACTCTTAGCACACTTAACAAAACTTCAAATTTCTTCCACCATTCATCTTCAAATCAATCTCTGATCACAAACCACCCCTCAAAACAGCCTGAAACCACCTCAAACCAAAATACGATTTTCATCACCTCAGAACTGAAACCTTCAATACACTCCATACAAACTTGTTTCAGGCTTACCAGAAGCATCAATGGGTTCTTTGGAGTGGAAAAGCACAAAGAAGGAGGCCAGAAAGTCCAGAATTCAAAAGCTCAACCTCAGGTAACATGATGAACTTTTTTCCCAGAACCTTGTTTTCTTGTTAAAATGTTGTTCTATGTTTTGCCCTGATCATGGGGATATGTTTATTTTCGAGAATGAGCCAGAAACAAGCATTTCATGTTGCTCTGAAACTTTTGCCCTAAACTTGTTCTTTTTCGATTCTCTCTGTATGGTTGAAATAAATTGTTTTTGTTCATGGATTATTGTTGTTTGATGTTAGAGGATGAGTTCTGGAGATTTTGGCATGTTTTTATGGCCTAGGGAGTGATTTGGAAATTTCTCAGGGGAGGTGTGGCCGGAGAAGATGACCGAAGGTCATTTCCGGCCACTTGAAAGTAATTAGTTTGTTTAATTAGGGTTAGGGCACTTTTTGAATCTGGACCGTTAGATTAAGCTTTCCCGCGAGCAGTGTAGGGCTAGGATCATGTCATTAGTGTTTAATCAGGTTTATTTAATTAATTAAATAGGATTATTTAAGTTTAAATGTAGACCATCCAGATGCGCGCCAGGTCAATGGATTCAAACCCATAATCAATCCTGACTCTCCATTTTGCATACTTTCCATTTATTTTGTTTTTAATTCATTTTTTCTAATTTATTTTGTACGAATTTTTAAAAATAGTAAAAATCATCAAAAAATTCTGAAATTTTTTATCAAACATTTTATTAATTTTCAGAAACCAAAAATATTTTTATTTTTATTTTTTGCATTTAAAAATTATTTTTTAGGCATTTAAATGTTTATTTTAATTAATTAATGGAAATTAATTAATTAAAATATCATTTAGGTTTCTAAAAAATCCAAAAAACTTCACATTGCATCCTTAAACATTTAGAGACATTGTGATACCATCCACACAAATTTCTTTTTGCACTGATCTTCATTTGAAATGTAGTTTCTAACATATTTTTGTCATGAATTTCTTCTGCCTTTTTGAATTGATTTGCATTTTTTCCCTTTAGGTATCCTAAAACCCTAGAAAACTTAGAAAATTCATAAGTCCCTTAGGGTTAAGAGTTAGGTCTCCTCCTTTGGGGTATGAAATCACATGGGCTTAGGGTTCCTTTGAGTGCATTTTCAATTTTTTATCTTGTCATTCGCTTCTGATTTTGAGTTTTGCATCTCATCCTTTCATAAAACCCTAACCTTGCACGTTCACTTGCATTCATCTTGCATATGCTTGCATCCATGAACTGGCCATGACATTTTATGCTTCCACATGCCTTATAAGACATCTTAGGACACATTAGAATCATGTTTGATCATTGCATCATCCATTTGCCATGTTATGTGTCCATTTCATTTCATATGCATTCATGAACTTTCATGCTTCCTTTATGTTTCATTTGCATCCTCATTACATGTATGATCATTCACACCTCATGACATACATTTGCACCATCTCTTAGCATCATTTGCATCATGAACATGCTTCTGGTTTTGGTTTTCATCTTTGAATTTCATTTCATTTTCATTTCATTTCATTTCCTTTTACTAACTTTTCAGGTGGTAAGTTACTTTGAGAAGTGAATTTTCCTTCACTTCTCACAAATTTCTTCGCATCTCTCTTATGCATCCTTGCTGCATTTTGAATGTGTATTAGAGTGAGCTTGCTCATTCATGCTCCCTCTTCACTTTCTTTATTCAAGCAACTTATCTTCTTAAGTGAAGTAGGTTGACTTGTTTCTTCTGCTTCTCCTCCTTCCATCTTTCTTCTTACTTGGTGGCTCATCCTGAAGACTTATTGCAAGCCTCATAAACCCTAGGAACACCCAAGCATGATAAAAATTAGGGTTTGATTAGTCCCCCCATTAGTTTTACCTTTGTGTCATCTTTTGTGTCTTCTCTTCTTATCTCATAATCAGGGACTAAACCTTCAAGGTCTTAAGGCTTTGTGATTAAGGTTATGCATGCATCCTTCTATTAGGATGGAGTGTATAACTTTAATCATAAGTGTTAAACCCTTAATGTGTTTAAATCCTTTAATCAATTCATCTAATAACCACTAAGACATCAAGCTTGTAACTTGGGCCTTGCATTAGGGTTCTAATTCTTCCTTAATTGGTTAAGAAGGACTAACCCTAGTGTTAATGGACAAGTCCTCCTCAAGTTGTCTTAAAAATAATAAAATTCACTTCTTAATCTTACCATTAACTAAAATCCACTTCAATAAAGGCTTTGTTTTGTCATAAGGTTAATCCCTAATCATGGATTAAGTTGAGGAGCCTTCCTCAGCTTAAATGTTCTCATCTATTATCCTTCTATTAGGATGGTGTAATGAGTCCATTAAATCCTTGATTATGGCTTAAACTCATTACTTAACCCCAAACAAAATTACCAAAAACATCTAAATAAATGCAAGTAGGTTAATGATCTTAACCCTACATCATGGTGATTAAGTGTAAGGTGTTTACTTCATACTTAAGGTATCCTCATTACCCCTAATCAGAGGGAGGATGTGATGAGTTTACTAACCCTTGGTTTAGGGTTAAGCTCATTTTCTTATGAAAAACACAAAAAGATTTAAAAGATTGAAAACATAAAAAACAAGCAATAATCGTCTCATCCGGGATTCTTTTCTCATCTCATTCACTCACAAACGAGAACTCGCTTCTTCCTTCTAATGCGAGACAGTATGCACCTGAGCCAGACAGATCATACACTTGAGCATAAACAAGCAAGCAATTCACAAGTCAATTTATCTTTCAGTCTCTTTGATTCGAAATACGGTGTTCTGACTTCCTCATTGCACGAGAGGATACATAGGCATAACTTAACTGTTATCGAACAAAAGTCTTTGTGTCTTCCCCCTCTTTCAGCATAATCCTTTAAGCCTCATTCTTGAGCACCTCACTTCACTTTCTTGCACTGACACTTGTATATTTATTTTCCAGCTTTTGCACACAGATAGCACATACACTACCCCTTTAAACACAATCTTTTAAGTGTGGATCCCGTTGAGTACGACGGACAATCTGGGTGCTAATACCTTCCCAGGTTGTAACCAACCCCCTTTCTCAGTTTCTCTGGTTCGCGACCGTCTTATCCATCTCTTTCTAGGTTTATGCAACATTACCTTTCCTTCGGGATAAAAATGCCTAGCTGGAGACTCTTTTCAATTCATCTTCACCTCTTCTCTCCTTTCGCCGACCGTTCGCGTCTGTACCCCTTCTGGCCAGGTGTCATTTGGTGGGAGCGACAGCTTGACGACTCTGTTGGGGACCCTTATATTGCAACCAGGGCTTCTGGTTCTTTTTGTGGGTTCCTCCTAGAGCTTGTTTGATTTGTGTTTACAGGGGTGTTATGTGCTAATTGTGTTTATTTATTTGCGTTATTTATTGCTTTATGTACAACTTTATTTATTGCTTTCTTTACAGTCTTATGCATATTTCATACTGTCATTGCTGTATCTGGTTTACTTTGGTGGGTGGGGTTCTATTGAGTGATTAAGGTCCTATACCTGGGACCTGAGTGAGACCTAGGCTAGAGTGGTTCATGTTCTTTCCCATTCCATTTCGGTATGGTGCGGGAATATGAAACACGGTTCAGATGTGGGTTTCTTCTTGAGAACTATGTGCTACAGATTTCCTGTAGTGCTAGGGCTATCTGGGAAGCCTGCTAAGTCTGGATGACCTTTACTATGACTTTCAGAATCTGGGGAGAATTAGTGGAGGATCCTTTATGGTTATTGTAAACACTGTACCTCCGGGTTAGAAGTGTTTACACTTCTCATAACTGATCCAAGTCTGAGGATCCTTGTTCTAGAACACTACATGTGAGGGGGTTTGGTTGTTTACAAGTTTGCAGGAGCCCTTGGTCACATCATACCCTGTTACTGTATTGTTTAAAGAATACTCCACTTTGGACAGTTCTTGTGATTAACCCTGGACATGTGGCTCTTTATTTGAGCCCCTCACCCTGGTTACTGGATTTCTGAGCCTTCATCTGGACCTCTGAACATACATGGACCTTATATCAAGACAGAAAATCAGATCCAGCTCTTGATCACAACCCTTGCATATCATTTGCATACATCATCATTGCATCATTTAACATTTGTGTATTTGTTTTTCAGGGTATCCATCACATCATATCTGGTTTGGTTTTGACCCCTTCTACTGCTTAGACCTCTGCTTCAATTATCTTCTTCAGCATTTGCTTCAGCTACCTCCCTCAGCACCTGCACCAGTCTGCCAGAGAATCACCTCCAGCTTCTCAGTCTGTGATCTTCATCAGCTTATTTTCAGCCTCTTCATCAGCACTCATGACTACTCCAAGGAAGAGCAACATATCTTATCATTTCTTTGAGCCTATACTGACTGGTATCAGACAGGTCCAATCCCTTATCACACCTGACCACATCCCACTATTTAGAGAGCACCATGGGGGAATTTTAGACATGGTCATGGATCTTGATTCATCTCAGAGGAGCATGATCCACACATGCTTGCAGTTCTATGACCCTCCTCTTAGATGCTTCACCTTTCCTGATTTTCAGATGGGACCACTGCTAGAAGAGTTTTCTTTATTGATTGGAGTTCCTATCAGAAAAGGAATTCCTTTCAACCCAGAGATGACTGCCCCCAGGAGTGAAGAGATATCAAGGGAACTGCATTTGGAGCCTGCCCTTATTGGACAAAACATGACAACAAAAGCTGGGATTCCTGGTTTACATCTGGACTTCTTGATTTCTCAGGCCATCCTGAAGGCTGCGGTGGGAGAATGGAAGGCAGTCTGTGCACTCTTAGCCCTCAACATATATGGGGCTATATTGTTTGCAGATGAGCCCAAGTTTGTAAGTAAGAATGCCATCCACTTGTTCCTGCTGAAGAACCCTGTGCCTACACTGTTAGGGGATTTTTACTACTCAATCCACCAGAGAAATGAAAAGTAAAGGGGAAAGCTAGTCAGATGATATGCTCCTTTATTCTATTCTTGGCTGCTCAGACACTTGCCTAAGTCAGATGCTTTCCTGAACCCACATCAGCAGAAGAATTGAGCCAAGAGGTTCATCTCCTTGACTTCAGATGACATCAGGTGGTGCACCTAGAGCACCAAAGGCAAGGATATTATCACCAGCTGTGGGAAATACCCTAATGTGCCTCTAATAGGAGTAAAATGTTGCATCAACTACAACCCTTTATTGTTTAAAAGGTAATTGGGATATGCCTTGGTTCATCCTCCTAGAGGACAGGATTTAGCTGAGACCCTGTACTGTGAGATCTAATTTGGTTCTACTGTTGTCAGGCAAGCTGCTTGGGCCTGGGACAACATCCATACCAAAGGAACAACCATTCTTGGAAGGTGCAACAATATTGCTTCAGCCCAGTACTCTGACTGGTCCCGTGCTAGAGCTCAGATCTCCAGGATGCCTTTCACCTTGGAAGACACACCTGGACCCTCTACAGTACAACCAGCAGCAACTGTAAGCCTGGAAGAATTTTAAAAGTTGAAGGGAAGGAATGAGCAGTTATCTGAAGCTCTAAAGAAGACTCTCTGGGAGAGAAGTGATGGTCATCTGGACATTGAGAGATTGGAAAGGCTCAAAATTGAGCATCTGACCAAGATTGAGAGGACAGAAGATTACATCAGGAAAGCAAGAGCCAGGAGCAGATATTGAAAAATGCTTGCAAGGAGGCCAAAATCCAGAAAGCTAGGGCAGAGCATTATCTAGAAGAAAGCCAGGCTAGGTGGGTCAGAATCACCGAAGCCCGTACACAAGAAGACCAGAGGACTCAAGCCAAGATTGAGCAATTGGAGGCCAATGAGAAGAAGCAGCAAAAAGCTTTGTTGGCAGCTCAAAAGGAGATATCATAATTGAAACTCCGAGCGGGGTTAAAGAGATCCAAAGATCAGGACATACATAAGAAGCTGACTAATGCCATTGCAACCAGGAACCTCCTCATTCGGACTATTACAGAGCACCCAGCTGGTCCAGTGACAGAGGCTCTCCTGAAGGAAGTCAAGGAGGATGACTTCGGGTTGGATGTATGATCCTTTTGTTTGTATTTCTTTTCTCTTGATGTACTTTTTGCTTTTGATTGTTGTATTTTTGACCCACCATGGGCGTGTATTGTAAACAGACTTTGTATTTCCATTATTTGTAATGTATCAGTTTGTTTTATTTTTGGTTGGCTTCCTCTCAACATCATCAAGCATTTCCTCGAGGTCTGGAAAGGTCAAAACCAAGAACCAAACAGGATACCTTGGAAAACAAATAAGCATACTGCATTGCATACTAACCTTTTTCTTTGTTTTGTAGGTTTTGTTTATTATCTTGTTTCTCACTTTGTTGTGGTCTTAGGAAACATTGCTCGTCGCCGAGTGTTCCCTGTCAACCGTGCACACCGGTACCCTACCCGTAACAACCTTCCAGGCATTCAAATGGATCAGGTACAACAGGACCTGAACGAAGTAAGAAATCAAATGGAAAACGAAAGGGTCGAAATGAGAAACCAGATGACCCAGTTTATGGCTGTAATGACTGGCTTGGCTCAGAGCCAAGAAAGGCTGAGGGAATTAGTGGAAAGACAAACACTTGAGGAGCCTCACCCTGGTACAGGAGGAACCAGCAATAATGAGCGCGGGCAACCTCACATTGACCCACCAGAGTTCGGGCCCCATTTGAATCCATATGTTAATATCCCGAGAAATGTTCAAGGTAATACTACTGGGGGAAGAATCCTGCAAGAGGATCCCCAAGAGGAACAGTTCACAGTTGTCGGAGTTGGGGATGAGGTGTATGACAGAAGACTAGATGAGATTTCTGAAAAGCTAAGGTCCTTGGAATCTCATAATTCTTTAGGCTTTGATGTGATGGATATGGGGTTAGTAGATGGGGTGAGGATTCCCCACAAATTCAAGCCCCCATGCTTTGGAAAATATAATGGTACCTCCTGCCCGCGTACTCATCTGCAATCTTTCTTAGGGAGACTCAAGGCTTATACCATGGATGAGAAGTTATAGATGTTCTATTTTGAGGACAATCTGACTAGAGCTTCAAGAGAATGGTATTCGCACCTAACAAGGTCCACTATAAGATGTTGGAAGGACTTGGCCGAGGCCTTTATCCGTCAGTATCAGTACAACCTAGACATGGCTCCCAATAGAACTCTTCTAATGGGCATGTCTCAGTCTTCAAGGGAATGCTTTCGGGATTATGCTTAGAGGTGGAGACAGCTTACTGCTGCTATCCAGCCACCCATGTCTGAACGGGAGATGGCTGACATGTTTATGAACACCTTGCAGGGAACTTATATTGATAAACTTGTTGCTTTCTCTTCCACCAGTTTTGCCGATGTAGTTATAGCTGGTGAGAGAATTGAGAGTCTTTTGAAGATGGGCAAAATCTCTGACAACGGTGCATGTTCTTCCAACAATCCCAGAAAACCTTTTTCAGGACCCCGAAGGGCGGGTGAGACAAATGCTATCCATGCAGGCAGGGGCAGACCCCAGTATTCTCACAGATCAATAGCAGCCGTTACTATCTCGACTCCAGCTCAATAGCAACCACTTTTTCCTCAACAACAACAACAACATCATTATCAACAACAACCTCACTTTCCGCAGCAAAGAACGTACAACAATAACAACAACAACCAACAGCAGCGCCTCTTCCAACAGAGGCCATCTCAAGCAAATAGGGTGATTGATCCTATCCATATGCCTTATACTGCTTTACTGCCACAACTCTTGAAGCTTAACTTGGTTGAGTTAAGGACGTTGGCTCCACCAGATCCTCTCAACCTCCCGAAGAATTATGATGCTAATGCCAGGTGTGCCTTTCACTCCAACGCACCTGGTCACAATACTGAGAAGTGTAGACCTTACAAATGAAGGTTCAGGATTTGGTCGACTCCAAAGCTCTCAACTTCGCACCTCCTCCAAATGTTAACAGAAATCCTATGCCTAATCATGGTGGGCTCAGGATTAATGCTATAGAAGAGGACCAACCATCTGCACTAATTGACAATGTCACACAGATTCAAACACCACTGGCAGAAGTCAAAACTCAGCTCTTAAAATGCCAAGTGTTCCCAGGCTGTGGGGCCTGCTGTGAATTGTGCAAGACTGCTGTTAATGGTTGTGAGAGGCTAAGGATTGGCATAGATGGCCTCATCAGAGATGGACCCTTGAAAATTACTACAACAACAACTCTTTCTTCAGCAACTCTTTCTTCAGCAACAACAGATCCTCCTACAACTGCAATAACTATCATTCCCACTGATTCATCAACAACTCCAGCAATTACTCCATCCATCATTTCAACATATCAGAGTTCAGCGACATTTACTACTACAACATCAGCACCCATCTTAACAACGGAAACGTCTACAACACCAGCAAACATTAATGAAGATGTCTCAATGGTCACAATCTATTATGACCTAGCAAATGTTCATTCCAACAACAATTTCCAACAACAAACTGCAACACCTCCTGCCAGATCTCCAGTCACTATCTATTACGACCCGCATACTATCACAGTTCCTTCCGCTGCAGCAATCAGTCCAGTCACCATTACGGTACCTGGACCTGTTCCTTATGAAAGCAGTAATTCCATACCTTGGCACTACGGCTCTGATCTCTAATGCGACGGAAAGAAGATTACTCTAGACTTATCAACCTCTTCATCACAAGTTGACAATGTTGGGGGAGGCGGAGGCTTCACCAGAAGCGGACACCTTTTTGCCTCACAAACACCAAGACCCAATGCTGAAGCAGAAGTTGCTGCTAAGGCAAAAGGGAAGAATGTGGTATCTGAAGAGCCAGTTGCTAAAGAAACTTCGAAAACGTCTTTTGAACAAGATGTGGACGAGTTCATGAGGATAATAAAAAAAGTGATTACAAGGTGGTGGACCAGCTTCATCAGACACCCTCCAAAATATCTATATTATCACTGTTAATATGTTCCGAAGCCCATAGGAATGCATTGTTGAAGGTCCTGCACGCAGCATACGTGCCGTAAGAGATTACTGTTAATCAGTTAGAAACTGTGGTTGCAAATGTTAACACCAGTCATGGGCTGGGCTTCACAAATTCTGATTTAACAACGGAGGGACGCAACCATACCAAGGCTTTACACATCACCTTAGAATGCAAGGGTGCTGTTCTTTCCCATGTACTGGTAGGCACTGGGTCTTCGCTCAATGTACTCCCAAAGAAAGCCTTGGTAAAGCTAGAGTATGATGGTTTGGCATTGCGTCCAAGTAACTTGGTGGTGAGAGCGTTTGATGGCTCTAAGAGATCAGTGCTTGGAGAGATTTATTTACCTGTGTTGATTGGCCCACAAATCTTTAAAACTACTTTCTTTGTGATGGACATACAGCCTTCCTACGGCTGTTTGTTGGGTAGACCCTGTTACATCTACCCTTCACTAGAAGTTAAAATTTGAGTGGGAAGGCCAGATCATCACAATCTGTGGGGAGGAAGACATTTTCGTTAGCCAGCTGGCTACTTATAAGTATATAGAGATGGATGGGGAGATCCATGAGATTATGAGTCAGGGGTTTGAGGCCCTTAACATCAATGAAGAAACTGCTGTGTCTGGAACTTCCATCACTTCATATCAACAAGCCGAAAAGGTTATTGAAGAGGGTACCGCTCAAGACTGGGGCAAGCTGCTGCCAGTAGAAAAGAAAGAAGACAGATTCGGGTTGGGTTACAGACCAACTCGACAAGATAAACCGGAGGCTGCAACGGAGCCCAAATTTGTCAGCGGGGGAATGCTTACCCCGGATGCTGTGAACAGTCTGGAAGACGAGGAAGAAGACGAACGCAACCTGGAAAGCTGGATACGTCCAAGGATCCCGGAGAACCAAGTCTCTAACTGGTCTTCCCAGGAAATTATAAGAGTTACTCCTGCAGAGTAATTATTATTTCCTGTCTTTTAAGCATGCATCATGTCCTGCATCTTGCCCAAGGTGTCAGGGCTCATTTTGTAATCGGGCCATCTTGTATTTTGTGCAAACGATAAATTAATGAATATCAGCACATCTTTTGCAAATGAGTCTCTTTTTTCCCGCTCACTATTTTTAATTTTTCATTTTTTGTACAAAAGTAAAATGGCAGTGTTTTTCAAAATAATAATAACTTCATTTTCACTTTTTCTAAACATGATAAAACTGATCACTAAAATGAACCAATCTAAACCCTTGCAGAGAGTGCCCTCCAGACTGCACCGACAACGACACTGCTATGAATTCGTATGACTTCGACAATCCGATTAATCAAGCCGATGAAGGGGTTGAAGAAGATTATGAGCTACCCGAAGAACTAGCCAGGTTGTTAAGGCAAGAGGAGAAGGTTATCACTCCTCATCAGGAGGAAGTTGAGACAGTAAATCTTGGTACCGAAGAAGACTTAAAAGAAGTGAAGATTGGGGCCCGTCTACAAGATTCAGTGAAAGAGCAACTTATTGACATGCTTCGGGAGTATGTGGATGTTTTTGCTTGGTCCTATCAAGAAATGCCAGGGTTGGATACCGACATTGTTATGCATAAGCTGCCTTAGAAAGAAGATTGTCCTCCAGTAAAACAGAAGTTGCGTCGTACTCGTCCGGATATGGCCATGAAGATAAAAGAAGAAGTACAAAAATAGTGGGACGTCAGTTTCCTTGCTGTAACTAGTTACCCGCCATGGGTTGCTAACATTGTACCTATGCCAAAGAAGGACGGCAAAGTACAGATGTGTGTGGATTACCGGGATTTGAATAGAGCTAGCCTGAAGGATGATTTCCCATTACCTCACATTGATGTATTGGTCGACAATACGACTCAGTTCTCGGTATTCTCCTTCATGGATGGATTTTCAGGATATAATCAGATCAAGATGTCACCTGAAGACATGGAGAAGACAACTTTTATCACACCCTGGGGCACATTCTGTTATAAGGTAATGCCGTTTGGACTAAAGAATGCTGGTGCCACTTATCAACGGGCTATGGTAACATTATTCCACGACATGATCCATAAAGAAATTGAATGTTATGTGGATGACATGATTGCCAAGTCCCTCACAGAAGAAGACCACTTGGTAAATCTGTTGAAGTTGTTCAAGCGCCTGAGGAAGTATCAACTGAAGCTTAACCCCAACAAATGCACATTCGGGGTGCGATCCGGTAAGCTGCTAGGATTTATTGTAAGTGAAAAAGGGATTGCAGTTGACCCTGACAAAGTCAAAGCCATTCAAGAGATGCCTGCACCGAGGACTGAAAAGGAAGTTCGGGAGTTCTTAGGTAGATTGAACTACATTTCAAGGTTCATATCTCACCTTACAGCAACCTGTGAGCCTTTGTTCAAGTTGTTAAGGAAAGAACAAACGGTCAGGTGGAATGAAGACTGTCAAAGAGCTTTTGACAAAATCAAGGAGTACTTACAAGAACCTCCAATCCTTATGCCTCCAGTCGAAGGAAGACCTCTAATAATGTACTTGGCAGTATTAGAAAAGTCAATGGGGTGTGTGCTGGGCCAACATGATGAGTCTGGTCGAAAAGAGTACGAAATATACTACCTAAGCAAAAAGTTTACCGACTGTGAACAACGTTATTCACTGCTCGAGAAAACTTGTTGTGCTTTAGCGTGGGCTGCTCGCCGACTAAGGCAGTATATGTTGACCCACACTACTTTATTGATCTCAAAGATGGATCCAGTCAAGTACATATTTGAGAAGCCAGTGCTTACCGGACGGGTTGCAAGATGGAAAATGATTCTCACGGAATATGACATCCAATACACATCTCAGAAAGCCATCAAAGGCAGTGTATTGTCTGACTATCTAGCTGAGCAACCCATTGATGATTACCAGCCAATGAGATTTGACTTCCCTGATGAAGACATCATGTTCATAAAAGCAAAAGATCATGAAGAGCCTGTTCACACTGAAGGGCCTGACCCAGAAGAAGAATGGACAATGATGTTTGATGGAGCTATTAATATGAACGGTCGTGGAGTTGGTGCAATCCTCATTACACCTAAGGGAGTTCACATGCCTTTCTCCGCAAAACTCACCTTTAACTGCACTAAAAACAAAGCTGAATACGAAGCCTGCATCATGGGTCTTGAGGAAGCCATTGACCTCAGGATCAAGACTCTAACTGTATTCGGAGATTCAGCTCTAGTAATCAATCAAACCAACGACAAATGGTACACTCACTAAGAGCATCTGATTCCATACCGGGATTATACAAGGAGATTACTGACTTTCTTCACAACTGTCAAACTTGAGTATATCCCTCGAGATGAAAATCAATTTGCAGATGCTCTGGCTACCATTTCCTCCATGATCAAAGTTCAAGCTGCCAACTTTGTGCCTTGAATTTCAGTGTCCAGACTTGACAGACCAGCATACGTATTCTCAGTAGACATTGCTAAAGATGATAAGCCTTGGTTCTATGACATCAAATGCTTCTTAGAGGATCAAACATATCCATCTGGGGCATCATCCAATGATAAGAAGACACTAAGAAGGCTAGCTAGTAGTTTCTTCCTGAATGCTGACGGTTCATTGTACAAGAGAAACTTTAACATGGTACTTCTCAGATGCGTCGATAAGGCAGAGGCAGACTTGTTGATGCACGAGGTGCATGAAGGATCTTTTGGTACCCATGCTGGAGGGCATGCAATGGCTAAAAAGTTATTAAGATCAGGCTACTACTGGACCACGATGGATACAGACTGTTGTCACTATGCCAAACAAGACCTTAGACAGCGTTTTTTTTAGCCTTAGACAGCGCTTTAAAGCGCTGTCTAAACCTCCGCTGCTAAAGGTTTAGACAACGCTTTTTTAAATCTTAAAAGCGTTGTCTAAGAGATGTCTAAGGTACCCTTAGACAGCGCTTTTAGGAATACCTTAGACAGCGCTTTTGCTAAAAGCGCTTTCTAAGCCCCTATACCTTAGACAACGCTTTAGGTGAAAGCGCTGTCTAATCCCCTCCTCTTTTAATTTTTTTAGGTATACCTTAGACAGCGCTTTTCAAAAGCGCTGTCTAAGTCCCCCCTTAGACAGTGCTTTTGCCAAAAGCGCTTTCTAAGCCCCCCCTTAGACAGCGCTTTTGTGTAAAGCGTTGTCTAAGGTATACAAATTTTTTTGCAGCTTTTGTTTCAAACCACATTTTTTCCAGGTTTATAAACCAGAATTTCTACCTGTTTTCAACCAAATTTTGGCAGACAAATATCACATTTTATATATGCCATTTCAAACCATTTTGGCCTTTTTTCTACCAATTTTTGGCTAACAAATATATATTTATATACCAATTCAAACCAATTTTGCCTTAAATGTATCAAAATATATACAAATTTAAGTACAAATTTACAAGTCATTACATATACTACAAATGTACAATATAATTACACAAATTTACATGTCATGTACAATATACTACAAATTTACAAGTCATTACATAAAATATTGAGCTCTATAATGAATTGACACCATTCCTCTTTGATTTCGTCCACTTGATCTTTTGTATAATATGCACACTTGAATTCATCAAAGTACTACATAATAATATAACATAGTTTGATTTAATTTCAACTATTTAATTATATGAGATATGTGTAAATATAAAAATAACTCATAAGTTAGAAATACATACATCGGTGGGAATCTCTAATCGGCCCAAAACAAGAGTATCTCGCATAAACCTCAACATGCAATACCCGCAATCTATTTGATTACGTTGCTGAGGACACTACATATGAAAAAAAAATATGGATAAATCCTAAGTTTTATCAAGTGTCATCACTTATATAATAAAAAATGTGATAATTAAAAATATACCGCCACTCGAATCCATGTAATGGAGTTGGCGCCCCTCTTTGATGTTTGGATATCTCGTTGGGCTCGAAAATCTTGTAGGATGCTAATAAAATAAAAATGAAGTAATTAGAACAATTCACATAAACTAAGAAATACACACAAGAAAATTTGGAACATTCTCACTTACGTGTCAATTATGACCGAGAAACACATTCTTCTGGCAAAGTTCCAATCGAATCGTATCGGTTCCGTCTTCACAAACAGGACACGCACGTTGACCTTTAATGCTATACCCAGATAGATTCCCGTATGCTGGAAAATCATTAATTGTGACAAACAACATCGCCCTCAAATTGAAACTTTCTTTCCTATATCCATCATAAACCTCCACACCGTTCTCCCACAAAATCTTTAAATCTTCGATCAAAGGTGTCAAGTATACGTCTATGTCATTCCCTGGTTGTTTAGGCCCAGAGACTAACATAGATAACATCATGTACTTACGCTTCATACATAGCCACAGAGGTAGGTTATAAATCATAAGAATCACAGGCCATGTGGTATGTGAGATACTTTGAAGACCATGTGGGTTCATTCCATCAGTAGATAATGCCAATCGAAGGTTTCTTGATTCTGATCCAAACTCAGGATAATCATTATCAATCTGCGACCACTGTGGTGAATCATCCGGATGCCGATACTTTCCATCAATAATTCTTTCATCTGCATGCCAAGTAAGATGTCTTGCATCGGTTTCACTACGAAACATGCGCCTAAATCTCGGAATTATCGGAAAATACCATAAGACTTTTGCGGGAGACAATCTTTTCTTATATCGAGACAAACCGCATTTAGGGCACTCAGTTAACGTTGCATATTCGTTACGAAACAAAATGCAATCGTTAGGACAAGCATGTATCTTATCATAGCTCATGCCAATAGAGCACAACATTTTTTTTGCCTCATAGGTTCGATTAGGAAGAACATTATCATCCGGTAGCATTTCTCTCATAAGGGCCAACAACTCTGTGAAACTTTTATCCGACCATCCATTGCCCGCCTTTAAGTTGTACAACTTTAATACCGCAGACAGTCTTGAGAATTTAGTGCAACCTTTGTACAACGGTTTCTCTGCATCGCTTACCATCCTCTCAAACATTTCAGGACAATCATGAAGATCTTCTTCTAGTGCTTCTACAATCTCTTCAACTCGATCACAATCGTATGTTTCCGTGTCTTTGTCGTATGAAGCATAGGTCGTATTACTTTTTCCACTCGATTCAACATTCTCGTTAATTTTCTCACCATGAAATATCCAACACTGATAACTTTGATCAATTCCATGCCTCAGCAAATGCGATTTCAATCCATGTGCGTCAACCTTACCAATATAACAACAACGCAAGCAAGGACAATGCATTCGTCTGGGGTTTTCAGCGTGTTGAACAACATACTTAACGAATTCCGCAACCCCACTCTCGTACTCTTTGGTCATTCGATCAGCACAGATCCATGTTTTATCCATGGTTTTCCTACTTATTAAGGTAAACAATCAATCCAGACGAAAATACATAACTAAGGTAGTATCTTTGAATATTCTAACAATTTTAAAGTTCAATTCATTTTAAACTTCAATAACGTATACATAACCAATGTTAATATAAACTTCAATAACGTATCCGATACGCCGATATACCAACTTTAATTACCTCATCACTTTCATTTTTTCTATTACAAGAATCAAACTTTTTCTATTACAATATACCTATAACTATACCTATAACACGTTAATATTTCTATAACTAACTTTAATTTTCTATTAGAATATACCTATAACTATACCTATAACTATAACTATACCTATAATTTTCTACAACTTTAAATTTTCTATAACTAACGTTAATTACTTATCAAACATTTTTCTATTATCAAACATTTTTCTATTACAACATTTTTCTATTACCAAACATTTTTGTATTACAACATTTTTCAAGGAAGAACATTTTTCTATTACAACATTATTACTTATCTAACATAACAACTTTAATTACCTCATCACTTTCATTTTTTCTATTACAAGAATCAAACTTTTTCTTCCATTACTTTTCTCTTATCAACATTATTCTATTATCAACATTTTTCTATTATCAACATTATTACTTATCAAACATAACAACAACAATGTACCTTATGAGTCAAAACTCAGTTTCTACATTAAGGGTTCTAAACTCAACTTCTAAACTCAGTTAATACAAAAATAGCTAGAATGAATCAAAACAACTTCAACAAGAATAATACACTAAACTCAGTCAACAAGATTATGCACATTCTCAACATTAGTAAACTACTTCTAAACTCAGTAGAAAGATTAATAACAACTTATAAAAACCATAAGAAGTGAAGAACATACCGCAAGAAATAAAGAACAGTAGAAACGAAAAACGAAGTCAACACCCAAATGTCGAGACACGTACGATTCTTCAAACACGTTCAATGATTGAAACCGAAAAATGGAAGTATATTCGTGTTCGCTGTTATGGTTTTCGCTGTTAGGGTTTCAACGTTCGCGGGAGGGAAAACAAAAGAACAGAGAACGAAAATACAAATGGAGTCTGAAATTTTATTTTAATTAGACCTTAGACAACGCTTTTGTGGAAAGCGCTTTCTAAGGTATGCACTAGACAACGCTTTCCAAAAGCGCTTTCTAAAACCCCCCTTAGACAGCACTTTTGGTTTTAATTTTTTTTTTTAAATTTAAAGACTTTAGACAGCGCTTTTTCAAAAGCGCTGTCTAAGGTCTATATTTAAAAGCGCTTTCTAAAAGCGTTGTCTAAGGGGGGGTCTTAGACAGCGCTTTTGAGAAAGCGCTGTCTAAGACCCCCCCTTAGACAGCGCTTTCATTATTTTTTTGGAACATTTTCCGTGTTTTATTTTAATTTTAACCTTAGACAGCGCTTTCTTTTAAAAGCGCTGTCTAAGATGCGCTGTACGTATTCTCAGTAGACATTGCTAAAGATGATAAGCCTTGGTTCTATGACATCAAATGCTTCTTAGAGGATCAAACATACCCATCTGGGGCATCATCCAATGATAAGAAGACACTAAGAAGGCTAGCTGGTAGTTTCTTCCTGAATGCTGACGGTTCATTGTACAAGAGAAACTTTGACATGGTACTTCTCAGATGCGTCGATAAGGCAGAGGCAGACTTGCTGATGCACGAGGTGCATGAAAGATCTTTTGGTACCCATGCTGGAGGGCATGCAATGGCTAAAAAGTTATTAAGATCAGGCTATTACTGGACCACGATGGATACAGACTGTTGTGCGTATGCCTGAAAGTGTCATAAATGCCAGATCTATGCAGACAAAGTGCATGTGCCTCCGAATCCGTTGAATGTGATGTCTTCACCCTGGCCCTTTTCCATGTGGGGAATTGACATGATAGGAAAGATTGAGCCGACCGCTTCGAATGGCCACAGATTCATCCTGGTAGCCATTGACTATTTTACCAAGTAGGTTGAAGCAACTTCATATGCAAATGTCACCAGGCAGGTGGTAGCCCGATTCCTAAAGAGAGATATCATATGTCGGTATGGAGTTCCCGAGCGAATCATTACTGATAATGGTTCCAACTTGAACAACAAGATGATGCCAGAACTATGTCGGGACTTCAAAATCCAACACCACAACTCTTCTCCTTACAGGCCAAAGATGAATGGCGCTGTTGAGGCAGCCAACAAGAATATCAAGAAGATTGTGCAAACGATGGTGGTCACATACAAAGACTGGCATGAAATGCTACCATTTGCCTTGCATGGGTACCGTACATCAATCAGAACGTCTATTGGGGCAACACCGTATCAACTTGTGTATAGCATGGAGGCAGTCCTACCTGTTGAAGTTGAATTACCCTCGTTGCGGGTACTGATGGATGTAAAGCTGAATGAAGCAGAATGGATCCGTTCTCGGTATAATAAACTGAATCTGATCGAAGAGAAGAGATTAGCTGCAATCTGTCATGGGTAGTTGTATCAGAAGAGAATGAAGAAAGCCTTCGATCAGAAAGTCAGACTTCGAGAATACCAAGTCGGAGATCTTGTGCTGAAAAGACTCCTTCCTCCTCATATAGACCACAGGGGCTAGTGGACTCCGAATTACGATGGTCCGTTTATAGTGAAAAAGGTTTTCTCTGGTGGAGCACTGATGCTCACTACTATGGATGGTGAAGATTTCCCGTCCCCTGTGAATTCAGATGCAGTTAAAAAATACTTCGCATAAAATGACCCGCTGGACATAAAAACAGAATGTAAGTCCAGGAAAAAATAGGTCATCCCGGCGAGTCAAAAACAGAATAAAAGACTCGGGCAAAAATAAGGGAAAAATTAAAAAAAAATGTACACCCGCTGAGTTGAAAAGCCGCATTGGACAGCTCAGGAAAAAATGGGTATCCCGGTGGATTGAAAACTCGAAAGGGCGGTCCCCGCAAAATAAGGGAATAAGCGAACAACTGCATTCTGAATTCGTGTGTATCACGTACGACTTGGCAAGCTTCGGAAGGTTAAATCATCGGTCAGAATCAGCCTTCTTCAGAAAGCAAGATAAAGAAGAACGCCAATGTCATACGAGTCATAGCAAAAGGGAAGCTCACGGAAGCGTCGTCAACATTGCCAGCACCTTCTTTGTTTCTCAATTTTGTAACAATCTCCTCATTTCAGGGGATCTGTTTCTTTGACTGTATTCGCCAATTCAGGGCATACAAATTAATAAAATTAGATTTTCAGTCACACTTCGTCTTGTACATTTTTATTTCATTTGCAAAAATGTCTGATATCCTTGATATAATGGTTGCATAAAAACAAATGTGCCTTTCTAATCACATGCTTGCAGGAAATATATTACTTACTCCCAGGAGTCTCTAAAATTCCTATGACGGAATCCGGTAAGGGATACCTCGGGATACTTGTGCGTTTCTTTGTCATAACAGGATTGCAGGTACTCAAAGCGCAACATGGGGGCATGAAAGGTTTTACCCAGCAAAGTTTCCAAATCATTATTTCCTCAGCACGTCATCCAAACAGCACCGGAAGTGCTTTCACCCCATCGGAGCTGCCAGGCATCACTTCTCCAACACATCTTTCAAAGCAGCATCAAAAGGTGCTCATTTCCCCAACTGAGTTGTCAGATATTATCATCCTCAGCAGGGTCCCCACAGAAATCTCCAGGAAGATGGTTCGGTGATCTTTTTTCTTCCCCAGCCGAGTGCTAGACAGGGAACCATCCCCACAGAGCTCCAGCCTCTCCCAGGAGAGCAATGTCTGAATTTCCCGCACAACAAAGTGACAAAAGCTTCCACATCCCCAGCTGGGCTCCTCCTTACAAAGATAGGCCTATCAGTAACCTATTTACCCAGGCAGAGTCATATATTTTATCACATCTACCAATGATCTCATCCCCAGCTGGGATATCCTTTCAAGCAGATCATCCAAAGATCTCCACAACAACAGGATCCAAGTCTCGGATCGGTATCTTTTGCATAATCATAGCATTCGCATCATATTTCCCCTCAAAGCGTAGCATTCCGTTTAATACAGAGTATTACGGCAAAAATCAAACATATTGCATAAATCACAAGTCAGGTTCGAACCAGTCACCTGCAAACACCCCAACGTTCCCTCAACAATGTATATATAGACTCACAGTCCCCGCAGAAGGCCAAAGCATCCCTTTGCACCCCTAAATACAGATACATGCTCCCTTTGGCACTCGTCCGTGTCATCTTTCCCCAGAAAGTCGCCAGAACACCCTCTACAAACGGATACTTATACATAACCTGTTCTTCTCGACACTCGTCCGTGTCATGTCACATTTCCCTAGCAGAAAGCCAAAGCGTCCCCTTTGCACTCACAAATACATGTTCTTCTTATCCCCTACAGATATATCTATACACTTTCCTGATACTCGTCCATGTTACCCATCCTCAGCATGGTTGCCTAATAACTTATTGTAAACCAAAAAACACTTGTTTATAATACACTTCTTTCGACACTCGTCCGTGTCATCCTATCCCCCACAGATCGCCAGAATATCTTTTATACATATAAGTTCATAACTTATACATTTTCTCTTCTGACACCCGTCCGTGTCATACCCTCCCCGGAAAGTTGAACACTCAATTTGTGTCTCACTCATGTTCATTTTCACTTATACAAATACTCGTCCGTATCTTGTATACACCACTTATTTCCCCTCAGATTCAACACTCGTCCGTGTTCTTTGTTAACCAGTTGGTACCCATTCATACCACCATCTCTGAACATGTGTCAAAGTTGTTTCTACCGATACTCGTCCGTATAATAGTCTTAAGAATGCTCGTCCGCATCTTTAATCTATACACAGTGCCAAACACTTATACCTTTTATTTCTTGGATGTAAACACTCGTCCGTGTTTACTATTCCCCAACAAATCCCCAAAAAAAGCAAAACTTCTTTTCTATCTGACATCCGTCCTATGTCATGATACTTTCGGCAGACGTACCCTGCCAGGTGATCGTCCTTCACATATGGATGACCGTCCCTCATCCCTTTCCCTAGTGGAGTCTCCATTATTGGAACCTTTCTCTATCCGACATTCGCCCTATGTCATGATATATTTCGGCAGCCGTCCCCTGCCAGGTGATCGTCCTTCACCTCGGATGACTGTCCCTCATCCTTATCCCCAACAGATCAGCCGTCCCCTACTAAGGTGATCGTCCTTCACCTTTTGATGATCGTCCTTCATCATTTTATCTGATGGTCGTCCCCATCGTTGATCTTGTTATCTAACATTCGTCCTATGTCATGATAAACTCTGAGAGCAGCCGTACCCTGCTAGGTGATCGTTCTTCACCTCTTGATGATCGTCCTTCATCATTCTTATCTGATGGTCGTCCCCATCGTCGACCTTTGTCTACCTGGCATTCATCCTATGTCATGATACAGAGCAGTCGTCCCCTGCTAGGTGATCGTCCTTCACCTTTGATGACCGTCCCTCATCATTTATTTCTTTGAACCGATGGTCGTCCCCATCGTTGTTTACCCTTTACTTTGCAAACCAGATGGTCGTCCCCATCTTTGACTTTACTTTTAGTCTCCAGAGAACTTTGTTGCTTTATCTTGATGGTCGTCCCCGTCATGATCCCTTTATTTCCCCCAGCATGTCGGCCGTCCCCGTCATCGCTTTGTCTCCAGCAGTCGTCCCCTGCTCGATGGTCGTCCTCCATCGCCCGCACTTTTCTAATCACACTTTACTACCTTTTACAATCTATATCCCTTTTCTTCTTCACCCAGTGAGTGCAAATTTTGGACTGTCTTTGGTATTCAACCACAAGTTATTTTGTTCGTATGTTAAGCTCGTCGCTTACATCCTGCACGGCTAACTTATGTTTGAATAGGGGAAGCTGTAAACACCCCAAATTTTCCCACACTAAGTTCACACCATGGCTTGTGATCTTCACATTTGCATTAGTTCAATCATACCACATCATATTGCATTTTTGCTTCACTACATTAGTTCAAGTTCATCTACATCTAGGGTTTGTGATCTGAGCAATCCAAGATCCATCTGAGCCACTCCAAAGGTCTTCAATCATCTCAAGAGGGTCCATGTATGTTCAATCATCATATTTTATCCTCCAAAGATCAAGGAAGTCAAAGAATCACAAGAACTGGGAAAGCATGGAACCTGAGCTAGGGTTTAACTACACAGATGACCTAAAATTAGGGTTTTGGTTTCAGAGGCCATAACTCCAATTTTTTTGGTCATTCTTGTTTCTATTGGTGTTAATATGATATAAGGATCATGCATACCAAGTTTGATGAAGAAATTCATTGTGGAATTCATCTGATCACTGGGTAACTTCCTGAGTAAGTCATTGCAAAATCAGGGCATCTGAGGACCCCATCCATGGAACCAAAGCGGATTTTTCATCAAATTGAAGTTATATGGTCTTTATTTGATTATTGGAGTGCTTATAAGTTCACAAATTTGAAGAAAAGTGGGCTAAACCAAAAGTTGCCAAATATGGAAATGACTTGTAATGTAAACTTTCCATTTTGGGAAAGTTTTTCAACCTCCACTTTCTCAACCAAAAATGCTTCAAATGAAAAATTGTTGGTCATGAAAGCTGTAGATTGGATCATTCCCTTTTCAAAAAGTACAAGAACAAGATCTAATTCATTTTGGAACTCAAGTTAAGGCTTTCCAAAGTTGGCAAAAATCACATAATTTCATGTTTCATGCCAAAGAGGGAATTTTGCAAAACCTCTTGCCAATTCATTTTGTGACTTCAAATTGACTTATACACATCATAACATCATTATGCAATGCCTAAAACTCAGAATTCGCACAAGAATCTCAAAATTTCATGACTTGCACATGAAGAAATCCAAAAGGGGCCAAAACTTCATGAATTTGCAAAATGGTACAAAACCTCTCATCCACTTGCCACAGCTCATCAAATCTGATTCACAAATATTCCTTGATCTCAGCTGAACCAGGACATGCCCAAATCCCAGCCTGCCACTTGCCCATACCTCAAGTACAACCAACCTTGACTTTTTGCATTTTGCACCATACCAATCAGCATAGCCCACACCAACTATTCTGACCTATCACAGCTTCACATACATGCTTTATGCAACTCATTTCACACAAGAACCAAGCCTGAATCCTCAGCATTGCCTTAGTTCACAAAAATCACCCCACTTGCATTTTCTTTCGAAACTCTCAACACACTTAACAAAACTTCAAATTTCTTCCACCATTCATCTTCAAATCAATCACTTATCACAAACCACCCCTCAAAACAGCCTGAAACCACCTCAAACCAAAATATGATTTTCATCACCTCTGAACTGAAACCTTCAATACACTCCATACAAACTTGTTTCAAGCTTACCAGAAGCATCAAGGGGTTCTTTGGAGTGGAAAAGCACAAAGAAGGAGGCCAGAAAGTCCAGAATTCGAAAGCTCAACCTCAGGTAACATGATGAACTTTTTGACCAGAACCTTCTTTTCTTGTTAAAATGTTGTTCTATGTGTTGCCCTGATCATGGGGATATGTTTATTTTCGAGAATGAGCCAGAAACAAGCATTTCATGTTGCTCTGAAACTTTTGCCCTAAACTTGTTCTTTTTCGATTCTCTCTGTATGGTTGAAATAAATTGTTTTTGTTCATGGATTATTGTTGTTTGATGTTAGAGGATGAGTTTTGGAGATTTTGGCATGTTTTTATGGCCTAGGGAGTGATTTGGAAATTTCTCAGGGGAGGTGTGGCCGGAGAAGATGACCGGAGGTCATTTCCGGCCACCTGAAAGTCATTAGTTTGTTTAATTAGGGTTAGAGCACTTTTTGAATCTGGACCGTTAGATTAAGCTTTCCCGCGTGCAGTGTAGGGCTAGGATCATGTCATTAGTGTTTAATCAGGTTTATTTAATTAATTAAATAGGATTAGTTAAGTTTAAATGTAGACCATCCAGATGCGCGCCAGATCAATGGATTCAAACCCATAATCAATCCTGACTCTCCATTTTGCATACTTTCCATTTATTTTGTTTTTAATTCATTTTTTCTAATTTATTTTGTACGAATTTTTAAAAATAGTAAAAATCATCAAAAAATTCTGAAATTTTTTATCAAACATTTTATTAATTTTCAGAAACCAAAAATATTTTTATTTTTATTTTTTGCATTTAAAAATTATTTTTTAGGCATTTAAATGTTTATTTTAATTAATTAATGGAAATTAATTAATTAAAATATCATTTAGGTTTCTAAAAAATCCAAAAAACTTCACATTGCATCCTTAAACATTTAGAGACATTGTGATACCACCCACACAAATTTCTTTTTGGTTTTGAATCATTTTGACATTTTTTCTTTGAATTTAGGGTTCATAAAATCCTATTTTTGAACCCTAACTTCAAGAATTATTTTCTGCCTAACCAAGAATGGTATGACCATGGTTCTTTTTGCACTGATCTTCATTTGAAATGTAGTTTCTAACATATTATTGTCATGAATTTCTTCTGCCTTTTTGAATTGATTTGCATTTTTCCCCTTTAGGTATCCTAAAACCCTAGAAAACTTAGAAAAATCATAAGTCCCTTAGGGTTAAGAGTTAGGTCTCCTCCTTTGGGGTATGAAATCACATGGGCTTAGGGTTCCTTTGAGTGCATTTTCAATTTTTTATCTTTTCATTTGCTTCTGATTTTGAGTTTTGCATCTCATCCTTTCATAAAACCCTAACCTTGCACCTTCACTTGCATTCATCTTGCATATGCTTGCATCCATGAACTTGCCATGACATTTTATGCATCCACATACCTTATAAGACATCTTAGGACACATTAGAATCATGTTTGATCATTGCATCATCCATTTGCCATGTTATGTGTCCATTTCATTTCATATGCATTCATGAACTTTCATGCTTCCTTTATGTTTCATTTGCATCCTCATTACATGTATGATCATTCACACCTCATGACATACATTTGCACCATCTCTTAGCATCATTTGCATCATGAACATGCTTCTGGTTTTGGTTTTCATCTTTGAATTTCATTTCATTTTCATTTCATTTCATTTCCTTTTACTAACTTTTCAGGTGGTAAGTTACTTTGAGAAGTGAATTTTCCTTCACGTCTCACAAATTTCTTCTCATCTCTCTTATGCATCCTTGCTGCATTTTGAATGTGTATTAGAGTGAGCTTGCTCATTCATGCTCACTCTTCACTTTCTTTCTTCAAGCAACTTATCTTCCTAAGTGAAGTAAGTTGACTTGTTTCTTCTGCTTCTCCTCCTTCCATCTTTCTTCTTCCTTGGTGGCTCATCCTGAAGACTTCTTGCAAGCCTCATAAACCCTAGGAACACACAAGCATGATAACAATTAGGGTTTGATTAGTCTCCCCATTAGTTTTACCTTTGTGTCATCTTTTGTGTCTTCTCTTCTTATCTCATAATCAATGACTAAACCTTCAAGGTCTTAAGGCTTTGTGATTAAGGTTATGCCTGCATCCTTCTATTAGGATGGAGTGTATAACTTTAATCCTAAGTGTTAAACCCTTAATGTGTTTAAATCCTTTAATCAATTCATCTAATAACCACTAAGACATCAAGCTTGTAACTTGGGCCTTGCATTAGGGTTCTAATTCTTCCTTAATTGGTTAAGAAGGACTAACCCTAGTGTTAATGGACAAGTCCTCCTCAAGTTGTCTTACAAATAATAAAATTCACTTCTTAATCTTACCATTAACTAAAATCCACTTCAATAAAGGCTTTGTTTTCTCATGAGGTTAATCCCTAATCATGGATTAAGTTGAGGAGACTTCCTCAGCTTAAATGTTCTCATCTATTATCCTTCTATTAGGATGGTGTAATGAGTCCATTAAATCCTTTATTATGGCTTAAACTCATTACTTAACACCAAAAAAAATTACCAAAAACATCTAAATAAATGCAAGTAGGTTAATGATCTTAACCCTACATCATGGTGATTAAGTGTAAGGTGTTTACTTCATACTTAAGGTATCCTCATTACCCCTAATCAGAGGGAGGATGTGATGAGTTTACTAACCCTTGGTTTAGGCTTAAGCTCATTTTCTTATGACAAACACAAAAAGCAATAAAAGATTGAAAACATCAAAATCAAGCAATAATCGTTTCCTCCAGGATTCTTTTCTCATCTCATTCACTCACAAACGAGAACTCGCTTCTTCCGTCTAATGCAAGACAGTTTGCACCTGAGCCTGACAGGTCATACACTTTAGCATAGACAAGCAAGCAATTCACAAGTCAATTTATCTTTCAGTCTCTTTGAGTCGAACTACGGTGTTCTGACTTCCTCATTACACGAGAGGATACGTAGGCATAACTTAACTGTTATCGAACAAAAGTCTTTGTGTCTTCCCCCTCTTTCAGCATAATCCTTTAAGCCTCATTCTTGAGCACCTCACTTCACTTTCTTGCACTGACACTTGTATATTTCTTTTCCAGCTTTTGCACACAGATAGCACAGACACTACCCCTTTAAACGCAATCTTTCAAGCGTGGATCCCGTCGAGTACGACGGACAATCTGGGTGCTAATACCTTCCCAGGTTGTAACCAACCCCCTTTCTCAGTTTCTCTGGTTCGCGACCGTCTTATCCATCTCTTTCTAGGTTTATGAAGCATTACCTTTCCTTCGGGATAAAAATGCCTAGCTGGCGACTCTTTTCAATTCATCTTCACCTCTTTTCTCCTTTCGCCGACCGTTCGCGTCTGTACCCCTTCTGGCCAGGTGTCATTTGGTGGGAGCGACAATGTCTATTCAATGTAATATGAAAAGATCACAAGCCATGGTGTGAGAAAAAGTGAGGGCAAAGGTGTTTACACCTGTGTCGCTCCCACCAAATGACACAGGGTCAGACGGGGTACAGACGCAAACGGTCGGTGAAAGGAGAACATAAAGATGAACTGAAAAGAGTCGCCAGCTAGGAATTTTTATCCCGAAGCAAAGGTAATGCTGCATAAACCTAGGAAAATATGGATAAGACGGTTGTGAACCAGAGAAACTGAGAAAGGGGGTTGGTTACAACCTGGGAAGGTATTAGCACCCAGATTGTCCGTCGTACTCGACGGGATCCATGCTTAAAGGATTGTGTTAAAAGGGGTAGTGTCAGTGCTATTCTGTGTGCAAAAGCTGGAAAAGAATGTACAGGTGTCAGTGCAAAAGAAGTGTGAAATGAATTGCTCAGGAATGAGGCTTAAAGAATAAAGCTGGAAGAGGGGGAATATACAGAGACTTTTTGTTCGATAACATTTAAGTTATGCCTACGTATCCTCTCGTGCAATGAGGAAGTCAGAACACCGTAGTTCGACTCAAAGAGACTGAAAGGTAAATTGACTTGTGAACTGCTTACTTGTCTATGCTCAAGTGTATGACCTATCTGGCTCAGGTGCAAACTGTCTTGCATTAGACGGAAGAAGCAATTTCTCGCTTATGAGTGAATGAGATGAGGAAAGAATCCCGGAGGAGACGATTATTGTTTGTTTTTGTGTTTTCAATCTTTTATTGCTTTTTGGAGTTTGTCATAAGCTAATGAGTTTAAGCCTAAACCAAGGGTTAGTAAACTTATCACATCTTCCCTCTGATTAGGGGTAATGAGGATACCTTAAGTATGAAGTAAGCACCTCACACTTAATCACCATGATGTAGGATTAAGATCATTAACCTACTTGCATTTATTTAGATGTTTTTGGTGTTTTTGTTTAGTGTTAAGTAATGAGTTTAAGCCATAATCAAGGATTTAATGGACTCATTACACCATCCTAATAGAAGGATAATAGATGAGAACATTTAAGCTGAGGAAGGCTCCTCAACTTAATCCATGATTAGGGATTAACCTCATGACAAAACAAAGCCTTTATTAAAGTGGATTTTAGTTAATGGTAAGATTAAGAAGTTAATTTTATGGTTTGTAAGACAACTTGAGGAGGACATGTCCATTAACACTAGGGTTAGTCCTTCTTAACCAATTAAGGAAGAATTAGAACCCTAATGCAAGGCCCAAGTTACAAGCTTACTGTCTTAGTGATTATTAGATGGATTGTTTAAGAGATTTAAACACATTAAGGTTTTAACTCTTAGGATTAAAGTTATACACTCCATCCTAAGAGAAGGATGCAGGCATAACCTTAATCACAAAGCCTTAAAACCTTGAAGGTTTAGTCCTTGATTAAGAGATGAGAAGAGAGACACAAAAGATGACACAAAGGTAAGACTAATTGGGGGACTAATCAAACCCTAATTGTTAACATGCTTGGGTGTTCCTAGGGTTTATGAGGCTTGCAAGAGATCTTCAAGAAGAGCCACCAAGGAAGAGGAAGATGAAAGGAGGAGAAGCAGAAGAAACAAGCTAACTGGCTTCACTTAAGAAGATAAGTTACTTGAAGAAATAAAGTGAAGAAGGAACATGAATGAGCAAGCTCACTCTAAAGCAAAAGTAAAATGCAGCAATGAATGCATAAGAGAGATGAGAAAAGATTGTGAGAAGTGAAGGCAAATTCACTTCTCAAAGTTCTTACCACCTGAAAAGTTAGCATAAGAGAAAGAAATGAAATGAAAATAAAGTGAATGCAAAGGTGCAAACCAAAACCAGAAGCATATTTATGATGTAAATGATGCTAAGAGATGATGCAAATGTATGTCAAGAGTTGTGAATGATCATACAAGTGATGAGGATGCAAATGAAGCATGGAAGAAGCATGAAAGCACATGAATGCACATGAAATGAAATGAATACTTAACATGGAAAATGGATGAAGAAATGATTAAGCATGATTCTAATGTGTCCTAAGGTGTCTTATATGTCATGTGGATGCAAGAAATGTCATGGAAAGTTCATGAATGCAAGCATATAATAGATGTATGCAAGATGAGATGCAAAACACAAAAATAGAAGCAAATGAAAAGATAAAAAATTGAAAATGCAATCAAGAGAACCCTAACCCCATATGATTTCATACCCCAAAGGAGAAGACCTAACTCCTAACCTAATGAATGTTATGATTTATCTAAGTTATCTAGGGTTTTAAGGTACCTAAAGGGAAAATATGCAAATCAATTAAAAAAGGCAGAAGAAATTTATGACAAAATTATGCTAGAAACTACATGTCAAATGAAGATCAATGCAAAAAGAACCATGGTCATACCATTCTTGGTTAGGCAGAAAAGAATTCTTGAAGTTAGGGTTCAAAAATAGGATTTTATGAATCCTAAATTCAATAAAAATTATCAAAGATGGTTCAAAACCAAAAAGAAATTTGTGTTGATGGTATGACAATGTCTCTAAATGTTTGAAGATGCAATATGAATTTTTTGGGATTTTTTAGAAACCTAAATGATATTTTAATTAATTAATTTTCATTAATTAATTAAAATAAACATTTAAATGTTTAAAAATAAAAATAAAAATATTTTTGGGTTAAGAAAATTATTTGAAATCAAAATGCAGAATAAAAATATTTTTGGAAATTTCTTGCTATTTTTAATAAATGGAACAAAACAAATAGAAAAAATATGAAATTAAAATTAAAATAAACTGAAGTATACCGAATGGAGGGATGGGATTGAATCTGGGGAAATATTGGTTGACTGCGCGCCAGATCTAAAGGCCTATATTTAAACTTACTTAAACTTAATTAATTAATTATTTAATCACAAATTAATCCTAATGATCTAATATGGACCACACAACACGCGCGGGAGAGACAGATCCAAGGGTCCACGTTTAAACAGAAACCCTAACCCTAATTAATACTTAATGACTCTCTGGTCACCGGAGAAGAGCTTCGGTCGTCTTCTCCGGTGACACCCTCACCTGAAAATCTCAATCTTCTTCCCTAGGTACTTTCTGGAGCTCTAAAGCTCTAGATTCACTCCTCTCACTTCCCTGAATCCAAATCCACCCTCAAATCTTATTTCTTTTCACTCAAACTCAAGATTCGAAGAGAAACATAATCATGGCAAAAATTTCAGACAATCAATACACACTCATTTCTCAATCATTTTCAAAAATTTAAAGTTCAGTGTGATCAGTGGAGCATGCTTTATCATTTTGTAACATAAAAAAAGGTTCTGGAAAAATTAATTCGAATGGCTACCTGAGATGGAGCTTCTTACCCTTGAGCTCTCTGGCCACTTCCTTGGTGCAAAATGCCTCTAATGACCTTCCTGAAGAAGTTGAAATGCTTGGAAAGCTTTGAGGATGACTGGTTTATGAGTTTGCACTCCAACTGGTCAGAAATCGTATTTGGTGTATGAGGTGCTTTTGGCTGTTTCAATGGTTGGTTTGTGATCAGTGAGTGATTTAGAGATGAATGGTGGAATTTGTTTGAAGAGTGAGTGGCTGAGTTATGAAATTCGAAAGCTTTTGCAAGAGGGAGAGTTTTTGTGAACTTGGTGATTCTTAGGTTTCAGCTTGTGTTCTTGTGTGTTATGATCAACATTTGGTCCACATATCAACTTGTGATAGGTCTGTGGAGTGGGTGTGCCCTATGGTGATTGGTATGGCCTTCTTGCAAAAAGTCACCAACTTGTGTACTTGAGGTATGGGCAAGAATGCAGCTAGCCTTTGGGCATGTCCATGCGCAGCTGACTTCATGGATGTCCACAAATTCAAACTTGAAGCAATTCAGCATGTGGGAATAAAGTTATGGGGTGTTTTGCAATTATGTGAAGTTTTGGCCCCTTTGAGAAATCTTGATGTTCAAGGCATGTGATCTTGCAATTCTTTGGGCAATTCTGATCTAGAGGAAATGCACTATGATGTTATGATGTATTGAAGTGTGTTTGAAGTCACAAAAAGCCTTGGCAAGTGGTTTTGCAAAGAATCCCTTTTGGTGCATTCTTGAAAATTATGGGATTTTTGCCAACTTTGACAAGCCATATCTTGAGTTCCAAAATGATTTAGATCTTGTTCATGTACTTTTTGAAAAGGGAAGGATCCAATCTACAACTTTCATGACCAATAATTATTCATTTGAAGCATTTTTGGTTGAGAAAGAGGAGGTTGAAAAACTTTCCCAAAATGGAAAGTTTATATTACAAGTCATTTCCATTTTTGGCAACTTTTGGTTTAGCTCACTTTTCTTCAATTTTGTGAACTTCTAAGCACTTCAATGATCAAATAAAGATCATATAACTTCAATTTGATGAAAAATCCACTTTGGTTCCATGTTGGGGGGCCTCAGATGCCCTGATTTTGCTCTGACTTGCTTAAGAAGTTACCCAATGATCAGATGACTTCCACAATGCATTTCTTCATCAAACTTGGTACACATGATTATTATAAAATATTGAGACCATTAGAAACAATAATGACCAGAAAATTTGGAGTTATGGCCTCTGAAACCAAAACCCTAATTTTAGGTCAACTGGGCTGTCAAACCCTAGCTCCGCTTCCATGCTTTGCCAGTTCTTGTGATTCTTTGAATTCCTTGATCTTTGGAGGATATAAAATGATGATAAAACACCCATGGACCCTCTTGAGATGATTGAAGACCTTTGGAGTGGCTCAGATGGATCCTGGATTGCTCATATCACAAACCCTAGATGTAGATGAATTTGAACTAATGCAGTGAAGCAAAAATGCAACATGAAATGGTATGATTAAAATAATGCAAATGTGAAGATCACAAGCCATGGTGTGAACTTAGTGAGGGCAAATTTGGGGTGTTTACAGCTGCCCCTATTCAAACATGAGTTAGTTGTGCAGGGTGTAAGCACCTGGCTTAACAGACAAACAAGATAACTTGTGGTTGAATACCAAAGACAGTCCAAACTTTGCACTCACTGAGGAGAAGAAGAAAAGGGATATAGATTGTAAAAGCAAGGTATAGTATGATTTAAAAATAAAGGCGATGGAGGACGACCATCGAGCAAAGGACGACTGCTGGGGATAAACTGTAAATGAAGCAATGACGGGGACGGCCGACAAGCAGGGGAAATGAAGGGATCATGATGGGGACGACCATCAAGTAAAGTAACAACGTTCTCTGGGGATTAAAGTACACAAATGATGGGGACGGCCATCAAGTTTGCAAAGTAAACATTGATGGGGACGGCCACCGATTTAAAGATAAATGGTATAATGATGAGGGACGGTCATCAAAGGTGAAGGACGATCACCTAGCAGGAGACGGCTACTCTTTATCACGACATAGGACGAATGTCGGATAGAAAAAAGTCGACGATGGGGACGGCCATCGGATAAGCATGATGAAGGACGATCATCAAAAGGTGGAGGACGATCACCTAGCAGGGTACGACTGCTCTCGGGTTTTATCATGACATATGACGAATGTCAAATAACAAGATCAACGATGGGGACGACCATCGGATAAAATGATGAATGACGATCATCAAAAGGTGAAGGACGATCACCTAGCAGGGGACGACTGCTCTATTGGGGATAAGGATGAGGGACGGTCATCCATAGGTGAAGGAGGATCACCTGGCAGGGTACGGCTGCCGAAAGTATCACGACATAGGACGAATGTCGGATAGAAGAAAAGTTGCTCTGGCAATTTGCTGGGGAATAGTAAACACGAACGAGTGTTTACATTCAAGAAATAAAAGATATAAGTATTTGACGCGGTGTATAGATTAAAGATGCGGACGAGCATCCTTAAGACTGTGATACTGACGAGTATCGGTAGAAACAAACGCTGACGCGTGTTTAGAGATGATGGTACGGACGAGTACCAACTGGTTAACAAAGAACACGGACGAGTGTCGAATCTGTGGGGAGGGATATATACAAGATACGGACGAGTATCTGTATAAGTAAAAAAATATATTACAAAGCATGAGCAAGACACGGACGAGTGTTCAACTTGCTGGGGAAAAGTGAAACGGACGAGTATCAAAAGAGAAAGTTAATAAGTTATGAGCAACCATTTGTATATGAGTGTGTAAAAGGTATTCAGGCAATTTGTGGGGATAGGATGACATAGACGGGTGTCCAAATAAGTATATTATAAACAAGTGTTTGACAACCATGCTGGGGATAGGTGACACGGACGGGTGTCAAGAGAATGTACAAGCACTAGTTTGATTTTTATCTGCAGGGGATGATATGACACAGACGAGTGTCGAAAGTACATATGATCATGTGCTTGTTGATTGCAAAGGGGACGCTTTGGCTTTCTACTGGGGATATGACACAGACGAGTGTCAAGAAGTATCTGTAATTGAGAGTGAAAAGGGATGCTTTGGCTTTCTGTGGGGAGGTGTATTTTGTATACATGATGAAGTATTGTTGGCATTTTCAGGTGATTGGTTCGAACCTGACTTGTGATCATGCAATATGTTTGATTTTTGGCGTAATGCTCCGTATTAGACGGAATGCTACGCTTTTGTGGTGATTTATGATGCGAATGCTATGATTATGCAAAGGATACTAATCCGGCATTCGGATCCCGTTGCTGTGAAGATCTCTGGCTGATCTGCTTGAAGGAGAATCCCAGCTGGGGAAGAGATCATTGGTAGATATGATAAAATTTATTACTCTGCTTGGGGGAATAGATCACTGATAGACCTATTCGGTAAGGAGACATCCCAGCTGGGGATGAAGAAGCTTTCGTCACTTTGTTGTGTGAGAATTTCAGGCATTGCTCTTCTTGGGAGAGGCTGGAGCTCTGTGGGGAAAAGGTTCCCTGTCTTCGCTAGAGATGAGAGATTTGGCACTCTGGGGAAGAAAAGATCACTGAATGGTTCCCCCAGAGTTTTTGTGAGGACCCTGCTGAGGATGAGGAGAATTAACAACTCAGTTGGGGAAAGGAGCATTTACTGATGTTGCTCTGGAGAAAAAGTGTTGGAGAAGTGATGACTGACAACTCTGATGGGGAGAAATAATTTCCGGTACTGTTTGGAGGATGTGCTGAGGAAACAATGATTTGGCAACTTTGCTGAGGAAATGTATTCCAGATACTGCAATCCTGTCAAAACAAAGAAATGTACAAGTATCCTGAGGTATCCCTTACCGGATTCCGTCATAGGAGGTTAGATATTCCTGGAAGTAAATACATTTCCTGCAAGCATTTATTAGAAAGGCACATCCTTTTTCTTTGCAAGTATCATATTTTGAATTTTGGACATTTTGCAAACGAAACAAAAATACACAAGACGCAGTGTGACTGAAAATTCTGATTTTATTAATTTGTGTGCCCTGAATTGGCAAGTATAGTCAACGAAACAAATCCCCTGAAATGAGGAGATTGTTACAAATATAGAAAAATGAAAATGCTGGCAATGTTAATGACGCTTCAGTGAGCTTCCCTTTGCTATGACCCGTATGACCTTGACGTTCTTCTCATCTTGCTTTCTGAAGGAAGTTGATTCTGACCTATGCTTTATCCTTTCGAAGCTTGCCATGTTGAGAGTGATACAGACGAATTCAGAATGCAGTTGTTCGCTTATTCCCTAATTTTGAGTGGATTGCCCTTTCGGGTTTTCAATCCACCGGGATACCCATTTTTGCCTGAGCTGTCCAATGCGGCTTTTCAACTCAGTGGGTGTACATTTTTTCTTTATTTTCCCTTATTTTTGCCCGAGTCTTTTATTCTGTTTTTGACTCGCCGGGATGCCCTATTTTTGCCTGGACTTACATTCTGTTTTTATGTCCAGCGGGTCATTTTATGCGAAGTATTTTTTAACTGCATCTGAATTCACAGGGGACAGGAAATCTTCACCATCCATAGTAGTGAGCATCAGTGCTCCGCCAGAGAAAACTTTCTTTACTATGAACTGACCATCGTAATTTGGAGTCCACTTGCCCCTGTGGTCTGTATGAGGAGGAAGGAGTCTTTTCAGCACAAGATCTCCTACTTGGTATTCTCGAAGTCTGACTTTCTGATCGAAGGCTCTCTTCGTTCTCTTCTGATACAGCTGCCCATGACAGATTGCAGCTAATCTCTTTTCTTCAATCAGATTCAGTTGATTGTACCGAGAACAGACCCATTCTGCTTCATTCAACTTGACATCCATCAATACCCGTAGAGAGGGTAGTTCAACTTCAACAGGTAGGACTGCCTCCATACAATACACAAGCTGATACGGTGTTGCCCTAGTGGATGTTCTGATTGAGGTACGGTACCCATGCAAGGCAAATGGTAGCATCTCATGCCAGTCTTTGTAAGTAACCAGCATCTTTTGCACAATTGTCTTGATATTCTTGTTAGCTGCCTCAACAGCGCCATTCATCTTTGGCCTGTAAGGAGAAGAGTTTTGATGTTGGATCTTGAAGTCCCGGCACAGTTCTGCCATCATTTTATTGTTTAAGTTGGAACCATTATCAGTAATGATTCGCTCGGGCACTCCATACCGACAAATGATGTCTCTCTTTAGGAATCTGGCTACCACTTGTCTGGTGACATTTGCATACGAAGCTGCTTCAACCCATTTGGTGAAGTAATCAATGGCTACCAGGATGAATCTGTGGCCATTTGAAGCAGTCAGCTCGATCTTTCCAATCATATCAATGCTCCACATGGCAAAGGGCCAAGGTGAAGACATCACATTCAAAGGATTTGGAGGCACATGCACCTTATCTGCGTGTCCTCCAGCATGGGTACCGAAATATCCTTCATGTACCTCGTGCATCAGCAAGTCCGCTTCTATCTTATCAACACATCTGAGAAGTACCATGTCAAAGTTTCTCTTGTACAAGGAACCATCAGTATTCAGGAAGAAACTACCAGTTAGCCTTCTCAATGTCTTCTTATCATTGGATGATGCCCCAGGTGGGTATGTTTGATCCTCTAAGAAGCATTTGATGTCATGGAACCAAGGCTTGTCATCTTTAGCAATGCCCACAAAGAACACGTATGCTGGTCTGTCAAGTCTAGATACTGAAATCCGTGGCACAAAGTTAGCAGCTTGAACTTTGATCATGGATGAAATGGTAGCCAGAGCATCTGCGAACTGATTTTCGTCTCGAGGGATATACTCAAGTTTGACTGTTGTGAAGAAAGTCAATAATCTCCTCGTATAGTCGCGGTATGGAATCAAATTCTCTTGGCGAGTGTACCATTTGTCGTTGGTTTGATTGATTACCAAAGCTGAATCTCCGAACACAGTTAAAGTCTTGATCCTGAGGTCAATGGCTTCCTCAAGACCCATAATGCAAGCTTCGTATTCAGCTTCGTTGTTAGTGCATGCAAAGGTGAGTTTTGTCGAGAAAGGCATATGAACTCCCTTAGGTGTAATAAGCACTGCACCAACTCCACGACCGTTCATATTGAAAGCCCCATCAAACATCATTGTCCATTCTTCTTTTGGGTTAGGCCCTTCAGTGTGAACAGGCTCTTCATGATCTTTTGCTTTTAGGAACTTGATGTCTTTATCAGGGAAGTCAAATCTCATTGGCTGGTAATCATCAATGGGTTGCTCAGCCAGATAATCAAACAGTACACTGCCCTTGATGGCCTTTTGAGATGTGTACTAAATGCCATATTTTGTCAGAATCATTTTCCATCTTGCAACCCTTCCGGTAAGCGCTGGCTTCTCAAATATGTACTTGACTGGATCCATATTTGAGATCGACAAGGTATTGTGAGTCAGCATATACTGCCTTAGTCGGCGAGCAGCCCACGCTAAAGCACAACAAGTTTTCTTGAGCAGTGAATAACGTTGTTCACAGTCGGTAAACGTTTTGCTTAGGTAGTATATTGCATACTCTTTTCGACCAGACTCGTCATGCTGGCCCAACACACACCCCATTGATCCTTCTAATACTGTCAAGTACATTATCAGAGGTCTTCCTTCGACTGGAGGAATAAGGATTGGTGGTTCTTGTAAGTACTCCTTGATTTTGTCAAAGACCCTCTGGCAGTCTTCATTCCACCTGACCGTTTGTTCCTTTCTTAACAATTTGAACAAGGGTTCACAGGTTGCAATAAGGTGAGATATGAACCTTGAAATGTAGTTCAACCTACCTAGAAATCCCCGAACTTCCTTTTCAGTCCTAGGTGCAGGCATCTCCTGAATGGCTTTGACTTTGTTAGGGTCAACTTCAATTCCTTTCTCACTTACAATAAATCCCAGCAGCTTACCGGACCGTACCCCAAATGTGCATTTGTTGGGGTTTAGCTTCAGCTGATACTTCCTCAGACGCTTGAACAACTTCAACAGATTTACCAGATGGTCCTCTTCTATGAGGGACTTGGCAATCATGTCATCCACATAACATTCAATTTCTTTATGGATCATGTCGTGGAATAATGTTACCATAGCCCGTTGATAAGTGGCACCAGCATTCTTCAGTCCGAATGGCATTACCTTATAACAGAATGTTCCCCAGGGTGTAATGAAAGTTTTCTTCTCCATGTCTTCAGGTGAAATCTTGATCTGATTATATCCTGAAAATCCATCCATGAAGGAGAATACCGTGAACTGAGCCGTGTTGTCGACCAATACATCAATGTGAGGTAACAGGAAGTCATCTTTCGGGCTAGCTCTATTCAGATCCCGGTAATCCACGCACATCCGTACTTCCCCATCCTTCTTAGGCACTGGTACAATGTTAGCAACCCACGGCGAGTAACTAGTTACAACCAGGAAACTGGCGTCCCACTGTTTTTGCACCTCGTCTTTTATCTTCATGGCCATATCCGGACGAGTACGGCGCAACTTTTGCTTTACTGGAGGACAGTCTTCTTTCAAAGGCATCTTGTGCACAACGATGTCAGTATCCAGACCTGGCATGTCTTGATAGGACCAAGCAAAGACATCAACATACTCTCGAAGCATGTCAATAAGTTGTTCCTTCACTGAATCTTGCAGACGGGCCCCGATCTTCACTTCTTTCCAGTCTTCTTCGGTACCAAGATTAACTGTCTCAACTTCCTCCTGATGAGGAGTGATAACCTTCTCCTCTTTCCTTAACAACATGGCTAGCTCTTCAGGTAGCTCATAATATTCTTCAACCCCTTCATCAGCTTGATTAATCGGATTGTCGAAGTCATACGAAGTCATAGCAGTGTTGTTGTCGGTGCAGTCTGGAGGGCACTATCTGCAAGGGTTTAGATTTGTTCATTTTAGTGATCAGTTTTATCTTGTTTAAAAAAAGTGAAAATTTATTATTTTGAAAACATTGCCATTTTATTGTTTTGTACAAAAAATGAAAAATGAAAAATAGTGAGCGGAAAAAAGAGACTCGTTTGCAAAAGATGTCCTGATATTCATTAATTGATCGTTTGCACAAAATACAAGATGGTCCGATTACAAAATGAGTCCTGACACCTTGGGCAAGATGCAGGACTTGATGCATGCTTAAAAGACAGGAAATAATAATTACTCTGCAGGAGTAACTCTTATAATTTCCTGGGAAGACCAGTTAGAGACTTGGTTCTCCGGGATCCTTGGACGTATCCAGCTTTCCAGGTTGCGTTCGTCTTCTTCCTCGTCTTCCAGACTGTTCACAGCATACGGGGTAAGCATTCCCCCGCTGACAAATTTGGGCTCCGTTGCAGCCTCCGGTTGATCTTGTCGAGTTGGTTTGTAACCCAACCCGAATATGTCTTCTTTCTTTTCTACTGGCAGCAACTTGCCCCAGCCTTGAGCGGTACCCTCTTCAACAACCTTCTGGGCTTGCTGATATGAAGTGATGGAAGTTCCAGACACAGCAGTTGCTTCATTGATGTTAAGGGCCTCAAACCCCTGACTCATAGTCTCATGGATCTCCCCATCCATTTCTATGTAATTGTATGTAGCCAACTGGCTAACGAAAATGTCCTCCTCCCCACAGATTGTGATGATCTGGCCTTCCCACTCAAATTTTAATTTCTGGTGAAGGGTAGATGTAACAGCGCCAGCGGCGTGAATCCAGGGTCTTCCCAACAAACAGTTGTAGGCCGGCTGTATGTCCATCACGAAGAAAGTAGTTTTAAAGATTTGTGGGCCAATCATCACAGGTAGATCAATCTCTCCAAGCACTGATCTCTTAGAGCCATCAAATGCTCTCACCACCAAGTTACTCGGACGTAATGCCAAACCATCATATTCCAACTTCACCAAGGCTTTCTTAGGGAGGACATTGAGTGAGGACCCAGTGTCTACCAGCACATGAGAAATAACTGCACCTTTGCATTCTAAGGTGATGTGTAAAGCCTTGTTATGATTGCGTCCCTCCGTTGTTAAATCAGCATCTGTGAAGCCCAGTCCATGACTGGTGTTAACATTTGCAACCACTGTTTCCAGCTGATTAACCGTAATCTCTTCTGGCACATAGGCTGCGTGCAGGACCTTCAAGAGTGCATTCCTATGGGCTTCGGAACACATCAACAAAGACAATATAGAGATTTTAGAGGGTGTCTGATGAAGCTGGTCCACCACTTTGTAATCACTTTTTTTGATTATTCTCATGAACTCGTCTACTTCTTGTTCAAAAGACGTCTTCTGAGTTTCTTTAACAACTGGCTCTTCAAGTACCACATTTTTTCCTTTTGCCTTAGCAGCAGCTTCTGCTTCAGCATTGGGTCTTGGTGTTTGTGAGGCAAAAAGGCGTCCGCTTCTGGTGAAGCCTCCGCCTCCCCCAACATTGTCAACTTGCGGTGAAGAGGTTGATGAATCTAGAGTGACCTTCTTTCCGTCGCAGTAGAGATCAGAGCCGTAGTGCCAAGGTATGGCGTTACTGCTTTCATAAGGAACAGGTTCAGGCACCGTGATGGTAACCGGACTGATTACTGCAGCGGAAGGAACTGTGATGGTATGCGGGTCGTAATAGATTGTGATTGGAGATCTGACAGTAGGTGTTGCAGCTTGTTGTTGAAAATTGTTGTTGGGATGAACAGTTGTCGGGTCATAATAGATCGTGACCGTTGAGACATCTTCATTAATGTTTGTTGGTGTTATAGGTGTTTCCGTTGACAAGATGGGTGTTGATGTTGTAGAAGTAAATATAGCTGAACTTTGATTCGTTGAAATGATGGACGGAGTGATTGCTGGAGTTATGGATGAATCGGTGGGAATGATAGTTGTTGTTGTTGTAGGAGGTTTTGTCGTTGCCGAAGAAAGAATTGTTGATGTTGAAGGAGAATCCATTGTTGTTGAAGGAAGAATTGTTGATGTTGTAGGCGCCGTTGTGTTAATCTGTAAAATTCCATCTCTGATAAGGCCATCTATGCCAAACCTTAGCTTCTCACAACCATTAATAGCAGTTTTGCACGATTCGCAGCAGGCCTCACAACCCGGGAACACCTGGAATCTTAAGAGCTGAGCCTTGACTTCCGCCAGCGGTGTTTGAATCTGTACAACATTATCAATCAGTGCAGATGGTTGGTCTTCCTCTATGGCATTAATCCTGGGACCACCATGATTAGGCATAGGATTTCTGTTAACATTTGGAGGAGGTGCGAAGTTGAGAGCTTTGGAATCGACCAAATCCTAAACCTTCATTTGCAAGGCCCTACATTTCTCGATATTGTGACCAGGTGCGTTGGAGTGGAAGGCACACCTAGCATTAGTATCATAATTCCTAGGGAGATTGAGAGGATCTGGTGGAGCCAACGTCCTTAACTCAACCAGGTTAAGCTTCAGGAGTTGTGGCAGTAGAGCGGCATAAGGCATAGGGATGGGATCAATCACCCTATTTGCCTGAGACAGCCTCTGTTGAAAGGGGCGCTGCTGCTGGTTGCTGTTGTTGTTGTTATACGATCTTTGTTGCGAAAAATGGGATTGTTGCTGATAGTGAGGTTGCTGTTGTTGTTGAGGAAAAAGTGGTTGTTATGGGGCTGGAGCCGGGATGGTAACGGCCACCACTGATCTGTGAGAATATTGGGGTCTGCCCCTGCCTGCATGGATAGCATTTGTTTCACCCGCCCTCCGGGGTCCTGAAAAAGGTTTTCTTGTATTGTTGGAGGAGCTTGCACCATGTTCAGAGATTTTGCCCATCTTCAAAAGACTCTCAATTCTCTCACCAGCTATGACTACATCAGCGAAGCTAGTGGAGGAGAATGCAGCAAGTCGGTCAATATAAGTTCCCTGCAAGGTGTTCATAAACATGTCCGCCATTTCCCGTTCAGACATGGGTGGTTGGACTGCAGCAGCAAGCTGTCTCCACCTCTTAGCATAATCCCGGAAGCTTTCCCTTGAAGACTGAGACATGCCCATCAGAAGAGTTCTATTGGGAGCCATGTCTAGGTTGTACTGGTACTGACGGATAAAGGCCTCGACCAAGTCTTTCAAACATCTTACAGTGGCCCTTGTCAGGTGCGAATACCATTCTCTTGAAGCTCCAGTCAGGCTATCCTCAAAATAGAACATCCATAACTTCTCATCCATGGTGTCGCTCCCACCTGATGACACCTGGGCCAAGAGGGGTACAGACGCGAACGGTCGGCGAAAGAGAGAGAAATGAATAGAGTCGCCAGCTAGGAATTTTTATCCCGAAGGAAAGGTAATGCTGCATAAACCTAAGAAAAGATATGGATAAGACGGTTGCGAACCAGAGAAACTGAGAAAGGGGGTTGGTTACAACCTGGGAAGGTATTAGCACCCAGATTGTCCGCCGTACTCGACGGGATCCACGCTTGAAAGATTTGTGTTTTAAAAGGGGTAGTGTAAGTGCTATTTTGTGTGCAAGAGCTGGAAAAGAATGCAAGTGTCAGTGTAAAAGAAAATGTGAAATGTATAAGAGAAGTGTCAGTGTAAGAACAAGAGTGAAATGCTCAAGATAAAGAGGCTTAAAGATAAATGCTGGAAGGAGGGGGAATATACAGAGACTTTTGTTCGATAACTGTTAAGTTATGCCTACGTATCCTCTCGTGCAATGAGGAAGTCAGAACACTGTAGTTCGACTCAAAGAGACTGAAAGATAAATTGACTGATGAACTGCTTACTGGTCTATGCTCAAGTGTATGACCTGTCTGGCTCAGGTGCAAGCTGTCTTGCATTAGACGGAAGAAGCGAGTTCTCGTTTATGAGTGAATGAGATGAGAAAAGAATCCCGGAGGAGACGATTATTGTTTGTTTTTTGGTGTTTTCAATCTTTTATTGCTTTTTGGAGTTTGTCATAAGAAACTGAGCTTAAGCCTAAATCAAGGGTTAGTAAACTCATCACATCTTCCCTCTGGTTAGGGGTAATGAGAATACCTTAAGTATGAAGTAAACACCTCACACTTAATCACCATGATGTAGGATTAAGATCATTAACCTACTTGCAATTATTTAAATGTTTTTGGAGTTTTTGTTTAGTGTTAAGTAATGAGTTTAAGCCATAATCAAAGATTTAATGGACTCATTACACCATTTTAATAGAAGGATAATAGATGAGAACATTTAAGCTGAGGAAGACTCCTCGACTTAATCCATGATTAGGGATTAACCTCATGAAAAAACAAGACCTTTATTAAATGGATTTTAGTTAATGATAAGATGAAGAAGTGATTTTATGGTTTGTAAGACAACTTGAGGGGGACTTGTCCATTAACACTAGGGTTAGTCCTTCTTAACCAATTAAGGAAGAATTAGAACCCTAATGCAAGGCCCAAGTTACAAGCTTGATGTCTTAGTGATTATTAAGTGAATTGATTAAAGGGTTTAAACACATTAAGGGTTTAACACTTAGGATTAAAGTTATACACTCCATCCTAATAGAAGGATGCAGGCATAAGCTTAATCACAAAGCCTTAAAACCTTTAGGGTTTAGTCCTTGATTATCATATGAGAAGAGAAGACTCAAAGATGACACAAAGGTAAAAGCTAAGTGGGGGACTAATCAAACCCTAAATGTTATCATGCTTGGTTATACCTAGGGTTTATGAGGCTTAAGAAAGAAAGAGATCTTCAAAGGCCACCAAGGAGGAACAATATAGAAAAGAGATGAGATGAGGAGAGAAAAGAGGGAAGAGAGGCACAAGTGAGCAAACTCACTCAAAGACAAGTAAAAATGAAGCAAGGATGTAAAATGATAAGGTGAGAAGAGGTAGGAGGTGAAGGCAAATCCACCTCCCAAACAAACTTACCATTAACCTGAAAAGTTAGTACAAGATGCATAAGGGAAGAAATGAGATGAAACAATGCATATGGATGGGCAGAGGCCAAATTCAGAAACATACACATGATGCAAATGATGTCAAGAGATGGTGCAAAGTCATACAAGATGCATATATGTGAGCATACAAGAGAATGGAGGTATATGGAGCATACTTTGAACCATGAAAGTTCATGAAAGTTTATGAAATGCAATGAAAGTATGACATGTAAAATGAATGATGAAATGATCAAACATGGTTCTAATATGTCCTAAGATGTCTTATGAATCATGTGGATGCACAAAATGTCATGGCAAGTTCTTGAATGCAAGCATATGAGAGATGGATGCAAAGGAAGGCAAGAATTAGGGCTTATGCATAACATACAACACAAAATTCAAAATCAGAAGCAAATGACATGATAAAAAATTGAAAATGGGATCAAAGGAACCCTAACCCTACACAAGTTCACTGCCCAAAGGAGGAGACCTAAATCTAAACCTAATGGAAGTTATGATTTTCCTAAGTCAACTAGGGTTTCAAAGCACCTCAAAAGGAAAAATGCACATCAAATTGAAAATGAAAGATAAATTCAAACCAATTTTAACCTAGAAACTTCATGACATGAAGGATGCAATGCAAGAAGAACCATCATCAAACTCTTCATGGTTAGGCAGAATGAATTTTTTCAAGTTAAGACCAAAATATTGCCTTTAAATAACTTTTATTCCAATGAAAAATGTCAAAACACATCAAGGACCAAAAAGAAATTTGTTTGAAGAGTTGGATAATGTTTCTAAATGTTTTAAAATGCAATGTGAATTTTTTGGTGATTTTTAAATACCTAAATGCATTTTTAATTAATTAATTTCCATTAACTAATTAAAAATAAACATTTAAATGATTTAAAAATAATTTTTAATGCAAAAAATAAAAATAAAAATATTTTTGGGTTCTGAAAATTAATGAAAGGTTTGACAAAAAATTTCAAAATTTTTTAATATGTTTTGCTATTTTTTAAAATTCGTAGAAGTTTAATGTAAAACAAATAAAATTAAAATGAAATTAAAAGGAAAATGAGAAAGTCAAATGATCTGAAGGCCCAGATTCAAACTCAAGGGGGCGGGAATTGACTTAGCACGCAAACGAACGGCTGGAATTTAAACTCACTTAATTATGATTAAGCCCTAATCCTGAGCCCTAATCACTATCAGATGACCGGAACAGCGTTCCGGTCATCTTCTCCGGCCAGCCAAAACTCCAATCTCACTCAATACGCATCAAAACTTCATCAAACTCTCCAGAATCAACCCTTAAACATCACTGAATCTAAACCCCACCACAAAAATCATTTATTTTCCATGAATCAAGAGAATCAAATCAAAACGCATTTCACGGGCAAAGTTTCAGAACAACATAACATTCTCAAAACTCAATCATTTTCAAAAATAAAAGCATCAACATGATCAGGGCAACATGAGGAACAAGTTTATAACCTAAAATCAAGCTTCTGGAAAATTTGTTCGTAAGGTTACCTGAGTTGAAGCTTTCGAAAGTGGCACTGTTTGGCTGCTTCTTTGCTTCAAAACTTCTCCAATGATCTCCCCCAAGTGTTTGTGATGCTTAGCTGGAGTTTTTGTGGCCTCAAAATGAAGATTGCAGAAGCTCAGTTCAAAAGGGGGAAAAATCGTATTTGGTGTGTGATGGCTTTTAAGGCAAAGTAGAGGGTGGTTTATGATCAGTGATGTATTCTAAGATGAATGGTGGAAGAAGTTTTAAGTTTGAGTTGCTGAGTTGAGAGATTCGATAGAAAATGCAAAGGGAGGGATTTTTGTGTATGCTGACTTGTGGGAGAACTCAGGCTGTGTTGTGTGGTGTGTTGAGTTGCTTTTGGTCCATGTATCAAGTGGTGATAGGTCAAAGAGTTGTTGTAGGCTATGTTGATTGGTATGGCTTGTTTTGCAAAAAGTCAATGTTAGGTGTCCTTTGAGGTATGGGCTGTTTTAGGGCCAGAGCAAAGGCATGTCTGCTGCAGCTTGATTCAAGGATGACCATGGAAATGAGATTGAGGCAAATCAGCAAGTGGATCAAAGCTTATGTGTGGTTTTGCAAATTTGTGAACTTTTGGCCTTTTTGAAGTTTCTTAATGCACAAGTCATGAAACTTGAGAATTCTTTGGTGCATTCTGAATTTTAGGTCATGACTTATGTTTGTGTAATGCTTAGAAGTTGATTTGAAGTCACAATTGGCCTTGGCATGAAGTTTTGCAACTTTCCTCCTTTGGTGCATAAGTGAAATTTCATGATTTTTCCCAACTTTGCAAGGCCATAACTTTTGATCTAAAATGAATTAGAATGAGTTCTTGTACTTTTTGAAAATGGGAGGATCCATTCTACAACTTTCATGACCAAAGTTCTTTCATTTGAAGCATTTTTGAATCAAAAAGAGGAGGTTGAAAAACTTTCCCAAAATGGCAAGTTTTCATTACAAGTTACTTTCCCAAAAAGGCAACTTTGCAAATGGCTTGAAATTCTTCAATTTTGTGAACTTCTAACATCTTCTATGATCAAATAAAGATCATACACAATCAAAATGGTGGAGAAACCCCTTTGGTTGGGTCACTGGGGGCCTCAGATGCCCTGATTTTGTACTTTCTTGCTCAAGAAGTCATCTCTTGATCAGATGCCTTCCCCATTGAAATTCTTCATGAAAATTGATATGCATAATCCTCATAGAATATAGAGACCAATAGAAACAAGAATGACCAAAAAATTTGGAGTTATGGCCTCTGAAACCAAAACCCTAATTCTAGGTCATCTGTGTAGTTAAACCTGGCTCTGCTTCCATGCCTTTCTCAGTTCTTGTGATTCTTTGAATTCCCTTACCTTGGGAGGATATAATATGATGATTGAACATACATGGACCCCTTTGAAGTGATTGATGACCTTTGGAGTGGCTCAGATAGCCCAGGGATGGCTCAGATCACAAACCCTAGATGCAGATGACTTAGAACCAATGCAGTGAAGTAAGAATGCAATATGAGATGCTATGGTTGAACTTAAGCACATGAAAAGATCACAAGCCATGGTGAAATGTGTGAGGGAAAATTTGGGGTGTTTACAGCTGCCCCTATTCAAGCATGAGTTAGCTGTGCAGGATGTAAGCTACGGCTTAACAGGCAAACAAGATAACTTGTGGTTGAATACCAAAGACAGTCCAAAATTTGCACTCACTGAAATGAAGAAGAAAAGGGATATAGATTGTAAAAGAAAATAAGGTATGATTATAAAGTGCGGGCGACGGAGGACGACCGTCGAGCAGAGGACGACTGCTGGGGATAAAGCAATGACGGGGACGATCGACATGCTGGAGAGATAGAGAGATCATGATGGGGACGACCATCAAGTAAGGAAATAAGACTTTCTGGGGATTAAACGTAGATGATGGGGACGACCATCGGGTTGAAGAAATAAATGATGAGAAACGGTCATCAAAGGCGAAGGACGATCACCTAGCAGGGGACGGCTGCTCTGTTGGGGATAAGATGAGGGACGGTCATCTAAGGTGAAGGACGATCACCTGGCAGGGTACGGCTGCCGAAAGTATCACGACATAGGAAGAATGCCGGATAGAAAAGGTCAACGATGGGGACGGCCATCGGATAAGCATTGATGAAGGACGATCATCAAGAGGTGAAGGACGATCACCTAGCAGGGTACGGCTGCTCTCAGGGTTTATCATGACATAGGACGAATGTCAGATAACAGAATCAACGATGGGGACGGCCATCGGATAAAATGATGAAGGACGATCATCAAGAGGTGAAGGACGATCACCTAGCAGGGGACGACTGCTGAAAATATCACGACATAGGACGAATGTCGGATAGGAAGGGATTCTAATGAATAGAGACTCCGCTGGGGGAATGATGAAGGACGATCATTAAAAGGGTGAAGGACGATCACCGGGCAGGGTACGGCTGCCGAAAAGGTATCCTGACATAGGACGAATGTCGAATAGAAAGAAAATAGCTTATTCGGGATTTGTCGGGGACTCTTCTGGGGAATGGTAGACACAAACGGGCGTCTAAATTCAAGAAGAGAAGGTATAAGTGTTTGACACGGTGTATAGATTAAAGATGCGGATGAGCATCCTTAAGACTATGATACGGACGAGTATCAGTAGAAACAAACGCTTGACGCATGTTCAGAGATGATGATACGGACGAGTACCAACTAGTTAACAAAGAACACGGACGAGTGTCGAATCTGAGGGGATTTAAGTGGCATATACAAGATACGGACGAGTATCGGTATGAGTGAAAAGTGATGAGTGAGACATAGACGAGTGTTTAACTTGCTGGGGAGGGTGACACGGATGAGTGTCAAAAGGGAAAGTGTATAAATTATGAACTGGAGTGTAATCTGTGGGGATAGGATGACACGGACGGGTGTCAATGAGAGTGTATTATAAACAAGTATATGGTTCCCAAAGTGTTTAGACAACTATGCTGGGGGGATGATACGGACGGGTGTCAAGGAATTGTATATATATATATGTATCTGTGTAGTGAGTGCAAAGGGGAAGCTCTGGCTTTCTGCTGGGGATATGACACAAACGAGTGTCAAGAAGCATCCGTAATAAGTATCTGTTTGTAGAGAACGCTCGGGCGACTTTACTGGGGAATGATGACACGGACGAGTGCCAATAGAAGCATATATCTGTATTTGTGAGTGTAGAGGAAATGCTTTAATATTCTGCCGGGGAGTTTGAGAGGTATTTTGTATATTGTTGATGTGGTACTGTTGGTATTTACAAGTGTTTGATTCAGATCATGGCTTATGATTTATGCAATATGTTTGATTTTTGCCGTAATGCTCCGTATTAGACGGAATGCTACGCTCTGGGGGAGAAATATGATGCGAATGCTATGATTATGCAGAGATACCGATCCGGGATTCGGATCCCGATGCTGTGGAGATCTCTGGTTGATCTGCCTGAAGGGGGTATCCCAGCTGGGGGTGAGATCATTGGTAGATCTGTTATATATGACTCTGCTTGGGGAAATAGATCACTGATAGACCTTTATTAGTAATGAGGGACCCAGCTGGGGTCTGCAGAAGCTTTCGTCACTCTGTTGTGAGATCTTCAGGCATTGCTTTTCTGGATAGAGGCTGAAACTCTGCGGGGAGATGGTTCCCTGTCTAGCACTCGACTGGGGAAGAAGAAAGATCACTGAAAGATCCTCCTAGAGATTTCTGTGGGGATCCTGCTGAGGATGATACTTGACAACTCAGCTGGGGATATGAGCACCTTCTGGTACTTCTCTGAAGGAAATGTTGGAGAAGTGACGCCTGGCAACTCTGATGGGGAGAAAGCATCTCTGGTGCTGTTTGGAAGGTGTGCTGAGGAAATAATGATTTGGCAGCCTACTGGGGAGAAGCTTTCATGCCCCATGTTGTGCTTTGAGTACCTGCAATCCTGTAAAGACAAAGAAACGCACAAGTATCCCGAGGTATCCCTTTCTGGATTCCATTATAGGAGTTTAGACACTCCCGGGAGTAAGTATATTTCCTGTAAGCATGTAGTTTAGGACAGACGCATCTGTATTTATGCGATCAACATATTAATGATATCGGACATTTTGCAAATAAAAGAGTATGGGACAGTGCGTGACCGAAAATCTGATTTTATTAATTTGTGTGCCCTGATTTGGCAAGATACAGTCATAGAAACAAATCCCCTAAAATGAGGAGATTGTTACAAATTGAAAAACAACAAGATGCTTGCAATGTTGATGACGCTTCGAGGAGCTTCCCTTTTGCTATGACTCGTATGACTTTTGACGTTCTTCTCACCTTGCTTTCTGAAGAAGGCTGATTCTGACCGATGCTCGAACCTTTCGAAGCTTACCATGTTGTAAGTGATACAGATGAATTCAGAATGCAGTTGTTCGCTTATTCCCTTATTTTGCGTGGATCGCCCTTTCGGGTTTTCAATCCACCGGGATACCCATTTTTGCCTGAGTTGTCCAATGCGGCTTTTCAACTCAGCGGGTGTACATTTTTTTCATTTTATTTTCCCTTATTTTTGCCCGAGTCTTTTATTCTGTTTTTGACTCGCCGGGATGCCCTATTTTTGCCTGGACTTACATTCTGTTTTTATGTCCAACGGGTCATTTTATGCGAAGTATTTTTTAACTGCATCTGAATTCACAGGGGACAGGAAGTCTTCACCATCCATAGTACTGAGCATCAGTGCTCCACCGGAGAAAAATTTCTTTACTATGAACGAACCATCATAATTCGGAGTCCACTTGCCCCTGTGGTCTGTATGAGGAGGGAGGAGTCTTTTCAGCACAAGATCTCCTACTTGGTATTCTCGGAGCCTGACTTTCTGATCGAAGGCTTTCTTCATTCTTTTCTGATGCAGCTGCCCATGACAGATTGTAGCCAATCTCTTTTCTTCAATCAGATTCAGTTGTTCGTATCGGGATCAGACCCATTCTGCCTCACTCAATTTGACATCCATCAGTACTCGCAGGGAGGGTAATTCAACTTCAACAGGTAGGACTGCCTCCATACCATACACAAGCTGATACGGTGTTGCCCCAGTGGATGTTCTGATTGACGTGCGGTACCCATGTAAGGCAAATGGTAGCATTTCATGCCAGTCTTTATAGGTAACTACCATCTTCTGCACAATATTCTTGATATTCTTGTTAGCTGCCTCAACAGCGCCATTCATCTTTGGCCTGTAAGGAGAAGAATTGTGGTGTTGGATCTTGAAGTCCCGGCATAGTTCTGCCATCATTTTATTGTTTAAGTTAGAACCATTATCAGTAATGATTCGCTCGGGCACTCCATACCGACAGATGATATCTCTCTTCAGAAATCGGGCTACCACTTGCCTTGTAACATTTGCATACGAGGCTGCCTCAACCCACTTGGTGAAATAATCAATGGCTACTAGGATGAATCTGTGGCCATTTGAAGCAGTCGGTTCAATCTTGCCAATCATATCAATGCCCCACATGGCAAAGGGCCAGGGTGAAGACATCACATTCAGAGGATTAGGAGGCACATGCACTTTATCTGCATAAATCTGGCATTTATGACATTTTCTGGCATAGGAACAACAGTCTGTATCCATTGTGATCCAATAATAGCCTGATCTTAACAGCTTTTTAGCCATGGCATGCCCTCCTGCATGGGTACCAAAGGATCCTTCGTGCACCTCGTGCATCAACAAGTCTTCTTCTGCCCTATCAACGCATCTGAGAAGTACCATATCAAAGTTTCTCTTGTACAAGGAACCGTCAGCATTCAGGAAGAAACTACCAGCTAGCCTTCTTAATGTCTTCTTATCATTGGAAGATGCCCCAGGTGGGTATATTTGGTCCTCCAAGAAGCACTTAATATCATGGAACCAAGGCTTATCATCTTCGACAACATCTGTTGAGAACACATATGCTGGTCTGTCAAGTCTGGATACTGAAATCCGAGGCACAAAGTTGGTCGCTTAAACTTTGATCATGGATGAAATGGTAGCCAGAGCATCTGCAAACTGATTTTCATCTCGAGGGATATACTCAAGCTTGACTGTTGTGAAGAAAGTCAATAACCTCCTTGTATAATCCCGGTAAGGTATCAGATGATCCTGGTGCGTGTACCATTTGCCGTTGGTTTGATTGATTACCAGATCTGAATCTCCGAACACAGTCAAAGTCTTGATCCTGAGGTCAATGGCTTCCTCAAGACCCATAATACAAGCTTCGTATTCAGCTTCGTTGTTAGTACAGTTAAAGGTGATCTTTGCCGAGAAAGGCATGTGAACTCCCTTAGGTGTAATGAGTACGACACCAACACCACGACCATTCATATTAACAGCCCCGTCAAACATCATAGTCCATTCTTCTTCTGGGTCAGGCCCTTCAGTGTGAATAGGCTCTTCATGATCTTTTGCTTTTATGAACATGATGTCTTCATCAGGGAAGTCAAATCTCATAGGCTGGTAATCATCAATAGGTTGCTCAGCAAGATAATCAGACAATACACTGCCCTTGATGGCTTTTTGAGATGTGTACTGAACGTCATATTCTGTGAGGATCATTTGCCATCTTGCAACCCGTCCGGTAAGTGTTGGCTTCTCAAAAATGTACTTAACTGGATCCATCTTTGAGATCAATAAAGTAGTGTGGGTTAACATATACTGTCTTAGTCGGCGAGCAGCCCACGCTAAAGCATAGCAAGTTTTCTCGAGCAGTGAATAACGTTGTTCACAGTCAGTAAACTTTTTGCTTAGGTAGTATATTGCATACTCTTTTCGACCAGACTCGTCATGCTGGCCCAGCACACACCCCATTGACTCTTCTAATACTGTCAAGTACATGATTAGAGGTCTTCCTTCAACTGGAGGCATAAGGATCAGAGGCTCTTGTAAATATTCCTTGATTTTGTCAAAAGCCCTCTGGCAGTCTTCGTTCCACCTGACCGTTTGTTCTTTTCTTAACAGCTTGAGCAAAGGCTCACAGGTTGCCGTAAGGTGAGATATGAACTGTGAAATGTAGTTCAATCTACCTAAGAAACCCCGAACTTCTTTTTCAGACTTCGGTGCAGGCATTTCTTGAATGGCTTTAACTTTATCAGGGTCAACTTCAATCCCTTTCTCACTCACAATAAATCCCAGCAGTTTACCGGAACGCACCCCGAATGTGCACTAGTTGGGGTTTAGCATCAATTGGTACTTCCTCAGACGCTTGAATAACTTCAACAGATTTACGAGGTGGTCTTCTTCCGTGAGGGACTTGGCAATCATGTCATCCACATAACATTCAATTTCTTTGTGGATCATGTCATGGAATAATGTTACCATAGCCCGTTGATAAGTGGCACCAGCGTTCTTCAGTCCGAATGGCATCACCTTATAATAGAACGTGCCCTAGGGTGTGATGAAAGTTGTCTTCTCCATATCTTCAGGTGACATTTTGATCTGATTGTATCCCGAAAATCCGTCCATGAAGGAGAACACCGAGAACTGAGCCGTATTATCAACCAATACATCAATGTGAGGTAAAGGGAAGTCATCTTTCGGGCTGGCTCTGTTCAGGTCCCAGTAATCCACACACATCCTCACCTTGCCGTCTTTCTTAGGTACAAGTACAATATTAGCAACCCACGGCGGATAGCTGGTCACAGCAAGGAACCTGGCGTCCCACTGCTTTTGTACCTCTTCTTTTATCTTCATTGCCATATCTGGGCGAGTACGGCACAGTTTCTGTTTTACTGGTGGGCACTCTTCTTTCAGAGGCAGCTTGTACGTGACAATGTCGGTGTCCAACCCTGGCATATCCTGATAAGACCAAGCGAAAACATCCACATATTCCCGAAGCATATCAATCAGTTGTTCATTTACTGAATCTTGTAGACAGACCCCGATCTTAACTTCTTTCACGTCTTCTTCCGTACCGAGATTAACCGTCTCAATCTCCTCCTGATGAGGAGTGATAACCTTCTCCTCTTGTCTCAACAACCTGGCTAGCTCTTCAGATAGCTCATAATCTTCTTCAACCCCTTCATCAGCTTGATTGATTGGATTGTCAAAGTCATACAAAGTCATAGCAGTGTTGTTGTCGGTGCAGTCTGGAGGGCACTTTCTGCAAGGGTTTAAATTGGTTTATTTTAGTGATCAATTTTAATCTTGTTTAGAAAAAGTGAAAATGAAGTTATTTATTTTGAAAAACATTGCCATTTTATTTTTGTACAAAAAGAAAAATGAAAAGACAGTGAGCGAAAAAAAGAGACTCGTTTGTAAAAGATGTCTGATATTCATTGATTAATCCATTTGCACAAAATTACAAGATGGCCCGATTATAAAATGAGTCTTGACATCTTGGGCAAGATGCAAGACTTGATGCATGCTTTAAAATACAGGAAATAATAATTACTCTGCAGGAGTAACCCTTATAATTTCCTGGGAAGACCAGTTAAGGACTTGGCTCCCCGGGATCCTTGGACGTATCCAGCTCTCCAGGTTGCGGTCGCTTTCCTCCTCGTCTTCCAAATTATTTACAGCATCCGGGGTGAGCATTCCCCCGCTGACAAACTTGGGCTCCTTTGCAGCCTTTGATTGATCTTGTTGAGTTGGTCTGTAACCCAACCCAAATCTGTCTTCTTTCTTCTCCACGGGCAGCAACTTGCCCCAGCCTTGGGCGGTACCTTCCTCAACAACCTTCCGGGCTTGCTGGTATGACGCTATGGAATTTCCCATTACAGCAGATGCCTCATTAATGTTCAGGGCCTCAAACCCCTGGCTCATGATTTCATGGATTTCTCCATCCATTTCTATGTACTTATACGTAGCCAGATGGCTAACAAAGATGTCTTCCTCCCCACAGATGGTGATGATCTGGCCTTCCCACTCAAATTTCAACTTCTGGTGAAGGGTAGACGTAACAGCGCCAGCGGCGTGGATCCAAGGTCTACCCAACAGACAGCTGTAGGTTGGCTGAATGTCCATCACAAAGAAGGTAGTTTTGAAGGTCTGCGGGCCAATCATCACAGGCAGATCAATCTCTCCAAGCACTGATCTTTTAGAGCCATCAAATGCTCTCACCACCAAATTACTCGGACGTAATGCCAAGCCATCATACTCCAGCTTCACTAAGGCTTTCTTTGGTAGAACATTGAGTGATGACCCAGTGTCCACCAGTACATGAGACAGAACAGCACCCTTGCATTCCAGGGTGATATGCAAAGCCTTGTTATGGTTACGTCCCTCAGTTGTTATGTCAGCATTGGTAAAGCCCAGTCCATGACTGGTGTTGACATTTGCAACCACGGTTTCTAGCTGATTAACAGTAATTTCCTCTGGCAGGTATGATGCGTGCAGGACTTTCAACAATGCGTTCCTGTGAGCTTCGGAACACATCAATAGGGATAATATGGAGATTTTTGAGGGAGTCTGGTGAAGCTGATCCACCACCGTGTAATCACTTCTTTTTATGATTCTCATTAACTCGTCTACATCTTGTTCAAAAGATGTCTTCTGAGTTTCTTTGACAGTCGGCTCTTCAGGTACCACACTCTTTCCCTTTGCTTTGGCAGCAGCTTCTGCTTCGACATTAGGTCTTTGAGTTTGTGAGGCAAAAAGGCGTCCGCTTCTGGTGAAGCCTCCGCCTCCCCCAACATTATCAACTTGTGGAGAAGAGGTTGATGAATCCAAAGTGATTTTCTCCCCGTTGCAGTAGAGATCAGAGCCATAATGCCAAGGTATGGCATTACTGCTTTCATAAGGAACAGGTCCAGGTATCGTAATGGTGACTGGACTGACTGCTGCAGAGGAGGGTACTGTAATGGTATGCGGATCATAGTAGATTGTGACGGGTGATCTGGCAGGAGGTGCCACTGTTTGTTGTTGGAAATTACTGCTGGGAGGAACATTTGATGGATCATAGTAGATCGTAACTGCTGAGACATCTTCATTAATTTTTGTCGGCGTTGTAGAAGATTCTGCTAATAAAATGGATGCTGATGTTGTAGAAGAGATGGTTTTTGAAATTTGATTTGTTGAAGTGACGGACGGAGTAATTGCTGATGATATCGATGAATCGGTAGGAATGATTGTTGTTGCTGTTGTAGGAGAATCGGGAATTATTGTTAAAGGAATTGCTGGGTTTGTAGGTGTCGTTGTTGAGATCTGAAGGATACCATCCTTAATAAGACCATCTATGCCGCTTCTCAAATTTTCACACCCGTTGACCGCAATGTTGCAATACCCACAACCGAGCTCACACCCGGGGAACACTTGGCACTCTAGAAGCTGAGCTTTAATTTCGACCAAAGGTGTTCGAATTTGTGCAACACTGGTGATCAAGGTAGATGGTTTGTCTTCTTCAATGGCATTAATCCTCGGCCCGCCATGATTAGGCATAGGATTTTTGTTGACATTTGAGGAGGTGCAAAGTTGAGGGCTTTAGAATCCACCAGATCTTGGACTTTCATTTGTAAGGCCCTGTATTTTTCAGTATTGTGACCAGGTGCATTGGAGTGGAAAGCACACCTGGCGTTGACATCATAATTCCTTGGGAGATTGAGGGAATCTGGGGGTGCCAACGTCCTTAACTCAACCAAGTTAAGCTTCAGGAGTTGTGGCAATAAGGCAGCATAAGGCATAGGGATAGGGTCAATCGCCCTGTTTGCCTGTGATGGTCTTTGTTGGAAAGGTCGCTGTTGTTGATTGCTATTGTTATTGTTGTAGGTTCTCTGTTGCGGATATTGAACTTTATGTTGATAATGTGATTGTTGTTGTTGTTGATATGCTGATTGCTGAGGAATCGGAGCTGGAATAGTGACAGCTGCTACTGATCTGTGGACATACTGAGGTCTGCCCCTGCTGGCATGAATGGCATTTGTCTCACTGGTCCTTCTGTGTCCCACGCAAGGCTTCCTGGGATTACTAGATGAACTTGCACCACTATCAGAAATCTTTCCCATTTTTAAAAGGCTTTCAATCCTTTCCCCAGCTATAACTACGTCAGTAAAACTGGTGGAAGAAAAGGCAGCCAATCTATCAATATATGTTCCTTGCAAAGTATTCATGAACATGTCGGCCATTTCTCTTTCCGACATGGGTGGTTGGACAGCAGCAGCAAGCTGTCTCCACCTTTGGGCATATTCCTTGAAGCTTTCTCTGGAAGATTGAGACATTCCCATTAGGAGGGTCCTGTTAGGAGCCATGTCCAGGTTATATTGATATTGTCTGATGAAGGCTTCAACTAAGTCCTTCCAGCATCTAACAGTAGCTTTGGTCAAGTGTGAATACCACTCTCTTGAAGCCCCAGTCAGACTGTCTTCAAAGTAGAACATCCACAGCTTCTCATCCATAGTATAAGCTTTAAGTCTTCCCAGGAAAGACTGCAGGTGAGTTCGTGGACAGGAGGTTCCATTCTATTTCTCAAAGCACGGGGGTTTGAATTTGTGGGGAATTCTCACCCCATCCACTAGTCCCATATCCATTACATCGAAGCCCAAGGAGTTCTGAGACTCCAAAGATCTCAATTTCTCAGCAATTTCATCTAACCTTCTATCATAGACTTCGTCCCCTGCTCCCATGACAGTAAACTGCTCCTCTTGGGGATCCTCCTGCAAGATTCTCCCCCCAGCAGTATTTCCTTGCACATTTCCCGGGATGTTGACTTCCGGATCTAGATGAGGTCCAAATACTGGTGGATTAACATGAGGCTGGCCTCGCTCATTATTTCTAGTTCCTCCAGTTCCAGGATGAGGTTCCTCGGGAGTTTGTCTTTCCACCAATGCCCTTAACCTCTCCTGACTCTGGGCCAAGCCAGTCATCATAGCCATGAATTGAGTCATTTGGTTCCTCATCTCCACTCTTTCATTAGCCATTTGAGTTCTGACCTCAGTCAGGTCCTGCTGTACTTGCTCCATTTGGATACCAGGAAGGTTGTTGCGAGTAGGGTACCGGTGCGCACGGTTGACAGGGAACACTCTTCTGCGAGCAATGTTTCCTGAAGTCATAGCAAAGTTAGAAACAGAGAGAATAACAAAACCTACAAAACAAAACAAAAGTTAGTATGCAATGCAGTATGCTTATTTGTTTTCCAAGGTATCCGGCTTGGTTCTTGGTTTTGACCTTTCCAGACCTCGAGGAAGATGCTTTGATGTTGTTGAGAAAAGAAAACCCAATGAAAGCAAACTAATATATTACAAATAATGAACAATAAATAGTTTGTTTTACAACACATGCCCCTGGAGGGTCAAAATACAACAAAAAGAAAAGTACATCAAATGGAAATGAACAACAAGCAAAGAAGTCAAACATCTAATCCAAACTCATCCTCCTTAACCTCCTTTAGAAGTGCCTCAGTCACTGGACCAGCTGGATGCTCTGTAATGGTCCTAATGAGGAGGTTCCTGGTGGCAATGGCAGTGGTCAGCTTCTTGTGCCTGTCCTGGTCCTTTGATCTCTTTAATCCAGCTCTGAGCTTTAACTCTGAAATCTCCTTCTGGGCTGCCAACAAAACTTCCTGTTGCTTCTTTTCATTGGCCTCTAACTGTTCAATATTGGCTTGAATTCTCTGATCTTCTTGTGTCCGGGCTTCAGTGATCCTGACCCACCTAGCCTGACTTTCTTGCAGATAGAGCTCAGTCCTAGCCTTCTGAATCTTGGCCTCCTTACAGGCATTCTTCAATATTTGCTCCCCAGCTCTTGCTTTCCTGATGTAGTCCTCTGTCTTCTCAATTTTGGCCAGATGCTCCACCCTAAGCTTCTCCAACCTTTCAATGTCCAGACGACCATCACTCCTTTCCCAAAGGGTCTTCTTCAGAGCTTGAGACAGATTCTCATTCCTTTCCTTCAGCTTCTCAAATTCTTCCAGGCTGACAGTTGCTGCTGGCTGTGCTGTAGATGGTCCAGGTATATCCTCAATGGTGAAAGGAATTCCAGTAATCTGAGCTCTTGTACGGGACCAGTCATAGTACTGAGCTGAAGCAACATTATTACACCTTCCCAGAATAACCATCCCTTTTGTCTGGATGTTGTCCCAAGCCCAGGATGCTTGTCTGACAACAGCTGAATTAGGCTTTACTTCACAATACAAGGTCTCAGCTAAATCTTGCACTCTGGGAGGGTGGACCAAAGCATAGCCCAGTTGTCTCTTAAGCAGCAAATGATTGTAGTTGATGCAACCCTTTACTCCTATTAGAGGTACATTTGGGTATTGCCCACAGCTGGTGATAATGTCTTTGCCTTTGGTGCTCTGGGTGCACCATCTAATATCATCTGAAGTCAAAGCAATGAGCCTCTTGGCCCAATTCTTCTGTTGGTGGGGATTCAGGAAGGCATCTGACTTAGGCAGGTGTCTGAGCAGCCAGGTGTGAAACAAAGGAGCACAGCATCTCACCAACTTCTCCCTTTGTTTCTCATTCCTCTGATGAATGGAGTAATAAAAATCTCCCAGCAATGTGGGTACTGGGTTCCTCAGAAGGAAAAGATGAATGGCATTCTTGCTGACAAATTTGGGCTCATCTGCAAACAGTATAACCCCGTATATGTTGAGGGCTAACAGTGCACAGACTGCCTTCCACTCTCCCAAGGAGGCCTTCAGGATGGCCTGAGAAATCAAAAAGTCCAAGTGTAAACTAGGGATCCCAGCCTTTGTTGTCATGCTTTGCTCAATCAAGGCAGGCTCCAAGTGCAGTGCTTTTGCCACTTCTCCATTGCTGGGAGAAGTCATTTCTGGGTTGAAGGGGACCCCACCCCTGACAGGTACTCCAATCAATGATGAAAACTCCTCCAGCAGAGGTCCCAACTGAAAGTCTGGGAATGTGAAGCATCTCAAAGGAGGGTCATAAAACTGTAGGCAGGTGTGGATCATGCTCCTCTGAGAAGGGTCTAGATCCATAACCATATCCAGGATACCTCCATAGTGTTCTCTAAACAATGGGATGTGGTCAGGGGTGATAAGTGACTGGACCTGCCTGATACCAGCCACTACAGGCTCAAAGAAATGGTAAGATATGTTGCTTTTCTTAGGAGTGGTCATGAGTGCTGATGAAGAGCTGAAGACAAGTGCTGATGAGGATCAAAACTGATACTGGAGATGAGCCACTGATAGGCTGATACTGGTGATGATGAGAATAGATGAAGCAGGAAAATGATGAAGATAACTGAAGTTGAGGTCTATGTAGAAGAAGGGGTCAAAACCAAACCAGATATAATGTGGATACCCTGAAAAACAAATAAACAAATGTCAAATGATGCAATGAGGATGTATGCAAATGATATGCAAGGGTTTGTGATCAAGCTGGATCTGATTATATGTCTTGATATAAGCCCATGTATGTTCAAAGAAGGTCCAGATAAAGGTTCATAAATCTAGTAACCAAGGTGGGGGACTCAAATAAAGAGTCACATGTCCTGGGTTAATCACAAGAACTGTCCAAAGTGAAGTACTCTTAAACAAAATAGTAGCAGGGTATAATGTGGCCAAAGGTACCTACAAACCTGTAAACAGCCCAACCACCTCACATGTAGTGTTCTAAAACAAGGATCCTCAGACTTGGATCAGTTATGAGAAGTGTAAACACTTCTAACCCGGAGGTACAGTGTTTACAATAACCATAACAGATCCTCCTCTAATTCACCCCAGTTTCTGAAGGTCATAATAAAGGTCATCCAGGCTTAGTATGCTTCCCAGATAGCCCTAGCACTACAGGAAATCTGTAGCACAGAGTTCTCAAGAAGAAACCCATATCTGAACCGTGTTTCATATTCCCGCACCAGACCGAAATGGAATGGGAAAGAACATGAACCACTATAGCCTAGGTGTCACTCAGGTCCCAGGTATAGGACCTTAAACTCTCAATGAAACCCCACCCACCAAAACAGAAACCAGATCCAGCAATGATAGTATGACAGTATGATGCATATAACTGTAAAGAAAGCAATAAACAAGACTGTACATAAAGCAATAAACAAAGCAAATAAACACAATTAGCACATAACACCCCAGTAAACACAAATCAAACAAGCGCTAGGAGGAACCCACAAAAAGAACCAGAAGCCCTGGTTACAGTATAAGGGTCCCCAGCAGAGTCGCCAAGCTTTCGCTCCCACCTGATGACACCTGGGCCAAGAGGGGTACAGACGCGAACGGTCGGCGAAAGAGAGAGAAATAAATAGAGTCGCCAGCTAGGCATTTTTATCCCGAAGGAAAGGTAATGCTGCATAAACCTAAGAAAAGATATGGATAAGACGGTTGCGAACCAGAGAAACTGAGAAAGGGGGTTGGTTACAACCTGGGAAGGTATTAGAACCTAGATTGTCCGCCGTACTCGACGGGATCCACGCTTGAAAGATTTGTGTTTTAAAAGGGGTAGTGTCAGTGTTATTTTGTGTGCAAGAGCTGGAAAAGAATGCAAGTGTCAGTGTAAAAGAAAATGTGAAGTGTATAAGAGAAGTGTCAGTGTAAGAACAAGAGTGAAATGCTCAAGATAAAGAGGCTTAAAGATAAATGCTGGAAGGAGGGGGAATATACAGAGACTTTTGTTCGATAACTGTTAAGTTATGTCTACGTATCCTCTCGTGCAATGAGGAAGTCAGAACACCGTAGTTCGACTCAAAGAGACTGAAAGATAAATTGAATGATGAACTGCTTACTGGTCTATGCTCAAGTGTATGACCTGTCTGGCTCAGGTGCAAGCTGTCTTGCATTAGACGGAAGAAGCGAGTTCTCGTTTATGAGTGAATGAGATGAGAAAAGAATCCCGGAGGAGACGATTATTGTTTGTTTTTTGGTGTTTTCAATCTTTTATTGCTTTTTGGAGTTTGTCATAAGAAAATGAGCTTAAGCCTAAATCAAGGGTTAGTAAACTCATCACATCTTCCCTCTGGTTAGGGGTAATGAGAATACCTTAAGTATGAAGTAAGCACCTCACACTTAATCACCATGATGTAGGATTAAGATCATTAACCTACTTGCAATTATTTAAATGTTTTTGGAGTTTTTGTTTAGTGTTAAGTAATGAGTTTAAGCCATAATCAAAGATTTAATGGACTCATTACACCATCCTAATAGAAGGATAATAGATGAGAACATTTAAGCTGAGGAAGACTCCTCGACTTAATCCATGATTAGGGATTAAACTCATGACAAAACAAGACCTTTATTAAATGGATTTTAGTTAATGATAAGATGAAGAAGTGATTTTATGGTTTGTAAGACAACTTGAGGGGGACTTGTCCATTAACACTAGGGTTAGTCCTTCTTAACCAATTAAGGAATAATTAGAACCCTAATGCAAGGCCCAAGTTACAAGCTTGATGTCTTAGTGATTATTAAGTGAATTTATTAAAGGGTTTAAACACATTAAGGGTTTAACACTTAGGATTAAAGTTATACACTCCATCCTAATAGAAGGATGCAGGCATAAGCTTAATCACAAAGCCTTAAAACCTTTAGGGTTTAGTCCTTGATTATCATATGAGAAGAGAAGACTCAAAGATGACACAAAGGTAAAAGCTAAGTGGGGGACTAATCAAACCCTAAATGTTATCATGCTTGGTTGTACCTAGGGTTTATGAGGCTTAAGAAAGAAAGAGATCTTCAAAGGCCACCAAGGAGGAACAAGATAGAAAAGAGATGAGATGAGGAGAGAAAAGAGGGAAGAGAGGCACAAGTGAGCAAACTCACTCAAAGACAAGTAAAAATGCAGCAAGGATGTAAAATGATAAGGTGAGAAGAGGTAGGAGGTGAAGGCAAATCCACCTCCCAAACAAACTTACCATTAACCTGAAAAGTTAGTACAAGATGCATAAAGGAAGAAATGAGATGAAACAATGCATATGGATGGGCAAAGGCCAAATTCAGAAACATACACATGATGCAAATGATGTCAAGAGATGGTGCAAAGTCATACAAGATGCATATATGTGAGCATACAAGAGAATGGAGGTATATGAAGCATACTTTGAACCATGAAAGTTCATGAAAGTTTATGAAATGCAATGAAAGTATGACATGTCAAATGAATGATGCAATGATCAAACATGGTTCTAATATGTCCTAAGATGTCTTATGAATCATGTGGATGCACAAAATGTCATGGCAAGTTCTTGAATGCAAGCATATGAGAGATGGATGCAAAGGAAGGCAAGAATTAGGGCTTATGCATAACATACAACACAAAATTCAAAATCAGAAGCAAATGACATGATAAAAAATTGAAAATGGGATCAAAGGAACCCTAACCCTACACAAGTTCACTGCCCAAAGGAGGAGACCTAAATCTAAACCTAATGGAAGTTATGATTTTCCTAAGTCAACTAGGGTTTCAAAGCACCTCAAAAGGAAAAATGCACATCAAATTTAAAATGAAAGATAAATTCAAACCAATTTTAACCTAGAAACTTCATGACATGAAGGATGCAATGCAAGAAGAACCATCATCAAACTCTTCATGGTTAGGCAGAATGAATTTTTTCAAGTTAAGACCAAAATATTGCCTTTAAATAACTTTTATTCCAATGAAAAATGTCAAAACACATCAAGGACCAAAAAGAAATTTGTTTGAAGAGTTGGATAATGTTTCTAAATGTTTTAAAATGCAATGTGAATTTTTTGGTGATTTTTAAATACCTAAATGCATTTTTAATTAATTAATTTCCATTAACTAATTAAAAATAAACATTTAAATGATTTAAAAATAATTTTTAATGCAAAAAATAAAAATAAAAATATTTTTGGGTTCTGAAAATTAATGAAAGGTTTGACAAAAAATTTCAGAATTTTTTAATATGTTTTTCTATTTTTTAAAATTCGTAGAAGTTTAATGTAAAACAAATAAAATAAAAATGAAATTAAAAGGAAAATGAGAAAGTCAAATGATCTGAAGGCCCAGATTCAAACTCAAGGGGGCGGGAATTGACTTAGCGCGCAAACGAACGGCTGGAATTCAAACTCACTTAATTATGATTAAGCCCTAATCCTGAGCCCTAATCACTTTCAGATGACCGGAACAGCGTTCCGGTCATCTTCTCCGGCCAGCCAAAACTCCAATCTCACTCAATACGCATCAAAACTTCATCAAACTCTCCAGAATCAACCCTTAAACATCACTGAATCTAAACCCCACCACAAAAATCATTTATTTTCCATGAATCAAGAGAATCAAATCAAAACGCATTTCACGGGCAAAGTTTCAGAACAACATAACATTCTCAAAACTCAATCATTTTCAAAAATAAAAGCATCAACATGATCAGGACAACATGAGGAACAAGTTTATAACCTAAAATCAAGCTTCTGGAAAATTTGTTCGTAAGGTTACCTGAGTTGAAGCTTTCGAAAGTGGCACTGTTTGGCTGCTTCTTTGCTTCAAAACTTCTCCAATGATCTCCCCCAAGTGTTTGTGATGCTTAGCTGGAGTTTTTGTGGCCTCAAAATGAAGATTGCAGAAGCTCAATTCAAAAGGGGGAAAAATCGTATTTGGTGTGTGATGGCTTTTAAGGCAAAGTAGAGGGTGGTTTATGATCAGTGATGTATTCTAATATGAATGGTGGAAGAAGTTTTAAGTTTGAGTTGCTGAGTTGAGAGATTCGATAGAAAATGCAAAGGGAGGGATTTTTGTGTATGCTGACTTGTGGGAGATCTCAGGCTGTGTTGTGTGGTGTGTTGAGTTGCTTTTGGTCCATGTATCAAGTGGTGATAGGTCAGAGAGTTGTTGTGGGCTATGTTGATTGGTATGGCTTGTTTTGCAAAAAGTCAATGTTAGGTGTCCTTTGAGGTATGGGCTGTTTTAGGGCCAGAGCAAAGGCATGTCTGCTGCAGCTTGACTCAAGGATGACCATGGAAATGAGATTGAGGCAAATCAGCAAGTGGATCAAAGCTTATGTGTGGTTTTGCAAATTTGTGAACTTTTGGCCCTTTTGAAGTTTCTTAATGCACAAGTCATGAAACTTGAGAATTCTTTGGCGCATTCTGAATTTTAGGTCATGACTTATGTTTGTGTAATGCTTAGAAGTTGATTTGAAGTCACAATTGGCCTTGGCATGAAGTTTTGCAACTTTCCTCCTTTGGTGCATAAGTGAAATTTCATGATTTTTCCCAACTTTGCAAGGCCATAACTTTTGATCTAAAATGAATTAGAATGAGTTCTTGTACTTTTTGAAAATGGGAGGATCCATTCTACAACTTTCATGACCAAAGTTCTTTCATTTGAAGCATTTTTTAATAAAAAAGAGGAGGTTGAAAAACTTTCCCAAAATGGCAAGTTTTCATTACAAGTTACTTTCCCAAAAAGGCAACTTTGCAAATGGCTTGAAATTCTTCAATTTTGTGAACTTCTAACATCTTCTATGATCAAATAAAGATCATACACAATCAAAATGGTGGAGAAACCCCTTTGGTTGGGTCACTGGGGGCCTCAGATGCCCTGATTTTGTACTGTCTTGCTCAAGAAGTCATCTCTTGATCAGATGCCTTCCCCATTGAAATTATTCATGAAAATTGATATGCATAATCCTCATAGCATATAGAGACCAATAGAAACAAGAATGACCAAAAAATTTGGAGTTATGGCCTCTGAAACCAAAACCCTAATTCTAGGTCATCTGTGTAGTTAAACCTGGCTCTGCTTCCATGCCTTTCTCAGTTCTTGTGATTATTTGACTTTCTTGACCTTGGGAGGATATAATATGATGATTGAAAATACATGGACCCCTTTGAAGTGATTGATGACCTTTGGAGTGGCTCAGATAGCCCAGGGATGGCTCAGATCACAAACCCTAGATGCAGATGACTTAGAACCAATGCAGTGAAGTAAGAATGCAATATGAGATGCTATGGTTGAACTTATGCAAATGAAAAGATCACAAGCCATGGTGAAATGTGTGAGGGCAAATTTGGGGTGTTTACACATGGTATAAACTTTAAGTCTCCCCAAGAAAGACTGCAAATGAGTACGCGGGCAGGAGGTACCATTATATTTTTCAAAGCATGGGGGCTTGAATTTGTGAGGAATCCTCACCCCATCTACCAACCCTATATCCATCACATCAAAGCCTAAAGAATTCTGGGATTCCAAAGACCTCAGTTTTTCAGCAATCTCATCCAGTCTTCTGTCATACACCTCATCCCCAGCTCCGACAACTGTGAATTGTTCCTCTTGGGGATCCTCCTACAAGATCCTGCCTGCAGCTGTGTTTCCTTGAACATTCCTTATACCATTAACATCGGGGTTCAAATAGGGCCCAAACTCTGGTGGGTCAATGTGAGGTTGCCCGCGTTCATTATTGCTGGTTCCTCCTGTTCCAGGGTGGGGCTCTTCAGGAGTCTGTCTTTCCACCAATTCCCTCAGCCGTTCCTGGCTCTGAGCTAAGCCAATCATTACAGCCATAAACTGGGTCATTTGGTTTCTCATCTCAACCCTTTCGTTTGCCATTTGATTTCTTACTTCATTCCGGTCCTGTTGCACCTGATCCATCTGAATGCCTAGAAGGTTGTTACGGGTTGGGTACCGGTGTGCACGGTTGACAGGGAACACTCTGCGACGAGTAATGTTGCCTGAAACCACAACAAAGTGAGAAAAAAACAACAAGCAAAACCTACAAAACAAATAAAAATGTTAGTATGCAATGCAATATGCTTATTTGTCTTCCAAGGTATCCGATTTGGTTCTTGGTTTTGACCTTTCCAGACCTTGAGGAAATGCTGGATGATGTTGAGAGAAATCCCACCAATAAACAAAATAAACTGATATATTACAAAAGTATGAGAATACATAGTTTATTTACAATACAAGCCCGAATGAGGAGGTTCCTGGTAGCAAGGGCATTAGTCAGCTTCTTATGCATGTCCTGATCCTTGGATCTCTTTAACCCCGCCCGGAGTTTTAATTTTGATACCTCCTTCTGTGCTACCAACAAGGTTTCCTACTGCTTCTTTTCATTGGCCTCCAGCTGCTCAATCCTGGCCTTAGTCCTCTGGTCTTCTTGTGCACGGGCTTCGGTGATCCTGATCTACCTAGCCTGGCTTTCCTCCAGATAAAACTCAGTCCTAGCCTTCTGAATATTGGCCTCCTTGCAGGCATTCTTCAGTATCTGTTCCCCGGCTCTTGCCTTCCTAATGTAGTCATCAATCCTTTCAATCTTGGTCAGATGCTCAGTCTTGAGTCTTTCCATTCTCTCAATGTCCAGACGACTGTCGTTTCTCTCTCAGGGAGTTTTCTTCAGAGCTTCAGCTAGCTGATCATTCCTTTCCTTCAACTTTTCAAATTCCTCCAGGCTGACAGTTGCTGCAGGTTGCACTGTAGAGGGTCCAGGTGCATCTTCCAAGGTAAAATGCATCCTGGTGATCTGAGCTCTAGCATGGGACCAGTCAGAGTACTGGGCTGAAGCAATATTGTTGCACTTTCCAAGAATGGTTGTTCCTTTGGTTTGAATGTTATCCCAAGCCCAGGCAGCTTGTCTAACATCAGCAGAGTTAGGCTGAATCTCACAGTATAGGGTTTCAGCCAAATCTTGTCCTCTGGGAGGATGAACCAAGGCATATCTCGATTGTCTCTTAAACAACAAAGGGTTGTAATTGATGCAACCTTTTACTCCTATTAGAGGCACATTAGGGTATTTCCCACAGCTGGTAATAATATCCTTGCCTTTGGTACTCTGGGTGCACCACCTGATGTCATCCGAAGTCAAGGAGATGAACCTCTTAGCCCAATTCTTTTGCTGATGGGGGTTCAAGAAGGAATCTGACTTAGGCAACTGTCTGAGCAGCCAAGAACAGAACAAAGGAGCACAGCATCTGACCAGCTCCCCCCTTTCCTTTTCATTTCTCTGATGGATGGAATAGTAAAAATCCCCTAGCAATGTAGGCACAGGGTTCCTCAGCAAGAACAAGTGGATGGCATTCTTACTTACAAACTTGGGCTCATCTGCAAACAAAATAGCCCCATATACTGAGGGCTAAGAGTGCACAGACTGCCTTCCATTCTCCCACTGCAGCCTTCAGGGTAGCCTGAGAAATCAAGAAGTCCAGATGTAAGCCAGGGATCCCAGCTTTTGTTGTCATGTTTTGCTCAATGAGGGCAGGCTCCAAATGCAGTGCACTAGCTATCTATTCACTCCTGGGAGCAGTCATCTCTGGGTTGAAGGGGATCCCTCTTCTGATAGGTACTCCAACCAACAAGGAAAACCCTTCTAGCAGTGGTCCCATCTGAAAATCAGGGAAGGTGGAGCATCTAAGAGGAGGGTCATAAAACTGTAAGCATGTGTGGATCATGCTCCTCTGAGATGAATCAAGATCCATGACCATGTCCAAAATTCCCCCATAGTGCTCTCTGAATAGTGGGATGTGGTCAGGTGTGACAAGGGACTGGACCTGCCTGATACCAGTCAATATGGGCTCAAAGAAATGATAAGATATGTTGCTTTTCCTTGGATTAGTCATGAGTGCCGATGAAGAAGCTGAAAATAAGTTGATGAAGATCACAGGTTGAGAAGCTGGAGGTGAGTCTTTGGCAGAATGATGAAGGTGAGTCTCTGACAGACTGATGCAGGTGCTGAAGGAGATAGCTGAAGCAAATGCTGAAGCAGAGGTCTAGGCAGCAGAAGGGGTCAAAAGCAAACCAAATATGAAATGATGGATACCCTGAAACACAAATAAGAAAATGTTAAATGATGCAATGATGATATATGCAAATGATATGCAAGGGTTTGCGATCAAGAGCTGGATCTGATTATCTGTCTTGATATAAGGTCCATGTATGTTTAAAGGTCCGGATGGAGGCTCAGAAATCCAGTAACCAAGGTGGGGGACTCAAATAAAGAGTCACATGTCTGGGGCTAATCACAAGAACTGTCCAAAGTGGAGTATTCTTAAACAATACAGTAACAGGGTATGATGTGGCCAAGGGTTCCTTCAAACCTGTAAACAACCCAACCCCCTCACATGTAATGTTCTAGAACAAAGATCCTCAGACTTGGATCAGTTATGAGAAGTGTAAACACTTCTAACCTGGAGGTACAGTGTTTACAATAACCATAAAGGATCCTTCTATAATTCACCCCATATTCTGAAGGTCAAAAGAAAGGTCATCCAGACTTAGCAGGCTTCCCAGATAGCCCTAGCACTACAGGAAATCTGTAGCACAGAGTTCTCAAGAAGAAACCCACATCTGAACCGTGTTTCATATTCCCGCACCAGACCGAAATGGAATGGGAAAGAACATGAACCACTCTAGCCTAGGTGTCACTCAGGTCCCAGGTATAGGACCTTAATCACTCAGTGAAACCCCACCCACCAAAACAGAAGCCAGATCCAGCAATGACAGTATAATGTATGAAAAACTGTAAAGAAAACAATAAATAAAGTTGTACACAAAGCAATAGATAAAGCAAATAAATAAACACAATTAGCACATAACACCCCTGTAAACACAAAATCAAACAAGCGCTAGGAGGAACCCACAAAAAGAACCAGAAGCCCTGGTTGCAATATAAGATTCCCCAGCAGAGTCGCCAAGCTGTCGCTCCCACCAAAAGACACAGGGTCAGACAGGGTACAGACGCGAACGGTCGGCGAAAGGAGAACATGAAGATGAACTGAAAAGAGTCGCCAACTAGGCATTTTTATCCCTAAGGAAAGGTAATGCTGCATAAACCTAGGAAAATATGGATAAGACGGTTGCGAACCAGAGAAACTGAGAAAGGGGGTTGGTTACAACCTGGGAAGGTATTAGCACCCAGATTGTCCGTCGTACTCGACGGGATCCACGCTTAAAGGATTGTGTTAAAAGGGGTAGTGTTAGTGCTATTCTGTGTGCAAAAGCTGGAAAAGAATGTACAGGTGTCAGTGCAAAAGAAGTGTGAAATGAATTGCTCAGGAATGAGGCTTAAAGAATAAAGCTGGAAGAGGGGGAATATACAGAGACTTTTTTGTTTGATAACAGTTAAGTTATGCCTACGTATCCTCTCGTGCAATGAGGAAGTAAGAACATCGTAGTTCGACTCAAAGAGACTGAAAGGTAAATTGACTTGTGAACTGCTTACTTGTCTATGCTCAAGTGTATGACCTGTCTGGCTCAGGTGCAAACTGTCTTGCATTAGACGGAAGAAGCAAGTTCTTGCTTATGAGTGAATGAGATGAGAAAAGAATCCCGGAGAAGACGATTATTGTTTGTTTTTGTGTTTTCAATCTTTTATTTCTTTTTGGAGTTTGTCATAAGCTAATGAGTTTAAGCCTAAACTAAGGGTTAGTAAACTCATTACATCTTCCCTATGATTAGGGGTAATGAGGATACCTTAAGTATGAAGTAAGCACCTCACACTTAATCACCATGATGTAGGATTAAGATCATTAACCTACTTGCATTTATTTAGATGTTTTTGGTATTTTTGTTTAGTGTTAAGTAATGAGTTTAAGCCATAATCAAGGATTTAATGAACTCATTACACCATCCTAATAGAAGGATAATAGATGAGAACATTTAAGATGAGGAAGGCTCCTCAACTTAATCCATGATTAGGGATTAACCTCATGACAAAACAAAGCCTTTATTAAAGTGGATTTTAGTTAATGGTAAGATTAAGAAGTGAATTTTATGGTTTGTAAGACAACTTGAGGAGGACTTGTCCATTAACACTAGGGTTAGTCCTTCTTAACCAATTAAGGAAGAATTAGAACCCTAATGCAAGGCCCGAGTTACAAGCTTACTGTCTTAGTGATTATTAGATGGCTTGTTTAAGAGATTTAAACACATTAAGGGTTTAACACTTAGGATTAAAGTTATACACTCCATCCTAAGAGAAGGATGCAGGTATAACCTTAATCACAAAGCCTTAAAACCTTGAAGGTTTAGTCCTTGATTAAGAGATGAGAAGAGAGACACAAAAGATGACACAAAGGTAAGACTAATGGGGGGACTAATCAGACCCTAATTGTTAACATGCTTGGGTATTCCTAGGGTTTATGAGGCTTGCAAGAGATCTTCAAGAAGAGCCACCAAGGAAGAAGCAGATGAAAGGAGGAGAAGCAGAAGAAACAAGCTAACGTACTTCACTTAAGAAGATAAGTTACTTGAAGAAAGAAAGTGAAGAAGGAACATGAATGAGCAAGCTCACTCTAAAGCAAAAGTAAAATGCAGCAATGAATGCATAAGAGAGATGAGAAAAGATTGTGAAAAGTGAAGGCAAATTCACTTCTCAAAGTTCTTACCACCTGAAAAGTTAGCATACGAGAAAGAAATGAAATGAAAATGAAGTGAATGCAAAGGTGAAAACCAAAACCAGAAGCATATTTATGATGTAGATGATGCTAAGAGATGATGCAAATGTATGTCAAGAGTTGTGAATGATCATACAAGTGATGAGGATGCAAATGAAGCATGGAAGAAGCATGAAAGCACATGAATACACATGAAATGAAATGAATGCTTAACATGGAAAATGCATGAAGAAATAATCAAGCATGATTCTAATGTGTCCTAAGGTGTCTTATATGTCATGTGGATGCAATAAATGTCATGGAAAGTTCATGAATGCAAGCATATGCAAGATGTATGCAAGAGAAGATGAGAAATTAGGGTTTTCATGCAACATGAGATGCAAAACTCAAAAACAGAAGCAAATGACAAGATAAAAAATTGAAAATGCAATCAAGAGAATCCTAACCCCATATGATTTCATACCCCAAAGGAGAAGACCTAACTCCTAACCTAATGAAAGTTATGATTTTTCTAAGTTATCTAGGGTTTTAAGGTACCTAAAGGGAAAAAATGAAAATCAATTCAAAAAGGCAGAAGAAATTTATGAAAAAATTATGCTAGAAACTACATGTCAAATGAAGATCAATGCAAAAAGAACCATGGTCATACCATTCTTGGTTAGGCAAAAAAGAATTCTTGAAGTTAGGGTTCAAAAATAGGATTTTATGAACCCTAAAAATTATCAAAGATGGTTCAAAACAAAAAAGAAATTTGTGTGGATGGAATGACAATGTCTCTAAATGTTTGAAGATGCAATATGAATTTTTTGGGATTTTTTATAGACCTAAATGATATTTTAATTAATTAATTTTCATTAATTAATTAAAATAAACATTTAAATGTTTAAAAAATGATTTTTTAATGCAAAAAATAAAAATAAAAAATATTTTTGGGTTAAGAAAATTATTTGAAATCAAAATGCAGAATAAAAATATTTTTGGAAATTTCTTGCTATTTTTAATAAATGGAACAAAACAAATAGAAAAAATATGAAATAAAAATTAAAATAAACTGAAGTATGCCGAATGGAGGGATGGGATTGAATATGGGGAAATATTGGTTGATTGCGCGCCAGATCTAAAGGCATATATTCAAACTTACTTAAACTTAATTAATTAATTATTTAATCACAAATTAATCCTAATGATCTAATCTGGACCACACAACACACGCGGGAGAGACAGATCCAAGGGTCCACGTTTAAACAGAAACCCTAACCCTAATTATCACTTAATGACTCTCAGGTCATTGAAGAAGAGCTCCGGTCGTCTTCTCCGGTGATACCCTCACCTGAAAATCTCAATCTTCTTCCCTAAGTACTTTCTGGAGCTCTAAAGCTCTAGATTCACTCCTCTCACTTCCCTGAATCCAAATCCACCCTCAAATCTTATTTCTTTTCACTCAAACTCAAGATTCGAAGAGAAACATAAACATGGCAAAAATTTCAGACAATCAATACACACTCATTTCTCAATCATTTTCAAAAATTTAAAGTTCAGTGTGATCAGTGGAGCATGCTTTATCATTTTGTAACATAAAAAAGAGGTTCTGGAAAAATTAATTCGAATGGCTACCTGAGATGGAGCTTCTTACCCTTGAGCTCTCTAGCCACTTCCTTGGTGCAAAATGCCTCTTATGACCTTCCTGAAGAAGTTGCAATGCTTGGAAAGCTTTGAGGATGGCTGGTTTGCGAGTTTGCACTCCAACTGGTCAGAAATCGTATTTGGTGTATGAGGTGCTTTTGGCTGTTTCAATGGTTGGTTTGTGATCAGTGAGTGATTTAGAGATGAATGGTGGAATTTGTTTGAAGATTGAGTGGCTGAGTTATGAAATTCGAAAGCTTTTGCAAGAGGGAGAGTTTTTGTGAACTTGGTGATTCTTAGGTTTCAGCTTGTGTTCTTGTGTGTTATGATCAGCATTTGGTCCACATATCAACTTGTGATAGGTCTGTGGAGTGGGTGTGCTATATGGTGATTGGTATGGCCTTCTTGCAAAAAGTCACCAACTTGTGTACTTGAGGTATGGGCAAGAATGCAGCTGGCCTTTGGGCATGTCCATGCGCAGCTAACTTCATGGATGTCCACAAATTCAATCTTGAAGCAATTCAGCATGTGGGAATAAAGTTATGGGGTGTTTTGCAATTATGTGAAGTTTTGGCGCCTTTGAGAAATCTTGATGTTCAAGGCATGTCATCTTGCAATTCTTTGAGCAATTCTGATCTAGACGCAATGCACTATGATGTTATGATGTATTGAAGTGTGTTTGAAGTCACAAAAAGCCTTGGCAAGTGGTTTTGCAAAGAGTCCCTTTTGGTGCATTCTTGAAAATTATGGGATTTTTGCCAACTTTGACAAGCCATATCTTGAGTTCCAAAATGAATTAGATCTTGTTCTTATACTTTTTGAAAAGGGAATGATCCAATCTACAACTTTCATGACCAATAATTTTTCATTTGAAGCATTATTGGTTGAGAAAGAGGAGGTTGAAAAACTTTCCCAAAATGGAAAGTTTATATTACAAGTCATTTCCATTTTTGGCAACTTTTGGTTTAGCTCACTTTTCTTCAATTTTGTGAACTTCTAAGAACTTCAATGATCAAATAAAGATCATATAACTTCAATTTGATGAAAAATCCACTTTGGTTCCATGTTGGGGGGCCTCAGATGTCCTTATTTTGCTCTGACTTGCTTAAGAAGTTACCCAATGATCAGATGACTTCCACAATGAATTTCTTCATCAAACTTGGTACACATGATTCTTATAACATATTGAGACCATTAGAAACAAGAATGACCAAAAATTTGGAGTTATGGCCTCTGAAACCAAAACCCTAATTTTAGGTCAACTGGGCTGTCAAACCCTAGCTCTACATCCATGCTTTGCTAGTTCTAGTGATTCTTTGACTTCCTTGATCTTTGGAGGATATAAAATGATAATAGAACACCCATGGACCCTCTTGAGATGATTGAATACCTTTGGAGTGGCTCAGATGGATCCTGGGTTGCTCAGATCACAAACCCTAAATGCAGATGAACTTGAACTAATGCAGTGAAGCAAAAATGCAACATGAAATGGTATGATTAAAATAATGCAAATGTGAAGATCACAAGCCATGGTGTGAACTTAGTGAGGGAACATTTGGGGTGTTTACAACCTGTCACCGATAACGGAACATAATTCACAGATAGAAGGTTCCAAGACTTCGTTGCCAACCTGGGAACGAAGCAACACTTCACGGCCGTCGAACATCCCCAAACTAACGGCCAAGCAGAGGCGGCCAACAGGGTAATCTTACAAGGACTAAAGCGCAGATTGGGTGAAGCAAAGAAAGTTTGGGTCGATGAGCTACATAGCGTAGTCTGGGCCTACCGCACAACCTCGCATTCAACAATTGGAGAGACTTCATTTCGTCTAACCTACGGGATGAAGGCAGTCATCATAGTAGAAATTCAAGAACCCTCGAGGCAGACGGAAGCGCCCATTGACAAGGAGATGAACGACAAAGCCTTGCGAGTGGAGCTCAACCTCGTCGAGGAGATCCTATCCGAAGCAGCCCACTGGGAAGCATCGCTAAAACAAAAGGTGGCTCTGCGCCACGATGCGAAGGTTATTAAAAGGGAATTCCAGGTCGACAGTCTCGTCCTCTGGCGAAATCAGAAAAACTCACGAGAAGGCAAACTGGTTGCTAACTGGGAAGGCCCGTATCGATTCAGGGACAAGACAGACAACGAGGCATACTACGTCAAAAACATACAAGGTGAAGAACTTGTTCGACCTTGGAGCGCTAAAAAACTTAAGAAATACTATATCTAGACAACAGTTTGATCACGAGAGTATGGAAGGTACGACCATGTTTCTTTGTTTTTAATCGAAGAGAAGGTCGACACCCTTGAGAAATAAGCACGACTTTCCTCGACGGAGGATACTTCAAACGAACTCCTCTGTCGTAGTACCATGTTGGCAGGGCACCTAACTCGTGATGGGAAAACCCAAGCCCCGAGATTAGGGCTTCGAACGCGACCCTCGTCTCGTTCATACGCAGACGTAAAACCTGCCACCTCGCTGGTTCCCTAAATCGACGAGCCTATATAGTCGAGAAAATAAGTTAACGTCTCGGTATTATATCCAATAAACACTTAACAGAATAAAATCATTGCATTATAAAACTGACCAAAAATTGGCCGGTACAGAGTACAAAAAGGGGGGACTTTGCCTGAAACAAACTATGGCACGCAGGCCAGAAAAACAAAAACCATGGTGCGTAGGCCAGAAAAACAAAAATTTTGGCGCACATGTCAGACCCTTTCATCAACCTGCTCCTCTTCCTATCCCTCCTCATCATCTGGATTGACGAACGGGCATATAATTTCCCCATCAGCCACCTCGTAGTTAAAGGAGGTCCTGGTAGCCACGAGCCCAGGGTTGACAATCTTCAGCTGGTCGATAGCATTGTCAAAACCCATCTGGAGGGTCTCCATGCAATGCTTCTCAAGCTGCCTGATCCGAGCTATCAGATCTCCCCGACTCTGCATAGCCTAATCCTCCTCCCTTTCCTCCTCAGCAGGGAGATCCAATTTCTCCCGCTCCTCGACCCTCAAGAAAAGACGCTTGTTCTCCGCGACGGCTTCATCAAACTCAACCTCCCTGTCCTTCAACTTCTTGATATCATTAATCATACAATCCCTCTTAAGCTTGAACTCCCCTATCTCGAACATTAGTTATTCCTAGAGTTTGTATTTCTCCATGTAGTTGAAGAAGTCGTGGGAGAGCAGGTCCTTTTTTACCTTGGCCGCCTGGAGAGCCTCTCCTGTAGCCCTCAACTCCGACAACAGGCAGGTATTGTCGGAGAGGACCAAAACCGTCTCCATGACCCTGATCATTGCAGCTATATCTTGAGAGAGGTTGGCCTTTCTAGTAGTTTTATCCAAGTCGATAATGGCCTTGGCTTCAACATCCCTAACCCCGACGGAGCCTTCGGCACTAAAAATTTCCCGCTGGAGATGGCAGAAAGGAAAGAGATAAGTCACTTGGATCTCCGATGAACCATCATTCGCGGCGAGATTCTGATTTGGAGATCCCTCAAAGTGTTAACGTTTGTGACGAGGGAGTCAAGCACAACCACTGGACTGTCTGGCGTCGCTGCGATTTGTGGGGAGTTTTGGGGAGGCGGAGTAGGATTCTCGGAACCACTACCTACCTCTTCGGTAGAAACCTGGCAGGCGTGGCTCTTTCCCGACTTCTTCGGAGGTTTGACCGCACCTTTGTTGGCTAATTTCAGCACACGCTCCTTGAGATTGGGCATGTCAGATACAAAAAGAAACAAAAGTTAGACAGATGAATAAAAGTAAACAAGGCAAAAAAGGGAGAGCATAGACCATCTAGAAGTCAGAGATATTCCTCGTCCGATTTACATTCGAGCGTGGCTCTAGTGTTGATCAGCCGAACCTCGAAAAGAGGAAGCCCACCATCATAGAGAATGGGATTTTTTAGCTGGTCCACGTACGCCGTAAGAGTAAAACTCCGCACGTAGGCCACTAGCTTTTCATAGGCCAGTTTGTGCTCGGGCCTTAGACTCTCATCCTTCACACTATAATGATTAGTTGACCATCTAAAATAGTTTCGGTACCATTCCAGAGGAATCCTCGCGACAAGAAGTTCCCCACCCTTGGCATCTCGCTGATTACTGTAGATATTGTCTAGGTCACGCGAGGCGACGGGCTTCACAGTGTACCACCTATCCTTGAAGTTTCGGAAATAGTCGTGGTAGGTCTTGAAAAGTCGCATTGGCTGCTTGAAAGAAACCCAACTATAACGACCATGCATCCCCGACTGCTACACGTGGAAGACTCGAAAGAAGAGGGGCAGAGTACAGTCGAACTCAAGGTATAGGCAGACGAGCTTGAACGCCAGAACAAACGCAATTGCACTTGGGGTGAAGTTGAGAAGGAGTCAGGTCGAGCCTCTTGAAAAATGCTTGCCTCGAACCGTTTCCCTAGAATATAAAAAAGATTTGTTGCTCGGGGAGAAGGGCGTAACACTCCCGTTGTGAGGCTCATTCAAACCCACATCCTCCACGATTGTATGCTCAAAGTGATGGTCCTCGACAAAATACGAGCCCGTCTCCAAGGGCTCTTCGGTGACCCAAAATAAATCCTTGCCCTCAGAAGTGGTCGGCACACTCTTTTCCATAGGACACTCTTATTCATTCATATTTTCCTCGACCACTTTTATATCAATATCCTCCACGGGGACATCTTCGGGCCTCTGATCCACGTTACCTGAAAAGCAGAGGAAATCGGTGAATTCGACGTCGCATTAAATCCAACCTTCCACCGCAGTTCAAGTGAAAGGGCGAGGGTTAGAACAAGGGGAAAGTACCTGACGTATTTATCTCAACACCGCAGATGCCCGAGACATTCATCTAAAAGTTTCCCAAGGCATTCAAAAGATGCCCAGGACATTCAAAGAAGACACTAAGAAGGTGCCCGAGACATTCAAAGGATGCCTGTGACACTCAAAGAAAACACTAAAGGTTCCCAGGAGATTCAAGGGAAATACATAAGTTTTCCTGACACATTCATGCCAAAGTCATGATGTGCCCGGGAGATTCATCCAAATTCTCTAAAACATGGCCTAAAAGAGAGGCTCTTTTACCTATTCCGGTGAATAAGTCGCCGTACTAACTAACCAAACAATCCTAAGTCACCAGAAAAAGGACAAAAACCGTACCTGACATGATTCTGACGAAGCAACGATACGACAGCTATACCGAGTCCGGTAAGCAAAACGTATTCTTCTGACGAACTGGAGGAGAGTAGTAAGAGCATAAGGTGACAAAATGGCCCCCCAAAACTCATTTTATAAACGTTGCGTGGGAGGGCACGCCTAGGAAATCATTGCCTAGGCTGCCTAGATTCCCTAGGTGGATGGCATTTAATGGGTTGTTTCATAGAAAATGAAACGACGCACATTAAAGAGAGAAATGAAAAGATGAGACACGTCACTCTTGGGAATCTCATGAGGTACCGGGCACATTATCATCGACACCTTAAAAACGCATACACCTGCTCGATATAACTCCAATATTTAATTAATTGATTTAATTAAATATTATTGCATATTTTCCCGATTATTCGTTGTGGAGTGTTGTTTTGTCGTTTGTGTTGTTAAGTTGTTCGACTTGGTGTCGCTCCTGAGATTTTCATCCTAGTACAAATGCGAAAATGGTGCGGAAAAGGTAGAGTCGTCAGCCAGACATTTTTATCCCGAATGAATGGGAAAGGTAATGTTGCACAAACCTAAGGAAGAAGGAAAGGACGAGGTCCTGCGAACCAAATATCTGGGTCCAGGAGTCGGTTACGACCTGGGAAGGTATTAGCACCCTAGATCGTTCGTCGTACCCGACGGGATCCAAGCTTGTTAGTCTGTTTCAAAGGGTAAGGAATAAAACTGTTGCTGAATAAAAACCGCTAATTGGAATGAGAAATGGAACTGGAAAAGAGATCGAAAAGAAGGGAAAAATGTAGGGAAAATAAAGAATGTGTTCGAACGGGCCCTACCCCGCTGCCTATGTACCTCATCGGGAATATGAGGATCAGAGTCGACGTAGTTCGCCTAATTAAGGCGGAAACTCTGTTTGTGTTCTTTTATGGCTTGATCTGCTTATGCCCATGCTCAGGTGTTGCAGGCTCGTCTGGTACGAGTGTGTAACCGTCTTGTAAATGAGGCAAGTCGAAGCAAGTTCGCGTTGAGAGTGAATGAGATGAGAGAAGAATTCCCGAAGGAAAAGACGAGTGTTTTCTATTAACTGTCTCTTAAAGAAGTGTTTTCTGAGTTTGTTGTTTGTGAAACATTCTCATACTAAGACTTGTTCATCGTGGTATATTCCTTACACCTCGCCCTGAAATAGGACGCGTATAAGTAACCCACGGCAAAGTCTCATGGAGTACAATAATATCAACCTTTATTAGGTGTTTTTTACTTTACTTTGAGATGAGAAAGAAAGCAAAGCGAACCAAAGGTGAAAGTCTAAGGGGAGACTAATAATCCCAAGTGTTGTCATACATGGATGAACCTAGGTTAGTGCGGTTTTCTAATCCTAGTGAGGAAAAGGAAAAGAAAAAGGACTTAGAAATCAACTTACTTCCTAACTAAGCTAAGTTGTTTCTAAAGGGGATTTAGCATGGAGTTGTATCAACTAAGCACAAAATGCTAAAGCAAACACACTTAGAAAGCGTAAAGAATTTAAAAGAGGAAGAAGTTGTATGAACTTACCTCCACCTCCCTACAAAACAAAGGTTAGTAGGATAAAGCAAAAGCGATAAAAGGAATGATAGTAAGCATGTAGCAAACAAATCCTAATGCATCTAGGACCTAACTAGACTCAATCCTAAGTCTAAGGGTACTAAAAACTAGGCAAAACCAAAATCCAGCAGCTATTACAGCTCCTATAGCACAAATAGCTACTAAATGCAATGCAAAATACAAACAACCTATTACAGCTACAAAACAACATGCAAAATAGGTGTAAAAGAACAAAAACAGAATGAATGTAGCATGTTTTTGCAGCTCCTGTTTCACAATGGAATGCAAAAACTTATGAGAAATTAATTCAATAACATGAAATGGATTATTAACAATGAGATGCAATGTCATCGTGCAATTACTGGATGCAAATTAAATGATTTATGTGATTTTTACATTATGCAATTTTGCAATATGCACATGATCGAACCAAAGCATGAATGGACTTCGAATGCGATGCAAAAAACAGAAATGTACACATTTATTAACATGCTATGAGTGATGATAAGTCATGCAAACAATGATCCTATCAAATCTATGAATGTGCATGCAACGTTTATGCACATAAACAGAAACTAACGAAATATGTGTCGAAAGCTATCGAAACTCCATGAACTTGTGCTAAACTAGCTCCTAAAAATTCCCTAAAATCAAGATCTATCAATTTATGATGATAAAAGGATGAGTGATGCACAAACATGCAATGAAACAACTCAAAATTTGAAACCTGCATAGCGTTAACCGGTTAACGCCCAGGGTTAACCGGTTAACGACTTCAAAAATTCAGCTCCAGGGAAAAAAACAACGTGTTAACCGGTTAACCTTGGGTGTTACCCGGTTAACACTAAACCAGAATGCAAAAACAGTGAGAAAAAAGCACTTCTAGCTATCAACCTACTTCCAAAAGCTCCTAATACATCCATGAACGTTATAACACGAAATTGCTACCTAAATATAGCCTTCTAACACCTATTAGCACTATGAACAAGCTACGATTCTAGCTACTAAAAGTTAAAACGAACAAAGAAACGTAATCGCAAAAGAAAACAACGAATCAAAGAATGCCTTATGGAGAGATGAAGCGAAATAAATTAAATCGACAAACAGTTTCGAATCCACCAACCTACAAAGCGGAGGCTTGCTTTGGTGATTGTTGTGAGTCGATCGATGCACAAACAAAGAGAATACCGGAGATTCCAAGCTTCGATCCGTGAGAGTAAAAAATAAATACAATTGATCCGAAACGTTTCCAAATAGTGAAATAAACACTGCTACCGTGTCAAATCTTGAATTATCCGCTGAATCGATGAAGAAGATGAAGGATAAGCTTCCGATCTTTCGAGTTTCGATGTGAAACTTGGAAGATCTTGATGATGAAGCTTTGGTGAAAGGTTGAAGATGAGAGAAAAATTGAGAGAAAAATGAGAGAAAGATGAAGTGAAATTGAAGAATGAGGGTGAAGTTTTTTTGAGGTTTGGAGTGAAAATGATTCATATATAAGCAAAGTTTGGGGTGAGCTTTGGGTTAGGAATTAGCTTAGGCATTAAGTTTGGGTTATGAGGTTATGAGCTAGATTAGGAGTTAGTTAAAGTTGGTTAGGGTTTGTAAACACCCCAAATTTGCCCTCACCCATTCACACATGGCTTGTGATCATCTCATATGCATAAACACAACCATATCATCTCATATCCCATTTTTGATTCACTGGATAGTTTCTAGGTCATCTGCACCTAGGGTTTGTGATCTGAGCAAGCCAAAGGTATCTTGGGCCATTCCAAAGGCCACTAATCAACTCAAAGGGGTCCATGTGTGTTCTTACATCATATTCCATCTCCTCAAAGTCAAAAATGCAGAGAAATCACAAAAAAACTAGGGTTTGAGTGGATGCAGAGCCAGGTTTAACTGCACAGTTGACTGAGAATTAGGGTTTTGGTTTCAGAGGCCATAACCCCAAATTTTTTGGTCATTCTTGTTTCCATTGATCTTTATATGGTATAGGGAGTATGCATATCAATTTTCATGAAGAAATTCCGTGGGGAAGTCATCTGATCAAGAGTTGACTTTTCAGACAAGTCAGTGTAAAATCAGGGCATCTGAGGCCCCCAATGACCCAACCAATGGGTGATCTTCATCATTTTGAGTGTATGTGATCTTTATTTGATCATGGAAGAAGGTTGAAGTTCATGGAAATCAAGAATTTAGGGTTTTTGCAAAAGTTGACTTTTTGGGTTTTGTTGACTTTTCAAGAATGCATCATTTTAGGTCAATTTTCAAGCCTTGATTCTTGATCCAAAAATGCTTCAAATGAAAAAACTTTGGTCATGAAAGTTGTAGATCTCATCTTTCCCTTTTCAAAAAGTACAAGAACATGATCAAACTCTTCTTGGATCAAAAGTTATGGCCATGCAAAGTTGCCAAAAATCATTGTTTTTCAAGTCATGCACCAAGTGGGAATTTTGCTAAGTCTTGAATCAATGCATGATTGCTGCCTCAAATTCATGTCAAACCAGCATGTGAATGTTCTCTAAGTCACAAAAATCAGAAATGGACCAAGTTTGCTCATGGTTTGGTTCATGTAACAAGGCATTTCCATGGAAAACCATAAAGCTAGCCAACTTGCATTTTCACTCATGACTACTTCACCAACTTATGACATTGGCTGCTGACTTTGGGCTAGCCTCTCCCTCACCTTTTGCTGCACCAGAACCCAAGTTGTCCTTGCCTAGTATCATGCCATGCCCTATCTTACACAAAAGTGGATTTTGAGCAAAAGTAGCCACACCTATCATAGCAGGCCATGTCACATCAAGAGGCCAATCAGAATTGTTTATTCATTCATTTTGCTGGCCATATCACATGGCAACCAAGGCTGAAGCATTAACATTCACAACTTACACAAAAACACCCCAACTTGCAACTTCCTTCGAATTTCATTACACAGCCTGCAAACCCAAAATCTTTTTCCTCCATTCATCTCACCTTGATCCATAGAACACAAAGCATCAAGAACCAGAGCTTGAAACAACCAAAACACTTCACTGCCATCTCTCACCTCAGTTTGCAGTTTCACTTGCAACTCTCACTATAGCCCACAAACATCAAAACAAACTTTGCCAAACTTCTCAACACACTTCATAGATCACAAACAACCATCCCTCATAGCCTGAAAGTGCCAAAATCTCAACTGCCATTGTTGACTGAACTGAAGCAGTTCTCTTCGAAACTCATCATCCAGCAAGTCTAAACTCCATTTGAGCATCCAGACATCTTTGGGGGGCCAAGAGGAGCAGCTTGCACTTAAAGAAAGGGCCTGAAAGTTCCTAAATCAAAGGTTGCAAATCTCAGGTAGCTCCAAATATTTTTTCCAGAAATCTCATTTTATGTTACAAACTTGTTCCTTATGTTCTCCTGATCATGCTGATGTTTTTAGTTTTTGAAATGGATGTGTTTTGAGAATTTAATTGCTGTTTAAAGCTTGCGAACCCTAGAACTATTTCCTTTCGATTCAGCTTGTTTAGGTTAGATAAATTTGTTTTGAGAGAGGGGTTTAGTTCGTAAGGTGATGGAGATCATTTCCCTGGCTTTGGTTTTCATTTTAGTTACGTTTTAAGGAGGTTTGGAGTTTTTCAGGGGAGGAGGTCACCGGAGAAGACGACCGGAGCTCGTCTCCGGTGACCTGAGAGTCATTAATTCATAATTAGGGTTAGGGCACTGAGTTTGAATCTGGACCATTTGATCTTCTTTCCCGCGCGTGTATGAATGGTCTGGATTGCATCATTAGTTCTAATTAGGTTTAATTAATTTAATTAATCAGGATTAATTCACTTTGAATCTGGGCCATCAGATGGCGCGCCAAGTCAACCCACTTACCCTCAGAACGCATCCTGGCCCCTCATTCCTTTGACTTTGCATTTTTATTTAATTTTAATTCATTTTTCTTGCATTTAATTTGTATAATTTATTTAAAATAGCTAAAAAATCATAAAAATTATGAAACTTTTTCTTTAAGGTTTCATTAATTTTTATGACACAAAAATATTTTTTATTTTATTTTTATCATTAAAAAGTATTTTTAAATATTTAAAAGATTATTTTTAATTGATTAATGAGAATTAATTAATTAAAAATACTTTTAGGTATTTAAAAATTACAAAAAAATTCATGAAATGTTCTAAGACATTTAGAAACATTGTCCAACCTTCAAACCAAATTTCTTTTTTGACCTTGATGCATTTTAAGAATTTTTCATGGAATTAAATCATTTTTGATGCATTTTTTTGATCCTAAGTTTGAAAAATCATTTCTGCCTTTTGGTGAAGGTTGAGACATTGATTCTTTTTGCATTGTTTTCCATTTAGCATGAACTTTCAAGGATAAAAAGGCCATGATTTGATCTTGCATTTTCTAATTGATTGGCATTTGTTTTGTTACAAACCCTAAAAAACCCTAATAACTTGTAAAATTCATAACTTGAGTTTGGTTGAGAGTTGAGAGCTCCCCTTTGGGCAGTGGTTTGTTATAGGTCTAGGGTTTCTTTAGGTACCATTTTCCATTTTTCATATTAGGGTTTGCTTCTGTTTTGAGTTTGTGTTTGATGTTTGCTTTGTAAACCCTAATTTGGGCCTTCTCTTGCATCCCTCTTGCATTTCCTTGCATAACATGACTTGTCATTGCATTTTGTGCATTCTTATGATTCATTTGACATCTTAAGACATGTATGAAGCATCATGGATCATTGCATTACACATTTGCCATGCCATTTGTCTTGTATGATTCATAACATTTCATGCTTGTTCATGCTCCTTAGCTTGCATCATATGCATTCATAATCTTGTATGAACATCTCCATTGCCTTGCCTCATGTTTGCAGCACCTCATAACATCATAATCATCATGTGTATTGTTTCTGGTTTTGCTTTGCATCATATCATTTCATTTCATTGCATTTGCTTCTAACATTTCAGGTGGTAAGTAAACTTGAGAAGTGAATTTGCCTTCACTTCTCATAACTCTTTTTTTCATCTCTCTTGCATCCATTGCTGCATTTCTATTTGTGTTTGGGATTGAGCTTGCTCATTCTTTTTCCTCCCACTTTCTTTCTTCAAGTGACTTGACTTCTTGAATGAAGCAAGTCACTTTGCTCCTCTTGATCCTGTTCATCTGCTTCCTGGTGGCTCCTCTGAAGATTGTTCTTGGAAACCTCACAAACCTTAGGATCAACCAAGCATGATAATGAATTAGGGTTTTGATTAGTCTCCCCCACAGTTTTTACCTTTGTGTCTCTCTTTGAGTCTTCTCCCCTCACCTCATAATCAGGGACTAAACCCTTAAGGCTTTAGGACTTTGTGATTAAGATCATGCCTGCATCCTTCTTTTAGGATGGAGTGTATAACTTTAATCCTAAGTCTTGGACCCTTAAGGTGTTAAAATCTCTTAATCAATCCATCTAATAATCATCAAGACATTACACTTGTAACTTGGGCCTTGCATTAGGGTTCTAATTCTTCCTTAATTGGTTAAGAAGGACTAACCCTAAAGTTAATGGACAAGTCCCCCTCAAGTTGTCTTACAAATCATAAAAAACACTTCATCATCATATCATTAATAAAATCCACTTAATCAAAGGTTTGTTCTGTCATGGGTTTAATCCCTAATCATGGATTAAGCTGAGGATCCTTCCTCAGCTTAAACACCCTCATCTATTATCCTTCTTTTAGGATAGTGTAATGAGCCTGTTAAATCCCTGATTATGGCTTAACCTCATTACTTAACACTAAACAAAAATCACAAAAACATCTAATTAATCACAAGTAGGTTAATGATCTTAACCCTACATCAAAGGTGATTAAGTGTGAGAATCTGACTTCACACTTAAGGTAATTCTCATTACCCCTAATCAGAGGGATGATGCGATGAGTTTACCAAATCCATTGATTTAGGTTTAAGCTCATTATCCTATGACAAAAATCCAAAAAGCAATAAAAGACTGAAAACTCAAAAAACAAACAATAATCGTCTCCTTCGGGATTCTTTTCTCATCATCTTCACTCACAATCGAGAACTCGCTTCATCCGTCTAATGCAAGACAGTAAGCACCTGAGCCAGACAGGTCATACACTTGAGCATAGGCAAGCAAGCAGTTCACAAGTCAATTCATCCTTTCAGTCTCTTTGGGTCGAACTACGGTGTTCTGACTTCCTCATTGCACGAGAGGATACGTAGGCATAACTTAACGGTTATCGAACAAAAGTCTCTGTACATTCCCCCTCTTTCCAGCCTTATTTCTTTAGCCTCATGATCTTGAGCATTTTATCCTTGTTCCTACATTGACACTGTACATTTATACCCCTCACATTTCTTTACACTGACACCTGTACATTCTTTTCCAGCTATTTTACACACAGATTGCACTGACACTACCCCTCTAAAACACAAATCTTTTAAGCGTGGATCCCGTCGAGTACGACGGACAATCTGGGTGCTAATACCTTCCCAGGTTGTAACCAACCCCCTTTCTCAGTCTCTCTGGTTCGCAAACCGTCTTATCCGTATCTTTCTAGGCCTATGCAGCATTGCCTTTCCTCCGGGATAAAAATGCCTAGCTGGCGACTCTTTTCATTCTCCAGTGAGTTCACGGCTGTGTGTTCTCACTGTTCCCTTCGCCGACCGTTCGCGTCTGTACCTTCATCTGATCTGTTTTCATTTGTCGGGAGCGACAGCTTGGCGACTCTGCTGGGGACCCTTATACTGCAACCAGGGCTTCTGGTTCTTTTTGTGGGTTCCTCCTAGCGCTTGATTGATTTGTGTTTATTGGGGGTGTTATGTGCTATTTGTATGTGTATATTTGCTTTATTTACTGCTTTCTGTACAGCTTTATTTATTGCTTTCTTTACTGTTTTTTCATTTATCATACTGTCATGCTGCTGGCTGGATCTGGTTTTGTTTTGGTGGGTGGGGTTCTATTGAGAGCCAAGGTCCTATACCTGGGACCTGAGTGACACCTAGGCTAGAGTGAATCATATTCTTTCCCATTCCATTTCGGTCTGGTGCGGGAATATGAAACACGGTTCAGATATGGGTTTCTTCTTGAGAACTCTGTGCTACAGATTTCCTGTAGTGCTAGGGGGATCTGGGAAGCCTGCTAAGTCTGGATGACCTTTTAGTATTGACCTTCAGAAATTGAGGTGAATTAGAGGAGGAATTGTTATGGTTATTGTAAACACTGTACCTCCGGGTTAGAAGTGTTTACACTTCTCATAACTGATCCAAGTCTGAGGATCCTTGTTCTAGATCACTACCTGTGAGGGGGTTGGGCTGTTTACAGGTTTGCAGGTACCTTGACCTCAGAATACCCTGTTACTTTGACTTTGTTAAGAATGCTCCATGTTGGATAGTTCTTGTGATTCTAAAACCCTGGACATGTGGCTCTTTATTTGAGTCCCCCACCTTGGTTACTGGATTTATAGACCTCCATCCGGAATTCTTGAACACACATGGATCTATACCAAGGCAGTTTATCCAGATCCAGCTCAGTCACAAACCCTTTGCATATCATTTGCATACATCCTCATTGCATCATATTAACATGTGCTTATTTGTTTTTCAGGGTATCCATTTTCATCAGGTTTTGGTTTTGACCCCATCTGCAGCTTTGACCCATCTTCACCAGCATCTGCTTCAGTTTAGCTGTCTGCTTCAGCACCAGCCAGTCAGTGGTTTTCTCTACTTCAGCATTGTCATCAGCACTCTACCCAGTCTTCAGCATCATGGCTCCAAAGAAAAGCAACATCACCTATCATTTCTTCCAACCAGACTTGTCAGACATCAGGAGGGTCCAAACCCTGATGACCCCAGATCACATACCTCTGTTCAGGGAGCATTATGGGGATATACTTGACTTGGTTATAGACATGGACCCATCTCAGAGGAGCCTGATCCATACCTGCATCCAGTTCTATGACCCCCCATTGAGGTGTTTCACCTTTCAAGACTTTCAGTTGGGACCTCTCTTAGAAGAATATGCATCTTTGGTTGGTTTGCCTATCAAGAGAGAAATTCCTTTTAACCCTGAAATGGTCTTTCCCAGCAATGGGGAGATAGCAAGAGCTTTGCACCTGGAACCTGCTTTGATTGAGCAGCATATGACCTCTAAAGCTGGGATCCCTGGTTTTCATCTGGACTTCCTGGTTTCTCAAGCTAGTTTGAAGGCCTCCCTGGGGGATTGGAAAGCTGTTTGTGCACTGTTGGCCTTGAGTGTATATGGAATTGTGTTGTTTGCAGATGAGCCCAGATTCATCAGCAAGAATGCCATCCACCTGTTCATCCTGAAGAACCCAGTGCCAACCTTGTTGGGTGACCTCTATTACTCAGTACATCAGAGGAATGAGAAACAGAGGGGTAAGCTAGTGAGGTGTTGTGCTCCACTATTCCATGCTTGGCTTCTCAAGCATCTACCCAGGACAGATGCATTCCTGAATCCTCATCAGCAAAGCAACTGGGCTAAGAGGCTCACTACTCTCACTGCAGCAGACATCAGATGGTGCACCCAAGGCACCAAGGGCAGAGATATGATCACAAGCTGTGGGCACTTTCCCAATGTACCTTTGGTAGGAGTTAAGGGAAGTATCAACTACAACCCCCTGCTGTTCAAGAGGCAATTAGGCTATGCACTGGTTCATGCTCCTAGGGAACAAGACCTGGTTGAGACCCTCTACTGTGAGAACAAGATTAGTCTGGCAACAGTTAGACAGGCTGCCTGGGCCTGGGATCACGTTCAGACTAAGGGAATCACCATTCTGGGGAAGTGCAATAATGTGGCATCAGCCCAATATCATGAGTGGTCCTATGCTAGGGCCCAAATCTCAGGATTGCCCTTCACCATCAAAGACATGCCTGAGTCATCATCAGCACCACCCCCTGCTACTGTCAGTTTGGAAGAGTTTGAAGGCTTGAAAGAAAGAAATGAGAAGCTATCCCAAGCCCTGCAGAAGACCCTCAGGGAGAGGAGTGAAGGTGTAAGGGAGATTGAAAGATTGGAGAAGCTGAGAGTGGAACACTTGACTAAGATTGAGAAGTCTGGAGACTATATCAACAAGTCTAAAGCTGGTGAGCAGATTCTGAAAAATGCTTGTAAAGAAGCCCAGTTCCAAAGAGCAAGGACAGACTTGTATTTGAAAGAGAGTCAGGCCAGGTGGGTCCGGATCACTGAAGCCCGTACTCTAGAGGACAAGAGAGTTCAAGATAAGATGGAGCAGATGGAAAAAGCCCTGGCAGCAGCCCAGGAGGAAATTTCAGAGTTAAAAATCAAAGCTGGAGTGAAGAAATCCAAAGACCAAAGCCAGAACAAGAAGTTGACTACAGCTGTTGCAACAAGAAACCTTCTCATCAGGAATCTTACGGAGCATCCGGCTGATCCTGTGACCGAAGCACTTCTTAAGGAAGTTCGCGAGGATGAGTTTGGCCTTGGAGTCTGATTATTCGCTTGTTGTTGTTCCTTTTCCATGTACTTTTGCTTTTGGTGATGTATTTTTGACCCCTTAGAGGACTAGTGTTGTAAAAATGAACAATTTGTATTATTTTACCTTTGTAATATATTTGTGTTTGTTTCCATCTGGGTTCACTTCAAAAGCAACTTCAACAGCATCATCTTCAAGGGTCTGGACGGGTCAAAACTGAAAACCAAGCCGGATACCTTGATAGCAAATAAGCATACTGCATTGCATACTAACCCTTTTGTTTGTTTTGTAGGTTTTGTTTTATTGTTTCTAACCTCTGTTGTGACATTCAGGAATTATTGCTCGCCGCAGGCTATTCCCTCTCAACAGGCCACACAGGTACCCTACAAGAAACAACCTTCCGAGCATCCAGATGGACCAGTTGCAGCAAGACCTCAATGAGGCCAGAACCCAGATGGCTAATGAAAGGGTGGAGATGAGAACCCAAATAACTCAGTTCATGGAAGTGATGAATAATTTAGCTCAAAGCCAGGAGAGGCTCAGAGTTCTGGTAGAGGGGAGAACTCAAGATGACCCCCATGTGGGAACTGCTGGCACCAGTAACAACGAAAGAGTGCAACCACATGTTAACCCTCCTGTGTTTGGACCACATCTACATCCTGAGATTCATATTCCTGCAAACGTTCAAGGAACAGCTACTGCAGCCAGAGTACTTCAAGAGGATCCTCAGGAGGATCAGTTTACAGTCATGGGTGCTGGAGAGGAAACCTATGATAGGAGATTGGATGAGTTGGCTGAGAAGTTGAGGTCTTTGGAATCCCAAAATTCTTTGGGGTTCGATGTCATGGACATGGGTTTAGTAGAGGGGGTCAGGATCCCTCATAAGTTCAAGCCTCCTTGTTTCGAAAGATATAATGGGACTTCATGCCCCCGGACTCATTTGCAATCGTTTCTGGGAAGGCTGAAGGCCTATACAATGGATGAGAAGCTCTGGATGTTTTACTTCGAAGACAGTTTGACTGGAGCATCAAGGGAATGGTATTCCCACTTGACAAGGGCAACTGTAAGATGCTGGAAGGACCTGGCAGAGGCCTTCATCCGACAGTATCAATACAACTTAGACATGGCACCCAACAGGACTCTCCTAATGGGAATGTCACAGTCGTCAAGGGAAAGTTTCCGAGAATATGCCCAGAGATGGAGGCAATTGGCTGCTGCTGTTCAACCACCAATGTCTGAGAGAGAAATGGCAGACATGTTCATGAACACTCTCCAGGGAACGTATATTGACAGGTTGGCTGCTTTCTCGTCCACTAGCTTCGCAGATGTTGTTATAGCTGGGGAGAGAATTGAAAGCCTGTTAAAAATGGGTAAAATTTCCGATAATGGCGCCAGTTCGTCCGGCAGTACAAGGAAGCCTTTTGCAGGCCCTAGAAGAGCTGGCGAGACCAATGCCATTCATACCAACAGGGGTAGGCCCCAATATGTTCAAAGGTCCATAGCAGCAGTCACTATCCCTGCTCCAGCGCATCCTCCGCCAGTCTATCAACCTCCTCAACAAAACTTCCAACAACAACCTCAGTATCATCATCAGAATCAGTATCCTCCAAGAAACTTCAACAACAACAACTCCAACAACAACAATCAACAGAGGCCATTCCAACAAAGGCCCTCTCAAGCTAATCGAGTGATCGACCCGATTCCAATGCCGTATGCTGCTTTGTTGCCACAGCTTCTGAAACTCAACCTGGTTGAGCTAAGAACGTTGGCACCTCCGGATCCAAACAGTCTACCAAGAAACTATGACTCTAATGCTAGGTGTGCTTTTCACTCAAACGCGCCTGGTCACAGTACAGAAAAATGCAGGGCACTGCATATGAAGGTACAAGACTTGGTAGACTCCAAGGCTTTGAACTTTGCACCTCCGCCCAATGTCAATAAAAACCCAATGCCAAACCATGGTGGTCCTCGAATTAACGCAATT